>CAWUFW010003520.1:1200000-1798797 GCA_963921515.1 Calotriton arnoldi
CTGTTGGTCAGTTGTCCTCCATCATACTTTACCTTGGCAGCGTCTGTTAGTCAGTTGTCCTGCAGCATGCTTTATCTTGGCAGTTTCTGTTGGTCAGTTGTCCTGCAGCATGCTTTGTCTTGGCAGTTTCTGTTAGTCAGTTGTCCTGCAGCATGCTTTACCTTGGCAGCTTCTGTTGATCAGTTGTCCTGCAGCATGCTTTACTTTGGCAGCTTTTGTTGGTCCGTGGTCCTGCAACTATCTTTACCTTGCTGGCTTCTCTTGATCAGTTGTCCTGCAGCATGCTTTACCTTGGCAGCTTCTGTTGGTCAGTTGTCCTGCAGCATGCTTTACCTTGGCAGCTTCTGTTGGCCAGTGGTCCTGCAGCATGCGTTACCTTGGCAGCTTCTGTTGGTCAGTTGTCCTGCAGCATGCTCTACCTTGGGAGTTTCTGTTGGTCAGTTGTCCAGCAGCATGCTTTACCTTGGCAGCTTCTGTTGGTCAGTTGTCCTGCAGCATGCTTTATCTTGGCAGTTCTGTTGGTCAGTTGTCCTGCAGCATGCTTTATCTTGGCAGTGTCTCTTGGTCAGTTGTCATGCAGCATGCTTTATCTTGGCAGCTTCTGTTGGTCAGTGGTCCTGCAGCATGCTTTAGCTTGGCAGCTTCTGTTGGTCAGTTGTCCTGCAGCATGCTTTATCTTGGCAGCGTCTATTGGTCAGTCGTCCTGCAGCATGCTTTATCTTGCAGCTTCTGTTGGTCAGTTCTCCTGCAGCATGCTTTATCTTGGCAGCTTCTGTTGGTCAGTTCTCCTGCAGCATGCTTTATCTTGGCAGCTTCTGTTGGTCAGTGGTCTTGCAGCATGCTTTATCTTGGCAGCTTCTGTTGGTTTGTTGTCCTGCAGCAAACTTTACCTTGGCAGTGTCTGTTGGTCAGTGGTCCTGCAGCATGCATTACCTTGGCATCTTCTGTTGGTCAGTTGTCTTGCAGCATGCTTTATCTTGGCAGCGTCTGTTGGTCAGTCGTCCTGCAGCATGCTTTATCTTGCAGCTTCTGTTGGTCAGTTCTCCTGCAGCATGCTTTATCTTGGCAGCTTCTGTTGGTCACTTCTCCTGCAGCATGCTTTATCTTGGCAGCGTCTCTTGGTTTGTTGTCCTGCAGCATGCTTTACCATGGTGGCTTCTGTTGGTCAGTGGTCCTGCAGCTGCCTTACCGTGGCAGCTTCTGTTGGTCAGTTGTCCTGCAGCACGCTTCACCATGGCAGATTGCGTTGATCAGTTGTCACACAGCATGCTTCACCATGGCAGATTGTGTTGGTCAGTTGTCCCGCAGCATGCTTCACCATGGCGGCTTCTGTTGGTCAGTTGTCCTGCAGCATGCTTTACCTTGGCAGCTTCTGTTGGTCAGTTCTCCTGCAGCATGCTTTATCTTGGCAGCTTCTGTTGATCAGTTGTCCTGTGGCATGCTTTATCTTGGCAGCTTCTGTTGGTAAGTTGTCCTCCATCATACTTTACCATGGCAGCGTCTGTTGGTCAGTTGTCCTGCAGCATGCTTTATCTTGGTGGCTTCTGTTGGTCAGTGGTCCTGCAGCATGCTTCACCATGGCGGCTTGTTTTGGTCAGTTGCCCAGCAGCAACTTTTACCTTAGCAGCTTCTGTTGGTCAGTTGTCCTGCAGTATGCTTTACCTTGGCGGCTTCTGTTCGTCCGTTGTCCTGCAGCATGCTTTACCGTGGCATCTTCTGTTGGTCAGTTCTCCTGCAGCATGCTTTACCTTGGCTGCTTCTGTTGATCAGTTGTCCTGTGACATGCTTCACCATGGCGGCTTGTGTTGGTCAGTAGCCCTGCAGCATGCTTCACCTTGGTGGCTTGTGTTGGTCAGTGGTCCTGCAGCATGCTTCACCATGGCGGCTTGTGTTGGTCAGTGGTCCTGCAGCATGCTTCACCATGGCGGCTTGTGTTGGTCAGTGGTCCTGCAACATGTTTCACCATGGCGGCTTCCATTGGTCAGTTGTCCTGCAGCATGCTTCATCACGGCGGCTTGTGTTTGTCAGTGGTCCTGCAGCATGCTTCACCATGGCGGCTTCCATTGGACAGTTGTCCTGCAGTATGCTTCACCATGGCAGCTTCTGTTGGTCAGTTGTCCTGCAGCATGCTTTACCTTGGCATCTTCTGTTGATCAGTTCTCCTGCAGCATGCTTTACCTTGGCAGCTTCTGTTGATCAGTTGTCCTGTGGCATGCTTTATCTTGGCAGCTTCTGTTGGTCAGTTGTCCTCCATCATACTTTACCTTGGCAGCGTCTGTTAGTCAGTTGTCCTGCAGCATGCTTTATCTTGGCAGTTTCTGTTGGTCAGTTGTCCTGCAGCATGCTTTGTCTTGGCAGTTTCTGTTAGTCAGTTGTCCTGCAGCATGTTTTACCTTGGCAGCTTCTGTTGATCAGTTGTCCTGCAGCATGCTTTACTTTGGCAGCTTTTGTTGGTCCGTGGTCCTGCAACATGCTTTACCTTGGCAGCTTCAGTTAGTCAGTTGTCCTGCAGCATGCTTTACCTTGGCAGCTTCTGTTGGTCAGTCGTCCTGCAGCATGCTTTACCTTAGCAGCTTATGTTGGTCAGTCGTCCTGCAGCATGCTTTACCTTGGCAGCTTCTGTTGATCAGTCGTCCTGCAGCATGCTTTACCTTAGCAGCTTATGTTGGTCAGTCGTCCTGCAGCATGCTTTACCTTGGCAGATTGTGTGGTCAGTCGTCCTGCAGCATGCTTTACCATGGCAGCTTCTGTTGGTCAGTCGTCCTGCAGCATGCTTTACCTTGGCAGCTTCTGTTGGTCAGTTGTCCTGCAACATGCTTTACCTTGGCAGCTTCTGTTGGTCAGTTGTCCTGCAGCATGCTTTACCTTGGCAGCTTCTGTTGGTCCGTTGTCCTGCAGCATGCTTTACCTTGGCAGCTTCTGTTGGTCCGTTGTCCTGCAGCATGCTTTACCTTGGCAGCTTCTGTTGGTCATTTGTCCTGCAGCATGCTTTATCTTGGCAGCTTCTGTTGGTCAGTGGTCTGCAGCATGATTTACCTTGGCAGCTTCTGTTGGTCAATGGTCCTGCAGCATGCTTTACCTCAGCAGCTGCTGTTGGTCAGTTGTCCTGCAGCATGCTTTACCTTGGCAGCTTCTGTTGGTCAGTTCTCCTGCAGCATGCTTTACCTTGGCAGCTTCTGTTGGTGAGTTGTCCTGCAGCATGCTTTACCTCGGCAGCTTCTGTTGGTCAGTCGTCCTGCAGCATGCTTCACCTTGGCAGCTTGTGTTGGTCAGTGGTCCTGCAGCATGCTTCACCATGGCGGCTTGTGTTGGTCAGTGGTCCTGCAGCATGCTTCACCATGGCGGCTTGTGTTGGTCAGTGGTCCTGCAACATGTTTCCACCATGGCGGCTTCCATTGGTCAGTTGTCCTGCAGCATGCTTCATCACGGCGGCTTGTGTTTGTCAGTGGTCCTGCAGCATGCTTCACCATGGCGGCTTCCATTGGACAGTTGTCCTGCAGCATGCTTCACCATGGCAGCTTCTGTTGGTCAGTTGTCCTGCAGCATGCTTTACCTTGGCATCTTCTGTTGATCAGTTCTCCTGCAGCATGCTTTACCTTGGCAGCTTCTGTTGATCAGTTGTCCTGTGGCATGCTTTATCTTGGCAGCTTCTGTTGGTCAGTTGTCCTCCATCATACTTTACCTTGGCAGCGTCTGTTAGTCAGTTGTCCTGCAGCATGCTTTATCTTGGCAGTTTCTGTTGGTCAGTTGTCCTGCAGCATGCTTTGTCTTGGCAGTTTCTGTTAGTCAGTTGTCCTGCAGCATGCTTTACCTTGGCAGCTTCTGTTGATCAGTTGTCCTGCAGCATGCTTTACTTTGGCAGCTTTTGTTGGTCTGTGGTCCTGCAACATGCTTTACCTTGGCAGCTTCAGTTAGTCAGTTGTCCTGCAGCATGCTTTACCATGGTGGCTTGTTTTGGTCAGTTGCCCAGCAGCAAGCTTTACCTTGGCAACTTCTGTTGGTCAGTTGTCCTGCAGCATGCTTTACCTTGGCAGCTTCTGTTGGTCAGTCGTCCTGCAGCATGCTTTACCTTAGCAGCTTATGTTGGTCAGTCGTCCTGCAGCATGGTTTACCTTGGCAGATTGTGTGGTCAGTCGTCCTGCAGCATGCTTTACCATGGCAGCTTCTGTTGGTCAGTCGTCCTGCAGCATGCTTTACCTTGGCAGCTTCTGTTGGTCAGTTGTCCTGCAACATGCTTTACCTTGGCAGCTTCTGTTGGTCAGTTGTCCTGCAGCATGCTTTACCTTGGCAGCTTCTGTTGGTCCGTTGTCCTGCAGCATGCTTTACCTTGGCAGCTTCTGTTGGTCATTTGTCCTGCAGCATGCTTTATCTTGGCAGCTTCTGTTGGTCAGTGGTCTGCAGCATGATTTACCTTGGCAGCTTCTGTTGGTCAATGGTCCTGCAGCATGCTTTACCTCAGCAGCTGCTGTTGGTCAGTTGTCCTGCAGCATGCTTTACCTTGGCAGCTTCTGTTGGTCAGTGGTCCTGCAGCATGCTTTACCTTGGCAGCTTCTGTTGGTGAGTTGTCCTGCAGCATGCTTTACCTTGGCAGCTTCTGTTGGTGAGTTGTCCTGCAGCATGCTTTACCTCGGCAGCTTCTGTTGGTCAGTCGTCCTGCAGCATGCTTTACCTTGGTGGATTGTGTTGGTCGGTCGTCCTGCAGCATGCTTTACCATGGCAGCTTCTGTTGGTTAGTCGTCCTGCAGCATGCTTTACCTTGGCAGTTTCTGTTGGTCAGTTGTCCTGCAGCATGCTTTACCTTGGCAGCTTCTGTTGGTAAGTTGTCCTCCATCATACTTTACCATGGCAGCGTCTGTTGGTCAGTTGTCCTGCAGCATGCTTTATCTTGGTGGCTTCTGTTGGTCAGTGGTCCTGCAGCATGCTTCACCATGGTGGCTTGTTTTGGTCAGTTGCCCAGCAGCAACTTTTACCTTGGCAGCTTCTGTTGGTCAGTTGTCCTGCAGCATGCTTTACCTTGGCGGCTTCTGTTCGTCCGTTGTCCTGCAGCATGCATTACCGTGGCATCTTCTGTTGGTCAGTTCTCGTGCAGCATGCTTCACCATGGCGGCTTGTGTTGGTCAGTGGTCCTGCAGCATGCTTCACCATGGCGGCTTGTGTTGGTCAGTAGCCCTGCAGCATGCTTCACCTTGGCAGCTTGTGTTGGTCAGTGGTCCTGCAGCATGCTTCACCATGGCGGCTTGTGTTGGTAAGTGGTCCTGCAGCATGCTTCACCATGGCGGCTTGTGTTGGTCAGTGGTCCTGCAACATGTTTCACCATGGCGGCTTCCATTGGTCAGTTGTCCTGCAGCATGCTTCATCACGGCGGCTTGTGTTTGTCAGTGGTCCTGCAGCATGCTTCACCATGGCGGCTTCCATTGGACAGTTGTCCTGCAGCATGCTTCACCATGGCAGCTTCTGTTGGTCAGTTGTCCTGCAGCATGCTTTACCTTGGCATCTTCTGTTGATCAGTTCTCCTGCAGCATGCTTTAACTTGGCAGCTTCTGTTGATCAGTTGTCCTGTAACATGCTTTATCTTGGCAGCTTCTGTTGGTCAGTTGTCCTCCATCATACTTTACCTTGGCAGCGTCTGTTAGTCAGTTGTCCTGCAGCATGCTTTATCTTGGCAGTTTCTGTTGGTCAGTTGTCCTGCAGCATGCTTTGTCTTGGCAGTTTCTGTTAGTCAGTTGTCCTGCAGCATGCTTTACCTTGGCAGCTTCTGTTGATCAGTTGTCCTGCAGCATGCTTTACTTTGGCAGCTTTTGTTGGTCCGTGGTCCTGCAACATGCTTTACCTTGGCAGCTTCAGTTAGTCAGTTGTCCTGCAGCATGCTTTACCATGGTGGCTTGTTTTGGTCAGTTGCCCAGCAGCAAGCTTTACCTTGGCAACTTCTGTTGGTCAGTTGTCCTGCAGCATGCTTTACCTTGGCAGCTTCTGTTGGTCAGTCGTCCTGCAGCATGCTTTACCTTAGCAGCTTATGTTGGTCAGTCGTCCTGCAGCATGCTTTACCTTGGCAGATTGTGTGGTCAGTCATCCTGCAGCATGCTTTACCATGGCAGCTTCTGTTGGTCAGTCGTCCTGCAGCATGCTTTACCTTGGCATCTTCTGTTGGTCAGTTGTCCTGCAGCATGCTTTACCTTGGCAGCTTCTGTTGGTCCGTTGTCCTGCAGCATGCTTTACCTTGGCAGCTTCTGTTGGTCATTTGTCCTGCAGCATGCTTTATCTTGGCAGCTTCTGTTGGTCAGTGGTCCTGCAGCATGATTTACCTTGGCAGCTTCTGTTGGTCAATGGTCCTGCAGCATGCTTTACCTCAGCAGCTGCTGTTGGTCAGTTGTCCTGCAGCATGCTTTACCTTGGCAGCTTCTGTTGGTCAGTGGTCCTGCAGCATGCTTTACCTTGGCAGCTTCTGTTGGTCCGTTGTCCTGCAGCATGCTTTACCTTGGCAGCTTCTGTTGGTGAGTTGTCCTGCAGCATGCTTTACCTTGGCAGCTTCTGTTGGTCAGTCGTCCTGCAGCATGCTTTACCTTGGTGGATTGTGTTGGTCAGTCGTCCTGCAGCATGCTTTACCATGGCAGCTTCTGTTGGTCAGTCGTCCTGCAGCATGCTTTACCTTGGCAGCTTCTGTTGGTCAGTTGTCCTGCAGCATGCTTTACCTTGGCACCTTCTCTTGGTCAGTTGTCCTGCAACATGCTTTACCTTTGCAGCTTCTGTTGGTCAGTGGTCCTGCAGCATGCTTTACCTTGGCAGCTTCTGTTGGTCATTTGTCCTGCAGCATGCTTTCTCTTGGCAGCTTCTGTTGGTCAGTGGTCCTGCAGCATGCTTCACCATGGCGGCTTCCATTGGTCAGTTGTCCTGCAGCATGCTTTACCATGGCAGCTTCTTTTGGTCAGTTGTCCTGCAGCATGCTTCACTATGGCGGCATGTGTTGGTCAGTGGTCCTGCAGCATGCTTCACCATGGCGGCCTCCATTGGTCAGTTGTCCTGCAGCATGCTTCACCATGGCGGCTTGTGTTGGTCAGTGATCCTGCAGCATGCTTCACCTTGGTGGCTTGTGTTGGTCAGTGGTCCTGCAGCATGCTTTACCATGGCGGTTTCTGTTGGCCAGTTGTCCTGCAGCATGCTTTACCGTGGCATCTTCTGTTGGTCAGTTCTCCTGCAGCATGCTTTACCTTGGCATCTTCTGTTGGTCAGTTCTCCTGCAGCATGCTTTACCTTGGCAGCTTCTGTTGATCAGTTGTCCTGTGGCATGCTTTATCTTGGCAGCTTCTGTTGGTCAGTTGTCCTCCATCATACTTTACCTTGGCAGCGTCTGCTGGTCAGTGGTCCTGCAGCATGCTTTACCTTGGCAGCTTCTGTTGGTCAGTTCTCCTGCAGTATGCTTTACCTTGGCAGCTTCTGTTGGTCAGTGGTCCTGCAGCATGCTTTACCATGGCAGCTTCTGTTGGTCAGTGGTCCTGCAGCATGCTTCACTATGGCGGCTTGTGTTGTCAGTGGTCCTGCAGCATGCTTTACCTTGGCAGCTTCTGTTGATCAGTTGTCCTGTGGCATGCTTTATCTTGGCAGCTTCTGTTGGTCAGTTGTCCTCCATCATACTTTACCTTGGCAGCGTCTGCTGGTCAGTGGTCCTGCAGCATGCTTTACCTTGGCAGCTTCTGTTGGTCAGTTCTCCTGCAGTATGCTTTACCTTGGCAGCTTCTGTTGGTCAGTGGTCCTGCAGCATGCTTTACCATGGCGGCTTGTGTTGGTCAGTGGTCCTGCAGCATGCTTCACTATGGCGGCTTGTGTTGTCAGTGGTCCTGCAGCATGCTTCACCATGGCGGCTTCCATTGGTTAGTTGTCCTGCAGCATGCTTTACTATGGTGGCTTGTGTTGGTCAGGTCCTGCAGCATGCTTCACCATGGTGGCCTCCATTGGTCAGTTGTCCTGCAGCATGCTTTACCTTGGCAGCTTCTGTTGGTCAGGGGTCCTGCAGCATGCTTCACTATGGCGGCATGTGTTGGTCAGTGGTCCTGCAGCATGCTTCACCATGGCGGCCTCCATTGGTCAGTGGTCCTGCAGCATGCTTTACCTTGGCAGCTTCTGTTGGTCAGTGGTCCTGCAGCATGCTTCACAATGGTGGCTTGTGTTGGTCAGTGGTCCTGCAGCATGCTTCACCATGGTGGCTTCCATTGGTCAGTTGTCCTGCAGCATGCTTCACCATGGCGGCTTGTGTTGGTCAGTGGTCCTGCAGCATGCTTCACCTTGGTGGCTTGTGTTGGTCAGTGGTCCTGCAGCATGCTGCACCATGGCAGCTTCTGTTGGTCAGTTGTCCTGCAGCATGCTTTACCTTGGCATCTTCTGTTGGTCAGTTCTCCTGCAGCATGCTTTACCTTGGCATCTTCTGTTGGTCAGTTCTCCTGCAGCATGCTTTACCTTGGCAGCTTCTGTTGATCAGTTGTCCTGTGGCATGCTTTATCTTGGCAGCTTCTGTTGGTCAGTTGTCCTCCATCAGACTTTACCTTGGCAGCGTCTGCTGGTCAGTTGTCCTGCAGCATGCTTTTTCTTGGCAGCTTCTGTTGGTCAGTTGTGCTGCTGCATGCTCTACCTTGGCAGCTTCTGTTGGTCAGTTGTCCTGCAGCATGCTTTACCTTGGCAGCTTCTGTTGGTCAGTTGTCCTGCAGCATGCTTTACCTTGGCAGCTTCTGTTGGTCAGTCGTCCTGCAGCATGCTTCTCTTGGCAGCTTCTGTTGGTCAGTCGTCCTGCAGCATGCTTTACCTTGGCGGATTGTGTTGGTCAGTCGTCCTGCAGCATGCTTTATCTTGGCAGCTTCTGTTGGTCAGTCGTCCTGCAGCATGCTTTACCTTGACAGCTTCTGTTGGCCAGTCGTCCTGCAGCATGCTTTACCTTGGCAGCTTCTGTTGGTCAGTCGTCCTGCAGCATGCTCTACCTTGGCAGCTTCTGTTGGTCAGTGGTCCTGCAACATGCTTTACCTTGGCAGCTTCTGTTGGTCAGTTGTCCTGCAGCATGCTTTACCTTGGCAGCTTCTGTTGGTCCGTTGTCCTGCAGCATGCTTTACCTTGGCAGCTTCTGTTGGTCCGTTGTCCTGCAGCATGCTTTACCTTGGCAGCTTCTGTTGGTCATTTGTCCTGCAGCATGCTTTATCTTGGCAGCTTCTGTTGGTCAGTGGTCTGCAGCATGATTTACCTTGGCAGCTTCTGTTGGTCAATGGTCCTGCAGCATGCTTTACCTCAGCAGCTGCTGTTGGTCAGTTGTCCTGCAGCATGCTTTACCTTGGCAGCTTCTGTTGGTCAGTTCTCCTGCAGCATGCTTTACCTTGGCAGCTTCTGTTGGTGAGTTGTCCTGCAGCATGCTTTACCTCGGCAGCTTCTGTTGGTCAGTCGTCCTGCAGCATGCTTCACCTTGGCAGCTTGTGTTGGTCAGTGGTCCTGCAGCATGCTTCACCATGGCGGCTTGTGTTGGTCAGTGGTCCTGCAGCATGCTTCACCATGGCGGCTTGTGTTGGTCAGTGGTCCTGCAACATGTTTCACCATGGCGGCTTCCATTGGTCAGTTGTCCTGCAGCATGCTTCATCACGGCGGCTTGTGTTTGTCAGTGGTCCTGCAGCATGCTTCACCATGGCGGCTTCCATTGGACAGTTGTCCTGCAGCATGCTTCACCATGGCAGCTTCTGTTGGTCAGTTGTCCTGCAGCATGCTTTACCTTGGCATCTTCTGTTGATCAGTTCTCCTGCAGCATGCTTTACCTTGGCAGCTTCTGTTGATCAGTTGTCCTGTGGCATGCTTTATCTTGGCAGCTTCTGTTGGTCAGTTGTCCTCCATCATACTTTACCTTGGCAGCGTCTGTTAGTCAGTTGTCCTGCAGCATGCTTTATCTTGGCAGTTTCTGTTGGTCAGTTGTCCTGCAGCATGCTTTGTCTTGGCAGTTTCTGTTAGTCAGTTGTCCTGCAGCATGCTTTACCTTGGCAGCTTCTGTTGATCAGTTGTCCTGCAGCATGCTTTACTTTGGCAGCTTTTGTTGGTCTGTGGTCCTGCAACATGCTTTACCTTGGCAGCTTCAGTTAGTCAGTTGTCCTGCAGCATGCTTTACCATGGTGGCTTGTTTTGGTCAGTTGCCCAGCAGCAAGCTTTACCTTGGCAACTTCTGTTGGTCAGTTGTCCTGCAGCATGCTTTACCTTGGCAGCTTCTGTTGGTCAGTCGTCCTGCAGCATGCTTTACCTTAGCAGCTTATGTTGGTCAGTCGTCCTGCAGCATGCTTTACCTTGGCAGATTGTGTGGTCAGTCGTCCTGCAGCATGCTTTACCATGGCAGCTTCTGTTGGTCAGTCGTCCTGCAGCATGCTTTACCTTGGCAGCTTCTGTTGGTCAGTTGTCCTGCAGCATGCTTTACCTTGGCAGCTTCTGTTGGTCAGTTGTCCTGCAGCATGCTTTACCTTGGCAGCTTCTGTTGGTCCGTTGTCCTGCAGCATGCTTTACCTTGGCAGCTTCTGTTGGTCATTTGTCCTGCAGCATGCTTTATCTTGGCAGCTTCTGTTGGTCAGTGGTCTGCAGCATGATTTACCTTGGCAGCTTCTGTTGGTCAATGGTCCTGCAGCATGCTTTACCTCAGCAGCTGCTGTTGGTCAGTTGTCCTGCAGCATGCTTTACCTTGGCAGCTTCTGTTGGTCAGTGGTCCTGCAGCATGCTTTACCTTGGCAGCTTCTGTTGGTGAGTTGTCCTGCAGCATGCTTTACCTTGGCAGCTTCTGTTGGTGAGTTGTCCTGCAGCATGCTTTACCTCGGCAGCTTCTGTTGGTCAGTCGTCCTGCAGCATGCTTTACCTTGGTGGATTGTGTTGGTCGGTCGTCCTGCAGCATGCTTTACCATGGCAGCTTCTGTTGGTTAGTCGTCCTGCAGCATGCTTTACCTTGGCAGTTTCTGTTGGTCAGTTGTCCTGCAGCATGCTTTACCTTGGCAGCTTCTGTTGGTAAGTTGTCCTCCATCATACTTTACCATGGCAGCGTCTGTTGGTCAGTTGTCCTGCAGCATGCTTTATCTTGGTGGCTTCTGTTGGTCAGTGGTCCTGCAGCATGCTTCACCATGGTGGCTTGTTTTGGTCAGTTGCCCAGCAGCAACTTTTACCTTGGCAGCTTCTGTTGGTCAGTTGTCCTGCAGCATGCTTTACCTTGGCGGCTTCTGTTCGTCCGTTGTCCTGCAGCATGCATTACCGTGGCATCTTCTGTTGGTCAGTTCTCGTGCAGCATGCTTCACCATGGCGGCTTGTGTTGGTCAGTGGTCCTGCAGCATGCTTCACCATGGCGGCTTGTGTTGGTCAGTAGCCCTGCAGCATGCTTCACCTTGGCAGCTTGTGTTGGTCAGTGGTCCTGCAGCATGCTTCACCATGGCGGCTTGTGTTGGTAAGTGGTCCTGCAGCATGCTTCACCATGGCGGCTTGTGTTGGTCAGTGGTCCTGCAACATGTTTCACCATGGCGGCTTCCATTGGTCAGTTGTCCTGCAGCATGCTTCATCACGGCGGCTTGTGTTTGTCAGTGGTCCTGCAGCATGCTTCACCATGGCGGCTTCCATTGGACAGTTGTCCTGCAGCATGCTTCACCATGGCAGCTTCTGTTGGTCAGTTGTCCTGCAGCATGCTTTACCTTGGCATCTTCTGTTGATCAGTTCTCCTGCAGCATGCTTTAACTTGGCAGCTTCTGTTGATCAGTTGTCCTGTAACATGCTTTATCTTGGCAGCTTCTGTTGGTCAGTTGTCCTCCATCATACTTTACCTTGGCAGCGTCTGTTAGTCAGTTGTCCTGCAGCATGCTTTATCTTGGCAGTTTCTGTTGGTCAGTTGTCCTGCAGCATGCTTTGTCTTGGCAGTTTCTGTTAGTCAGTTGTCCTGCAGCATGCTTTACCTTGGCAGCTTCTGTTGATCAGTTGTCCTGCAGCATGCTTTACTTTGGCAGCTTTTGTTGGTCCGTGGTCCTGCAACATGCTTTACCTTGGCAGCTTCAGTTAGTCAGTTGTCCTGCAGCATGCTTTACCATGGTGGCTTGTTTTGGTCAGTTGCCCAGCAGCAAGCTTTACCTTGGCAACTTCTGTTGGTCAGTTGTCCTGCAGCATGCTTTACCTTGGCAGCTTCTGTTGGTCAGTCGTCCTGCAGCATGCTTTACCTTAGCAGCTTATGTTGGTCAGTCGTCCTGCAGCATGCTTTACCTTGGCAGATTGTGTGGTCAGTCATCCTGCAGCATGCTTTACCATGGCAGCTTCTGTTGGTCAGTCGTCCTGCAGCATGCTTTACCTTGGCATCTTCTGTTGGTCAGTTGTCCTGCAGCATGCTTTACCTTGGCAGCTTCTGTTGGTCCGTTGTCCTGCAGCATGCTTTACCTTGGCAGCTTCTGTTGGTCATTTGTCCTGCAGCATGCTTTATCTTGGCAGCTTCTGTTGGTCAGTGGTCCTGCAGCATGATTTACCTTGGCAGCTTCTGTTGGTCAATGGTCCTGCAGCATGCTTTACCTCAGCAGCTGCTGTTGGTCAGTTGTCCTGCAGCATGCTTTACCTTGGCAGCTTCTGTTGGTCAGTGGTCCTGCAGCATGCTTTACCTTGGCAGCTTCTGTTGGTCCGTTGTCCTGCAGCATGCTTTACCTTGGCAGCTTCTGTTGGTGAGTTGTCCTGCAGCATGCTTTACCTTGGCAGCTTCTGTTGGTCAGTCGTCCTGCAGCATGCTTTACCTTGGTGGATTGTGTTGGTCAGTCGTCCTGCAGCATGCTTTACCATGGCAGCTTCTGTTGGTCAGTCGTCCTGCAGCATGCTTTACCTTGGCAGCTTCTGTTGGTCAGTTGTCCTGCAGCATGCTTTACCTTGGCACCTTCTCTTGGTCAGTTGTCCTGCAACATGCTTTACCTTTGCAGCTTCTGTTGGTCAGTGGTCCTGCAGCATGCTTTACCTTGGCAGCTTCTGTTGGTCATTTGTCCTGCAGCATGCTTTCTCTTGGCAGCTTCTGTTGGTCAGTGGTCCTGCAGCATGCTTCACCATGGCGGCTTCCATTGGTCAGTTGTCCTGCAGCATGCTTTACCATGGCAGCTTCTTTTGGTCAGTTGTCCTGCAGCATGCTTCACTATGGCGGCATGTGTTGGTCAGTGGTCCTGCAGCATGCTTCACCATGGCGGCCTCCATTGGTCAGTTGTCCTGCAGCATGCTTCACCATGGCGGCTTGTGTTGGTCAGTGATCCTGCAGCATGCTTCACCTTGGTGGCTTGTGTTGGTCAGTGGTCCTGCAGCATGCTTTACCATGGCGGTTTCTGTTGGCCAGTTGTCCTGCAGCATGCTTTACCGTGGCATCTTCTGTTGGTCAGTTCTCCTGCAGCATGCTTTACCTTGGCATCTTCTGTTGGTCAGTTCTCCTGCAGCATGCTTTACCTTGGCAGCTTCTGTTGATCAGTTGTCCTGTGGCATGCTTTATCTTGGCAGCTTCTGTTGGTCAGTTGTCCTCCATCATACTTTACCTTGGCAGCGTCTGCTGGTCAGTGGTCCTGCAGCATGCTTTACCTTGGCAGCTTCTGTTGGTCAGTTCTCCTGCAGTATGCTTTACCTTGGCAGCTTCTGTTGGTCAGTGGTCCTGCAGCATGCTTTACCATGGCAGCTTCTGTTGGTCAGTGGTCCTGCAGCATGCTTCACTATGGAGGCTTGTGTTGTCAGTGGTCCTGCAGCATGCTTTACCTTGGCAGCTTCTGTTGATCAGTTGTCCTGTGGCATGCTTTATCTTGGCAGCTTCTGTTGGTCAGTTGTCCTCCATCATACTTTACCTTGGCAGCGTCTGCTGGTCAGTGGTCCTGCAGCATGCTTTACCTTGGCAGCTTCTGTTGGTCAGTTCTCCTGCAGTATGCTTTACCTTGGCAGCTTCTGTTGGTCAGTGGTCCTGCAGCATGCTTTACCATGGCGGCTTGTGTTGGTCAGTGGTCCTGCAGCATGCTTCACTATGGCGGCTTGTGTTGTCAGTGGTCCTGCAGCATGCTTCACCATGGCGGCTTCCATTGGTTAGTTGTCCTGCAGCATGCTTTACTATGGTGGCTTGTGTTGGTCAGGTCCTGCAGCATGCTTCACCATGGTGGCCTCCATTGGTCAGTTGTCCTGCAGCATGCTTTACCTTGGCAGCTTCTGTTGGTCAGGGGTCCTGCAGCATGCTTCACTATGGCGGCATGTGTTGGTCAGTGGTCCTGCAGCATGCTTCACCATGGCGGCCTCCATTGGTCAGTGGTCCTGCAGCATGCTTTACCTTGGCAGCTTCTGTTGGTCAGTGGTCCTGCAGCATGCTTCACAATGGTGGCTTGTGTTGGTCAGTGGTCCTGCAGCATGCTTCACCATGGTGGCTTCCATTGGTCAGTTGTCCTGCAGCATGCTTCACCATGGCGGCTTGTGTTGGTCAGTGGTCCTGCAGCATGCTTCACCTTGGTGGCTTGTGTTGGTCAGTGGTCCTGCAGCATGCTGCACCATGGCAGCTTCTGTTGGTCAGTTGTCCTGCAGCATGCTTTACCTTGGCATCTTCTGTTGGTCAGTTCTCCTGCAGCATGCTTTACCTTGGCATCTTCTGTTGGTCAGTTCTCCTGCAGCATGCTTTACCTTGGCAGCTTCTGTTGATCAGTTGTCCTGTGGCATGCTTTATCTTGGCAGCTTCTGTTGGTCAGTTGTCCTCCATCAGACTTTACCTTGGCAGCGTCTGCTGGTCAGTTGTCCTGCAGCATGCTTTTTCTTGGCAGCTTCTGTTGGTCAGTTGTGCTGCTGCATGCTCTACCTTGGCAGCTTCTGTTGGTCAGTTGTCCTGCAGCATGCTTTACCTTGGCAGCTTCTGTTGGTCAGTTGTCCTGCAGCATGCTTTACCTTGGCAGCTTCTGTTGGTCAGTCGTCCTGCAGCATGCTTCTCTTGGCAGCTTCTGTTGGTCAGTCGTCCTGCAGCATGCTTTACCTTGGCGGATTGTGTTGGTCAGTCGTCCTGCAGCATGCTTTATCTTGGCAGCTTCTGTTGGTCAGTCGTCCTGCAGCATGCTTTACCTTGACAGCTTCTGTTGGCCAGTCGTCCTGCAGCATGCTTTACCTTGGCAGCTTCTGTTGGTCAGTCGTCCTGCAGCATGCTCTACCTTGGCAGCTTCTGTTGGTCAGTGGTCCTGCAACATGCTTTGCCTTGGCAGCTTCTGTTTGTCAGTGGTCCTGCAGCATGCTTTGCCTCGGCAGCTGCTGTTGGCCAGTGGTCCTGCAGCATGCTTTACCTCGGCAGCTTCTGTTGGCCAGTTGTCCTGCAGCATGCTTTACCTTGGCAGCTTCTATTGGTCAGTGGTCCTGCAGCATGCTTCACCCTGGCGGCTTCCATTGGTCAGTTGTCCTGCAGCATGCTTCACTATGGCGGCTTGTGTTGGTCAGTGGTCCTGCAGCATGCTTCACCATGGCGGCTTCCATTGGTCAGTTGTCCTGCAGCATGCTTTACCTTGGCAGCTTCTGTTGGTCAGTGGTCCTAGAGCATGCTTCACCATGGCGGCTTGTGTTGGTCAGTGTTCCTGCAGCATGCTTTACCTTGACAGCTTCTGTTGGTCAGTTGTCCTGCAGCATGCTTCACCTTGGTGGCTTGTGTTGGTCAGTGGTCCTGCAGCATGCTTCACCATGGCAGCTTGTGTTGGTCAGTGGTCCTGCAGCATGCTTCACCATGGGAGCTTGTGTTGGTCAGTGTTCCTGCAGCATGCTTCACCATGGCGGCTTCCATTGGTGAGTTGTCCTGCAGCATGCTACACCATGGCAGCTTCTGTTGGTCAATTGTCCTCCAGCATGCTTCACCATGGCGGCTTCCATTTGTTAGTTATCCTGCAGCATGCTTCACCTTGGCGGCTTGTGTTGGTCAGTGGTCCTGCAGCATGCTTCACCATGGTGGCTTGTGTTGGTCAGTGGTCCTGCAGCATGCTTCACCATTGCGGCTTCCATTGGTGAGTTGTCCTGCAGCATGCTTCACCATGGCGGCTTGTGTTGGTCAGTGGTCCTGCAGCATGCTTCACTTTGGCGGCTTGTGTTGGTCAGTGGTCCTGCAGCATTCTTCACCATGGCGGCTACCTTTGGTCAGTTGTCCTGCAGCATGCTTTACCTTGGCAGCTTCTGTTGGTCAGTTGTCCTGCAGCATGCCTTATCTTGGCAGCTTCTGTTGGTCAGTGGTCCTGCAGCATGGTTTACCTTGGCAGCTTCTGTTGGTCAGTTGTCCTGCAGCATGCTTTACCTTGGCAGCTTCTGTTGGTCAGTGGTCCTGCAGCATGGTTTACCTTGGCAGCTTCTGTTGGTCAGTTGTCCTGCAGCATGCTTTACCTTGGCAGCTTCTGTTGGTCAGTGGTCCTGCAGCATGCTTTACCTTGGCAGCTTCTGTTGGTCAGTGGTCCTGCAGCATGCTTCACCATTGCGGCTTCCATTGGTGAGTTGTCCTGCAGCATGCGTCACCATGGCGGCTTGTGTTGGTCAGTGGTCCTGCAGCATGCTTCACTTTGGCGGCTTGTGTTGGTCAGTGGTCCTGCAGCATGCTTCACCTTGGTGGCTTGTGTTGGTCAGTGGTCCTGCAGCATGCTTCACCATGGCAGCTTGTGTTGGTCAGTGGTCCTGCAGCATGGTTCATCATGGGAGCTTGTGTTGGTCAGTGTTCCTGCAGCATGCTTCACCATGGCGGCTTCCATTGGTGAGTTGTCCTGCAGCATGCTACACCATGACAGCTTCTGTTGGTCAATTGTCCTCCAGCATGCTTCACCATGGCGGCTTCCATTTGTTAGTTATCCTGCAGCATGCTTCACCTTGGCGGCTTGTGTTGATCAGTGGTCCTGCAGCATGCTTCACCATGGTGGCTTGTGTTGGTCAGTGGTCCTGCAGCATGCTTCACCATTGCAGCTTCCATTGGTGAGTTGTCCTGCAGCATGCTTCACCATGGCGGCTTGTGTTGGTCAGTGGTCCTGCAGCATGCTTCACTTTGGCGGCTTGTGTTGGTCAGTGGTCCTGCAGCATGCTTCACCATGGCGGCTTCCTTTGGTCAGTTGTCCTGCAGCATGCTTTACCTTGGCAGCTTCTGTTGGTCAGTTGTCCTGCAGCATGCCTTATCTTGGCAGCTTCTGTTGGTCAGTGGTCCTGCAGCATGGTTTACCTTGGCAGCTTCTGTTGGTCAGTTGTCCTGCAGCATGCTTTACCTTGGCAGCTTCTGTTGGTCAGTGGTCCTGCAGCATGGTTTACCTTGGCAGCTTCTGTTGGTCAGTTGTCCTGCAGCATGCTTTACCTTGGCAGCTTCTGTTGGTCAGTGGTCCTGCAGCATGCTTTACCTTGGCAGCTTCTGTTGGTCAGTGGTCCTGCAGCATGGTTTACCTTGGCAGCTTCTGTTGGTCAGTTGTCCTGCAGCATGCTTCACCATGTCGGCTTTTGTTGGTCAGTGGTCCTGCATTATGCTTCACCATGGCGGCTTGTGTTGGTCAGTGGTCCTGCATTATGCTTCACCATGGCGGCTTCCATTGGTCAGTTGTCCTGCAGCATGCCTTATCTTGACAGCTTCTGTTGGTCAGTGGTCCTGCAGCATGCTTCACTATGGCGGCTTGTGTTGGTCAGTGGTCCTGCATCATGCCTTACTTTGGCAGCTTTTATTGGTCAGTTGTCCTGCAGCATACTTCACCTTGGCGGCATGTGTTGGTCAGTGGTCCTGCAGCATGCTTTCCCATGGTGACTTCCATTGGTTAGTTGTCCTGCAGCATGCTTCACCATGGCGGCTTCTATTGGTTAGTTGTCCTGCAGCATGCAAGCATGCTTCACCATGGCGGCTTGTGTTGATCAGTGGTCCTGCAGCATGCTTCACATACTTTGGATCTCTTCAGAGTCGGATGTTAGCAGCCTGAGGCCAAAAGAAGCTCTGCCACCCTGGATTGGGCTTCCAGGAGCCTATGGTGAAAGTTCCTTAAAAATACCTTGGAAAAGGTCACGGTAGGACCCAGTGCAAGATTTATCTGTCAGAGTCCCACTCTCAATTAGCTCAGCTCCAAAGATGGCCTAATTGGAACTTACTGGATATGGATTCCTGCACTTGTTTGAAAGGTTTTCGATCCCACAGAACAGCACAAGAGGTTTAAGGGTATCTCACACTTAGGATTTATCTACAAGTGGATCCCATTGTGACCAGGCCCACAGCAGAGTGCATTGGTCTGTGTAAACTACTGTGTACCAATGCACTACTCCTCACGAGGCAGGGCGCTGAGTACTCTCCGCTTAAAGGAGCCAGCTCTGCATGTCCCTTTAGCCCCCTTTCCCGCCCTGGTCTCCAGTTGCCAAGCAAAGCGCTTAGCGCTTGAGAAAAAGGGCAGCAGGCAGTTGTATTGGGCCTGGTGGTAAACCAAGCGATGGCTCCGGCAGCTCTGATACAGAAGCCAGGGAGGATGCAGTGCTTAATTTGTGAAAGAATGAGTGCTGGTGCCCCAAGCTCTGCTCAGATGTGCTATTAAATGATGGCGCGCCGAATGCATATTCTTGACTCCACATCAGCCTCTTTAATCCACTACCAGACACACTACGTCCCTTTACCTCACTGCTGTAGGTTCCTGCTTTCTCCTTTTATGGAGGGTTTTCCGTCTTTCTCTTCCTCCTTATTTCCCGTTTGTGTTTTTTTCCCTCTCTTGCTCTCGGTGAATGTCTGATGAGAAAAAACAAGTGCTCTGAACAAAAAAAAGCCAAACACCTGTTCAAATTAAGCGCTGAGGTAGACATAGATTCTTCCTCGGCAAATCTGCTAAAAGGTTTATGAACACAGCTTGGATTTTTTTGATAAGGAAAAGTCCTATGCTGGTTAGTCAATTTTTCATGCAGTAGGGGGCATGAATATTAACCTATTTCTTACAGCACTGTGAAATTTCCATATCTGAAGGAGATTAGCTCGGGGTGTCATGGTTACCATGCCACACTTCTTTTCAACTCTGACATGGCTCCTGACCTTACTTCCTGCCTTAGATATCTCTCTCTCACTCTCTCTCTCTTGTTCACCCTATCAAATGGCAGGTCGAGCTGCGAGTCAGAGGGGCCTCCTAATGTGCTTGGTGCTGGTGGTCAACTGCTCCCCGCCCACCCCCGCCGGCCCGCCCCCATTTATTTCTCACAGACGTTTATTTGCATTTACAGGTTGTTTGTTGGGGAATGTTTTCAAAATTCTATTTCTGAAAAATACAGGAAAAATACGAATTTAAACTTAAACTTTTTATGCAAGCATCTCTTTAGTTTCCACCGAAGGACTAACTAACTTGGAGCGGTCACCGAAAATTTATAGATTTAATCCATTTCAGAAGCTGAATTACACAATGAATCGTTGATCCATTGTATGTAATGTGCCGAGTGGCTGGACCAAGAAGTCTGGGAGTGTGAACATCTTTCTCCCTCCTCCCTTTGAAAGATGCACAGTGGCTGGCAGGAGCCGTTGTCATGAGGGCAAAGAGTTCAGTTAAAAACAAACAGGCTCTACTGAAACCCTGTGAGGGATATGTACAAGGAAGTGGAGGAGAGAGGTGTTAGCCTCCTTGGCTTAACGCCTCTCTCCTCCACTTCTGAAACGCAAGGCTGCACCATATTTACAAGAATGTGGTGCAGCCTTGCATTTCCCCCTGCGATGGCGCTAAGTTTAGCAACTTAGCGCCAACGCAGGCACCCTTGCACTATGGTGCAAGGGTGTCTGCGTGCATGGGAGGATTACGCCACCCTTGTACATAGGGGGCAGCGTCAAAATGAATGGGTGTTGCGGTTGCCCACCCCTTTCACGCTAACCATAGCATGAAAGGAGGCCTTATGTACAAGGCAGAGTTAAGTCACGTTAAGTGGCTTAACGCTGCCTTGTACATAAGGTGCAGCCCCTATCGCCACCACAACGTCACTACAGGTTACATTGTGATGGCGATAGGGGCTTCTACATATGCCCCCGTGTTTCCAGTGTGACTGTATTGAAGAAGCGATCCTTTGCAATAGTTGCACATGGGAACTAGGCAGAACAATAGAAGGTCCACTGCCAAAAGAGATCAGAAAGAAGATGCAATCAAGAGAAAAAAATCTGGGGGTGCCCACTAATTAGTGGAGGTTCCTTCCACTTGAGTAGGCGCCTCTTTGTTTTACTCAGTGCCCGTCCTTCATCTCTGCTTGGAAACTTAGGGGCTCCTGTACAACGAGTTTGTGCATTCTCAAAACCTCTGATGTACCAATTGCAAACCCTCTGATTTTGTAAATCAGAGGGTTTGTGAACACTTAAAGCTTTTTTAAATGTACTAAATCCATGGAAAAGATTTTCAGAATCGTTAAATTGGGTCAGGAAACATTTAGGAATCACTAATAGGAAGGACATTTTAAGGGCGTTCCTCCCAAACACCAATTCCTTAAGTATATATTAATGTTTTGCGCCCAAAATTCGTTCGCAAAATATTGTGGGCCAGACCTGTAAAACTTTTTTGTGTTTGCAAATGATCCGATTAGCTAAATGGGGCAATTTGCGAGCACTGAAAAGGCCCTTTGTTATGTACTAAAGCCATTTGCTTTTTTTGCGAAGCAATGAATATCCAGTTGATATTTTAGCAACATTAAATTGCAAAACGTTTTGCGATTTCTTAATAGCGAATCACAATTTATATGTCAAAAACATTCGCAAATTGCAACTAGTCACAGAATGCTCTTTTTGCACCTGCAAATTACCACCAACTCGAAACAGGTGGTAACTAGGTGCAACATATATAAATAGCCCCAGAATACATCTGCGTTTCCACAATGACTGTTCTGTACGGGATAGCGAGGAAGATGAAGATACTTGCTGGTCTACAGAGAAGGAGGAGGAGACATGAGCACATATTTAGAGTCAGACTTACGGCCTTATTACGATGGCAGTTGGACGAGTGTCCGACCGCCATAGTTTCGGACACGGGCCCATTCGACAAGGAGTCAGTGGTCCCGACAGCCCAATTACGATATGACCACCTTTCAGGCGGTCGTAAACATCCCTTTTTCTATTGCGGCTTGTGCTATGGCCTGGAAAAGGGCCGCAGCATAAGCCGCAGTAGAAAAAGGGAGTTTTCAAACATCCATCCATGTCAGATACCATGTGGTGCCTGGCACACGGTGCATGGATGTTTGGGGGGGCACCACATGTGCCACCCAGGCCCCATATCGGAGGTCCACGGGGGCCCCGCTAGGGACCCTCAAATTCCCTTTCCATCTGCCTTTACATGACGATCGGACTGCCATGTAAGAGCAGAGGGAAAAGGACATCCTAATCCCCACAGCGGTGCCTCTGCAGGCACCTCCCGCATTAGAGGGATTAGGCTCTGACCGCCGCCCCGACAAGCTCCTTGAGCCTGTTGGAGGCGGCGGTCTTTCCCACCGCCTGAAGCGCTTCGACCACCTGCATTCTAATCCAGCGGTCGGACCGCTGCCTCAGATGTTGTGCTGACTGCCACCGATGGCCTATCAGTGGCGATCTGCCCAAAATCATAATTAGGCCTTTAATCTTTTTCAGTAGACAGAAAAGGATGTCTTTGAAAAATATAGGCTGTGCAGTGCAGTTATATTATATATTATTGCTGAAATTAAACTGACCTAGAGAGACACACTCTCAGGAGAAATTCAATTTCCACTTATGTGCAGGTATTATGCTCACTGCACCTCTTAGCGTCTGGGAGCTACAAAGGTGTAATTGCTGCTGCAGGTGGGGTGTTCCAAAGTGCATTCTCATGTTTTTTCTGAGCTTTCTGTATGCAATGCTTATATCAAATTTCCTTCAACTGCACAGGATCTGAAGTTAACCAAGTTACAATTTTCTCAAGTTGCACAATTCCCGCATGTAAATGGCTGTATTGAGGGAACTCATGTTCTGATATGCCCACCATCACACAATGAATATATCTTTAGAAATAGACAGAATATGCATTCACGTAAAATTCAAGTTGTTTGCAATGCATTTACCTTCATTACAGATATAATTGTGAGATTTCCTGGTAGTACTTATGACTCCTTAATGTTTAGGCATAGTGGGATTTATGCACACCTCAAAGAGGATAATTTGGAGATTGATATTTACTTGGTAATGTAACACATATTTACATAGGTATATGATAGATATGTTAATAAACTATGTTTGCAATTTTTTTAACTCTAACATTCTAGGACCTCCTGGATTTTCACCCCCTATCTGAACCCTGCAACACCAAGTGTGCGCTGCTACAATGCTGCCCACAAATCCACAAGCAGTGTTATTGAAAGGATGTTCGGCTTGTTGCAATATCTTGTTTCCGCTGCCTTCATAAAAGTGCTGGTGCACTGCAGTGCAGGCCTAATACAAGAGGCAAGACTGTACCAACATGTGCTATATTGCACTACATAGCTACACCAACAGAAATTAAAGAAACTTTACTAAATGAAAATCTATAACAGTGAAACAAATATAATAAATAGTACTGCAAACATGTTTTGATGTTTCTTGCTCCCTCTCTCAACGCTTGATCTTTCTGTGCTTTCAGCTTGATATGTGCCTGTACCTCACTTCCAGTATTTTGATGCAGACTCATTGCTTCTGGTACAGAGATGCTACTGAGGCTTGAGGCCTCTTCACTTTCACCCCCACATAATACACCTGTTACAGAAATGCTTGAAGTTTGGATATACTCTAAAGCACTGGTGACTTGAACCAGCCCTCGTGCAAAATCCCCACTGTAGTGACCCATCTCTACCTGCATGTTGACAGTGCACCTTGGTAAAGCAGCTGTAGCATGTGCCTTGTGAATCCATCTAATCAGCACAGAAGCTGATGATGGTAACATCTGTTTATATTAGCTAGTAATACTGTACATAAATTTGATATAGCTTAAGTAAGTTGTTTGAAATTCTCAGAAATAACTTTTTGTCCCTTCGCAACAGTATTATTAGGCTTGTCTAAGCCATCTTTCATGTTAACTTTATTTGCACTCATTGACTTTAACTTTGCATTCACAGATTTCAGGTTTTTATTTTGTAGGTGCTTCACTGCCAACACTGTTTTTCCCAAACCACGATTCCGATCATCTGTAGGCCTAACAACGCCTGAACCACTCCCTCCTGCAGCACGGTTTCTGCATGCAAAAAGCCTTCTATGCATGTATCTGCCTCTACTAGCCGGTTGTGTTACATCCATGCCTGTTGATTGTTCCTTTGACTCCTGCAGGAAATCTGGCAATGGAGAGACTGCTGCTCTGCATCTGGCAGGCACAGGTGGTGATGGTGTGGGTGTTGTAACATTATCTTGATCCATATCTGACAGAGGGGCATATTATCAAGAAACAGCGTTAAAATTATCGCCGCTTTAGCGGCAGAAAACTGCCGCTAAAGCGGTGATAATGGGCTTGATAATATGCCCTTGAGAATTCCAATAGAAGCCCATGTTCTGGTGTCAACATGGGCTTCTATTGGAATTCTCAAGGGCATATTATCAAGCCCATTATCGCCGCTTTAGCTGCAGTTTTCTGCCGCTAAAGCGGCGATAATTTTAACGCCGTTCTTGATAATATGCCCCAGAGTGTCTAGATGTGCCTCATTCAGAATCATCACCTCTATTTGATGGTACATCAGTGTTATATATATATATAAAATTAAGTATACAGAATCTAAATGCTTTTTTGTTAATGTTTTCAATAGTTTCTAAAAGTATATAAAACTGTGCATTCTTTTAAAAGTGTGAGCTGTATGTACTACATCTCCCATAATGCATCACAAAGGTTATAGTAGGCATTGATCAGGAGTGTTTTCCTAAATGTGATTTTTTTAAAGTATTACATGTGAAAAATATTTTTACATTTTATATCTTACCTTTTGAAGTAGCAGGTGGTGCAGAGGTATTATCCATTTCTGAGAGCCCAACGTGGCTTTCTGACTCGAAGGTGCTTTCAATCATTTCTTCTAGAGGTGTTGGAGGTGCCTGGATTGAGGGTCTCCCATCTGTTCCACAGGCCTCAGCAAGTTTAGTTGTGATCTTTTCTTTAGTACTTGAACACAGATCGTACCACCGCATCTTTTTTTTCCTCAATGGTACGCTGCTTCGCTCCAACTCATTCATTTTGTCTTGGATGTCCTTCCATATTTTGTTTCTGGCAGGAACCTGAAAAGAGCCTTTGCCAAACAGCTCATCATGATGAAGCACACACTCTTCAGTGAGAGCCTCCAGCTCCTTCTCACAAAATTTCATTTTTCTTTTGCATGCACCAGCTTCCTTTCTTATCTCCTGATGGGACATGGTTTGCAAAAGTAACTCCAAAAGGGTCCAAAAGTTAGGCACGAAATCAAAAACACACAACCTTCCTTCTTCTCTCCTTCAGACAATTGAAGTGATCATGTGTGAAAACACTCAGGGGCATATTCTCAAGGACCTATCGCCGATTTATCGGCACTTTAGCGCCGCAAAAGTGGCGATAGATTTTCCGCCCTATTCCCAAGCTGGTGCAAACTGCCGAAATCGCCAGTTATCCAGCGATAGCTGCCGCAAAGAACATCGCCACGGATGAGAGCGACAACTAACGCTAATGATTTGCAGAGTAGGCGTACTCGTGCAAAAACACACGAAAACAACACTTCGCGATATTCTCAACGAGCAGCCAGATCGGCGAAGCGATCCAAAAACAGGCGATAAGGCGCGTTAGCAGCAGGGACCTAACACCTGCCTATTACTGGTGCTAAGCAGGACGACAACCTGCAGCAGAAAGGGAGCCCAGCACAGAGCCACATCTGAAGACCAACAGATGCCATGGAGCCAATGATCATGCTGCATGGAGACCCAGGAGGGCCACAACACCCACCGCCACCACCCCCAGGACCCCCCCGGCCCACCCCCTCCCTGACTACCACCTAGGCAGCGCAGAAGTAGACAGCGGACGTTCCTAAAACGCACCAGCCGCAGACACTCAATGCCAGAGGATGCCATTGCCCACCACAGGCTCAAAAAGACTACCATCCTCCGCATCCTGACCCACATTGCCCACAGGCTGACAGTACCATCACAGCGGAGAACCAACATCCCTCCGCAGACAAAGCTGCTGGCTGTGCTGCACCTGTTGGCCCCTGGTACCTTCCAACCGACAACTGCCAGAGTCGTAGGAGTCTCACAGCCAGCCCTATCAAAGTTCCTCACACCTATCAGGATGCATGTCCACAAAAGCAACGGCGGGCCCCTGTATCCGCACCACACGCTAGTTCCAATTCGTAGTGTTCCTGCGCAACCAACCCCAACGCCAGCCGTTGCTTGACGCCTCTGTGCTCCAGATCCAAGAATGCAGTCACTGAAATGGGGGTGCGCCAGGTCATGAAGTCCAGTAGTCAACAGTAGTGTAAAAACAGTTCTTTATTACAAATACATAAATCAACAATACGAAAAGCTCAGCCAACACGTTCCATTCCCAACGGGGAACTTCATCAGGGCAACGTGTGGATTCAATAAACTGCATATGCTGCGGGAACTCCCCAATACAATTCCATATTCCGAAAGTCAGTATTCAGAAACCTGTTGGATAAATGGTGACAATGGTCAAGCGTCCGCATAGACACAAACGTAATCTGGCACACTGTATTGCACTTGGACAAACCGGAATGCTGACAGGCATGATAAATCCTGCACAAAAAGACCGTAACAGAAGTCAGTGTGGTCGTAACCTTCATAGGAAAGAAAAGGAAGGTTACGACCACACGAACTTCTGTCACGGTCTCATCATGCAGGAGTAATCGTACCTGCAAGCATCACGGTTTGAAACAGCTTGATACCCCTGCACCTTCACTTCCCCCACACTGCGCAGGAACAGCTGGAGACCAAGCAAGGGAACTACGCCATAGCTGGCTTCCCGCATGTGTTGGGGCAATTGACTGCACACATGTACTACTTGTGCCCCCTGCCGAAACTGCACACAACAACCGCAACAGAAACCACACGTATTCCATCAATGTGCAGGCAAAAGTGGACCACCGGGGCCTGTTCACGAATGTCGTTGCAAACTTCCCAGGCAGTGTGGAAGACCTTGGACATGTAGCTTTGTCCCCCCACCCTGTAAGCGTGAGCGGAGTGGCCTTGGCCGGCGTATGTCGTGAATAAATAGCCCGGGACTCTGGGCGTGGTTTAGTTCCGGGATGGCCAACAAAGTAACTACTGCGTGTGTCTCTGTGTCCGCCATATCCTGTCTATAGGCCTACACACACGTGGCCGACCACCTCCAACGGCCAGATTGACACTGGAGACGAGGTGGCTACGTCTCAAGCCAACACACGCACATCTCGTCATCGCATGCAGGGTCGTGTCTGCCAGGGCGGCGCCCCCCACCCAACCACGAGGCCGCCGCCGTGAACGGTGGTGCCTGCGCGATCCTGTAAGCCTGCTGCACCCCAGCCCTGGTCCCCAGACCGGTCCGCCGCCCAGCTATGACTGGCCGCCCCTGCGCACCCAGGCCTCAATGCTCACCTGCCGCCACCGGCGTATCTCCAAGAGGGCCCACCACGTGCCGGTGCAACCTCCTCAGCCGGTCGCTGGTTTCCGCGCCACAGGCCCCCAGCGCACCCTGCGGCACTGCACCGCGGAGTCATGTGTGTGCTGCCAGCTGCCTTCGGCGTATACTGCGGTCCAGCAGGGCTCTCAATCCAAATCGAATCTTAATTGGCAGGACGGCGTATCGAGGTCCAGGCATCATCGCAGGCTGCACACCCGCTCAGCTCTTCAGGTGCCCCTACCTCAGTGCACCGCAAGTCATCGTCCCGTGGCAGTAAGCCTTGTGTCGGCTGCAGTGCATCGGGTGCCACCAACTCTGTGCAACGCAAGTCATCGTCCCGTGGCGGTAGGCCTCGTGCCGGCCGCAGTGCATCGGGTGCCACCAACTCTGTGCAACGCAAGTCATCATCCCGTGGTGATAGGCCTTGTGCCGGCTGCAGTGCATCGGGTGCCACCAACTCTGTGCAACGCAAGTCATCGTCCCGTGGCGGTAGACCTCGTGCCGGCCGCAGTGCATCGGGTGCCACTAACCCAGTGCGCCACAAGTCATGGCCCCTTCATGATTAAGTCTCGTGGTGCGGATGCCATCATGTCACCTCCGGCAGTGGGGAATGTGATGTGGTAGGCCCCTTTTATTGGCAGGGTCACATGTCCTGTGATGCCTGTGCTGGATGGGTGTGGTGTGGGTGTAAACCAGCCCTCATGGAGTGGCTGTGGCATGCTGACAACTAGACCAGTGATCAGCGGATCACTACAAGGAAGACCTGGGACATGTAGCTTTGTCGTCCCCCCCTGTAAGCGTAAGCGGAATGGGCTGGGCTGGCATATGCCGGACCAGCGTAGGGGTGTGAACGATGAGCCTGGGGCTCTGGGCGTGGTTCAGTTCTGGGCTGGACGAGAAAGTAACCAATGCGTGTGTCTCTGTCGTGGTGTCGGCGCCACCCGGACCGCATTCGGCAATGTTGCACCCTGTGACTCGAGTCCCACGACATGAGCAGCATGGACGTAAGGGGGAATCACTGACCCTACATTCATCCATACTTTCATACTTGAATGATCATAGACATGACACATCTGTGTGAACTTGAATGTTTTATTCACATTCAGTGGAGTGTTGAAGCTGGAGCAGTACAGGGCCATGCAAACCCCTCTTTACATTGTTGCCCCGTGGAGTGCCAGCCAGAGTCCTTCAGGGAATGACAAGTTCATCGGAAGAGGAAGAGTTCAGTCCGCAGTCTGATTGCTGTGTCATTGGTAACCAAACAGAATATGGCAGTCCATGTCGAGGTCCAAGGTGAGTGTCGCAGAGTGTATCGGGGGACAGTGGAAGGTGATGATGCAGAGGGCAGAACCAAGCAGAAACAGGCCATATGGCGGAGATGAATGCTACCGCTTCCTCCTTACCACTATGGCAGAATCATCCGCATCTTCGTCCTCTGATGTTTCATGTGCCTCACATGTGGGTGGTGGTGTTTTGCCTGCATCACTGTATAGCACTGACACATCAGGGGCCGGAGGTGGAATCTCTGCCGCACTGTGTGGCAGTGACACATCAGGGGCCGGAGGTGGATTGTCTGCCGCACTGTGAGGCACTGACACATCAGAGGGCGGAGATGTGGATGTAGAGGCAGCAGCAGCATTCATCGGCGCCAGGCCTTGTGGCAGCAATGCCATGATGAGGGTCTGCAGGGCATGGTAGATCCCAGCTACATCTCGCTGGTGTGCAGCCGTGGTAGCCATTCTTTCTGCCTGCTTCCGCTCCCTGTTCTCCATGATCCTGCGCATGTGTTCCAATTCCCGGCTGACATCGCTGGAGCCACTCTGACTAGACAGATGTTCTTGTCTCTGAGTCAGGACTCCAGCGATGTCAGCCATGGATCGTTGGAGAGCATGGAGCGGACTGTGGGTGTCCGTTAGGGACTGTAAGTGGTCCCTGATGGGACTTAGACACCCACATATGGCATCTAGTTTGGCTGCCATGAGGTCGAACCCCACCCGCACCTGTTCAGCCATCTTCTCTTGGCCCGCTAACACACGGCGTTGGAAGGCCATGTGTTGTTCGTGGGGGTCCTGGGAGACAGCCGGGGTGGTGGGTGCTTCCTGCTGTGTGGTCTGTGCAAGGGGTGGGGTCTCCTCAATGCAGCTGGGCTGCCCTGCTCCTGGAGGTGAGGTGCCGAAGCTGTCCATGAGCTCTTGGAGGGCGTCGGTGTCGAAGGTGGGGAGGTCCTCTTCGTCATCAGTGTAGAGATGTTCAGTCTGCTCTGCAGGAGGTGTTGATTCTCCCTCTGCAATGTGAAGGGGAGATGCAGTTTAACATTGTGTTCACATGTATGTTGACGCATTGTACAAGTTTACATACAGACTGCATGACAATGTACATTGTGACTGTTTGGGAGGAGCTGCCTATTTGATGCGGGACAGTGGACATATCGACAACATCACGGATGTGTGTTTGTACTTGTACATTATTATCTCACATTTCCCTGCTATGCCAAATGTGATTGGCCAGTTTCTACACACAAGCGGCACCAGTTGTGTCCTCTGTTCTGTTGTGAACGTGTTGTAGTTTGTACCACATTGTTGTCACAGTTGATGTGCTCTGAATGTTATGTGTGTGTGCTGCATTTTGGGGGAGTCGCCCCTGCAGCTCTGATTTTGCTGCCCCTTATCCCTTCCAGGCGATGTGCCTTTGACTTCTGTGCTTATACAGTGCTGAGATGTTGCATACTTGGGTAAATTGGGCTCTTGGTGGGAGTTGGGACTCTGGGGCATGGTTTGTCCGCAGATGTGTTGTTGACGTCAGGGGTTGTTTGTGCATGTGGATGTGTCGGTGGGCAGTCAAAATATCGAAAATTAAATATCGACCTACACTAATATCGAGGTGACAATATCGAAGGGACAGAATATCGATGTTAAGAATATCGATGGACAGAATATCGACCCTAAGGTAAGTAATATCGAATTTTTTTATATCGATGTAAGTAATATCGAAGTTAGTAATATCGATATCAAATATATCGATGTTACTAATATCGATGTTACTAATATCGATATTTATATTATTGTTATGTATTTTGTTATGTATTTAATATGTATGTGTTATATGTGTTTTTAAGTGTTCTACTTGTCTAAAAATATATGTATACAATTTTTATATGTTAATAATGTTTTTATAAGTAATTTTTGTTTCTTAGTACTGTAGCGGGTTGTGGGTTTATAGGGGAATAGGGTGGGAAGTAATTTAATTATACTAAATTAATTATTAATTTTTAGGAATTATAGATTAATTTAAATTCTTTTTTGCGTTTAAGTTCTGTAGCGGGTTGTGGGTTTATAGGGTAATAGGGTGGGAAGTAATTTAATTGTAATTAAGTAATACTTTATTTTAATTAATTGGTATTGATAATTATATTATTGTTAATTAATTAATAATTGGCAATTAATTTTTATTAATTGGTTATTAATTTTTATTAATTGATTAATTGATCATTATGTTAAGTGTATTATTTTGTTATTGGATTGTGTTGTGCGTTTATAGGGGAATAGTGTTGGAAGTAATTGAAATCTAATTAAGTAATTATTAAATTTATTGTTGGGTATTGATAATTAATTTATTGGACATTAATTATTAATTGGTAATTTTTGTAAATTATAATTTTTTTGTTATGAAAATTAATTTATTGTTGTATCATTAATTGGTAATTAAATATTATTAAATATTATTTATTGATACATTTAATTAATATATTAAGTAATTATTAATTGGTAATTAATGTTTAGTAATTATTATTATTGGTATAAAAAAGCATTTAATTGTTCAATATTTGTTAATTGGTAATTAATATTTATTAATTATTATTTATTGGTATTTATTATTAATTTATTGTTAATAAATATTTCATTGGTAATTATGTTTTTAATAATTATTTATTGGTATTTGTAAATAGTTTAGTTATTTATTAATTAATTCATTAATTATTTAAAAAAATTATTTTATTTATAAGTATGTTATTTTTAACTTCTACGCTATCCAACACTTTCCCTACTGTTGCACTCTCTGGAGTTGGAATAGTAATTTTTACCCCTACGCTATCCAACACTTTCCCTACTGTTGCACTCACTGGAGTGGGAATAGTAATTTTTACCCTTACGCTATCCAACACTTTCCCTACTGTTGCACTCACTGGAGTGGGAATAGTAATTTTTACCCTCCCGCTATCCAACGCTTTCCCTACTGTTGCACTCCTTGGAGTGGGAATAGTAATTTTTACCCCTACGCTATCCAACACTTTCTCTACTGCTGCACTCTCTGGAGTGGGAATAGTAATTTTAAGCTCTACGCTATCCAATATTTTTCTTACTGTTGTTTTTTTTGGAGTTGGAATAGTAGTTTTATTCCCTCCGCTATTTAATATTTTTGTATTATTTTAGTTAATGTAGTATATAATTAATTTTAAAAATATTAAAAGTAAATTTAATTTTTTTAATTTGTTATACATAATTATTTAATTTTTATTTATGTTATTGTTTTATGTGTATAGATGTATTTGTAATTTATAATATTTTTAATAATTTATAATGTATTAAAATAATTATTAAAACTGATTATTAAGTAAGTATATATATTATATATTAGATGTATATGTTTAATTAATGTTTTATGAAATTATATATATTACTTATTAATTTTAAACATTATAAAATATTTTTAACTATGTTTATTTTATTTATAAGTATTATTTAGTTTATTTTACATATTTTTTTTAACAAAAAAACCCGATATTTTTAATAACGATATTTTTGACATCGATATTTTTTTTCTCGATATTTTTGTACTTACCATGTTGTAGATAGGATATCGATATTCTTGACATCGATATTCTTGCTCCGATATTTTTGTAGGTCGATTTTTGGACCTTCGATATTTTGTCAGTGATCCGGATGTGTCAGAATGTGACTTGCTCCTTTACGGATGTGGTCCACACTCAGCCTCCTCAGTGTCGTGGCGTGCAACATGTCATGATATATTGACTGCAGCCATGCTATCCGTCATGCAGTGTCACTTGCATTGTCAGTGTGGCTCACAGACACGCCGCTTTGCTGGGTTTGGCACATGTGCATGGGTTGGATCTGAGATTGGTGATGTGTGGGAAGGGCCCCCTCTGGGCACATAGTCAACGGGGGCCTACTTGCTGTTTCTAGGTGTGCTGCAGTGTTCCAAGGGGATCAAGGACATGATCCAGAGTCATTGTGGGTGTGCACTGTGCTATACTTATTTGTGCATGTGTGCCATTGTGCCCATCTCCCCTGTCCCCCCAGACCCTGGTCGTTACTCACCCTGTTGCTGTTGTGTCAGGTCATGTTGAGCAGTGTCCGGTCCCCCAACTCCTGCCACCATCTCCACACTGATGACTGCGGACACCATTTCCTCCATCTCATCCAGCTCCTCCTGTGGCGCTGGACTCCCACCTTCAGTCTGCATTGCTGCCTTCTGGTTGTTGCCGAGTTTCTGCTTGGTTTTGCGCTTCAAATCATTCCAGCGCCTCTTGACCTCTTCCATTGTTCTCCTCAGCACTCCGACTGCATTCACCTTGTCCACGATGGACTGCCATATTCCATTTTTTGTTGCCAATGACACAGTGGAGGTGACGAACAGATGTTGATGGTGTTCTATCACCTCCGTTATCAGGATCCTGTTTTCCTGTGACTGAACTGCGTCTTCCTCTTCTTTTTCTCCTTGCCCTTCCCTGACCCCGAGGTCCCAGGCTGGCCCTCCGTGGGGCTTGTGGGGTTCTGGTTGTCCTCTGTACTTGCTCCGGCTCCCTCCATTGTGCTTCACAGTTTTTTTGGTTTTGTTTGTGGTTTTTTTTTCCGGCTTTTATAGTGATTTTACCCGCCTGACGTGTGTGAATTGCAGGCCTGGCGCACCTTATCGCTGATTTTTTTTATCGCAGTTGCCCCATCGCAACTTTTTTCACGTTCGGCTTTGGATTTTTATCGCCATCCCGGTGATTTTATCGCGGACATTTGACGTGTTATCGGGAAACTATCGCATGTTAACGCCGTGTTGGGAATACGACGTTGACACGGCGTTAATTTCCCGTGATAGACGGCGATATGTAAAATTGCGTTAACCTATTTTGGCGATGATTATCGCACGTTCTTGAGAATATCCCCCTCAGTGTACCGAAAAAACAGGGACCCTCTGAAAATAAATAAGGGCAGGAGAAAAGCGACAATTGTATATAAACACCCCTTGGCAACCTGAGTGAAAACACTTCCATATTGTGAGGTCATCAAGGTGTTCCCTAAAGGGACATTCGCAATTTAGGAATCCGACCTGATGATTACCATCCATTTAGGAGCCCCCTCAAACCCATGACCCCACTTCATATACAACCTTGGAAGAACCATCATCCCCCTCATGCTCACCACTATCATCAACACCTTCATAACCAACACCACCTTCCCATCTTGCTAGAAAAATGCAGACGTCGACCCCCTATTGAAGAAACCAACAGCGGACCCCAACACCCTCAGCAGCTAAAGACCCAACTCGCTCCTGCCTTTTCCAGCTAAAGTCATGGAGAAAGCCATCAATACCCAATTCCCACACCACCTAGAACTCCATCAGCTCCAAGACAGCTCTCAATCAGGCTTTCGCACCAACCACAGCACAGAGACAGAGAAGCATCCTCAACGAGGACAAATGTTTGCACTCATCCTCCTCAAACTCTCCGCAGCTTTCAATACGTCTCCCACAAGTCACTCATTAGAAAGCTTCAGCCCTTTGGTATCTGCAGACTGTCCCTCAAGTGGATATCCTCCTTCCTCATGGACAGAACTCAATGACTTAGGGCCTTATTATGAGTTTGGCGGTGCAGGACTGTCCCGCTCCCACACCGCCAAACCTGTGTAGAAACCGCTCACCAGACCAGAAGTTTTCTCCTGGTCTGGCGGGCGGTTCTTTGGCGTTTCCAGGGCAGTGCCTATGAAATAGGCACCGCAATGGGAACATCAAAAGCCCTACCTGCATGGCATGGACTGCTGCAGTCCATGCCGTACGGGTACTGGGGTGCATGCACACAGGGGGGCATATGTTGTGCCCCCGTGTGCATCCACATGACGTGAGGCACCAGGGGGCCATGTAGGGACCCCTTTGTTTCCTCTCTGCCACGGTTTTCATGGCGGGCTCACCACCATGAAAACCGTGGCAGAGAGGAAACTCATAATATGCTTGGCAGGACCGTGGTGGTCCTACCAATCACATTGTGGCCTCAGGACCGCCGCGCCACTGCCAAGGAACGGCGGTTCCCTGGCAGCTGCGACGGATGCGGTGGTCCAAGGGCAGGCCGACCACCCTAGTCGTAATAGGGTAGTCAGGAGGCTGCTACTGTAAGTTTGTGACTGTGAGACTTCCCCCCTATACCTCAGAACCCAAGAAACTCATTTGCGGACTCCCTCAAGGATCGCTGCTCAGCCCAACACTCTTCAGCGTGTATATGACGACCCTTGCGGGCATCATCCGAGCCCACTGCATCAACATAGTATTCTACACAAAGACACACAGCTCATCTTCTCCCTTACTGATTCAACCAGCACCGCCAAAGCAAACTTCACCAACTGAATGAGCAATGTTGCTGCTTGGATAAAAAACAACTGCCTCAAACTCAACACAGACAAAACCGAAGTCCTAGTCTTCGGCAACAACCACTCCGCGTGGGACACCTCTAGGAGGCCCTCTGAACTTGGCCCCTCACCCACCCATGCAGACCATGCCAAGAACCTTGGCACCATCCTGAACACCAACCTCTACATGAGCAGACAGATCAATGCTGTCTCCCCATTATGCTTCCACATCCTTTGAATGCTAAGTAAGATTTTCAAGTGGATCCCACTGAACTCCAGACAAATAGTCACCTTCTAAATTGCGAATGATAATGAAAACAGAATCGCAAAATGAAGTACGATGACTATGATATATTAGGATTAGTGATTTCCAAATTGCAATTTGGTAAAATTACGCAATTTGGGAATCGTTATTCCAAACATTCGTACATCTACCCCTAATATTTTACCAGCAACTCAAAGGATGTGGTAACCCATTTGCAAACAGGAAGAGGTAGCCAAGGGGCCACCTCCACTTTGTGAGTTGTGAAAAAACATTTTGTAGGAGTAGGCAGTTTGTATACATTTCCATTGTCTTTTAGGAAAATTGGCTGCATTAAAAAAAGATAGCTTTATTTAAAAGCAATCACGGACATAGTGGTCTCTAGATCCAGCAGGTCACCATGCCTGTGATCATACCCAATTATAATGGGTCGCAAATTGCAACCCACCTTATTAATATTTATGAGGTAGGTCGAATTGCGACCGACTATTCTGTATTTTTTTAACTAAACTACTAATACATAGGTCAGTAGGCAAAATAAGAATGCATTTGGTAAAAGCTGGTGGACAAATTGGGACCCCTTTGACCTAATGCATTCTTTGTACATGAGACCCTAAAATGATTAATCAGTCAGATTAAATCATTGTGGAAATAAGAGTGACACTCCACCCCCCCTCCCCACCCCCCTTTGAGATGACAGAAGATGGGACAAGGTCTAGCTCCTGCAGGAGAGGCATGCATGTATAGCTGTCTAGGTTCAGGCATAATAGCCTCCCATTAATTTCCACATTATTCTAACAGTGACAGTTTATGGATTAACAGTACTGGTGTAATGGATAAAAAACATTTCCTCACTTCCTTTTTGTATGAAATGAAGTGGAAAAAAATGCTTTGAAAATGAGGATACCCAATTTCTAATCTTTTCCAGAAGGCAAGTGATATAAATCTTGGCCTTAAACATGCTAATTAATACTGTCCTTTGGGAAACTCACTGGATAAACATTACTTAGTACCGCTCAGCCCTATTATGAAATATTGTGTCAATACACAAAAGCCTTCCATGCCTCAGCTCTGGTCTTTCATCATGCAGATATATTTACTGTTGTAAAAACAGAAGTAGCGCGCTGAGGAATACCACCGCCACATTCCTGCAAGGTGATAACTCAATTGGCAGATAAATCCCTGTGTGCAGCCTATCTGGCCCTCTGGAAATTGATGAAGCCAGGTTTGATTGGGCGAACCAAATCAGAGCATCAGTCTCTCCTGAGCGTTGAAAGATGGCCTGGGTTCTGGGGTGCAAAAGAATGTAAATCAGATATAAAAGCAAAGACAGTACATGGAAGAGCGGGTTTTAAAAATAAGTCATAAAACTGAACCTTCGAAGAATGAAAAATAAAGTTCAAATGCACCTGCCTTGAAATATTAGGGTACTTTTTTCCATTGCACTGTATTGCTCTCTTGTCTGATGGACAAGACTTTTGAAATGTAGATAACATCGCACAAAAGGTACCTACAGTGAGATGCTGAAATCTTATCTGCTCTCTCCACTCCTGCTGGCCAGAGATTAGATGATGATTATATTTTGCTGATCTCACCTTATGCAAATTACTGATCCCGCTGTTAGCCGCCGCCGCCTGCCTGCTTGCTTTCTTCCGCGGCCGGAGCCGCCAGCCCACACAAGCCAATCACAGTGCCAGGAGGCACTTGAAAATTAGGAGCGGGCTCCCGCAGCGCAGGACGCGCGCGGGCGAAGCCCGGGCCAAGGGCGGGCCCGTCATTGCCAGGAAGAGGCAGGGCAGGGCCACCTCCCTTTCATCTGACTCTTGGATCGAGCTCCTGCATGTTGCGGCATCATAACAACTAGATAAGGTACTGTGTTAATTTTGTCTTTGCTCGTGGAGACGCTCTTTAAGCACTAACTCGCCTGAACTTTGCTCCCTGGATCCATATCTTCCTTGCTCATGTCGATAATTAGCAAAGGTGACCCGTAGAAACAACTGGTGCCGGGCTAATACTTGTGAACTGCTTACTTCCATCTCATTTTTGTTAAACTATGGGTAAACGGAAAACTATGGAGGGAAGAGTGGCGGGAAGTGGTAACCACAGTGGGTCAGGCAAGGGGAAAAAGGCAAGGAAAGCTCAGAAGCACGCAGCTAGCAACTGTGTCTTTGACAGAATTGATACCCTCATTAGCGAGTGTGAAGATATCTTAGTATCAGAACCAACAGCGCTCTGCACTAATGGCCAACCTTCTCCCAACCACACCAGCCCCCCCTGCCCACCAATCATCCCTACAATGTTCCAAAAGCACCCTAGAAAGGGAAATCTCGACCATAGCATTACCACACTAGCGGCTCACGCAAAAGGACAGGCAAAAGGACAGATAGAGGATACTAAACCCTCTGACTCCCCCACCAGTGTTGACAAGTGTGTACCTCGTTCCACCGTCCCCTGCTCAAATAGGTTTGCTTCATTGGCCATGCACAACACCATCATAGATGAAGCACCCCAACAGCTAAGCTCATCACAAACACAAGGCAATGGAGAACAAAACTCTGCACGACATGACACCGCTCGGCTTATTAACACCCTTAGGTCTGAGATAGCGACCATGAGACACATGATTGAAGATCTCACCACACTGGTTAAAACCCTACTACCAAAGGCCCCATCTCATCATCAGCATGTGAATCATTTACCCCACCACGACCAACAAATGCATTTGGTAACTAAGATGCCTCCAATCGAAAGGGCAACACCAAGTGGTGCTGTCATTCTTCCTTTAACACCTCCCATAACCTCTGCCTCCCAAGTTTCGAAAGCAGATCACCATAATAAGGCAAAGGCCAACACATTTAAAGATCATTTTAACCCAAAGGCCTATATACCTATAGACCGTTTTAACCAAACTGCCCCTAGAGCTCGATTAGATCATGCAAGCTCTACTGGCACATCAATTAGAACATATCCTTTAGCGAAACCATCTCAGCAGACTCATTATCCACACACTGCTCTCCCGTTGCATGGCCCAAAATGTTTTATGGCTAATGTCCCTAAGCTCAGCCCAAAGAACGCCCCCGAAAGTGATGACTCTTTAACAAATAAAGTCATACATTGGATTCGTCACATCAGGGGTTGTCGCTCAGTGATACGCGAGGACATTATTAGGGCCTGAAGATGCTCGCCCTCTGCGCAATCTTATGATTACATCGAACTCACACTCTCTACCGCTGATCTGGCAGAAAATCTTCTCGCATTAGAATATCGAACCTACCCCCCTCCCACCTCATCCATACAGTTCAGACGCACGCAAACATTCATAGGGAGTGGGACAACTGACACCTTAGAGCGAGGGACAACCTTAGAAGCAGTCGATTTACTACAGATAGTTCCCCATTCACACACGGACCTTAGTACTACTACCTTAAGCACTATGTGTAACCCTCATAATCCCTCATCTCACCCTAATGTACAAGAACTAGCAACAATTATTCCGGGGAAGAAGGGCCCAAGTTACCACCCTAAAACATCACAGATGACCCATGAGACAGGATAATGTACATCGTTAGATCACACTGAGATGCCCGATCGCCAAATGCTGTTAAGCCAGAAACCACCGAAAAACAACGCTAATCTTGCCATGGTCCCAAACCTTAAAAAGTTAAAGATCATTTCATGGAACGTAGCAGGTTTAAATAACAAACTCCTACTCCCCCACTGGAATGACCTGATAGAGGGTTTCGACATCTGCATCTTTCAGGAGACTTGGAGCTTGGTTCCATTATACAAAACAGGCTATGCTTGCTTCTGCACTCCAGCTACCACCGTGGGGAGAGGGCGTCCCTCAGGGGGACTGATTGTTTGGATGAATATTGCTCTAGGTTGCCGAATTGACTTGCGCCCAACCCTAAGCCACGACATTCTGAAACTTACCATCGAGGGCCCTAGGGGTGGGGACATCTTAGACCAGTTCAATGACTATATTAGAGGGACTAAGGGGGGCAACCCATCGCCTATTGTCACGCTATTAGAGCAAGCCATATCCAGCTGCTCGCCCCGTGCAAGAATTCTGATCGCAGGCAATTTCAATTGTACCTTTGAGCCATTGAGCACAGAGGACATGCTGGAGTATGAAGGAGTTGATAGCAAATGGGCTGTCCCTCCACTTAATATACCCTCCGTCAAAAGATGGACCAGCCTAGCTATCCAACTTAATGCGCTCACGACAGAGTTCGGTCTTAGGGCAGTTAATGGAAGAACTCCTTCAGACATTCAGGGGGCTAACACCTTCAATAGAATCAGTTGTCCCTCACGCATCGACTACATTTTAGTCGATGTGAAACTGTGGGACAACACGACTGACATGTTTGTGGGCACAACGACTGACAGTGATCACAACCCCCTATCCATGACTATGAAGAACCCGTGGGTTTCACCACCCCATTCTCAGATTAGTCGGGCCTCAAACTCTATCACTGATATTGTCCCCTCCAACTGTAAAAGGCACCTAAAGTGGCACAAGGTCTCCTTGCAAGATTCCAACTTAGCGGGCATCCGAGAGGTCTTGTCCACGAACACAGTCAAGCTCCAGGCCGCACTCGAAGATACAGGCGAGTGGGCAGCAGTCCCTATCATCCACTCTCGCACAATAGAACAATTGAGCTCTTATTTTCAAGCACCCAGCAGGAATAGTAAACCGCGTGCTCCCCCAAAAAATCAGCACCCATGGTACACTAAGAACTGCAGGCTCAAAAGACAGGCCCTATCCTTAGCAACCAGAACTAAAAATTGCCACCTGGTTAAAACGGCTAGGAAGGAATACAGCGCTGCCCTGAGCAAAGCAAAGATCGAGTGGGATGCAATACACTGGCAGGATTTGAAGAATGCGAGTCTCGGAAAAACACGAACCTATTTTGGTCATTAGTGAGCCGGGGCAACAGCAGGGAATTAGGCATTCTGCCCAACCACATCACAAGCCAAGACTGGCATGACCATTTCAGGAAACTGTATTCCACTTCAGAGGATGGATGTCTGGAGGAGTCATGCGGCCCGATAGACGTCTCTCCAGTAGGGAATGCTAGCGATCCCTTCTCGCTGGTCGAAATAGAGGCAGCAATTAAGAAGTTAGTCCCTGCCAAAGCTCCTGGATCAGACGGCCTCCCAAGAGACCTTTTCCTCGCTGACCCTAGGTTGGTCGCGTTATTTCCAGTTATTGTTTAATGCTATAGTCGCAGGTTGTCCAGTCCCAGAATCCTGGAAAGGCGCAGAGGTGGTCCCGATTTACAAAAAGGGTGACAGGGAGGATCCCTCAAACTACAGGCCCATCAGTCTGATCGACGTAATGCAAAAGATGTTTGGCAGGGTCCTCTTACAGAGAATCCAAACGTGGTCCGAAGAGGAGGATGTCCTTTCCCAATACCAGGCTGGCTTTAGGGCCAGTACTGGGACGATCGACTAGGTATTTAGGCTAATGCTTATATACTGGAAAGTTGTGTTAATTGGAAAGGGCAGCCTTTATCTTGCATTTATTGATCTAAAGACCGCCTTTGATCTGGTACCTAGGACCAGGCTGTGGCAGATCCTCAAAGATATGGGCATTCAACCCTTAATTCTTAACCTATTGATTCGCCTACATGAGGAAAATTATGCCCAGGTGAGATGGGGGGCCCAAGGTCAGCTGACAGAGCAGATCCCTGTTGGCAAGGGAGTCCACCAGGGTTGCGTCATGGCTCCCACCCTGTTCTCTTTATATGTGAATGGGGTGGTGAGGTTCCTTCAAGAAGATCCAGCCGATGCCCCAATCCTGGCGGGCGACAAAGTGCCGACGCTTCTATTCCCTGATGACACTTTGTTGGTGTCGAAGACCCCAGTTAGGCTACAAAAACGAATGAATAGATATCAATCTTTCTGTGACTCCCGGGGCTTAGTCATCAACACCTCTAGCGGGAAGGGTATGCCCAGACGTGGGTCCCGTGCTCACTGCGCCACTGGAGTCAGGCTATCCTGGCTGATGAGGGCTGAATGCCCGAAACCGGTCCTAGGATGCTTGATTCCGGTCCAGGGAAGACATGGCTTGGCAGTTCGGTCTGGACTGTTCCCATGAGGCACAGGGTCAAGACTGATTTGCATATGGCCATGTCTGAACTGGGGTGGCGTGGTGAAGCAAAATAACGATGGATTAAACCCAGATCTGTGACTGGGGGTGAATGTTTGCCATTGTGCAACATTCCGTCCATCATCTTGTGTGTTTTGCAATTCGCCCCAAGTGGGAAGGGTATGCCCAGACGTGGGTCCCGTGCTCACTGCGCCACTGGAGTCAGGCTATCCTGGCTGATGAGGGCTGAATGCCCGAAACCGGTCCTAGGATGCTTGATTCCGGTCCAGGGAAGACATGGCTTGGCAGTTCGGTCTGGACTGTTCCCATGAGGCACAGGGTCAAGACTGATTTGCATATGGCCATGTCTGAACTGGGGTGGCGTGGTGAAGCAAAAATAACGATGGATTAAACCCAGATCTGTGACTGGGGGTGAATGTTTGCCATTGTGCAACATTCCGTCCATCATCTTGTGTGTTTTGCAATTCGCCCCAAGTGGGAAGGGTATGCCCAGACGTGGGTCCCGTGCTCACTGCGCCACTGGAGTCAGGCTATCCTGGCTGATGAGGGCTGAATGCCCGAAACCGGTCCTAGGATGCTTGATTCCGGTCCAGGGAAGACATGGCTTGGCAGTTCGGTCTGGACTGTTCCCATGAGGCACAGGGTCAAGACTGATTTGCATATGGCCATGTCTGAACTGGGGTGGCGTGGTGAAGCAAAATAACGATGGATTAAACCCAGATCTGTGACTGGGGGTGAATGTTTGCCATTGTGCAACATTCCGTCCATCATCTTGTGTGTTTTGCAATTCGCCCCAAGTGGGAAGGGTATGCCCAGACGTGGGTCCCGTGCTCACTGCGCCACTGGAGTCAGGCTATCCTGGCTGATGAGGGCTGAATGCCCGAAACCGGTCCTAGGATGCTTGATTCCGGTCCAGGGAAGACATGGCTTGGCAGTTCGGTCTGGACTGTTCCCATGAGGCACAGGGTCAAGACTGATTTGCATATGGCCATGTCTGAACTGGGGTGGCGTGGTGAAGCAAAATAACGATGGATTAAACCCAGATCTGTGACTGGGGGTGAATGTTTGCCATTGTGCAACATTCCGTCCATCATCTTGTGTGTTTTGCAATTCGCCCCAAGTGGGAAGGGTATGCCCAGACGTGGGTCCCGTGCTCACTGCGCCACTGGAGTCAGGCTATCCTGGCTGATGAGGGCTGAATGCCCGAAACCGGTCCTAGGATGCTTGATTCCGGTCCAGGGAAGACATGGCTTGGCAGTTCGGTCTGGACTGTTCCCATGAGGCACAGGGTCAAGACTGATTTGCATATGGCCATGTCTGAACTGGGGTGGCGTGGTGAAGCAAAATAACGATGGATTAAACCCAGATCTGTGACTGGGGGTGAATGTTTGCCATTGTGCAACATTCCGTCCATCATCTTGTGTGTTTTGCAATTCGCCTCAAGTGGGAAGGGTATGCCCAGACGTGGGTCCCGTGCTCACTGCGCCACTGGAGTCAGGCTATCCTGGCTGATGAGGGCTGAATGCCCGAAACCGGTCCTAGGATGCTTGAGTCCGGTCCAGGGAAGACATGGCTTGGCAGTTCGGTCTGGACTGTTCCCATGAGGCACAGGGTCAAGACTGATTTGCATATGGCCATGTCTGAACTGGGGTGGCGTGGTGAAGCAAAATAACGATGGATTAAACCCAGATCTGTGACTGGGGGTGAATGTTTGCCATTGTGCAACATTCCGTCCATCATCTTGTGTGTTTTGCAATTCGCCCCAAGTGGGAAGGGTATGCCCAGACGTGGGTCCCGTGCTCACTGCGCCACTGGAGTCAGGCTATCCTGGCTGATGAGGGCTGAATGCCCGAAACCGGTCCTAGGATGCTTGATTCCGGTCCAGGGAAGACATGGCTTGGCAGTTCGGTCTGGACTGTTCCCATGAGGCACAGGGTCAAGACTGATTTGCATATGGCCATGTCTGAACTGGGGTGGCGTGGTGAAGCAAAATAACGATGGATTAAACCCAGATCTGTGACTGGGGGTGAATGTTTGCCATTGTGCAACATTCCGTCCATCATCTTGTGTGTTTTGCAATTCGCCCCAAGTGGGAAGGGTATGCCCAGACGTGGGTCCCGTGCTCACTGCGCCACTGGAGTCAGGCTATCCTGGCTGATGAGGGCTGGAATGCCCGAAACCGGTCCTAGGATGCTTGATTCCGGTCCAGGGAAGACATGGCTTGGCAGTTCGGTCTGGACTGTTCCCATGAGGCACAGGGTCAAGACTGATTTGCATATGGCCATGTCTGAACTGGGGTGGCGTGGTGAAGCAAAATAACGATGGATTAAACCCAGATCTGTGACTGGGGGTGAATGTTTGCCATTGTGCAACATTCCGTCCATCATCTTGTGTGTTTTGCAATTCGCCCCAAGTGGGAAGGGTATGCCCAGACGTGGGTCCCGTGCTCACTGCGCCACTGGAGTCAGGCTATCCTGGCTGATGAGGGCTGAATGCCCGAAACCGGTCCTAGGATGCTTGATTCCGGTCCAGGAAGACATGGCTTGGCAGTTCGGTCTGGACTGTTCCCATGAGGCACAGGGTCAAGACTGATTTGCATATGGCCATGTCTGAACTGGGGTGGCGTGGTGAAGCAAAATAACGATGGATTAAACCCAGATCTGTGACTGGGGGTGAATGTTTGCCATTGTGCAACATTCCGTCCATCATCTTGTGTGTTTTGCAATTCGCCCCCAAGTGGGAAGGGTATGCCCAGACGTGGGTCCCGTGCTCACTGCGCCACTGGAGTCAGGCTATCCTGGCTGATGAGGGCTGAATGCCCGAAACCGGTCCTAGGATGCTTGATTCCGGTCCAGGGAAGACATGGCTTGGCAGTTCGGTCTGGACTGTTCCCATGAGGCACAGGGTCAAGACTGATTTGCATATGGCCATGTCTGAACTGGGGTGGCGTGGTGAAGCAAAATAACGATGGATTAAACCCAGATCTGTGACTGGGGGTGAATGTTTGCCATTGTGCAACATTCCGTCCATCATCTTGTGTGTTTTGCAATTCGCCCCAAGTGGGAAGGGTATGCCCAGACGTGGGTCCCGTGCTCACTGCGCCACTGGAGTCAGGCTATCCTGGCTGATGAGGGCTGAATGCCCGAAACCGGTCCTAGGATGCTTGATTCCGGTCCAGGGAAGACATGGCTTGGCAGTTCGGTCTGGACTGTTCCCATGAGGCACAGGGTCAAGACTGATTTGCATATGGCCATGTCTGAACTGGGGTGGCGTGGTGAAGCAAAATAACGATGGATTAAACCCAGATCTGTGACTGGGGGTGAATGTTTGCCATTGTGCAACATTCCGTCCATCATCTTGTGTGTTTTGCAATTCGCCCCAAGTGGGAAGGGTATGCCCAGACGTGGGTCCCGTGCTCACTGCGCCACTGGAGTCAGGCTATCCTGGCTGATGAGGGCTGAATGCCCGAAACCGGTCCTAGGATGCTTGATTCCGGTCCAGGGAAGACATGGCTTGGCAGTTCGGTCTGGACTGTTCCCATGAGGCACAGGGTCAAGACTGATTTGCATATGGCCATGTCTGAACTGGGGTGGCGTGGTGAAGCAAAATAACGATGGATTAAACCCAGATCTGTGACTGGGGGTGAATGTTTGCCATTGTGCAACATTCCGTCCATCATCTTGTGTGTTTTGCAATTCGCCCCAAGTGGGAAGGGTATGCCCAGACGTGGGTCCCGTGCTCACTGCGCCACTGGAGTCAGGCTATCCTGGCTGATGAGGGCTGAATGCCCGAAACCGGTCCTAGGATGCTTGATTCCGGTCCAGGGAAGACATGGCTTGGCAGTTCGGTCTGGACTGTTCCCATGAGGCACAGGGTCAAGACTGATTTGCATATGGCCATGTCTGAACTGGGGTGGCGTGGTGAAGCAAAATAACGATGGATTAAACCCAGATCTGTGACTGGGGGTGAATGTTTGCCATTGTGCAACATTCCGTCCATCATCTTGTGTGTTTTGCAATTCGCCCCAAGTGGGAAGGGTATGCCCAGACGTGGGTCCCGTGCTCACTGCGCCACTGGAGTCAGGCTATCCTGGCTGATGAGGGCTGAATGCCCGAAACCGGTCCTAGGATGCTTGATTCCGGTCCAGGGAAGACATGGCTTGGCAGTTCGGTCTGGACTGTTCCCATGAGGCACAGGGTCAAGACTGATTTGCATATGGCCATGTCTGAACTGGGGTGGCGTGGTGAAGCAAAATAACGATGGATTAAACCCAGATCTGTGACTGGGGGTGAATGTTTGCCATTGTGCAACATTCCGTCCATCATCTTGTGTGTTTTGCAAATCAACACCTCTAAGACAAAGCTTATGGCTTTTAACCCCCACAAATCTTTTAGGAACAACCTCACACTGAATGGTATCCCCCTGGAGAGAGTCGGCACCTTTGAATATCTTGGCATTCGACTCTCAGGCAAAATGCTTTGGAGGCCCCATCTAGCCAAAATGCTTATGAATCATAAACGCGTGGTAGGGGCACTAACCAAAGAACATCGCTCCTCGTATAGCAGGCCAGTTGCCCCGGCCCTCGTAGTTTATGACGCCAAGGCAGTTAGCTCAGCTCTTTATGGAGCTGAGCTATGGGGGTTTGAGAATGTAGACGAGATCAGTAGATCCGAGCATAAGTTCTTGAGGGATCTGGTGATGCTCCAACGTAACACCCCATTAACACCCCTATTGTACGATATGGGTAGGCGGCCTTTTAGAGACATTGCCAAGCTCCGCCCATTGCTCTTCTGGGCTCGTCTTAGGCGTACCGTAGAGCTCACCAAATATGCCACAGCTCTAACGGAGGTGACGAACCTAGACGTGGACCATAGGGTCAATTGGATATCTAATGTAAGGAAAACAATGATACTACTTGGCCTTAAAGAATCTTGGGACACCCAAAACCCCCCGAGCAAGGCAGAGCTCAAGCGCCTATACTGGAAGTGGATTGATAGCCAGGAGCTCAGCAAGCCGAATATGGGGAGATTAACGGATGAATTTCTTATCTTCGAGCAGACTAGAAGTCTCGAGTCTTACCTAGATGTAATCCAGGTCCCTCGGGATAGGGCTCTGTACACCCAATTTAGGTTTGGCTCGCTTCCTGTTAATGCTTTAACATCAAAGTGGCACTCAGCCGAGAACACAACAGAAGGCTGCCCTTGTTGTGGAGCCCTGTTAGAGTGTGTTGCCCATGTCTTGTTTGCTTGCCCAGCTTACAACAACGCAAGGTCTAAATGGCTAAAACCCATCTGCAGAGACTTGGGCACCCGCAAGCACCGGGTTGCTCTGCGCATCCTGAAATCTGACCCTAGCGTCCTTTTTTCTTGCGGGGTGGCCAAGTTTTTAAGTCATGCTTGGTTAGTCAGGCATAAAGCCCTGCGTGGGGCGACCTAACCATAAGCCTTGGGCGACACCGGAGATAGGCAAAAAGCCATGTGATGCCGCACTCACCAAAATCTTAGATTACACCATAACCATAACCCAAGAAAGTCTCTTCAGATTGACAAAGCACCTGCACTTTATATGACACCGTTGTGATGAACTGCTATTTTTTTACTCATTCTTCCTATACCTCCTTTTAATTTATGTGCGCATTCTATGGACTGAATTTGCAGAAACCTGTATGGACATATTTTAGATAATTGTTTTTAATGATAACTGTTTTTTAATGCTTGGTAGTATAACATGTTGTCCAAAATACTGTGTTAGTACAATTTTAGCCAAATTATGTATTCAAGGATTTATTACCATTGAGTACTTGTTTTTTATTGTACAACTGTCGAACAATGCTTTTATGATACATGTTATCGAAATAAAGCTATTGATTTATTGAATTACTGATCAGCTGCTTCCATGCTTGGTCTGACATAGCTGTTACATTAATTATTTCTTGTGTTTACATGACCTCAATGCATGCATATTATTTCCTTCTGAGACACTGCTGTTGCATTCCTTGCTCCCTCTGTTTGCATGATCTCATCACACACATATTGTTGCATTCATTGTTCCCTCTGTGTGCGTAATCTCATCACACACATATTGTGTCCTGCTTCCAAGCCTGGTGGGACACTGTTGTTGCATTGATTGTTCCCTCTGTTTGCGTGATCTCTTCACACACATATTGTGTCCTGCTTCCATGCCTGCTGGGACACTTCTGCTGCATTCATTGTCCCTTTGTTTGTGTGATCTCTTCACACACATATTGTGTCCTGCTTCCACCCCTGCTGGGACACTGTTGTTGCATTCATTGCTCGCTCTGTTTGCATGATTTCTTCACACACATACTGTGTCCCACTTCCACACCTGCTGGGACACTGTTGTTGCATTCATTGTTCTCTCTGTTTGCGGGATCTCTTCACACACATATTGTGTCCTGCTTCCACGCCTGCAGGGACACTGTAGTTGCATTTATTGTTCCCTCTGTTTGCCTCATCTCTTCACACACATATTGTGTTCTATTTCCACGCCTACTGCGACACTGTTGTTGCATTCATTGATCCCTCTGTTTGCGTGATCTCTTCACACACATATTGTGTCCTGCTTCCATGACTGCTGGGATACTGTTGTTACACTCACTGTTCCTTGTGTTTGTGTGATCTCTTCACACAGATATTGTGTTCTGCTTCCATGCCTGCTGGGATACTGTTGTTGCATTCATTGTTCCCTCTGTTTACGGGATCTCTTCACACACATATTGTGTCCTGCATCCATGCCTGCTGGGACACAGTTGTTGCATTCATTGCTCCCTCTGTTTGCATGATCTCATCACACACATATTGTGTTCTGCCTCCACGCCTGCTGGGATACTGCTGCTGCATTCATTGTCCCTCTGTTTGCATGATCTCTTCACACACATATTGTGTCATGCTTCTACGCTTGCTGGGACACTGTTGTTGCATTCATTGCTCCCTCTGTTTGCGTGATCTCTACATACACATATTGTGCCCAGCCTCCACACCTCCTGGGACACTATTGTTGCATTCATTGTTCCCTCTGTTTGCGTGATCTCTTCACACACATATTGTGTCCTGGCTCCATGCCTGCTGGGACACTGCAGCTGCATTAATTGTCCCTCTGTTTGCGTGATCTCTTCACACACATATTGTGTCTTGCTTCCACGCCTGCTGGGACACTGTTTTTGCATGCATTGCTCCCTCTGTTTGCGTGATATCTTCACACACATATTGTGTCCTGCTTCCATGCCTGCAGGGACACTGTTGTTGCATTCATTGTTCCCTCTGTTTGCCTGATCTCTTCACACACATATTGTGTTCTATTTCCACGCCTACTGGGACACTGTTGTTGCATTCATTTATCCCTCTGTTTGCGTGACCTCTTCACACACATATTGTGTCCTGCTTCCATGCCTGCTGGGACACTGCTGCTGCATTCATTGTCCCTCTGTTTGCGTGATCTCTTCACAAACATATTGTGTCCTGCTTCCACGCCTGCTAGGACACAGTTGTTGCATTTATTGTTCCCTCTGTTTGCGTGATCTCTTCACACACACATTGTGTCCTGCTTCCACGCCTGCTGGGACACTGTCATTGCATTCATTGTTCCCTCTGTTTGCGTGATTTCTTCACACACATATTGTGTCATGCTTCCACACTTGCTGGGACACTGTTGTTGCATTCATTGCTCACTCTGTTTGCATGATCTCTACACACACATATTTTGCCCAGCCTCCACACCTGCTGGGACACTGTTGTTGCATTCATTGTTCCCTCTGTTTGCATGATCTCTTCACACACATATTGTGTCCTGGCTCCATGCCTGCTGGGACACTGCTGCTGCATTAATTGTCCCTCTGCTTGCGTGATCTCTTCACACACATATTGTGTCTTGCTTCCACGCCTGCTGGGACACTGTTTTTGCATTCATTGCTCCCTCTGTTTGCGTGATATCTTCACACACATATTGTGTCCTGCTTCCACGCCTGCTGGGACACCGCTGTTGCATTCATTGCTCCCTCTGTTTGCGTGATCTCTTCACACACATATTGTGTCCTGCTTCCACTCCTGCTGGGACACTGTTGTTGCATTCATTGTTCCTTCTGTTTGCGTGATCTCTTCACACACATATTGTGTCCTGCTTCCACGCCTGCTGGGACACTGCTGCTGCATTAATTGTCCCTCTGTTTGCGTGATCTCTTCACACACATATTGTGTCCTGCTTCCATGCCTGCTGGGAGACTGCTGTTGCATTCATTGCTCCTTCTGTTTGCGTGATCTCTTCACACACATATTGTGTCCTGCTTCCACTCCTGCTGGGACACTGTTGTTGCATTCATTGTTCCTTCTGTTTGCGTGATCTCTTCACACACATATTGTGTCCTGCTTCCACGCCTGCTGGGACACTGCTGCTGCATTAATTGTCCCTCTGTTTGCGTGATCTCTTCACACACATATTGTGTCCTGCTTCCATGCCTGCTGGGAGACTGCTGTTGCATTCATTGCTCCCTCTGTTTGCGTGATCTCTTCACACACATATTGTGTCATGCTTCCACACTTGCTGGGACACTGTTGTTGCATTCATTGCTCACTCTGTTTGCATGATCTCTACACACACATATTTTGCCCAGCCTCCACACCTGCTGGGACACTGTTGTTGCATTCATTGTTCCCTCTGTTTGCATGATCTCTTCACACACATATTGTGTCCTGGCTCCATGCCTGCTGGGACACTGCTGCTGCATTAATTGTCCCTCTGCTTGCGTGATCTCTTCACACACATATTGTGTCTTGCTTCCACGCCTGCTGGGACACTGTTTTTGCATTCATTGCTCCCTCTGTTTGCGTGATATCTTCACACACATATTGTGTCCTGCTTCCACGCCTGCTGGGACACCGCTGTTGCATTCATTGCTCCCTCTGTTTGCGTGATCTCTTCACACACATATTGTGTCCTGCTTCCACTCCTGCTGGGACACTGTTGTTGCATTCATTGTTCCTTCTGTTTGCGTGATCTCTTCACACACATATTGTGTCCTGCTTCCACGCCTGCTGGGACACTGCTGCTGCATTAATTGTCCCTCTGTTTGCGTGATCTCTTCACACACATATTGTGTCCTGCTTCCATGCCTGCTGGGAGACTGCTGTTGCATTCATTGCTCCCTCTGTTTGCGTGATCTCTTCACACACATATCGTGTCCTGCTTCCACTCCTGCTGGGACACTGTTGTTGCATTGATTGTTCTCTTTGTTTGAGTAATCTCTTCACACACATATTCTGTCCTGCTTCCATGCCTGCAGAGACACTGTTGTTGCATTCATTGTTCCCTCTGTTTGCCTGATCTCTTCACAAACATATTGTATTCTATTTCCACGCCTACTGGGACACTGTTGTTGCATTCATTGATCCCTCTGTTTGCGTGATCTCTTCACCCACATATTGTGTCCTGCTTTCACGCCTGCTGGGACACTGTCATTGCATTCATTGTTTGCTCTGTTTGCGTTATCTCTTCACACACATATTCTGTCCTACTTCCATGCCTGCTGGGATACTGTTGTTACACTCACTGTTCCTTGTGTTTGTGTGATCTCTTCACACAGATATTGTGTTCTGCTTCCATGCCTGCTGGGATACTGTTGTTGCATTCATTGTTCCCTCTGTTTACGGATCTCTTCACACACATATTGTGTCCTGCATCCATGCCTGCTGGGACACAGTTGTTGCATTCATTGCTCCCTCTGTTTGCATGATCTCATCACACACATATTGTGTTCTGCCTCCACGCCTGCTGGGATACTGCTGCTGCATTCATTGTCCCTCTGTTTGCATGATCTCTTCACACACATATTGTGTCATGCTTCTACGCCTGCTGGGACACTGTTGTTGCATTCATTGCTCCCTCTGTTTGCGTGATCTCTACATACACATATTGTGCCCAGCCTCCACACCTGCTGGGACACTATTGTTGCATTCATTGTTCCCTCTGTTTGCGTGATCTCTTCACACACATATTGTGTCCTGGCTCCATGCCTGCTGGGACACTGCAGCTGCATTAATTGTCCCTCTGTTTGCGTGATCTCTTCACACACATATTGTGTCTTGCTTCCACGCCTGCTGGGACACTGTTTTTGCATGCATTGCTCCCTCTGTTTGCGTGATATCTTCACACACATATTGTGTCCTGCTTCCATGCCTGCAGGGACACTGTTGTTGCATTCATTGTTCCCTCTGTTTGCCTGATCTCTTCACACACATATTGTGTTCTATTTCCATGCCTACTGGGACACTGTTGTTGCATTCATTTATCCCTCTGTTTGCGTGACCTCTTCACACACATATTGTGTCCTGCTTCCATGCCTGCTGGGACACTGCTGCTGCATTCATTGTCCCTCTGTTTGCGTGATCTCTTCACAAACATATTGTGTCCTGCTTCCACGCCTGCTAGGACACAGTTGTTGCATTCATTGTTCCCTCTGTTTGCGTGATCTCTTCACACACATATTGTGTCCTGCTTCCATGCCTGCTGGGTCACTGCTGCTGCATTCATTGTCCCTCTGTTTGCGTGATCTCTTCATACACATATTGTGTCCTGATTCCACATCTGCTGGGACACAGTTGTTGCATTCATTGTTCCCTCTGTTTGCGTGATCTCTTCACACACACATTGTGTCCTGCTTCCACGCCTGCTGGGACACTGTCATTGCATTCATTGTTCCCTCTGTTTGCGTGATTTCTTCACACACATATTGTGTCATGCTTCCACACTTGCTGGGACACTGTTGTTGCATTCATTGCTCACTCTGTTTGCATGATCTCTACACACACATATTTTGCCCAGCCTCCACACCTGCTGGGACACTGTTGTTGCATTCATTGTTCCCTCTGTTTGCATGATCTCTTCACACACATATTGTGCCCTGGCTCCATGCCTGCTGGGACACTGCTGCTGCATTAATTGTCCCTCTGTTTACGTGATCTCTTCACACACATATTGTGTCTTGCTTCCACGCCTGCTGGGACACTGTTTTTGCATTCATTGCTCCCTCTGTTTGCGTGATATCTTCACACACATATTGTGTCCTGCTTCCACGCCTGCTGGGACACCGCTGTTGCATTCATTGCTCCCTCTGTTTGCGTGATCTCTTCACACACATATTGTGTCCTGCTTCCACTCCTGCTGGGACACTGTTGTTGCATTCATTGTTCCTTCTGTTTGCGTGATCTCTTCACACACATATTGTGTCCTGCTTCCACGCCTGCTGGGACACTGCTGCTGCATTAATTGGCCCTCTGTTTGCGTGATCTCTTCACACACATATTGTGTCTTGCTTCCATGCCTGCTGGGACACTGTTGTTGTATTCATTGCTTCCTCTGTTTGCGTGATTTCTTCACACACATATTCTGTCCTGCTTCCATGCCTGCTGGGAGACTGCTGTTGCATTCATTGCTCCCTCTGTTTGCGTGATCTCTTCACACACATATTGTGTCCTGCTTCCACTCCTGCTGGGACACTGTTGTTGCATTCATTGTTCTCTTTGTTTGAGTAATCTCTTCACACACATATTCTGTCCTGCTTCCACGCCTGCAGAGACACTGTTGTTGCATTCATTGTTCCCTCTGTTTGCCTGATCTCTTCACAAACATATTGTGTTCTATTTCCACGCCTACTGGGACACTGTTGTTGCATTCATTGATCCCTCTGTTTGCGTGATCTCTTCACCCACATATTGTGTCCTGCTTTCACGCCTGCTGGGACACTGTCATTGCATTCATTGTTTGCTCTGTTTGCGTGATCTCTTCACACACATATTCTGTCCTACTTCCATGCCTGCTGGGACACTGTTGTTGCATTCATTGTTCCCTCTGTTTGTGTGAGTTCTTCACTCACATATTGTGTCCTGCTTCCATGCCTGGTGGGACACTGCTGTTGCATTCATTGCTCCCTCTATTTGCGTGATCTCTTCACACACATATTGTGTCCTGGTGCCACTCCTGCTGGAACACTGTTGTTGAATTCATTGTTCCCTCTGTTTGCATGATCTCTTCACACACATATTGTGTCCTGCTTCCACGCCTGCTGGGACACCGCTGCTGCATTCATTGTCCCTCTGTTTGCGTGATTTCTTCACACACATATTGTGTCCTACTTCCACGCCTGCAGGGACACTGTTGTTGCATTCCTTGTTCCCTCTGTTTGCCTGATCTCTTCACACACATATTGTGTCCTGCTTCCATGCCTGCTGGGACACAGTTGTTGCATTCATTGTTCCCTCTGTTTGCTTGATCTCTTCACACACACATTTTGTCCTGCTTCCACGCCTGCTGGGACACTGTTGTTGCATTCATTGTTCCCTCTGTTTGCGTGATCTCTTCACACACATATTCTGTCCTGCTTCCACGCCTGCTGGGACACTGTTGTTGCATTCATTGTTCCCTCTGTTTGCGTGACTTCTTCACACACATATTGTGTCCTGCTTCCACGCCTGCTGGGACACTGCTGTTGCATTCATTGCTCCCTCTGTTTGCGTGATCTCTTCACACACATATTGTGTCCTGCTTCCACTCCTGCTGGGACACTGTTGTTGCATTAATTGTTCCCTCTGTTTGCCTGATCTCTTCACAAACATATTGTGTTCTATTTCCACGCGTACTGGGACACTGTTGTTGCTTTCATGGATCCCTCTGTTTGCGTGATCTCTTCACACACATATTGTGACCTGCTTCCACTCCTGCTGGGACACTGTTGTTGCATTCATTGTTCCCTCTGTTTGTCTGATCTCTTCACAAACATATTGTGTTCTATTTCCACGCCTACTGAGACACTGTTGTTGCTTTCATGGATCCCACTGTTTGCGTGATCTCTTCACACACATATTGTGTCCTGCTTCCATGAATACTGGGACACTGTTGTTACACTCACTGTTCCTTGTGTTTGTGTGATCTCTTCACACACATATTGTGTCCTGCTTCCACGCCTGCTGGGACACTGCTGCTGCATTCATCGTCCCTCTGTTTGCGTGATCTCTTCACACACATATTGTGTCTTGCTTCCACGCCTTCTGGGACACTGTTGTTGCATTCATTGTTCCCTCTGTTTGCATGAATTCATCCCACACATATTGTGCCTTGCTTTCATGCCTGCTGGGACACAGTTGTTGCATTCATTGTTCCCTCTGTTTGCGTGATCTCTTCACACACATATTGTGTCCTACTTCCATGCCTGCTGGGACACAGTTGTTGCATTCATTGTTCCCTCTGTTTGCATGAAATCATCACACACATATTGAGTTCCTCTTCCATGCCTGCTGGGACACAGTTGTTGCGTTCATTGTTCCCTCTGCCCGCAAAAACTCTTCACACACATATTGTGTCCAGCTTACACGCCTGCTGGGACACTGTTGTTGCATTCACTGTTCCTTGTGTTTGCAGGTTCATACGTCATCTTTCAAGGCCATCGAATGTTTGCAAGGCACTCTGAATCCTCCTTGGCCATTTAGAAAGGATTGGTAGCAAAAAGCAGCCCTCAAAAATATTTTTGGGGTCAGACAAGGCTGGACTGGCTGTGGCGGGCATTGGGTGTTTTCCCAGGAAGCTAGAAGGGTGGGGGCCAGTTTTGCAACAGTGGCGGCCATCTTTTTGTTACTGGGGGCAAGTTTTGCAGCTGTGTTGCAATATCGGCCCCCTGTAACAAAAGCAGCAGTGCTTCACATTTGCACCTCCCCAACTCCCCCTCATCCTGGGGCTGGTCCTTCAAAATTGCCAGGGCTGCTTTGGGTTCCCAGTCCGGCCCTGGGGGCAGATCCATGTCACGCAGAGTTAGAGGTGTTTGGGGGTAGCCTCTCACAAAGGTTTTCCTTTCAAAATGAGGCCAAACAATCAATTTACTGAAGAAGTTTCCAAGCAAGCAGATCTGAAGAGAAATTAATGTAATGTTCCAACAAGTTCAAATCAGGCACAATGCTCTGGACCATTACTTCTCTGCAGCAGCATGTGCGCCTATAACAAAAGTGCATCCTGCTGTTTCACAAGTGCTTACAGGTTTGACTGGAAGGAAGATCCTTGCACGTCTTCAGTTCAGAAAGCAGCCCACTGTCCTCGAACTGACAGAGGGGTTTTCCTGAGTCCTGCATTGCTACCTAGCCCTATGGAGTGTGCTCTGCACTGTAAGCACCCACTGACCAAGCCAATAGGCCTGGTTTTAATGTGATCATATATTGACAAATGCAAGTTGTGTACAGTAGCGCAAGTGTCTAATAATATCACCGCAAACAACTGTATATGATAACTGCTGCTTCTCTGTGTTGCTGATAGAGTAACCAATTGCAATTTAAGATTTGTGCCACCAGATACTGTTTGGATTAGGGCCACGGGTCTGTGCCTTATGTTTTAAAATTGATTGTTGCTAATTGCATTTAGTAAAATCATAGACATTTTATCACATACAATGATCAGGCCAGCCAAAATAAATTGAATTGGACCTTAGCCTCTAAACATGTTAATGAGGACGTAACATTTTTATTTAAATGTTTTTTTTGCATTAGTAAATGAAAATTAGTTTTTATACTTTGTTAAAGCACACTAAAACCTTAGCGTTATTGCACATTTACATTGATTTTAAATGCACTATCATTTTGACATTCCATGTTGTACAGTGCACATTTAGCCTAACTGTTCTAATAAGCATGGCTTGTTCTGAATTTGCCACAATGCAGTGAGAAGTACAGATTTAGAGAAGTCAGCCTTTTTGCTCCCGATTATCGTAACTCCTTCAAGGCTTCTCTCATTCTTCTCACAAAAAGAGCCCAGCACCTGCTCCTTGGTGTCTATTTGTAGTTTCATGTGTATCACGTGTTCTCTTTTCTATTCAATGTCACTGAGAAAAAGTGTATAAATGCAGCACCAAAACATATGGACTTTAGCGTTACATGCTCCAACTGACCAGAGGGCAAAGCTCTGGTCTGCGGAGAGGGCAGTTTGCACTTAGCAAATTTTTGATGCTTCCTAGCTATTTTTCTATTAACCATGTGTTAGACTGGGGCGTGGCTTGGCCAGCTGCAAGATGGCCGCACTCTAAGTGGGCTCTGCCGGCCAAGCCGATAATCCGTAATTATCCTGCGGATTACTGAGGTGCTGCCTGTCGACACCGGATCACACAGACTCACCGCACCTTGGGGCTTCTGTTGCTGCCCTCCCGGGCCTCCACACATGCCGCCACGCCGAGATTTCTGCTTGGGCCTGGTGCGGTGGCTGGGCCTCGCGGCTGACGCTCTGGGTGTGCTCGGCCTCGGCTGCTGCAACGTTCTTGCTCCGTCATCCTGCCTGATCGGCTTCCAGTGGACCGGGTTCCCTCATCAGAGCTGCCCTGCTACACTGCTCCTCCGGATCCGGTGAGTCGGCTCTGGGGCGGGTGCCCTGCGGCGGGGTAGGGGGCGCGCGCCGCACCGCCGGGCCCGGGCCGGTTCTCCACGCGGGCGCCTTTTTCCTTCTCCCGGCGCCCGCTGCCTCGGCCTGCCTGCTTCGGGCCTGGCGACAGGGGCGGTGCGCCTCCCGCGACTCCTCGCTGTTCAGCGGTCCCGCGGGCGCGTGTTCCCAACTGTTCCTCTGGTTCCTGGTTACGGACATCAGAGCCCCCACCTACCTCTCCTGCCGGCCTGCTGCTGTGCTTCTGCGGCCCGCGCCTCCTCTGCTGCCTGCACGGCCTGACGCGGCCTAACGCGAGGAGTGCACTCTCTCCCGCCCTGACACGAACTTGCCGCCTGCAACGCCGAGCTGGCCCTTCGCCTGTTTCTCCTAGTTTGAACGATCCCCCGCCGGGCCTGGCTCCGCGGTGGATCGCTGGTGCTCTCCTCCTTCACTTCGCCTCCCTCCCGGGCTCATAGAAACTGACACTCTGTTGGAACGGGGGCCTCCTCTTGCCAGCCGGCCATCGTCTCCAATGTTTAGGAGCCACCTGCCTCGCAAGGGCCTGATGTAGAACCTTCTGCCTGGTGAGCCCGCCCCTGGGAGCGCCCCACTCCTCCAGGCCTCTCCTTCCTCACTCGGCCTGCTTGACCTCCCTAGGATCTCGCGGCGGCACGCTGCGGCCACACCTGCCCTAGCCAGCTCTGCTGCTCCGAACGGCTTGCCTCTTCCTCGCTGGGCTCCCGCTCCTGTTTAGCTCCTCGTCCTTTTCCTCCGGCCTGGCCGCCGCCTGCTTCGTCAGTGCCTGGACTCTTGCCATTGGGCCCAGATCGCCTGTTCCACTTTCTCCCGCCGCGGCACGCTCCACACTTCCCAGGGATCCGCGGCCTTGACTTTCAGTTGCAGACCCTCTCCTGCTCTTCGGCGGCCTTTCTCACCTGCTCTTGCCCGGCCATGGGAAAGACCGACCCTAAACAACTCAAGTTCGCCTTCCATCAGCGCCGGCAAACACGCCAGGACGGCGCCGTCGCCGATGGGGGTGACCCAGCCGCCCAAACGGATGTGGCCCTAACACGGGAGGACGATCTGAAGACCATTATGCTAGATGTTAAATCCACAGTTACCGGCATTGCGGCCCAACTCGACCAGCTGTCGACCCGTCTTGACACTGTCAATGCCCGTGTTGACTCGCACGACGCCCGTCTGCTGCACGTTGAAACGAGGGTCTCTGATGCTGAAGACGCCGCCACTCAGGATCGTCTCAAGCTCCTTCAAATGGACAAGATTCTTGAGCTGATTCGGAACAAGAATGAGGATTTGGAGGCGCGTTCCCGCAGGAGCAACCTCCGCATCACAGGTGTGCCCGAATTCACCAATATCTAAAAAATGGAGGACTTTGTGGAGCAGCTCCTTCGCAAACTTTTTGGTGATGTCCTATCCTCCGTTTTCATCGTTGAGCGGGCCCACCGCTCCCTCGGCCCTCGCTCTTCCCCTGGCCTGCCGGCTCGCCCCATAATCGCCAAACTCCTGATCTTCAGGGACCGCGATTCCATTCTTCGAGTGGCCAGGGAGAGGGGCGAGATTCGTAATCAGGGCAACTCCTTGTCGTTCTACCCCGACTACACTATGGCGGTGCAGGCTGCTCGCCGTGAGTTTCTCCAGGCGAAACGGATCCTTCAAAAACATGAAGTCTCCTATTCCCAGGCATATCTCGCCAAACTGCGAGACTGGCAGGGCTCAAAGATGCACGTGTTTCCGGATACCAAAGGCGCATTGGCCTTCGCGAAAAAACTGGACCGGACACAACGTTCCATCTCCTGCTAACTCTCAGGCCACCGCTGATGGCAACTTAAGTGATAATGACTGAACCTTATTGGTCTCTTGACACCATCGCTGACCGCACTCCTTGTTGCTCAGTTACCTGTTTGGATCTCGTCCATTTTGAAATTTGTTTCTCCACAGGGCTCTCTATACTATGACCACGCTTTGGGCTCGTTGCCCCTGATTCCCTGGTGACTATCTTTTCTGTTGTCTGCTACGACCTGCGGCTTGGCCACCCTGTCTCTCTGGCAGGGGAGTATGCTGGGCAACGCCATGCCTCCACGGGATCATTCCCTTTTTGGACATAGACTTTTCCCTTCCCAGTTGTGGGTCCCCTGGGTGGGTATGGGTGGAATCTCAGCCTGATTGGGGGGTTGGTGTGGGTGGTGGGTTCTTGGGGTTTGTTGCCTCCCTCTGAGGCCCTATTGTTTGTATTGATGTATGCTTTTTTTTTTGGTCACTTCATGCCTCGTCATCTTAACCGCACGGCTTTTTATATTGCACTCCTCTCTTCTACTGCATTGTGTTCCCATAGTACATCTGCCTCCACTCGCTATTCTGGGGGTTTTGGGGTATTGGGACTGTCGCCTCCGAATGTGGCTTTTGTTTTAATCCTGATTTTGGCGCTTTCCTGCACTTCAAATGTCATTGCACTGTGCTTCTTATGTTCCCTATTGCATTTCTCCTCCAGACTGCACAAGGTTCTCTCTGCACTTTTAACCTTCCTCGACATTCACTACTCTGGCAAGGCACTATGACAGATATCACGCTCTGGACCTGGAACGTCCGCGGTCTTAATGACCACCGTAAGGCTCGCCTGGTCCATGCCCACCTCTCCCGACATAAGGTAGACATTTGTTTCATACAGGAGACCCACCTGCTACCCGCTACCTCCTCCAGACTCCTCTCTAGGTACTGGGGTGAAATACTTTCCTCCTTCTATTCTAACTACGCCCGTGGGGTGTCTATCCTGCTGCAGAGGGCTTCCATGGCAGACCTCCCAGGTAATCATTGACCCGAGGGGCGCTTTGTGGTACTGCACGGCACCCTCCAGGCCCAACCATTGACCTTGGCTGCGCTCTACGGTCCCAACAATGATGACCCGGATTTCTTTGCGCAGGTTTGGCACCACATCTCTTCCCTGGGCCCCGCCGCGCTCCTCTGGGGGGTGACTTTAACGTTACACTGTCTACCACGTTAGATCGCTCCGGTCCGCACGCTTCCCATCCGTGCTCAGCCTCAATATTGAGCTCTATTCTCACTGATAACTCCTTATATGACGCGTGGCACCACACTCGCCCCTCGGCACGCGAGGGCACCTATGTAACGGGCTCCCGTGGCTGCTGGTCCCGTTTGGATCTCTGGATTACCACTCCGGACGCCTTTGCTTGGCTCACCTCTGTTGAGCATATGGCGCGCACCCTCTCAGATCACGCTCCTGTTCGCCTCTGTCTGCGCCTCCCTCACTCCCCACGTCGCGCGTTCTCCTGGCGGCTTCCCCCTAACACGCTACGGGACTCAGTCTTTTGCGACGAGATACAAACCGTAATTACGAATTATTTCGAGCTTAACGAGGGCACTGTTGACTCCCCTTCCATGCTTTGGGAAGGATTTAAGGCCGTCGTCCGTGGGGAATGCATTTCCAAGCAGTCCGGTGTCTTACGATCTATTCGCGGCACTCTTGATAAATTAGAGACGGAGATTCAGGCTCTGGACTCCTCCCACTCCCGGGACCCTGACCCTGACATGCTTGCTCAGATCCGGGGGAAGCTTACCGACTTTGCTGACAAGGCTAACAGAGAGCTCGCGTTCCTGGGCAGGGAGGCGAGGGCGCGTCGCTTCGGTGAGGGTGACCGCCCTGGCAAGACCCTTGCCAACCTTCTCCGCTCGCCTCACGCTGTGTCCTATATCACCGCCCTCCAGGACGGAGGCCCTGACAGAACCACTTCTCCTGAGGAGATCAAGGCGCATTTCATCGCATTTTATTCACAACTTTACACGGCCGGGACTGTGCCCCCGCGCGAGGTTCTCGATCAATATTTCGATACCATTCAGCTCCTCTGGCTTAGTAACCCTCACCGGGAATTCCTTGAGGAGCCCTTCTCCAAAGAAGAAATCCTTGCTGCTATTAATGGCATGCCTGGTAATAAGGCCCCCGGTTTGGACGGCCTCCCAGCGTCCTTTTATAAGGCCTTCGCGCCCCCCTCCTGGTCCCGCACTTAGCTGCCATGTATAACGAATCTTTTGAGAACGGTCAGTTCCCCCCTTCGCTCCGTGAGGCATTACTCACGCTACTTCTAAAACCGGACAAACCCCCAGAGCTCCGCGATTCATATCGTCCCCTCTCATTAATTAATACGGATAACAAGATCTTTTCCAAACTCCTCGCCTGCCGCCTTCTTCCCCTAATGACGCTCATCGCTCGCCCGGACCAGTCTGGATTCATTCCTGGCTGCGCGACCTCCCATAACCTCCGGACTATATTCTCCGTCTTACATCAAATTAACCCCAAGCTCCCGGCAGTGGCTGGCCTGCTGGACGCCACCAAAGCCTTTGACACCCTAGAGTGGCCCTTTCTCTTTTATCTCCTCCCTCGCTTGGGCTTTAGCCCGGTCTTCATACGCAAAATACAACTTCTCTACACCCTTCCCACTGCCCGCCTCTGGATTAACGGTCAAATATCGGAGCCGATCCCTATTGCGAGGGGCACCAGGCAGGGGTGTCCGCTGTCACCCATGCTCTTCGCCATCGCCATGGAACCCCTCGCCGCTAGACTCCGACAGCACCACACCCAGAGAGGTCTTGGCTTCGCGGCTTGCGCTCTTGTCGTCTCCATGTATGCGGACGACGTTACACTCTATGTCCGCAACCCTCAGGAGAATCTCAGCCCTCTGGTTCGCGAGGTGATACGGTTCGGGGGCTACTCCGGCATCCAGGTTAACTGGAACAAGTCCGTACTTTTCCCCCTCACTGATGCCACGGTCCCCTTTACTCCGGACTACCCCTTTGTGTGGGCATCGGGTCCAACAAGATACTTAGGTATCTGGCTGAGTAGGGACGTAGACGAACTTTGGAGGGCTAACTTTGGCCGTGCTGTGGACTGGTTTGAGTCCAAGATTCCCCTCTGGCATAGGTTACCCTTGTCACTGGCGGGTCGCATAGCTATCGCCAAGATGGTGGTGCACCCAAAGTTTTTGTGTTTATTTGTCAATATTCCAATCCCTCTCACTGCCCACTTTTTTTGCACATTACGCTCATTGCTCATCATTGCTGGTTGACAGCCCAGAATTGCTTATAATATCCTCACCCTCCCGATGTCGCGTGGTGGTCTTGGTGCCCCCGATTTTAAACTTTACGCCCTCAGCGCTCAGGCCAGTTTTCTCCATTTCTGGCTCCACCCAACTCCTTTTCAGCCGCATGTCGCGGTGGAGGCCGACCTTGCTGCCCCATGGCCGCTCACGACCGCCTTATTTGCCCCGGCGAAACTCCCACGCACCGAGATTGACACGTTGGAGACTCTGCGCTGGGCCTGGGATGGGCTCCGTAAATTCTCCGGCTCCAGCATGCTCTCCGCGAATGCCATGCCTATTGCTCATCACCCGGCTTCCCCCCCCCTTCAGTCAACTGGGATGGTTAAGCATGCAACCTGCTTGGGGCTCTCCACAGTGTCGAACCTCTACCCTGGGGACACATTCTTCACCCTGGCTGTCGACTCAGGCCCCATGGACACTCTGCTCTACTATCAACTAAGGGCTATTTGCAGGGAGCTTCACCCCTCGTTTCCCCAGCCTCCTTCCTCGATGGCCACTCTTAACCTCCTTTACACATCCCCCTCCCCCCGTAAACTGGTCATCAAGATTTATGCCCTTGCACTGGCAGCATCTCCCATTTCTGCAGACTGGGCGCGGGTGGTGTGGTGTGAGGACCTGGGTGTCGAACTCTCTCAAGAGGACTGGCTTTATTGTTGCAATCAGATTAAACGCCTCTCCCCAAATTACCGCCTGCGCCTCATCCACTTTAAGTATTTACATAGGCTTTACCGAACTCCTGCTCAGCTGCATAAGATGGGTCTTATCCCCAGTGATCGATGTCTGCGATGTTTCGCTCCTGCGGCAGACTTTTCCCACCTAGCCTGGCTGTGCCCTCAGATCTCCGCATACTGGTGCGAGGTGTGTGCCGCTATTTCTGAGATCACATCGTCGCCGGTCCAGCCTGACCCTCTGCTTTGCCTTTTAGGCTTCGTGAAATTTTGCCCAGATGCTACGCGCCACCTGACTGCAATGCTTCTTGTTCTTGCGAGGCATAGGGTTTCCATGTGCTGGGGTCGCAGGCTTGTACCTAAGGTTGACACTTGGCTTGAGGATGCTTCTCGATGTCAGACACTCCTGTCCGAATTCTGGGACCTAATGCCGGCCAAATCCCGCCCAATTGACATATATGGGGTCCACTTGTATCTTACCTCACCAGTCGTAACTCTCAGCATCCTGCGACCTCCCCCGCGCTCCCCGCCGGCGCTCCGCCCGCGGCGGCCGCCAGTGATGGTTAGTGAGTTGCTGGCTCCCCGCTCACTCTCCCCTCTGCCCCCCCAGCTTCCCTCCCTCAATCGTTGGGCCTCTCCCCATGGCTCACACTACTCCCCCAGTGCTACCACCGCATTTTCTTCTCTGTATCGTTATCATGTGTTACGTGTCTGAGGTAACCTCTGCTGCATAATACTGAACGGGGCCTCCCCTCCTGCTTGGGGTCCCTCTGCTCATGTATAATGTCTTGATGTAGTGCAATCTTGTAACCTTGCTGTGCAACTTTGTTTAATAAACGTTTTTGAACATTTTAAAAATAAAATTAAAAATAAATTAAAAAAACATGTGTTAGACTTCCATGAGCTTTCTCAAATGTCTGTTTTCCGATAGCGGGTGGAATCCAGCGATAAGCCCTTAGCGATAGAAAAAGGCACGCTAACCTGCAAGTTTGGACTTAGCCCATCTGTCCACCCCCAACATAAAAGATGCACACAAAAAAGGAAAAATGCACGATTTGAGCAGCCAGGGCAGAGTGCAGCACACATCACCAACCCCCTCAAGCCACCCAAAATCCTGGTTGACCAGGATGAGATCCTGGTTCCCACGCAGGACCTGCGTCTGGTTCCTGGATCCCTCGCTGGATCTGCGTCTGGTTCCTGGATCCCTTGTTGGACCTGCGTCTGGTTCCTGGATCCCTCGCTGGAGCTGCGTCTGGTTCCTGGATCCCTCGCCGGAGATGCGTCTGGTTCCTGGATCCCACGCTGGAGCTGCGTCTGGTTCCTGGATCCCTTGCTGGAGCTGCGTCTGGTTCCTGGATCCCTCGCTGGACCTGCGTCTGTGGCCTGGAGTGGGATGTGGAGTAGCTGGAGAGTCGATGAGCCGTGTCGGGAGACATTGATGTGCGACGATCGCCCGTACCTGGTGGTGAAGTCTGACAGGTCGCATGGAGACATGATGCTGACCTGTGTGAGAAGCCTGCCTTGCGCACCTTGGTGCAGTCAATGGTAGAGGTGATCCTGCGCACCAACGTAGTGAGGTCCGCTTCGCATACTATGATCCACCACTACACCGGGGTGCACGGAGGGGATTACCAACGGTGGGTGCCGTTTCCCTGCATCACAGGACGGATGATGTTGGGCTGGCCGGATGCTCTGGAGTGTGAGGCCCCTGTGCTACGCCGAACTTGTGTGGACTGAGCGCTGCAACTACACGCCTAAGGGAGCCCTGCTGCATCAAGTGCATCGGGTGGTCCACCAGCGGACTACGCGGTGACTGCCGTACCCAGCCCAGTGAAAACACACCTGGCTCAGGCTCCTGCTGGCTGAGTCACATATTTGGAGAGAGTGCAGTGGATTGCGCCACGGGGTCAATGTCCAGGTAAGGAGAAGGTGGGACGCGTAGCGCAGGAAGGCCAGGGGGGAGTCGCTCATGCCTATCACATGTAGATGACGCACCCCCAGTGGCAGCTCTACCGCTATGTTGGAAGAGCGTTGCCCCACCACCTCAAGCAGTGCAGAAGAGGAACAATCATCACATGATGATAACTCAATCAATCACTCAGGGGAATTGTAAGCTCGCCACTCACCCGTGAGGTTTGCAAGGCACTGAGGGGTGGGGGGCCGCAGATCTGTTAGCCGAAGAGCCAGGTCTTGAAGGTCTTCCTGAAGGTGTCCAGGGAGGGGGCACCTCTGATGTCTGCCCGTAGCCCGTTCCAGGTATTGGATGCAATGTGGGAGAAGGATCTTCCGCCTGCTCTGGCTCTGTGGATGCGCTGGGTTTCGGACAGTGCGAGGTTGGAAGATCGGATGACTCATTTGTGTACGTGTCAGTTGATCCTGTTCTTGAGGTATTTGGTTACGTTGTTGTGTAGGCATTTGTAGGCGTGCGTGATGATTTTGAAGGTGACTCTTTTCACCACGGGGAGACAGTGGAGTCTATGTAGGTGTTGGCTGATGTGTCAGTGCCGGGGGATGCCGAGGACGAGTCTGGCGGCGGTGTACTGTAATGTGGGTAGTTTGCGGAGTAGGGACTTGTAAATGGCGGCGTAGAGTGCGTTTCCATAGTCCAGTCTGCTGGTGATGAGTGCATGGGTGACTGTCTTCCTTGACTCTGGGGGTATCCATTTGAAGGTCTTGCGGAGGATGCAGAGGGTGTTGAAGCAGCTGGAGGTGATGGCGTAGACCTGTCTGTTCATGGTGAGGGATGGGTCGAGTACGATGCCGAGGTTTCTGGCGTGGTCCGAGGGGGTAGGTGGGCTTCCGAGGGCGAAGGCCAACAGGTGTTGTCCCATGCTGAAGGTGTGGTTCCAAGGACAAGGAATACTGTCTTCTCGGTGTTGAGCTTCAGGCAGCTGTTAGTCATCCAGACTGCGACGTCCTGCATTCCTTTCTGGAAGGGGAATCTGGCGGTGGTGGGGTCTTTGGTGAGGGAGAGGATGAGCTGGATGTCATCAGCGTAGGATACGATGTTGAGGCCGTGTTGTCGGACGGTGGCGTCGAGGGTGCCTTGTAGATGTTGAAGACGGTCAGGCTCGGAGATTAACCCTCTGGGACTCCGCCGGTGATTTACATGGGATCGGAGAGGAAGGTTGGCAGTCTGATCCTTTGGCTTCTTCCGGGGAGGAATGATGGCATCCAGTCGAGGCCTGTTCCTTGTATGCCGGCGTCGTGTAGTCTGGCGACTAGTGTGTGGTGGGACACGGTGTCGAAGGCCGCTGAAAGGACGAGTATGATGAGGGCTATGGAGTGGCCTTGGTCCAGGAGTGTGCGGATGTCGTCTGTGGTGGCGAGTAGGACGGCCTCGTTGCTGTGGTTGGTTCGCAATCCGGATTGGCACGGGTCGAGGATGGCGTTGTCATCAATGAATCGTGTCCCTGTTGACTGTTTACTCTGCAACTTTGGCCGCGAAGGGGAGGAGCGAGATGGCCGGTAGCTCTTGAGGTCGGTGGGGTCAGCTGTGGTCTTTTTGAGAAGGGGCCAGACTTCTGCACGCTTACAGTCGTCTGGGTAGGTGCCTGTTTTGAAGGTGGTGTTGATGGTGCATTGCAGTACGTGTATGATGGCGGCTGCGGCTCTGTGGTAGATGTGGGAGGGCATGGGTTGGTGGGGGCCCACGAGTGGATGCCTTTCATGGTTGAGGCTGTGTCTTCGGCTGTGACTGGCGTCCAGGTGGAGATGGTGGGCTGGCTGGTGTGTCCGGGGCCCGGGTTGTCTGTAGACGAGGGTTCCTCGGAGTGTGGCGTTGTGGCTGGTCTGGATCTGGAAGTGCAGGTGTTCGGCGGAGGGGAAGGTTTTGCTGGAGGTGGTGAGGCGGAGGTTGCTCTTGTGGGCAATGGCGAGGCACCCTCCCGGGTGGTTGGTGCGGTCCTTCCTCTGGATCGTGTATCCGTCCGGGATGGCGGTGTTGATGTCGGGGGCGGAGGAGGCGTTGGTCCAGGTCTCCATGAAGAAGGCGATGTCGGGCGAGAGAGAGTCGAGTAGGTTCCAGATTTCCACGCTGTGTTTGTGCACGGAGCGCCCGTTGAGGAGGATGCATCCTAGGGTGTCGCCGGTGCTGGCATCGGCTGTGTTGGAGTCCGGGGTGGTGGTTAAGCTCTGACGGCAGTGGAGGCAGGAGAACTGGCCGTGGGTCATGTTTGCCGAGGCCTGTTGTCAATCTCTGACTTTCCCGGGGTTGAGTGCGTGGAGGGTGGCTGTGCTGTAGCAGTGGGTGGCCCGTGATCCAGGCTTCCTGGTGCTGGTGGCAGTTGGGTTTCAGACGTGCGCAGACGGGCTTGTCTTAGGCGCGCCTTCTGCACGCCAGCGGCGCGTGTCCGCTGCGCAATCGCACAGCGTCTGCCATCAAGTTGGGGAGGGTGGAGGAACGATCAGCTGGGAGGCGAGAATGTGAGAGGACAGGGGTGCGGGGCCGCAGGGGCAGCAGCGGCGGGAAGCAGGTAGTGCGGGCTCAGAGAAGCCAATAAAACAGTTATAAAAGGGAAAAACAAGGGATAAATAACTCATGTGATCTTGCTATGTATCCTCAGGGGGTGGGCGGGTGGGTAGGACTGCTCCAAACACGGAGCAGGGAATGTGCGGATTGGCATGCACACTCAAGTGCGCAATGACTGTTTGGTTGGCCCACTCAGGCCGCCCAATGCAGACATGCGCACTTCTCTGTTGTCAATGCAGGCTGCATTACAGCCTGCATGGAGAACATGCCCACCCCTCCGGCCCCTGCCTGCATGACTTGTCCCGTTGCCAATTAACAATCCCACCGCCGCATCGCAGTGTTGTGATTGACTCAGGGGAGGGAGCCTGGCTGCCTACTTTCTTTTCCTGGAAGCAGATGCAGGAGAGCAGGAGCTACGAAGACACGGGACACGGCTTAGAGGTAAGACTTCCCTCAATAAATTTTTAACAACACATGCTCACACACACATCCCCGCGTCCACGCACCATCCAGTGTTCTTTATGGGGTTTACCACCTCACAGCTGTCCAGACACCCCCCGCACTTCTCAATGGTGGCCGCTGTGCGCCCAGCACAGCGGGCGTACCACTTGTGTGCCAAAGGCACATACGTAGTTGCGATGCATGCCATAACATCGCATTCCATTCCGATACATACTAATACTAGGCACATTGCAACAGTAGAGTAGGTGTTGCATAGCAAAGACATGAAGATCACTGTTCCCACAAAAATAACCTTTGCACAACAAACCCAACCGTGAACCCTGGAATTCCTTTCCGAACCCCCAAAAGACACCCAAAAGATCACATTTGAGACAAATGCACCCCCCAAATTTCTCTTCATTTTGGCACAAAACACACCCAAGATTTAGAAATTTGACCCCAAAAAAACACCCAATAATTCCAAAATTTAGCCCAAAAAACACCCCATGTTTCATATTTTACCCCAAAAAACACCCCATTTTCATATTTTACCCCAAGACATTGTCCAATTTTAATTTTTTACACCCAAAACCCATGCACGCCTGAAAAAGTTTGGATTACCCCATTACTGACCTCACAATGCGTTGTTATCAAATGCGATGTTAAAGGACCCGCGTTGTAGGAGTTGCGTTGTTAACGATGTACTGCCTGCGTTGTAAGGCAACACATAAGCTACGCCATTTGCGTCCGTCTGCCCCTGGACCGTGCTCAGCACCAAGGTGCATTCCTCTTGGACACACCGCCGCTTCGACGCCAGCACCCTCCTCGCCATCAACCCTGGACGCCACCTATCCTGCCAGGACAAACCTCTGCTCCGTAATGGACATCGCCTTCGCCATCACTGACGGATGCAGTATCACCCGCAAGGAGCACCCCGACCATCAAGGAGGAGGCATTGCCGTCACCTACAGAGGCACACTCCGACTGACCACGCACTCTAATGTGCCAAGGGTGACCATGGACCACGTCAACTCCCAGATCCGGACCAAGCCCAAGAACATCCTCTGTGGCACCCTCATGTGCAGGCCCCCCATTCTACAATCCCATTGTAAACATCATTGCACCCCAGGGTCTCCCATCCCCCAACGACATCCAACTTGGTGAACTCAAGTTCCACCTGGGCAATCCCAGTGAACAGAGCACCACCCCCTCCTGTTACCGACAGCAGACGCAAGCAGCAAGTCACCTCAACAGGCCACATAGCAGGACACACGGTCGAGCACGTCACCTCTGCCAGCGGGTACTTCAACTACAGCCACAACACCGGACTCTCCTGGCACTACCATCATTGGATGAATGACGTCTTCACCTTGCCCACCGGACGCCAGCGCCGTCATCGCACCCCGTCGCAGCTGGATCAAGGCCACCGCAGAACGTCTGTTCAACTGCCTCCGCACCAACACTCCACCAATGCTTCCAAACGATGACACCGCAGCGCACAACCACAACCGATGGATCTCCAACATCGACGACATTCAGGCACCCCTCATGAACGGCACTGCGTCAGTACCTTCCGCCTGCCTGATGGCAGGCGTGAGGGTGAGGCAGTGCCATAGGGATAGTCTGGCCCCATGCATTGCTGGAGTTGCGTCATGGTTGTGACACAACTGCAGTAATGCTTGACTTTAGCGCAGACAGATACGTCAGGATTCCTGGCGTATCTGTCATTACTTGCGTCATGGAGCGCTGTCCAGTGAGTGCAGCGCATCCATGCTGTTGCAAGGAGGGCGTAATGAGAAGTGTTGCAACGCTGTCTTGTCACAGCGCAGCAACACTTTTCATGACTGGGGCCCAGGAATGCGCACTATCTTATTGATGGTGCGCATTCCTGCACTGTATTTTTGTCGCAGGGCAGCGCTGCAACATTGCTTGCAGAGCTGTCCAGCAGCAGAAACATGCATAGATGTGGGCCCAAGCCTTATCCCCATTTTTAAGACCAGCTATTTTCTGGTCTTATGTTTCTGCAGCTAACGGGCCCTAACGCAACTTTTTTTATCGCTTCGCGGGTCCGGGCCATCCTTGCTAATAGGGCGAAGTGCGGTTAGTGGGAGTTTTAGTGAAATTTAGAGAAGGAACGCCTACCTTGCATGTCATTAGCGATAAATATCGCTGGCATGCAAGGCGATAGAAAAACCGGCTGCTATCGCCAGAAAGCTGTCGCAAACGCCTGTTAGCGACAGCTTGATAATAGGGCGATAGAAATAAACCGCATTAGCGGAAGGAAAGTGCCGCTAACGCGGCGATAAAAGGCTTGATAATATGCCCCGTAGTGCTCGTACTGGCGGTGATGTGTTAAAGTGCACAGAAGGTGACGACGGAATAATAGATTTCCTCAGTAGGTAGGAATGGGAGGAGTGTTATAGTACATGTGTGTGTGTGTGTGTGTATATATATATATATATGAATATCCAATAGCTGCCACAAATGCCGATAGCCTGCCCATAAAGTGTCGGTGCCTGCCGGGGTTGACAGCGCCTCGAACATGTAGAAAGATCCAAACCAAGGAAGGAAAGGCGGCACACCAGTAAACACCAGTAGTTTTTTTCACTTGGAATAAAACTACTGGTGTTTACTTGGTGTGCCGCCTTTCCTTCCTTGTTTTGGATCTTTCTACATATATATATATATATAGTGTGTGTGTGTGAAATTCATGGCATAGATCAAGTTGCTGATATAAATAGTGCAGCAACAGGGAAGATAGTCAGGAGTGCCAGGACCTGAAGCACATAGTCTTGAAGGATGTATGTGTGTGAGAAAGAGGCTCTCTGATCCAACCGCCGGAGACAAGCAAATCTTTGGGTGGGAGTATACTATACCTTTTCTTCCTTCCTCCTGAGGTCAGTTAGAAAAATAACAGAGGGACCTTTTACCTTACTTTCCATTTGATTCCCAACCCCCTCCCTGCGATGAGCTGGGGGCACAAGGTCGGCATATCCTTTCCTGTTTACCATGAATCAATGAAGGAGCAGTGATGAGGGCAGAAAAAACTAAGGGGCATATTTACAAGGGCTTTATCTCCGCTTTTTTGGCTTACAAAGCCAAAAAAGCGGAGATAAAACCAGCGCCCTATTTACAAGAGGGTGCTAACATGCATAATTGCATGTTAGCACCCTTTTTCACAACGCCTCACTTTGCATCTCCAATGAGATGCAAAGTGGGCATTACTGGGCGTACCCAAGATGGGCTACCTTGCAAATATCGCTGATGTTTACATCGCGATATTTACAAGGCAGCCCACATGATTTTAGCACACATTAGATTTTGGCGAAAACGGCCGTTTTCGCCAAAACCTAACGTCTGCTAAAATCCTGACTTAGCCATCCCTAACATAGGGGGTGGATTATGCTGATTCGAACCTGTGGGTAGTATCAGCAAGAGTTATCGCCCTTTGGCCTGGAACATCGCTGGAAAACCAGCGATGTTCCCTGCAAAAGGGCGATGACCTCGCTATCTCTGGAATCTTTATCGCCCTGGAGTAACGCGTTGTTAATAACGCGCTACCAGGGCGATAAATACCAGAGATAGCCTGCGATAATATAATTATCGCTAAGCACGGCCAGCGATAATTATCGCTGGCCGTTGTTAATATGCCCCTAAATGCAGCAAACCCCCACCAAAAGGTAGTCCCTCCCATGCTATGTATGACCATTATAGTAAAGTCAAATGCAGATTTCTGTAATAGTTTTTTTTTTTTTTTGTCCTCATGTCACCACCGATTAGCACTAGTTGATGCGCCCTTCGTGAGTGCCAAAAAGAAATCGGGTATAAATCAATCAGTATTACTGGGTTATTTCGATCCTTAAACTGCCCTCCCAGTTACTGAAATGAGAGGGGTATAATCATTGGATAAGGCGGTCTTCAAATTTTAACAGATTCCAAAACCCAAGACTACTTTTATCAGTTTCCTTAAAAAACAACACAGAGTTCTTCCAACTCATCAAGGACGGGGCCTCCGGATGGACTCAAAGTTTACAGATTTCTCTTCTTGCCAATAATATTAAGTAGAAAATCAGATAGTGGCAGATTACTTGCAGGTCGTGCTTGTCTTTAATCTCCTGGGATGTCCCAAACATGATTAACTCAGGACTTACCTCTATGTTGACGCCCACGGAGCGCGAAATGGTCTTACCCACTGCTGACCAGAATCCTCCCAATTTGGAGCAGTTAGCAAACATATGCACGTCGTCAGCATCTCCGCTACCACATCGCTTGCACCACAGATCTGTGCCTCCTTTTATCCTTCCCAGCCTTTTTGGGGTCCAGTAGATTCTATACAAAGTAAAGAAGTGGTTTTTCTTTAAAGCAGCAGGTTTAACCACCAAATAAAGTGTAGCGCTGTTGTGTACTTCATAGGGTGTCCTTAAACGGGCTTTCTAGAATCATGACCATTTATAGGCACAATCCAACCTGCCCTTATATAGGCATAGAATCCCAGACCTTATTTAGGCATAAACTATGCATACCAAATACAGGCATGGCTTCCGACATCCGTCCATCCTAGCGTCTCAACGAGTCCATGAACAAACAGACCCTCTGGCTGCGGGAGTTTCCCTTGCCCAGGTCTATTGATTTCTTCAAGGTCTCATACATTATGCATGAACCTCTTATCCCCTAAGGGATTCATTCATGACGTCTTTCGCTACCCAACTCACGTCAATGCTAACATTTTCAGGTATAAATATACCTTCCCAAACCCCTGTAAATCAGAGGAGACCTCGACTTCAGAGGAGCCCGATTCCCGGCCAGACGCACTGAGAAGACGCTGCCCTTCCTGCACGCAGAGAGTCCAGCTTCCAGTGATCTAACTTCCTTGCGGGGTGTTGGAGTTCGAGTCCGGATAGAGATTCCTACCTCTCTCATTCTTCAGGTATGGAGCAGACTAGAACCTAGAGGGACTCTTGGCATAATAGACTCTTGGCATGCTAGGCATAACTTACTCTTAGTATACTCTAGTCAGGAATACAGCACCTACTTCTACTTCTCCCTACACCTAGGACAGGTTAGGCACACTGGGTAGAACTAGGCTAGAAACGCATCGTATGAGTACTCGCATTTTTAGGTTGTGTCATTTTATGTAAATGCATATATGCTAAAAAGATAATGCTGACGCAGTATTATTTATTTTTACTGCTCACCTTGTACATTATTTATCTCGCATACTGTCTTGTGATCGTAACAGCACATATAACTTACAACAGAAACAAGACTGTTCAATAAATCCTTTATTGAAACGCCCGTCTGGTTATTTCTGTGTAAATCTGAGAATAACTGAAACATGCACGACTGAGCTGAGTGAAATGGTTATCTATTGTTTCTACGACTCTGGGACACATCCTGATTCTGTAAGGGAAACACAGTGGTCATGTTTTGCGGCAGCCAGAAACTAATCCCTTCTTGTCGTCAAGAAGTTTCTAGTGGCCTCTGAGCTAGCTGGCACAAGTAATTAAGTTTAATATACTCAATAGGGACATACTGACCTTAGTCCTATGTCAAACCTATAGGATATATTATTCCAATGCGCAGAGCCTATAAGGGAAATAGGAGCTACACTACATGACGCCCAATGTTTGGTAAGGCAGTAATTCAACGTTAGATACTGAGTAACTCAGCTGTGCATATATTCTTTTCTCTCTCAGAGACCCCTACCCCATATACTCCAAAAGACGTCTGGAGTGGGCAGGGATAGTATCCGCCACGGCTACATAGGGCAGTACCCTATATATTAGCTGTTTGGTTTGCTCAACGTTGAAGGATACAGTGTTCCACAATATTGTGCACCTTATCTTTGTTTCCTTGAAACTTGTGCTACATTTTTCATAAAACAAAGGGGTCGATTCCGATTCGGGCCGGAAATTTCTCCGACCGAGCCGGACCCGGAGAGATTTCCGACCGAATCGGACCCGTGCAGTCCGACCGAACGAGTACGATGCGGCCGTATGTTATCGGACTCGAGTCGGTCGGACTCCCATTGAAGTCAATGGGAGCCGGTCGTACAACGCGTACGCGGGCTCCCATTGACTCAATGGGTGCGAAGTCGGACAAGGGCGCCCCCTACAGCGGGTACGCGGCGATGCGATTCGCGCCGTACACGCACAGGTAGGGGGACCCATGGGTCCCCCTGTGTGCGACTCGCGCGGCTACGCGTACTGGGGGTCCGACACGGACCCCCAAAGTACGGCTCCGACAGCTCTTTCGAGCCGGAGTGCGCGGCTCGGTCGGACTGCCCGCGGCGCGCATCGTACTTACCCGGCCGGGGAACGTCTCCATTGCGCGGTGCGAGTCGAGTCCGAGCGAGTCGGTCGGAGCGGTTCGAGTCCGAGCGAGTCGGTCGGAGCGGTCGGGACGCCCGGACGAGTCGGTCGGCGATTTCGCATCGTACTCGCTCGGCCGGACCCGCGTACGGTTCGGTCGGGAAACAGGGCTCCGAATCGGATCCGGTAAAGCCGAATCCTATTCGGAGCCCTACCGGCCGAGATCGGAATCGGCCCCAAAATGTCCTTAAACGGGGACAATCCCGCCGGAACCGGTGGAGCTGCGGCTGATCCAGCCCAACCAGCGTTATTTAACAACACAGGTTTAAATGAAGCCGAAGAGGGTGTCATAGACATTCCTCCTAACTTAAGAAGAGCCATTACTCTAAAACTTATAAAACATGGCCTATCTCCGAGAGGAGGTAGAGCAGTTTTCGTGATTGAGGCACATGAATTCTTTCAGACAGAGGTATTCTATTCATGGGTAATTCTTCCTGAATCCAATCCAGTAACACACTTGTTTCACTACTACAAAGAAGATGAAGCACCAGAGGAATACATTCCTTTTGAGGATATTGAGATTCCATTAACATACCAGGAGCATCAGCTCTGGTTTAAAGGCGCCCTAAAACACAATAAAAATATAACCAGGCTCGGTCCACTAGGTAGACCAGGAGCAACATGGCCGATTCTAGCCGGCTACACACCTCATCCAGACATCGAAATAATGTCAGACGAGGAAATACTTAATCAACTCACAGAGTTAATAAAAATCTACAGACAATTGGTTCAATATGTCATGCGGACTTTCACAGTCCAACCACCATTAACAATTACAAATCATACTCCTCCACAGGGGAGTACACTAAAAATTACACCACAGACTCTATACGCAGTCATGGGTAAAATGCCCACTAAGCGGGAGCAAATTCCATTTGGATAGCTCAAAAAATTACTCAAATTGAAGCAGTATTTCCAAATACTAGCCCACATGAGAAACACAGAATCCTAACCATCAGTTTACCAATGGGGATCACACCACAACTGGAAGACTGCACCACTTGGGGCTCAGTCTTTTCTGCCATCTACACTAAAACACACAGCATTCCGTCAATTGCGGTAATACCAGATGTCCTAAAACAAATTCAAAACGAATATGGAGCAGAGCCTGCTTTAAATTTAGGTATGAAATTACTGAAAAAGTTTGAACAGGTCTCAACGATAATATTATCTAATATTAAAGGGGAGGCAGCAGCAGTGGCGATCCGACAAAAACTAAGGGAATTTGATGTTACAGAACATCAGACAGAGCTACCCAGAATTATAGAGCAATCTTATGCAGAATTAGGCAGAGATAGTTTGGGTGGGAGACCAGCTAAACCAAAACTATCGGAAAGTCCTGAAAAGGACTCAATTAAACAAACTCCTACATCTTCTAAAAAGAAGTGGGAATCTAACAAACAAAATTCAAACGAGAAAGGTTCTCAATCCCGAGGTAGGTCTCCTCAAAGGAGCCCTCTGAAAGGAGGTACAACCTCAGGAATAGGGATAATTTGAGAAAACCTGATAGGTATCAAGACACTGATACACGTTCCTCTCGTCCCTTTCAGGTCTCATCACAGACTTCGGAAAGAAGAGGACAAACAGAACATAGAGAAGAACGCGTGAAATCGAAAGACGACAAGCACGCAACAAAAATTAAAGCTAAACCTCAATTCTCCAAAAAGAAAGTAGCAGGTCTGAAGATAAGACATGCCGAGAATAATGAGATCGCAACTCAAGAACGGAGAATGGGCTCAGACAATGCTGGACAGTGCAGCAGAAGTCACAATAGCTCGCCAGAACCTGATGGAACTTCTGGAGATAGTGGACTTGAATGAGTACATTACAGTAGAGACTGTAGACACCAGGGTTAGTACTCCACAAAGGTTATATGAAATAACACTCCGGATGGAGGGAGACAAACCTAGACAGGTTAAAGCACTTTTTTGGGAAAGACTATCAAAGGGTTATGACATACTTCTAGCAGAAAAAGACTGGCCACCACAATTTGTCAGGGAGTGCCCACACGGCGAGGACATGATTATGCCTGCCTTCTCCAATCACATTCCAATTCACTTAAAATATACATATGCCAGAAAATGGGCAGTGGCCCAGGCTCCAGCATTATATAAAAATCATGTAGGATGGGATGAGGACTCCCCTCACCATACAATACATCTGAAACATGAACCTACTGCTCAGAGGCAGTATCCAATTAAGCAAGAAGCTAAAAAACAGGTCAGGGAGATTTTAAATCAACTTGAATACCAAGGGGTGATTGAAACTAGCACCTCATCTATGAACAATCCTTTGTTTCCTGTCTCCAAACCAGACAATACATATCGTCTAGTTTTGGACTACAGACATTTAAACACTTGTTCTAAAACTTTTGCAGTGCAAAATGCACACAGCACAGCATTAATGAATAACATTGTGCGCAAAAAATACAAAACAACATTAGACATCTCAAATGGATTCTTTTGTCAAAATATAGCACCTGAAAGTAGGTACTTAACGGCATTCTCCATAATGGGGACCCAGCGTCACTTTTGTCGACTCCCACAAGGGTTCAAGAACAGCCCGGGGTTATTCTCAGCAAGAGTAACGGAGTTACTACAAATTTATGACAACGAGGCATTGTCCTATGTCGATGATATTTATCTGACAGACGATGACTTGGAAAAACACTTGAACAGGGTGAGCACCATTATATTGGGATTCGCCTCTGAGGGCTACAAGTTCAACTTTAAAAAGTCCCGAATTGCCCATCTCAATGTTCTATTTTTGGGATATGAGCTTTCAAGTGAAGGCAAGAGCTTGGCGGCTAACTTTCTAGAGAAGTGTGCGCTGCTCCAACCTCCAAAAACGCAAAAAAATTTACAATCAATACTGGGATTCCTAAATTTTGGTAGAACATACATTCTAAACTATGCAGAAAGGGTTAAACCTCTCTACGCATTAATCAAACCTGATTTTTCAAATAAAAACTGGACACAGGAACACACAGAAATTTTGCGTTCACTCCAAGCTAACATGTTAGCAACAAATCACTTACAAACACGCGTAAGTCAAAGAAATTTGGTGATTCGAATAATTTCGGGTCAATGTGGATTCACTTACTTAACCTTTAACGAGGGTGAGAAAGTACCAATTGCATACAAATCACATTTGTACACACAAGCGGAAATGCGTTTCAGTTCAACTGAAAAATTCTGACAGCAGTTCAAACAGCTGTAGCAAAAGAAAGAGCCTTAGCCCAAGGGAAACGCATAATTGTCGTTACCCCAGTACCGGCTTTAGAAGCGGTCACAAAAGCGAGCATTCCGAATGCTAAAGCTTTACATCCGAGATGGATACAGTGGGTTAATTCTCTTGCTGCAACTGATGTTGAATATGTATTTGATCCAGATTTAAAAACACAGGCATTTCTCCAATATGAACAAGAATGTCCTCTGCCCAATGAGATTCTGCCTCTCGATCAGTATGAATTCGTAATTTACACTGACGGATCCGCACAGCCCGCAACAGGGAGTAAGCAAGCTTACAGTGCAGCGTGTGCTATCGTTAAAGGTCGCATGCGAAATGGCATCTTCAGACCTATGGTCACAAAAACTCAGACACTAGGTGATTGTACAGCTCAGCGAGCTGAACTACAGGCATTCAAACTGGCACTTGAAAGTACGGATCGAGAATTCCTCACACTAATCGTGTGCGATTCCTTTTACTGTGTTCAGTCGTATAATAACTATATACGAACCTGGCTTGAAAATGGTTTTAAGGATGCAAAAGGTGGCACAATTAAGCACAAATTGCTTTGGGAACAAGTAGTTCTGTTGAAAAACGAACTACCAAAGGCTCACGTGATTCACACACTGAGTCATCAGCGTGATGGCGTTCACGTTGCAGGGAATTCATTGGCTGACGAGCCGCGAAGGGGGCTGTGCAAACGGCTTCCGTAGCTGCGATCACTTGTTCAAAAACAAAAATAGACGGTGAGATAATGTTAGCTGTCAATGCTTCAAGCAAAGGCAGCAGTGCAGCGTTACCAAAAAGTTTCCACTCAAGTACTCTTATGTAGTTGATGCGAATAACGTTCCTTTTGCTCGAATCCCTGGAGTGGGGGATAGGGTAATTCCAAACATGGAACGAAGAGCAGCCTTGATTTATGAAACACATTTGGGGGAGGGTCTGTCACATCAAGGGATCTCAAAAACAATTTTGACATTAAAAGAGATGTACTGGTGGCCTGGAATGAATACACAAATTCACATATTCATCAACAACTGCTTAGACTGTAAATTACAGCAAGAGAGCCACCAGACACCATGCAGCGAATGCGGCAGCCCAGTGCAGACACCACTGTTAGACAGCATTAGTCTATCTACTCGCCAGCGTCCTACTGGACAAAGGCATTCCCGCAAATACTGAATCTAGGTTCCTATGGTTATGGCCTCAGCGCTCAGCTGACGCTCGAACTATTATAAAAGATTTGCGAGTCTTTATCGGCACATACGCAATAGGCACGTTTCATTCTGACCAGGGTCCTGCGTTTAGCTCTAGGGCTTACAAGGAGGCCATGGCCAGTCTGGGCGTTGCATTGCGGTACTCCTCTCCATTCCATCCTGAGGGAAATTCTGTTGTGGAAAGGAAAAACCGGGACATAAAGCAGTCTATAACAGCTAGGGTATTAGGCTCGGGTGATGGGTGGGTCAAACACCTCATTAGCGTTCAGCGCGCTATCAATAACTTGCCAAGAAGTTCTCTAGGAGGAGTCACTCCATATGAGGTCCTATTTGGGACAAGAATGTGGGTTCCAGACTTAGAACACGTAGGCACAGTGGTGGACAAAAAGAATTTGATATCAAAGATCGTTTGGCTGTTTTACAGGAACTTAACAAGTTAAGAACGAAACAAAGCAACGTATCCTTACAGCCAACCACCACTGGGGAAAAATCGGCGGTCCCAGCAAGGCCTGTCTGGATTCCAAAAGTTGGGGATCTAGTCAGAGAAAAAATCGCGGACAAGAAGGAATTTGGACCTTCTTACAGACAACCGGTACCTGTTCTAGCTGTTCAAGGAACAAGGACAGTACTTCTGCCGCCCCTTGCTGGAAGAAAGGAGAAAAGATTTGTGTCAATCGACCTGATCAAACCACAACATGTGGCCAATACTAAGCAGTAGGCCTCGTGGACTCCGACCTAGTAGCAGACGCACTCCTCTCGCTACTATTCAAGAGGTTCAGACTGAAAGACTGATCACGATCGAGAATTCAGCTGTAACAAATGAAGGACTATGCAACCAAGCTATGGAACTCATCCCTCTTGACAACCAAATAACAGTTCGTCCAAATACACCTGTCTACACCAACGTGACACGTGAAGAACTGGTTCCTGTGATTTCAACGAATCCTGATGCAATTCCAACAATTGACAGAACTGCTTCTGGCTATTTCATTGACTTTGATACGTTCTCAGTGGATCCAAGCGAACCTGACACGACGCCAGCATCATCAAAACTCAAGCAGCAAGTACAAGACTTTATTCACTTTCTGAAAAAGACTTATCTGGTTTCTCCATGGATTGAACTCTGGATTACATCTGGACTTTTTGTTTTCCTGCTCTGGCTAGCTTTGGTAACAACAGTAAGCATGCTTATAAGGGGCAGATACATCCATGTGAACATTGAAGGAAAGGACATAAACGTGCTTTTGAAACCACATAAATCTTCCCATCGTGAAGCAAGAGACTTGTCATCAGTGAACATCACAGCTGTTCCTATACAGGATGGTATAGTGTGGGACAAAACAGATTATGAAATCTTCGGTCCAAGTGAACAATTGAACATTCCACATTTGTTTAAAAATTTCACTAAGCGATTTGATAACGTCCAGTACCTATTCAGATGATTGGGACTTAGAGACTGTTCAAGATATAATGTTTGATCTAGAAAAATCTGCTGCATTTTCTAAAAATGAATATTTAGAGGGTACAAATGATTACAAAGAAATGTATTGTTACAACCACTATGGTCATCATTATTTGCACAAAACTGCATATCCAAGAAATGTGTTTCTGTTTAATCAATGGGAACATTGTCCTACACCACCACATGGTAGTTCAAAAACTTTTGCTAGTAAATTTCCATATTTTTCAGGTTATAATACATCTGATCCAGAAACGTTTTACTATAAAAATGTAAACAAAACAGGACTGAAAATTATGTTAACAAATACGAAACAGATTTACTCTGAAGCATTTATTGCCCAACTGTCTACTCAGGGTTTCGACTTATGGAAAGACACAATTGAGACAAAAACTGTCTGGGGTAGTAAAGATTGGCAAGTGCAGGGTATAGAAGCTTTATTTAGAGCCTGTATAATCCCTGAACAAATAATGTTTTTGAATGACACCGTCCAACAGACATCTTGTCTTGGGTTAGCCAAGATAAAAGAGATGAAATCACCTTCTGTGCCAACACCTGCCAGTGATAATAATACAGAGGCAGTGGTGACAGTCGACAATATACTACAACTCAACAGAACTCATCCAAATTGGAAGAAATGGTTGATCTGGCCCGCAGACACAAACAACTGTCAGGAAAGGTTCTTGAACAAAACTCAGGGCTTTGCACTTCATAGGCCAGACCCAAGATATGTCCAAAGACAACATCCGGGGTAGTAACAACATATAGTGTAGGAAAATTATGCCTCGATTGGCTGCATAAATCTACACTACAGGATGTGAAGCAACACTTAACCTTACTTGCACACGACGCAGATCTTAGGGAATTCTTGCTTGGACCAAGAAAACCGCGTCAAAAACGTTTCATATATGCCGGCATCTACGCTGCTTATAACGAAGCATGGAAAGTGTCACAGATAGAGGCTGCAGAACGAATACGTGAACTTGATCGTATTAATTTAGAGAAAACACTCTCTGTAGTCGACAATGGGTTAACAACTTTGTCCTCCAGAATTTATTCATTGGATGGCATTGTATCCTCTGCTATCGACATTCTAGAACAAGATTTGGCTATGTTACAACAAGGTCAGTCTCAATTACGTTCTATAGTGTTATTGACATGGACGCTGCAATCTTTGCGAGCGGGCTATGTGCCTTGGCGTTTCATCAACACGTCGTCTCTGTTTGCAGAATACAATCTAACTGATAAACAGATCGAATTGGCACAAAGAGGAGCAAAGTATACAGTGCTGAGCATTGAAAAAATTGACAAATTACCATTCACAGTGGCAGAAAAACCAGCTACAGAATGGCTTATTCATGGCAAAATAACATTACCTGTGACAACTTTTCAGTTCCAGTATTGTGTCAGACAGATGCAAGCAGGCAAATATGAAAGGTTGGGTAAGGAATACATTAAGACATCTTGGAATTTACTGTATACACATAAATGTTGGAGTGGGGATCGTGAAGTGTTTCTTAGCGGTACTAACTGTGAACATGCACTGTCCGGTTCACTCATATGTCAGGACATTATTTTACACAGAGCTTGTAATGGTTCTGTGGCAAACCTGTCTTGCCATCAGCACGGTTCTCCAGCTGCTGTGATTAATCCAACGTTTGGACAACTTTCGAATGGGAGTTACCTCATGTTGAATGATCAGAGCTGCTGTGGAATGTTGCCCGGCATCCCATATCTAGTAACGGTCAACTCCAGGGTCACTTGCTGTATGCAAGTATTGTTTCCCCCAATAGACACCGTCAGAGAGTCGCCTTTGTGGCCTTCACTTAACGTCTCTTTTATAAGATTTGATACTTTAAGCAGAATGAAAGCCATGCTTTTACAGCAAACAGTGCCTTTGACCTCGGCCAAAGAAACCTATGATCTACAAATTGCAAGGACTTCGGCTGAGATACAGACTTTAATACGTACAAACTGCCCTTTACATTTCGTAGAAATGATATCACGTATCTTTAACATGTCAGATACAACAGGAATTGTACATGTATTTAAGAGCATTTGCACCGGTCTCTTAGCACCGTTCCAGGCAATACTTGGAATCATTCCGAACTTTGCACATTCGGTGTTTGGTGGCATACCATTAATTCTAGCACTTGTTGCGGGAATTCTATTCGTCTGTCTGCTATTGCGCTATGGCCAGCCGCTTCGCAGAAATAACTCCGAGCGAAATGGAGAAAGTTCTCCTTGAAAGAAGGTGCCGTGAGCGAATAGTACAGCTATTGGGCATGACTCGTCTACGGGACCTTAATACCACGTGGTTCCTGTCATTCCGACCAATCTGGCATGATTGCATCTTACCTGTTCTACGATGCCTGCTATGCGGTGAAGAATGCGTGTTGGACGCTTGTCTAACATATCCATCAGCTGCGCCAAAGGACGTCGATACTTTGCTGGTCCCGATAACGGTCCATGCTTCGTGTTGTCCCCAGAGGCTCCCAATACTGATGTCAGCATTCATTGAGATCTCACAGTCGCCTCCTGCTGCTGCTGAGGTACGAGAAACAACTCCAGGCACACAGGTAACAACGGACGCGAACATTGCTGCAGCAGCCTATGCTGAGGGCGATGCTTCCCATCTTTGTGCGGTCAATCTCTTACATGGGGTGTTCGAACTTACACCAGCGACAGTGGATGATGTTTTGTCTATTGAAATAGATGATCTAATGTTTACACCAGACCCGTGAACTGACTCTGTTTGGCATATTCTGTTCCAGTACAACAGCAACAATTTGGCCTTCATTTTTCAAAGACTTGGAACATTACCAAATTTGAACTTTTGTCCCATTTGTTTTCGAACGAAAATGGCAATCCAATCTGCTTAAAGTAAAACTAGCCTTATAATACAGACTTGGCAGTACTTCCAGGGACACTTAGTCATCTTGTGTGTCTAACTCAGTTCATTTGATTTTCATGACAGGGAATGATTTTGTTTTGAAACAACCTTGCATTCATTCTCGTCATATGTAAATATTGCTTTTATATTTCGTTCCGATTGCATTTACTTCACTCTTTTTGCAGGAAATGAAAAGCACTGCTTAATAATGTACAGCATCCTTTGCATTTTAATGTATCTTTTAAGGCTTTTTAGGATATATTTTAATACGCGGTACTCCATTTTAATGTTTAGCATTTTAAATGTTTAGCATTTTAGTACTGTTGTATACACAAAAGAGGAGTGGGTGTTGTGTACTTCATAGGGTGTCCTTAAACGGGCTTTCTAGAATCATGACCATATATAGGCACAATCCAACCTGCCCTTATATAGGCATAGAATCCCAGACCTTATTTAGGCATAAACTATGCATACCAAATACAGGCATGGCTTCCGACATCCGTCCACCCTAGCGTCTCAACGAGTCCATGAACAAACAGACCCTCTGGCTGCGGGAGTTTCCCTTGCCCAGGTCTATTGATTTCTTCAAGGTCTCATACATTATGCATGAACCTCTTATTCCCTAAGGGATTCATTCATGACGTCTTTCGCTACCCAACTCACGTCAATGCTAACATTTTCAGGTATAAATATACCTTCCCAAACCCCTGTAAATCAGAGGAGACCTCGACTTCAGAGGAGCCCGATTCCCGGCCAGACGCACTGAGAAGACGCTGCCCTTCCTGCACGCAGAGAGTCCAGCTTCCAGTGATCTAACTTCCCTTGCGGGGTGTTGGAGTTCGAGTCCGGATAGAGATTCCTACCTCTCTCATTCTTCAGGTATGGAGCAGACTAGAACCTAGAGGGACTCTTGGCATAATAGACTCTTGGCATGCTAGGCGTAACTTACTCTTAGTATACTCTAGTCAGGAATACAGCACCTACTTCTACTTCTCCCTACACCTAGGACAGGTTAGGCACACTGGGTAGAACTAGGCTAGAAACGCATCGTATGAGTACTCGCATTTTTAGGTTGTGTCATTTTATGTAAATGCATATATGCTAAAAAGATAATGCTGACGCAGTATTATTTATTTTTACTGCTCACCTTGTACATTATTTATCTTGCATACTGTCTTGTGATCGTAACAGCACATATAACTTACAACAGAAACAAGACTGTTCAATAAATCCTTTATTGAAACGCCCGTCTGGTTATTTCTGTGTAAATCTGAGAATAACTGAAACATGCACGACTGAGCTGAGTGAAATGGTTATCTATTGTTTCTACGACTCTGGGACACATCCTGATTCTGTAAGGGAAACACAGTGGTCATGTTTTGCGGCAGCCAGAAACTAATCCCTTCTTGTCGTCAAGAAGTTTCTAGTGGCCTCTGAGCTAGCTGGCACAAGTAATTAAGTTTAATATACTCGATAGGGACATACTGACCTTAGTCCTATGTCAAACCTATAGGATATATTATTCCAATGCGCAGAGCCTATAAGGGAAATAGGAGCTACACTACAGCGCAAGATACTTGCCATAAATCTGCCAGCTCCGTGTTCGGCAAGCATCCATCCCATACGCTATGTGGTGATTTCATTTCTGCCAGATCTGCGTCCAGAAGAAATTGGTACCATAGTGCCACCTCTTTTTTCCTTGCCGTTGCAATCTGGAGTTCCATCTCCATTTGTTTTGAAACTCTTTCCAGTCCTGCCTGACTCTTGAGCCAGGAGTTGATCTGATAAATAAATTTTAAACCTGGATATTGCCCCATTTGTCTTGGCAGACCAATAGCTCCAAGTTAACTTTTGTCCATCATTTATCAGTTGACCCCACTGCCTAGCCTCTAGCTTATTCAGTGGTTTTGCTAAGCTATCTAATAGACATTCCGGAGTACCTGGAGAATCCCATATAGGGGACAGACTGCTATAATAAGGTACCCCTAGGACCGATCTTATCTCGTACCATGTTGTTGCGGCTGACTGGAGACATTTTAATCTTATTTTTTTGAAATATTTTGGAACCCCGTATTTATAAGAGAAACCCTCTTCAGGAAGGCCCACCAGCATAGATTTAAACATAACACCTATTAGAGAGTCAAGATTTCTGTAATAGTGGGTGGGACTCACTAACTGGATAGGAAGAAAATCTCGCATGAACACGGCACTTTCGATCTAGATTGGTTAGGGGATTTACAAAGGAAGTTGAAAGATCTTAAAAATAAGGTAGAGGGTGAACAAGCATTTGCAATGCAATAGGTCTCGCATTTGCGAGAGTTTTGAGCTACTGGCATTCTAAATTACAATGCTGTTTATTTATTCAAGACCTACTGCATTTCAAATGCTTGTGTTCATGGTACCCAAACACAAAGGCACCCAGCTCGATAATGAACTGTGTGGCTAATGAGGGGGAATCACTTAACTCAATCAGCCAAGTGTTTGTCTTCTATTCGAGGCCACGACTGCGCTGAAGATCTGTGGAACTGGGTTCCAAGTGAATAAATGCTGCACGTTTGATGGCATATTTATTGTGCGCCGAATCTGATATGATACCTCTGATGTACCTCTTGAATTGTAAAACACAAGGCAAAAGCATTTTACTGCAGCCAGTCTCAAGCGAGCTGAAAATATTGAATTTTTTTTACCATTTTGGAATTTTTGGGCCAATTAACACTACGTCTACTGGATATCAGTTTTCCTTTGGGGCACTTTAGACTTCCATTTTTTGTGGGATATATGAACCAGCTGTCCCCGGTATATTCTGCATCTGCTCACAGGTTGCTTTTAGGTGCTTGGAAACACTGCTAATAATTACTGTGAAGTCTCCTGGAGTTACCGGCAAAGTTGTTAAGGTGGAATAGGTAAAAAAAAAAATGTCTTCCACCCTAACAGATATGTTTACAACCTTCGCCAGGCCAGGCCCCAAATGGCCTCGTCTTATAAGCTAACTACTTCCCACGATCACTGCCCGGTCGTGACGTCACAACTCGCCGGCTGCACTTCCTGCTGACACGATGCCAGTGCGAGAAAAGGAGACACATGCATGGGCCCACCGCTGCCGTAGACACTAGGGCAATCACAGGAGTGGGCTCAGGGATGGGTTCCACAGGCGCCCGAGCCTAATTTCGCTCTCCCTTAGAAGGGGAGCTCAGTTCCACAATCTCTCACTACAAACACAGGTAAGTAATGTCAGTCTGTAAGGCCCCCAAAAGCTTGTCCATCTATGATTTCAATGCACCCATATACCTTAATAGTAAATAAATAAATCACACAAGCACATGGTTAAATGTAAATGATGAAAACCAGAAGAAAAATGTAACACAAAAAAATAGACAATTGTCGAAGCCTAACCTCTTTACTTCCAATAAAGAAAACGTGATTGTACTTTATTATATGGCAAGATCAGACTCGTGCATGAAACTTCATTTTTTCCGCCACATAACCAAAAACGTCACATATTCAACAAATTAAGTAAACAAGTGTGGGGAAAGTGATCTAAAACGCATGCAAATGCTATGGATGGTGCAGCAGGGAGGGGAAGTGGGAGGGTGCATCAGATAGTACCTCAATTACATCGGGAGCAGCGGACGAGCACGGATTAAACTTGAATTAATCTGTGCTTAGTCCCTGCTGCACAGCCAGCGTCGGAAGTGACGTTTTGCCTCACTGGCCAATTACAGAGCCAGTAAAGAAGAGTGACGTGAAGACAACAAATGGTGTCACAGGCGGGCTCTAAGCCCTTAACTGAATACAGCAGCGTCTCGCAGTGAGACGCATGCGCAAGCGCATGCACTCGCAGGCTCGATCCTAAAAATGGCTAGCATGTCCACAGTGGCAACAAACACAAACATGAATCACAAGATTAGGATATGAAACAGACCCAGGAGAAACTAGCATACCAAGTAAGCCACCTTAGGACTTGTTTTCTTACTGAGCCGCCTCCTCCATATTAATTCCCTGTGATCACTGACCCACATGATAAAGAGACGGAGAATGAGAACCCATGGAAAGAGGATTTGCTGGATGCTTTCCCCATGTCGGTTGAAGGAACGGGGGTGCCCCTGTGGACGCACCTGGAAATGGGGCAGCACCAGTGACGCTGCTGGCAGTGGAACACAAAGAGGTAATGCGCAAGTAAGCACTGCGATGTGAGCGACTGACAGTACAGCACTTGACAGAAGCATGCAAATAGCCAGATAGGACGCAGACTTCACTATTGTGGAGCAGTCTAGACCAAGAATGTGTTCAGTTGCAGGTGGGCATAGAGATTACTGGAAACGCAGCCTAGCCATTATCCAACACTATTTAAGGAGGACCACAGACCAACTGGTCAGGAATAGGAGGCCTTTCCTCACTCAACCAATGCAGGCCCCTAATACCCTCCTTCTGCTAAGAGACTGTCCCTCCCTGGGGAGTCCACGTCTCCTGAACCCCTTCTGATTTAATGAGCATTACAAAGCAATTCCCCAATATTAGAGAACACCCTACCCAGTTCCCTAAAGAATTACAAAGTGTGTTTGAAGTGTATAGACCAAACTGGGCTGATGTGAATTGATTGCTACACTCGGTGGTACGAGTAAAGTGAGAGATCTATTGATTGACAAGCCTGGTTGGCAGAGACAGGATCCAGAGAATGATGCTGCCCTGAATATGGCAAAGGATAAATTGTTGAATGTAGTTGTGGATGTGTTGCCGGTGAAAACAGACTAGAATAAAATCTCGAATTGCAAGCAAAATAAAGAAGAATCACCTATCTAGATAAGCTTAAGGGTGTGTTTGAGAGATATGTGGCCAGTCCGTATCCCCAGGAGGATGGGGGGAAGAAAAATGGGGACAGGGTGGAGGGCGTGTGGGAGGAAGCGTGAGGGCCATGTTTTGGCTGCGGGTAGTTATGCGATGTCTAATGTTGCTGCAAATGTGTCTTGTTTTATAGACCTTTCTGAATTTACCACGTCATAGAACCCTTGCCCTGAATACTAGGACAGCCAAGAGGTGCCAATTGTGCTTTGAATACCGTGATCCTCCCTAGATCACAAAAAGTCCTAAAGTTGATGTTACGATAAATGGTGAGCACACCACTTGTCACACTGAAAATCTCCCAAGTCTCTCTGCTCTGAAAACCTTTGAATCCTCCTCATTACCTTTCTCATACTTGTCCACGGCAGCAGTTGATATTTCAAACCAGCGTCTTTGTTAGAAATGGGATCTCTAGTTGGCAAGGGCTTGCACCTTTATCCAAGTAGGGACCCTTCTTCCTAGTCAGGGTAAGGGTGTTACACTCGTGAAGTAACCCCTGCTCACCCTCGTGGTAGCTTGGCACGAGCAGTCGGGCTTAATTCAGAGGCAGTGTGTAAAGCATTTGCACATAACCAACAGTAATACAGTGTAAGCACTACAAACGGACACCACACCAGTTTAGAAAAATAACCAATATTTAATATACTCAAGACGAAAATCCACAATACTGTACTTTACGAATGAATACTTGATACGGTAACTTCTTCTTTGCAGGAATAGCACAAAAGCAAAGTTCGTACGAGTCGGTAGCTCCGTCCGAGCCTACCGTGATGCTGAAAACCACAGAGTCTAACAGTTCCAGCCGACCGCGTCGATACGGGCCAGCAGAGTCGTGAACAGACTCGGTTACAGTACCTTTCTCGTTGTGGCTGGTACGGAGTGTACGAGCCGGTCGGCGTTCGTCGCGGTTGCGGTGCAAGACGGAGCGATGCAAGGTGCGGTGTCCCTCGATGCGGTGCAGGCAGCGGCTCGATGAGCGTCGGGCAGACGGAGTCGGTGAGTCCAAGGCGTGCGATGCAGGGTGAGACGATGCTCGATGCGGTGCTGACAGGTTGCGATGCATGTGACCTAGCCGGAGTGCGGGAGCTGGCGTCGGACAGCGGTGCGAGTCGGAGCGGTGCGTCGCAGACGTGCGAGCGGTGCCCCAAATGCGGTGCGGTCACGACTCTTGAGCCAGTTGCAGCGACCGCGTCGGTCGGGTCCGGTTGGTTCAGTGAAGCGATGCGATGCGAACTGCGGTGCCCACACGTCACGGTGCAAGCAGCGGCTCGATGTTGGCGGCGTCGGACGTCGCCCACGGTGAGACCAGGGTTGCGATGCGAAGCGGGGCGATGCGGTCTGCGGTGCAAACAGGTCACCGGCCAGGGATGGATTCGGTTGACGGAGTCGGTTGCGGTTCCCTTCCTCTGTGGCAACTGAAACAGCGTTCCAGAAGTGGTACCCAGAGGCTTGTGAAGTCTTTGTAGTCCCTGAGACTTCTTAACAGGAGGCCAGCTCGGTTCCTGGCCCTTGGAGATACTCAGCACAAGTTTGTAGAAAGTTCAGTCCAGTCCTTTCACTGCCCAAGGCAGAAGCAGCAGCTGCAGGCCAACCCAACAAAGCAACAACACAGCAAAGGGGCAGTACTCCTCCTGGCAGCTCTTCCAGCTCTTCGTCTTGGCAGGTTCCTTGATTCCAGCGAGATCTAAATTCATGGGGTCAGGGCCCCAATATTTATATCCCAAATTCCTTTGTTCTCTGAAGGCAGAGAGGCCTTTGCCTAGTCCAAACCAGTTCTGGAGCACTTTGTTGACAAAGTCTCCGTCCTTCTTTCAGTGAGTAGGCCAGGGACATCAGACGCACCACAGGAGGTGGAGCCAGCATTGTGGAGGGAAGGCACTGTCCTATTCAGGGCCCAGGTGCGACCCCTCCCACCCATCTACATGTAGATCTTGCTATTCAGCCCTGTGCTGACTCACCTTGTCTCCTGGCATCCCCCAGCCCCTGTCACTCACACTCCAGACAAGGAATACACAACCTCGCAGAGGCAGGCTTGGATGGTTAGACAAGAAAATACCCGCTTTCTAAAAGTGGTATTTTCAAACACAGAATGTTAAAACCAACTTTACTAAAAGCTGCATTTTATCATTCTGAGTCCAGGCATACTAAACTCGAATTTCTACCATGTTCCCGGGGTCAGTTAGGATTATAAGCTGTAATAATCAAAACTGCCCGTTCTGGCCTAGGGGAACAGGTAGCCTTGCAATAGTGAAAAACGAACTAGGCTGTAATTCACTATCAGGACATGCCGCACACACCCGGGCATGTCCTACCTTTCGCATACACCGCACCCTGCCCACAGGGGTACCTTGGGCCTACCTTAGGGGTGACTAACATGTAGCAAAGGGAAGGTTTAGGGACTTGCAAGTGTGTGCACTTGCCAAGTCGACATGGCAGCCCCAGGCTGCACACAGGCTCTGCGATGGCAGGCCCGAGTTACACTTTACGGGCTGTTTGCGTGGGTGGCACAATCCAGTGCTGCAGCCCACCAACAGCCTTTGGTCTATAGGCCCTGGCACTCGCAGTGCACTTTACAAGGGACTGACAGATAAACCAAATAGGCCAATCATGGAAATACCAATCCATAACACATTTTATGCAGGAGCACTTGCACTTTCCCACTGGACCGCAGTGAGGAAAGTGCGCAGAATCATTACACCAGCAAAAACAGAGTCAAAACCGGGAGGTCAGAAAGCAAAAAGTCAGGGGAAACACGCCAAAAGATGCCAAGTCTAACAGTCTTCCATACCACATTACTGATCTCATCTCTGTCACCCTTGGTCCCATCACAGATAACCATGCTTTCCTACTAAGTCCTACCTCACTAGCATGTCAATTGGAGTGGCAGATCTTATCCAATCACTCTATATTTTTTACACTCGATGGAGTCTACCTCAGTATACCTCAGTATACCTTAGAACAGGGAGAAGGCTGTCCTTGCATTGCTATGTGAAACAAATTGTCAGCCTGTTACTAATAACCCTGAAATCTCTAAAGAACTAGCTGAATTTCGTTCTAAAGTGTCTCCACATTATGGTCTACAGGTTTTTGAACGATGTGGGGTACATCACCTCCATGACTCAGTGGGAATAAAGATCAACCCAATAAAGTGTCTCCCATATATTCCGCAGTATCCTCTAAAGCCTGAAGCTGAGGCAGGAATAATGCTAGACATCACAGACTTGATTAAGCAAGGGATTTTGGTGCCCATTGTTAGCATAAGTAACACACCCATTCTTCCTATAAAGAAGGGGTGGAGACAAATGTGTACAGATTCATGCAGGATCTACATGCCATCAATAATAAGGCTACTCCTAGATTTCCTGTGGTTACCAACCCTGCTACCATCCTTTCTCATATCCCCGCAAATGCCCAGTGATTTACAGTGGTGGATCTGTGTTCCTCTTTGTTTCCCATACAGAAGGAGAATCAGTTCCTCTTTGTATTCTCCTTCGGTGGTACTCAGCTTGCATGGCCGAGGCTCCCACAATGCTTTAGGGAGTCCCTGTCTATCTTTTCCCACGCCTTAATGAAAGTTTTGGAAACTTTGGTCTTTCCTGGGGCTCTTATGTAGTGTGGGACTTTGAAAACCTGTTTTTGGCTTGTTACTGTAGGCAAAGTTGACTCCGTCTGCCTCCTCGTTGAATTGGCTAACAAGGGGAATAAGACTTCAAAGGAGAAACTGCAATTTTGCCTTCCCCAATTACGTTATCTTGGTCACAAGATCTCTGCCAGAAAGTGGCACTTATCATCAGAATGGATTGAAATACATGAGTAGGCCGGCCTGTGACTGTCTCCCATGTGCACATTTTCTTGGGTATGGATGGGTATTGCAGACAATGGATTCTTGAGTAAATGCTAGGGCAAACCCTGGCAAAATTATGTTAAAAAAGACACCCTGAATCTTTTGAATGCTGTAAAGGATGCTGAACATGCCTTATTGTACAGATGAAGCATGCCTTCTGGCATCCTGATTATGCAAAACGGTTTACTCTGTATTGTCATGAATATGATGGATTTGTCCTTGTAGTACTGGTACAGCATCACGGGAATCATCAAATGTCCACAGAATACTAGGACCCATAGCGGCAGGACTTCCTCCATGCCTCTAGTCTCTAGCCGCTGCCGCCCATCTTGTTGAAGCATCTGAAAACATTGTATTGACTTCCACTCTGAGTGTCACTGTTCCCCACTCTCTTGTTGCACTTCTCCTGAACATCATACACAAAAAGGAGCATAAGGGGGAATATTAATCAGGTTGCCCCCACTCAGTCACTTATAAATCCACAAAACCTGATTAATTGTGAACACTATTTTATTACCGGATGACAGGAGCAGTTAAAACATTTTCTCTGCTCACGGGATGGTCTAAATGCCATTCACCTCTCGGTCCAAATGTTCAATTCTTAATATTTGTCAATACACCACGTGTCATTTCGTCTTGTAAACAGCAAGAAGACAAAATGTGTGAAAGGTCAGAAAGTACCTCACGTAAGCATCACCAAGGGAGGTGCTGGTTGGTACTCACCAGTTTGCCCACGTTATCATCATCGGTGACTTTCATAACCATAAGGAAGAAAAAAGTGTCAAAATTTTGAGAGGTGAAGAAAAGAAAAGAAACGGAAGAAAAACAGTGATGTGTATACAGATGCACTGTAAGTACATGTGTCATTCAATACCCGCTGGGCCCCATCGTGAAAAGAAAGAGAGAGATTAGCTTCTCTAAGCTAAAATGAGGTGTAACTCACTTGCAAAAATGCATACTTTATTCAGTGCCGTGAGTACCCTCAGATTAAAAGAATGGCATGTATTTGGCCATTTCAAAAGCGAAACATGTTTCGTTGCCAATCTATTTGCGGCAACTTCATCAGCGCTAGGGGGACCAGCCTTCACCTCACTGGTACGTCAAGCTTAACCTGTGGTTATTGACAAAATAAAAGAAAGAACGTGCCAACCATAAATAACACATAAAAAACAACAGCTTTCAAATGCGCCCGAAATTCAGTATATGCCATCTCCTCGAAGTAGCATATTTACCAGGTGGTTGCTGTCATCTCTCGTACCCACAACACACCATTATGAGGATCCCGCACCTTTTAGTCATGAATCCCCACTGAAAACTGGGGTCTCCGTACATCAACCTGCAGGTGTATACATGTACATTTTTAATAGAGAGACCACATTATCCACCTCCCGTGGCCATGCCATTCATGCCACATAGTAGTCAGTAGCCCTCCTCTCACTCATTCTCCCATTGCACTGAGTATCATGTTCATCCCAATCCCTAGGGGGCCCTTATGTCGATTCCACCCCATATTGGATGCCGGTAGGTTGTGTTAGCTACTCTTATTCCACTCCGAAGCGTCACCCCCAGAGCGGGGCTTCACACGCTACAAAGGACCTACGTGCTCACTCTCTCACAGCGAGTCCGCACCCCCCATGTATTCTGGATCCCTCTTACCGCACTCGCGGATGCCTCTGCTTCGTGCTCCATCACGTTGCAATTGGAGTTCGCCAGTGCTTTCAAACCGCGCGACCCGGAAATCTTTACCCGGGTCATGCCCAAGCCCCATCTTGTGCATTATGCAACTACCTCCCTCGTCAAATCCCGCGGCCATTTTGAAGTGATGTTTTGTAAAGCGGCTTGATAGTGAACATGTATTAACCACATAGAAGCTTTTTCAAGGGAATACTTTAAAAGAAGGGGAGCGATAATGTTCAGCTTTTCAATCGGTCCCTACGGCGTATTAAGACAGAATTCTCCATGTAAGCCTTGCTAAGTGTGTTATGATATATAAGCCTATAATACCATACATACAACCTACTTTATCGCGGGGGCCATGTTGGAACAATATTACATTTTCGCTGATGTGAGTTATACTGCAGCATAGGAGTGGCAAGAAGGATTCCAAGAGGGTACCCCAATCAATGCACCATTACCGTACTGGAATTACACTCCCCAACAGAGATTTATGTGGTCAGGGAGTCGAACCATTGAGGAATGTGGGGAAACTCAATGTGTGTAGCTTGATGAAAGTCCCTGCTGTTCTATTTGCCCACTTTGTTCCATTCGATGGAATCGTTCAGGCCAATTTGGTCCGCCTTCTCTGTGAAAATCCACCGTGCCTCCTTCCTTGCTAGAATGTCATCAATGCTGTGTGTGTCACCAACTATCCTCTCGAGCACAGTCCATTTCAGATCCCTGAAATTGTGTTTTTGTTCCTGATAGTGCTGAACAAGGCGTGTGGTCAATTTCCCCGCCTTGAGGGTGCTCATATGTTCTTGTATCCTCACCTTCACTTTACGTGATGTGAGACCAATATAGTGTAACCCACATGCACAAGTAAGCCTGTAAATTACGTGCGTCGTGTTACAGTTACTGAATTTGTTGAGATATCACATCCTCCCACTTGTGAGTTGAATGCTTTTGGTCACCTCCGTGAGATCACAGACCGAGCAACATCCACATGGGTAATGCCCCGTTGGTATACCTGACTCTTTTTTCGGCTGACTGGGGCGAGTATGAACCAACCTATCTCTTAGGTTGGATGCCCTTATGAAAGCAAACCTTGGGGGGGCACTTCTCCTGAACACCAAAGCTCAGCACCTTTCAAGTACCAAATTTTCCCAATAAAAAATTCTGCTGTTGTCTCCCTGCCACATCACCTTAGGTCGATGTCCTACCTTAAACTTGACATATTTAATGCCCTTCAGTGAGGAGGCAGGACTTCATGTTTGCAAGGCAAGGTAGAGGCAAATAATGGAACACTTCAGAATAAGATAGCGAATATCTGTTCTGGAACCCAACTAAAGTGGCCCGACCCTTGCTGTTAGCTCTGTGGTCAATGAGGGCCATACCAACTCACATAACCATAATGAACCCCATGAGATAGTTATGGGACACCCTATGATATTACTTTCAAACCCACCCATCTCAGATACTAAGTTAGATCTGTAATTAAATAATGATGAAGCCTTCCAATACTGCAGAAAAGTAATTTGCTCTCACTACAGTTTCCATTCTCAGATTCAAGCTGCCTTCCCTAACTGTTGATCTTAGGTCTGCCACACCCAACTACCCGGTGACTGAGTGTTTATCCGTGTCCATCAATGGAAGACTGCCCTGCAGCTTTGCTGACAGGGTCCATATCTTATGCTGCTCATCACAATACAGCCATGAAGTGTTCTGACCTGCCAACATCGGTTCATTCTAATTAGTGTAAGAAAGCTGCACCTCCCTGGGATGATGGCCCATCAGTGCCCTGCACCAAGCACTGTATCTGGGCCCTTGCTGGTACTGTACAAGCTGCTGCCTCACTACCTGCAAATGGGCCAGACTTCTGAGACTCACAAGCTCCATCTGCTGCTCTGCAGCCATGCAATGATGCACCCATCAACCCTCATTGTTACTACCTCTGTCTGAGATGAGCGACCATCTCCCAGATTCTGAAACCCTCTGTGGGTCTGGTCCGCTCTCTTCACCACTGTTCTCAAACTCTGGCTCCTGGTGGGATATCTCATTTTGGAATTGGGAGTTGCTGGATAGCCAAACTGCACTGTACCTGTCCTTAAACAGACCCACCACTATGTGTATGAGAACAGTTTCTACTTGCAGTTGCTTGCTAAACATCAGCAAACAATTAATCTTTCTTCATGTTGGATCAGCACTTATTTCCCTGATGACGTTCTGGGGTAGGGGTGCCTTTGATCAGAGTTCCCCTGTCCAAAAACAAAACTTGATCTGTTCTGCTTGGAGCACCTGAGCCATAGCAAGGTCTTGAAGAATATCGCAATCCCACCAATTACCATTTGTCCAATGTTACTCAACTCACTTACTCTGAACTAGGGCAGTTTTGTGAATACCAAGAAACAACTAACGGGAGTAGTTTTGTGGACCAAAATATAAAAGAAGACTGCAACACTTCAACAACCCATTAGGTACCGCAAACAAAGTAAGTTTGATAATAAATGAAAACTAACAAAATTAATAAATAACTAAAAATATCTTAAAATTACAAATAATTAAAACTGTGTTACATATTTATTTCTCTAAATTACATGTAAATCATTTACAAGAAGGATAAAACGCTAAAAGGAAAATAAAATAAAGAGAGGGACACTGAATTACTCAAAATATGAAAAAGAACACCTCAAATTTAAGCAGGATAACCAAAGTACAAAACAAATGTAGTATGGATTATGGGTCCATTGTTGACATCTGCTAAGTTAGCATGAGCTTCGCTGCCATGAGGCTGCTTTTGCGCACGACACTGCATGCATAGATTTCACAAGACTCTGTTTGTGCCCTTTCACATGAGAACTGTCTGCTTTTCGCGTTCTCTGCCGTGCTCTGAGGTTTAGTCTGTACACGATGTACAAGGTCGATCAACAATGCCCCTTGTTATTTTGTTCTAGTCAGTCCCTCGCACCTAGACATAACATGACACACAGCTGCACTACTGAACATCGTATGCTTTAATATTGCAAGCTAAACATGTTGTGCAGGCACTTGGAGAGACTCCTTTCCAGAGAGAAGAGCTGTGCTTGTCCTGAGATGTAAACCTTTCATCTAGGCCTTGAGGTATGGGGTCGGCTGACAAAGCCCAGAGGTCTTCTTTTTTATAATAAACTATTTCTTACTACGGGGAGGGTGGTTAGGTATTGTAACCCTTTTCCACTGTCTTTATAACTTGATATCCCCGTTTATATTCTATGGAATTGTGACAATGCTGACTATATTGTGTTTATGCATTTTGCTGCTAGTAATGGCACGTGTACTGTACCATAGAGCGCGTTAGTTAAAATACACATTTTAAACTATACCGTGACTCTGATTACTCGCATTGTGGACAAGTATGAGTGAGTGAACGAAAGAGTTGTCTTGCTCCCGCAATTCCTGAGAGAGTCGAGAGTGACGTGTTCTGGGTTGTCTAATCATTGGTAGCTTCGCTGTTAGTCGGAGAACAAATGAGACACTATAGCTAGTCGGTTTGGGATTTTGGGTACTAATGTGATAGGTTGGTACACCCCTATTCACTGAGGTCCTGTTTTCCTGCGCATAGTTCTGTACATGTGCAGAATCCCTGCAACACAAAAATAAAAATAATACATTAAAATAGTCAAAAAATAAAAGAGAACAAACAAACCCCTAACTATATTCTACATTAACCCCTTGTGTGCTGGGACGGCCCCCGGCCGTCCGACGTCACGGTGGGCGTGTGCGGAGGGCGGCCGGGGGCCGTCCGAACCCCGCCCACTCATTAAAACGCCTGCACAGCGCGAAAATTCGCGCAGCGCGGAAGGGGTTAAAAATAAACAGACACAACTAACAAATGTTTCCTCTCAACAGACTGCAACAAAAGAAAACTGTGCCAAACAGACCTGCAAAGCGAAAGTCTACAACTAAAATTAAGTAAAGACAATATCCAGAAGGTAAGTGAAAAAGTGCACCTGCAATCTAAAACGTTAAAACAAATATAACATTAAGTCTTGTTTTAAAAAAAATAATGTATATGTGCTATATTCTAAACCCCACAGATAAAATGTTGAAATGAGCAAAATACATCAAATCCCAAAGAGGGAAGCTGTTATTAAGTTATAGAGAGTACCAACAATAAAAAAAAATAAACTGAAAATGCGGCAAATATTATTCAAATGCATGCTATGGCAGGGCTGCCACAAAAAAATAAATAGTTCGAAGCATTAGGGTATATAACCATCCCCCTAATATTACTGAAAAAAAAGTCAGATATATTTTACGGGACCCGAAAGAGGCCAGTAAAGCTCACAAGGAACAATACTTAAAAATATAATAATAAATGTTCCTGAACAAGCAGTGGGGCAAATCCCTGGCATAGCACCGCTAAAAAGATTAATTGCCAAAACATATGGTACATTCAGGCAAACACCAGTAGCAGCACCTAAATAATATAAAGATATAGACATAGCTCAGCACTTACTAATCACAAAAAAACATACCTTTTTCGTATATGAAAATCTCAGATATGAATTAAAAAATCATTAGTTTTGGCAATGATAATTTAGCAACCTAAATGCAATGTAACACGTGGATGATGGATGGACCTTATAAGTTATGTCCTCCACCATTCAGTCAAATATACACAATACTTGATTATTATCAAAATACAAACATTGCATTAGTGTATGCACTGCTAACTAACAACTTAAAGTGCAACTTACATTGAAATGCTAACACATATATAACAACAAATTAACAACTATAACCCACAAAATACATCATCGATTTTGAACAGGTAATGATTTGACCATACTAAAAATCTACCCACGTACTGCAATTCGTGGGTGCTACAATCACTTTAATCACAGCATATGCAGGCAACTACAAAGGTCCATCCTGGACATAGAATAATCAATTGACCTAGAATTTGCACACAAAATGAAAAAACTAATAGCAGACGTCTCTTAACATTATGATATGCTAATTAAACCCCCCCCATTAAATGTTGTCAAGTTGTCAGTGTTTTTTTAGCTCGCTAATTACCAGTGAAGGTATCCAGGTGCTCTGTAGCAGGTGTGAGAGGTTAGCCCAGCAGGGATTACTCAAAAGACCAGGTCTTCAGCTTCTTGCAAAAGTCAAGTAGAGAGGAGGAGGCTATGATTTGTTGTGGGAGGTCATCCCAGGCTTTAAGGGCAAGGTACAAGAAGGAGCAGCTCTCTGCTCTTCTTTTGTGTATGCATGGGGTGTGTGCTAGAGAGAGGCCAGCAAAGCAGAGGTGTCTGGAAGTTTATTGGAAGTGAATGCATTTGTTAAGGTAGACAGATCCTGTGTTGTGGAGTGCGTTGTAGATGTGGGTGAGGAGTCTGAAGTATGCACGCTTGTTTGTTGGGAGCAACTGGAGTTCCCTGAGGTGTGGTGTGGTGTAATGTGGGCTCGGCGTGGAAGGTTGAGAATTAGTCTGGATGTTGCGTTTTGGATGGTCTGCAGTCGTCTTGTGAGCTAGCGGTTATCCCTGCATACAGGGTGTTCCTATAGTCTAATGTGCTGGTGATGAGAGCTTAGGTGATTGTTTTCCTGGTGTTATCTTGTAGCCACTTGAAGATTTTCATCAGCATCCTTATCCTCATCCTTTATGTTGTGAGCTCGTCTGACGTCAGCCAGCGAAGTCATGTAGATGTTGAAGAGCGTCAGGCTGAGCGAAGAGTCCCGATGAGCTCTGCAAATAGGATCTTGTGCTTCAGAGGAGTAGGGGGGCATGTTGACTGTTTGGGTGCTTCTGGCGAAAAAGGAGGAGATCCATTCGAGGGTTTGTCCCTGGATTCCTGCTTTTTTGAGTCATTGGAGTAGAATGAGATGGAAGACTGTGTTGAAGGCTGCTGATAAGTCTAGAAGGATGAGGGCATTCGTTGCTGCTATGAGGACAGTTTCCATATTGTGGTTGGGTCTAAACCTGATTATGTGGCATTGAGAAGCTGGCGTTTGGCTAGGTGGTCAGAGAGGTGCTTGTTGATGGCTTTTTCCAAGACTTTGGCTGGGTAGGGAAGGAAGGATATTGGTCGGTAATTGCTGAGTTTGGTCTAGTGAGCCAAGTGTTTCTTTAGGAGGGCAGTGACTGCTGTGCGTTTCCATGGTTCTGAGAAGGTGCCTGTACTGGTGGTCGTGTTAAGGATGGGGGTGAGGGCCTCGCTAATAGCGATTGTTCCTTTAGCAAAGGGGTGGTAGAGTCAGCGGTCTGACGGAGCCCCGGAATGAATGGATTTCATGAATGCTGTGGTTTCCTCTGTAATAATGGTGTCCCATGTGGTGATTGTGTTGTCTTTGTTTGTCACTGGGAGACTTCTGGAGAGGGTCAGGGGGTCGGTCGTGGAGCGAAGGTTGCTGTATGTAGTTGCGATCTTGCTGCAAAAGAAGTTCAAGCGGTCGTTACACAGATCTTGTAATGGGTTGATGTTGCCGGTGGCAGCTGTGGGTGTGGTGAAATATTTGTTGATTATTGTGAAGATTTCTTTATTGCTGTTGGAGCTGGTGTTTATTAGTTTGACTAGTGCCTTACTCTTGGTTGCTCAGATCAGCTGATGGTACCTTCTCAGGGCAGCTTTGAAAGTGTCTATTTCCACTTCCCATTTGTTGGTTCTCCCTTTCCATTCCAGTTAATTGCAGTGTTGCTTGGTCATTCTGAGGTATTCTGTGTACCAGCTGGCTTGTGTTCTAGTTTTTGCTGTGTTGCTTCATTTCATGGGGGTCAGAGTGTTGGTGCAGTTGGCGATAGACTTGTTGAAGTTCTCGGTGTTGCATGCTAGGAGGCCCATGGTTTCTGCTTTATTCTTGTGGAGGCCGGTCGTCCAATGCCCCTCTGGTTGTTCCAGTGTCAGTGTGCTGACCCACTGTGGAGGTTCTTCTGGGTTGTTGGATGTCAATCGTGAAATTGACTATGGAGTGGTATGTCCAGGTGACAGGTCTTGGTGGATTTGAAAGATGTGAAGACAGGGTTTAGGATGTGTCCAACGTAATGCCTTGATTAGTCCCAGGTTTCCGAGGTTGTCAAGAAGGATGACTGAGGTGGGGTCAGGCCAGTCTTCAAGATGGAAATTGAGGTCTCCTAGGAGGATCAAAGTGCTGGAATCAAGGACTACAGGGACGATGGATTCCTTGATGTTGTTTGTGAAGTTGGCTCAGGGGTCCAAGGGGTGGTAGACTAGGGTCCCCTCCAGAGTGAAATTTGTTGTGATTTGTAATTTTTTTTATATATAAATATTTTTATTGTCATTTGCGTGATAACAGTACATTTCCAAAACAGGCATATTACAGTAATTACAGTATTCTCGGTTTCGGTCAACAAGGATATATGATCACTTAACATAGACTATTGGTCATTGCTTTGCTTAACTCCGACCAGTATCACACAAATCGCATATGCCATTACCACTTTTTCAACCATGAGTAACGACAACTGTAAACTAACCCCCCCTTCCCCCGGTCATGGGGTGCTACGTTCACCTCGAGGCTGGAAGGCCGTCTGTCCTATCGTGTACCTCACTTGTCTGTGCTATTATCTGGCGCAGGGGGGACCTCAGGTATAGTCAACGTGTCAGTCCTTTCCTGAGTGGAGTGCAATGAGAGCACCTCTCTCTCCGGAGGTTCTTTTTCTTTGGTTAGGTCTGTAATCATTAAGTACCAAGCCCTTGCATCTTACTTAAGTCTGTCATCCCTCCTGACCTTTTTCATCCGCACTAATTCTGCGGTGGCCCACTCCATCACATCCCTAGTCCACCTCTCGAACGTGGGTGGATCTGGACTCAGCCAATGAATTGCGATTCGCATTTTTGCTATTTCGCATTCAGTTGTATGAATTTCCTAGTGAGTTTCTTGGCTTTTGGCGTGGGTAGTAACCCCAACACCACCCCTTTAATAGTGGTTGGTATGGTCCACCCCGTGACAGTCTTCAGAATATCTATAACCGCCCCCAAATAGCGCGCCAGCGCAGGACAGTCCCACACCATATGGACAAAGTGCGCTTTCGAGTATTTACTTCGGGTAGTGAGGTATGTCTGGTGATTTGTAATTTAATGTTACTTGTTCTGGCTTCAATGGAGGAGGTGCAGCTGAAGACGTCTTTGTAGACGATGGTGATTCCTCCTCTGGGCCTGTTTAGGCAGTCTTGCCTCGTGATCTTGTATTCGACGGGGTGGTGGTAGCGATGTCTGGTGCTCAAGCTGTGGTCATATATGTTTCCATGAGGAAGAGGAGGTCTGGAGCGGGGTATCCAGCAGGTCCCATATCTCTGTGGTGTGCATGCTGTGTGAGCGTGTGTTGAGGAACATGCATGACATTGGTGTGTGAGGGGTACAAGTGTGTTTGTAGGTGTTTGAGTGTTTGTAGGTAAGGGTGTTGTGGTGTGTTCTTGATTGGAGTTGCCGAAGCAGTGGTGCAGGTGAAGCGGCAGAGGTAGCAGGTGAAAGCTCCTTATGTATTGTGTGGTGTGACGCGCCATCAGAGGGTGTTGGGACATCCAGGATTCAAGGCACGAAGAAGAGCAGTAGGGTGGAGGTGGGTTAGAGGGAGAAAAAGGGTTTCTGGCACTGGGTGCTATCCAGGCCTTGACGGGCATAGATGGGTTTGCCTTTGGCTTGCCATCTGCACTCAGCGGTGCATCCCAGATGAGACTGCCATAAGCAGGTCCTGGGAGGGGGGAGGAGCACAGGGCATGGTGGGCAGAGCTGAAGAGGAGAGCAATGGTGGTGAAGGAGAGAGGTGCGAGGAACATGTAAGGAGCAAGGAGAAAGGGTGCAGAGAGAAAGGGAAAGTGGTGCAAAGAAGATGGAGAGATGATAAAAGGTCAGAAAGGAGCATGAGTAATGGCTCAAAGAGTGAGAGGAAAGGTGAAGAGAGCAAGAGAAAAGGCACCAAGAGTGAGAGAAGTGGCACAGAAGTCACAGAGAAAGAGAGAGAATGAGGTGATAGAGAGAGGAAGAGAGGCAAGGTGGGTGTCTAAAGGCGCTGGAGCCAGATCCGCAAGGACCTTGAACTGTCGGATAACTGGTTGCAGGTAAGTCTAGTGGGGACTGGGCCTATGCACCTGCTGAATGACTGGTCCGCGCTGCAGTCACTATTAAGTAGGTCCTGCGAGGGAGGAAGAGTGCTGGAAGCAGTGGGCGGGGCTGAGGAAGAGCGTGATGGCGGTGAAAGAGAGAGGTATGAGAAACAGTTAAGGAGCAGGGTGGGGGGCTAACATAATGAAACAAAACTAGCCCCACTAATTATTTTTAGAATACTTGGGTTAGTCACCTGCACTGATCAGGACACAGACTCCAACCCAAGTATCACATTCCATGGTGAAATGTATTTTACATCACCATGACCCAAGAAGCAAAGACAAATAGCGCAGTGGGAGGTGGCACAATTCCTTCCAGGAGCCTAAACCAAAACTCTCCAAACAAACTAAATAAATACACAAACTCCTAGCATTCAAAATGAGACTTTTACTAACACCCCTGGCCTAGGCACAATAGCAACAACCCTCCCCTAAAAACACACTGGGGGTACGGAGCTGAAACTGTCAAGATGGTGGTCGCTCATTTGTGAGCTTCCAACCGGCTCCTGGCCCGCTTTGACTGGCGGCTGTGCTGGTGGGTACTCCTCCTGCTGTGGTCTGCTCCCATGTGCCTCAACACCAGAGAGGGGCGCGGATGAACTGAGATGAACCCAGGTGAGTGGTGGGGGCTGGGAAGCAGATTTCAGTGGAGGCCGGACTGAGTGGAGCTTGCTGCTGTGTGGCCTGCGGTGGCTGCCCAATGGGGCCTCCAGCGTAGAGATGGAGTGACTCAGCCTGCGTGGAGTTGCTGTCCCCCGCGGGAGTAACCCTTGGGATGTCTGACTCAGTGCCGGGGCAGCAGGCTAAGCCCTGCGAAATAGCCCACATGACAATCCCCTCATCTGTGGTTTCAGCTCAGCCAGCGTGCTTTGACGTTTGTTTCACAGTTTGATTCTTATGCACAACACGTACTAGAGAAGCTCCACATTTTCACACACCCCGCAGACCCACAATGGACCATATTCAGATGGATGGGACCATCGGAGACCCACTTCAATCCTGGGCACATTCACTCACCCATCCTTTCATGTTAAATATAAGACTTTATCGCCAAGTTGCAGACAGACGAGGCCCATCAAGAACCCCATCCCTGCTGTAGCTGCTAAAGCGGGGGGTTCACGATGCCAATGGTGGGACAGCATCTTGTTGTGCACTTGACGAGGCATTGTACAGTATTTGGAAAGGCACACATGAGACTTGCCCACCACAGATGCACACCATCAGGTCCTTTTCAGTGTTTGGATGCAGCCCCATACTTAACACCATTGTGTGTTGATTTAAAAAGCTACCAACATACAGATGAACTACTTCTTGACCACTCACCACTACAAACAGTATATGTAAACACCTGTGGAAATGGGCTGGTCCAAAATGTGATGTGCACTCCCATCCAGCCATTGCATGACGGGGCTTACCCAAACAAGCAAATGGCTAAAGGGAACTGACTCAAAACCCACTTTGTATACTGAATGTTTATAATGTGAGTTGTGCTCACATGAGATCTGGCAGACAGATAAAACTACTGATAGCCAGAGTTAAAAGTTGCACCTAACTAAATAAATACAATGTTTGTCATAAAGAGGCAGCCCCTTGATATGCAGATTATCTAACTGAAGCAAACAGTCTTGTTTCTCCATCAGCTTTGTAAACCTTGGCCTAGAGCCCAGTGCTCTCATTGGTTCAGCCATGTCAATCCCTAGACAAAAACATTGTGCACAGTAATCTCCATGCTGTTTAAGAACAGAATGCTCCCATGTAGTTCTGCTCCTAAATCCTATTCTGTTTTTGTATAGTTGTTCAGAGCCTGGTAATCCCTCTTCTGCAGTACGCCAAAGACAAACTCTTGCCACCGCCCTTGAAAGCCAGACTAACCACTGAATATCTATTTAATCTCATGTGAGCTCGTTTGTGTGTTTAAATTAAAATGTGCATGATTAAAAGTGTGCAGAGCAATTAATCTACATCTGAAGTCACATGGTTATACTGATCTGGAGCTAATCCAGTTGCCAGAAATTTGCTATGACGTGGTAAAGTGTGTTTTCCTGGCTTAGGCTAACTAGGCCTCAATGCCACCTTGTCCAATATGGAAGCTCCATCATGTTTAATCTCTGTTTATATTTCTGCCTGACAGTATGAGCTGCAAGGTGTAGATTTGTTTATTTCTGAATGGCAATGCTATCGTAGAAGTCCTTATGTAACAGTTTCTCAAGGGCCTTTTCCTTGCACACAGTATTATGTTCATTCACAAACGTTCACTGTTGTGTATGTAACAAGTTTGTCTGACACCTCCAGATGGCATTGGGTCAGAAGAGACAGAATCAAAATTTATGAAGTTGGTTAGTGCTAAAGGGATATGGTTCTATGACAATTCATAATTCTGTAAACTGATTTGCTAGAAATGTAATTCTTTGCTCACACCATCATGATTTTGTAGTTTTAATGCTTTCTATGGAAAAAATGGCTAAATCAACCCATGATCTTGCGGGTGAGCCAGATCTTTCTTGGTCTCTAGTGGGGATGCTGACTGATTTGTTAATGATGTTTCTCTACATTCGAGACTTAGGGCCAGATTAGGAGTTTGTCGGACTTTCCATCGGACTGCCGACGCGGTGGTCACAGTAAGAACGACAAGCCTGCGGTCTCCTGCCTGCCAGATTACAAGTTTAATCCACGCCTGGTGGAGCGGTGGCAGTGGTGTCACAGCGGCGGTCTGCTTGGCCTATAGAAGAGCCTCAAACTCTACTGCCACCGTGCGGCACCTCTGGCACGTCCGTGCACCGTGTGCCATGCACAATGTCGTGCATGGCACACAGTGCGCGCACAACAGTGCCACAGTAGGCGGACGCTACATGTGCCCCCAGGCACATTTTTCTCTGGGCTCTGATGCCCGGGGACCCTGTTTGGGGCCCCTACCTACCCTTTTCTACAACCTTTTCATGGTGGGGTCCCCGCAATAAAAAGGATGTAGGAAAGGGACATTCTGATGGTGGTGCCTGCCTCAGCACCGCTGACATTGCCTGCCTCTGTTCCGACCGCCACACCGCCAGGATCCTGGATCCTGGAAGTGGCAGCAGTGTAGCCTCCGGATGCTATTGGTCTGACCACCACTATCCTAATTTGGCGGTCCGACCGATGGGCTGCCGGTGGTCAGACTGCCACTGAAGGGCAGGCGGTGGTCCGATGACCTGCATCGTAATAGGGCCCTTAATATATTTCTGATTTTGCCTGTTATTCTGCATTGTTATTACTATTGAGAGCCTTTATGTCAGGTACTCCATGCATTTAAATGAGACTTTTTGCTGCATCAGCACTTTACTATTTCTGTATTGGATCTTTTGAAGTTTTTAATAAACCTTCATGGTTTTCATAAATTTTGCTCTAGAACTCACTTTGTGACTTAGTCCTTATTGATTGTATTTTAAAATGCTGTTTGGAACCTTGTCTCTGAGACAGATTGCCTCGTCATTCCAAGTTAACACCGTCCACAATCCACCCAACATATTGGGTGCCCCAGTAAAATGCAGATTTTCTAGAGGCACAGCGCACCCACACTCATCACATACATAAGACCATCATGCCTTAGAACAGTGTTCTCCATGTGCATTGGGCTTAATAAGGATGTATGCTCAATGGCTAGTGGTGTGAAAAGAGAAGAGAAAGAATATTAAAAGAAAGTTATGTTGAATAGTCAAAATGTGCCTTAAACAAATGCGCTCTTAAATAGCCATATTTGGATATTTTTTCTGAATCAAAGATGGGCTTTGTTGAAATGTATATTGTTTGGTAAGTTGTTCCAAAGTGCAGCTCCAGAAAGAGCTAGCGAATGGGGTCTTTGAAAATACAACATAATCGCTCAGGCACACAGAGGCCTCAATGTGCTGCCTCTACCCACCCATATCAACTTCAAGACTTGCACATCATCTACAAAGTGGTTACATCTCTGTGCACATTTCTTTGCCAAGTATCTAAGACCAACAACCCCACATGGGCGCACAAAACCTGCACATACATTGATAGGAGAGACTAAAAATTAAAGAAAAAGCAAATAGGACCATGGCTGTTCAGTCTTTCTAAAATGTCCCTCGCAGGTGTCTCCTGCTAGTCTGCTACCAGTAGCCCCCAGACACCTTCAGAGTAGCTTGCAGCCTTGAGTTCATTTTTAAATATGCGCAGGGTCATATTTTCCTTTTAAAGTTATGGGGAGGCTGTGTTTATTTTACATTTTTATCATCAGGCTGCAGACAGCTGGGCCTGATAATGAGTAGTGGTCAGTCAGATTTATGACCCAGACTGGGGCTGGAGCAACGAGGTGAAGAACTGAAGCACCTAGGTATTTAATCCTTAAATAAAAGTAATTGTCAACTCAATATTGGATTCTGAGAGCAAAATTATTTTTCTGAATGCTTTTAAATGGGAACACATTAAAATGAAATGTTACCTTAATGATTAAGTTAACTCTTCATTTTTATTTTTTCCCATTTCAAAGTGTCACATGTACAAATAGCAGGCCACTTGCTCTCAGTGGCCAGTTGACAGTGGTGGCTCTTCCGCTAAGGCGGAGGAGCGTCGCCCCTCTGCTTTAAAGCAGTGCAAAGGGAAAAATAAAATGATAATAATGAAGCATTATTATCAATTTATTTTTTGTATTGTAGTTGCCGCCAGGTTAGGGTGGTGGGGCTGAGCTCCCCACATCACAGGGAGGAGGAGTGGTTGCTCCACTCTAAAGTGTGCATAACTGTTTGGCTGACCCTCTCGGGCCGGCCAAACAGTCATGGGCACTTTGCATGTGCTCCACCCAGGCTGCATTACAGCCTGGGTGGAGAACATGCCCAGGCTGCCACTCCCTCTCTGAGCGCCGAACCACAGCGCTGAGAACAATCACGATGCTGCTATCAGCAGCGTCGTGATTGGTCAGGGGAGTCTGGTGGCCTGGGTGCTTCCTGTTCCTGACTATCAGAACAAGAACACCCAGATACTGTAGCCTAATGATACATCATTGAGTTGCTTGTGGTACAGTCCTAAGATTATTCCATCATCCTATAGCTATGGCGGATCTAATATCCTGGTGTAGGAAAGTGGGTTTCTGTTGCAGTAACCCCCCACTTTTTGCCAGACTACTGATGCACTTTGACTTGATGTGCCATGGGTCCCTGCCAATCAGGTTCCCAGGGCCTGTGTTCTTTCCCCAATACTAACCCAATTGGCATCTCTGGCCACAGGTCAGCCCCTGGTAAATGGTACCACAGGTACCCAGGGCACTGTGACCAGGGAAGACCGCTAAGGGCTGCAGCATTTATTGTGCCACCCTTAGGGGCCCTGGACCTTTACACACACACACTGCCTTTGCAGGCTGCGTGTTTTGGTGCAGAACAAAGTGAAGAGTCGACATGGCACACATCCCTGGGTGCCATGCCTACAACCCACTGCCCTGGCATAGATCAGTCACCCCTCTAGCTGGGTGCCCTATACCAGTGGTGAGGGTACAGGTGCATGAGCCCTGTACACCTACAGTGTCTAAGTCCATTCTTAGACATTGTAAGTGCAGTGCTGCCATTAAGAATATATGGTGCTGGGAGTTTGTCATTATGATCTCCACAGCACCATAATGGCTACACTGAAAACTGAGAAGTTTGGTATCAAACTTCTCAGCACTTTAAACCCACACTGATGCCAGTGTTGGATTTAATGAAAAATGCACACAGAGGGCATCTTAGAGATGCCCCTTGAAAACTAACCTACTACTAGTGTCCAGGCTGAGTGGCTGCTTTCAGCTGCCACCACCAGACATGTTTCTGGACCCCTGGGTCGAGAGCCTGCTGCTGTCAGGGGCCTGAAACAATGCACATCCTGGGACGAGGTGCCAAGCCTCCTCCCCCAGGATGGGCAGGGTTCACAAAGGGGAAGCTTCAAAGGCTTGCCGCCTTTGTGAGCTTCCCCAGGCCACTTGCTGCTCTCAGCAACTGGTCCCCACTGGTTCTGACCCCTCCTTTGGGCGGGAGAACCAGCGGGAAAAACAAGTGAGGAAGAGAGGTGTGCCCACCTCTGTCAACTCCACCCCTCAGGTGGGGGAGGCGAGGTGAAGCACAACTCTCAGTCCCTGCCATCTTGCAGATGGGGGACTCAGCCAACCAGGGACAGGCTCATGCCCCCCTCCCACCGGAGGGTGGCATAATAGGGGGTGTACCCACCCCAGGGAAGGGACCCATTGGTCCCAACTTTTTTACCTACCTGTAATGCCCCTAAATCTAGTATTTAGGGGCACCCCTGAACCTTGCTTCCTCAGACAAGAAGAAGAAGAAGAAGGACCGAACAGCCGTGCAGCAGCTAACAAGAGGAAGACGCCCACTGACTTGGCCCCAGCCCTAAAGGCCTGTCTCCACCTCGAACCTGCTCCTGTGAAATCCCGGTGTGTCCTGCAGCCAGCAACCTCGAAAACCCCGGAGAACCTGCCTGCCTTCAACCACAAAGACTTTGTCTCCAGTGAACACCGGATTTGTTCGTCTGCAACCTCTGGCTCCGGCCGGATACCGTGGATCCGCCCCACTCTGCACCCGGCGTCCACGGCCCGAGCTCGAGTGGGCAAACACCACGAGGAGGTCACCCCGGCGATCCTGACCTGCCTCAAGCCTCCAGCCGACGCCTGCAGCCTAAATCCGGAAGGTCCCCCCAACCGCGACCAGGAGCTGGTAAGAAGATCCGACCCCAAAAGGCACCCCAACACCCGACGCCCCACGGCCTTGGGTGGCCAAACCGACGGTGTCTAACCAACCCCTAACTTCCCAACTTACCTCTCGAAGTGGTGGTCGCACCCAGAAGACCTTCGTCCCCAAGCCTGCAGTGCCTTTGCAAACCGGAGGTTCCCCTTTGAAAACAACAGGGCGCCCAACGTCGAAACAGCACCCTGCACCCGGCCGCCCTAGTGCCGCTGAGGGTGCACCTTTGGTGCTACTTTGCTTCCCCATTTGCCCTGAGCTAAAGTCCAGGAGCTTTGCTCCCACACCCAAGTGGCCTGCTTGCCAGCAGCCACCAACCGGAGGCTCCCTATCCCCCATTGGATAACATTGGGCCTCAGCACTCTGCACCCGGCCGCCCTAGTGCCACTGAGGGTGTAACTAGAGTGAATCCTTGACCCTGGGGGACCCCTGAGTCTACCCCCAGAACCTCAACTCCCACTACCAAATACTTACCTCAAAACCGATAACACTATTTTCCTCCATAGGATAACATTGACTGTTTTTCTGTGAAAAGTTTCTGAGTGGAGTTTGAAAACCTAAAGAAATTCTTTAAAATTGTACTGTTTAACAAAAACGATTTTACTTACCTGTTTACAGAAAATGTCCCAGAGTAGTATCCAGGTATACTACTCTGAGTAAGAAAAAGTAATTCAAAAGTAACTTACCTGTAATCTTACTGAAAATCCCATTCAAAGTATATGTACTGTATTCTGAAAAGTATTGCATTATCAGTAACACTACTGTAATCTAATCAAAGTACATTTACAATTGCAATCCAAACTGTGTTACAATCTGTATGTTTACTGCAAAGTACTTATCACTTATCTGTGCCAGGCTTGCTTGGTTCTAGGAAATAAAATACCTAAAAGAATATTTTTGATACAAAACAATTGGTCTGTGAGTGTGTGAATTCATTTGCTGACTGAGTGTGTACAACAAATGCTTAACACTGTCCTCTGATACTGCCTTACTGCTCGACCACACTACCACAAATAGAGAGTGAGGTGCTATCTAACTTTACCTCTGCCTACCTTTGGGGTTCCACTGGACTCTGTGCACACTATACCTCACTTTGGTATAGTATATACAGAGCCAGCTTCCTACACCTGACACACATTTACACACTACTACATCTGCTGCAATATGCGAGTTAAACAATAGCTCTAGTGCCTTTGTAAGGGAAGTTTGAAAAATCAAATCACGTGGCATAGTTGGTCGGTGAAAAACAATTTGTTCTTCTTGTGTAGGACAAGGATGAAAAGTCCCAAAGATCGAGCATTCTCCACCTTCCTCCAGTGTCATGTGCCAACAGCTATGGTTGTAAGTCTATAAAGGGGTGATCTGCTTGGGCTGGTTGCAAGTAGGCCACGTAGGTAAATGCAGTGGATAATAGATATTTCACAGTTCATATAAGAGCTGCTATTAACGACTGCCTGCTTGTTTCCCATGTTAGTTGCATGAAAGCCTACTTTGACTATCTCAATCTAACGGCATAGCCATGGTATTTGGTTGACATCAATTACTATAAAAAAGAAAGGTTTATGGAGCTGGTAAGCATGATCAGTGAGTTAATGCAGTCTCTGCAGAGATCTGGAGATCTTTATGTAACCTAACAGTCATTGGTTTGAATCTTGGGGTCAGATTTAACACTTATTCACGCAGCGCAGTGCAGCAGCTGCAAATGGTGTGCTGCGTGAAGAGGAGAGCACCATATTTACAGAAATATGGTCCTCTCCTCCCCTTTCCCTAGCGCCGGCGCTGAAATCAACTGCTGTGCGCCACGGAGACGCCTTCGCGCCACAGTGCAAGGGTGTCTCCGTGAATATAGCATAGGTTTTGTACTGGAAGGATATCCTTCCAGTACAAAATACCATGCTTAGACTAACTTTAACCCTTTTCCCTCTTTTTATGTGTGCTGTGAAGTGCAGCACACGTACAAAGTAAGAAAAAGAAGGAGAAATGAAAGCATTTCTCCTTCCTTACGCCTACTTCAAAAGGGCACAGTTTCTTTATGCTAAACCCTGTCAACTCTATTTAGTAAATAGTGTTGAGCGTCAAAAACCTTAGGTGGTTGCATGGGAATGCCGATGCACCACCCATGGTGCGCCCCCCATGGCGCTAAATAATGCGCTGCTTCTCATTACTTTCATGTTATTTCCGAGCTAAACAAGTTTAGCTCTAGAAAGTAAATTGGAAAAAAAAGATTTTGTGCCAATTTGCTTCACTTTTGTGACACAAACATGGTGTAAAATCTAAGTAGATCTCCCTCTTGGTGTTTCTCTTAACCTTGCCCTCCTCAAGCTGAATAAATTGCAGAACGTTGAGTTGAGTACTAGTGACCCTCGTTTCCAAACTGCATTGGAGAGTACTGTACAAAATATTATTATTCACATGCATTCAGTGATTTAATTGTATTGTGCAGGGGCTTTTAGAGAGGCTGATTTAAATTCATGGAAGCAACTGCAATTTTTGCAACTTCGATAAAATTTGTATTTTGGTCGCCACAGTAGTACCTTTTGGCACAGAGTGAGCACAGAATCGTATGTTAAATATTTTTTCCTATCTTTTTTTTTCTTATGCCCCGTGCCTTGTATTAAAGGACGGTTTGCCAACGACATACTGCAATAGAAAAGGATGCTGGGTGATTTACTCTTAATCCCGATCTCTGTGCAGTTAAGAGGTCATTTCAGTTTGTATTTTTATATTTTATAATGGGGTTAAGGTTCCAAGGTGGTGTGTTTGGGGTCCACCAGAGAATAAAAAAAATCAAAGTTGAACATGTTTAATGAAGTGGAATATTCTACAGTAAATCATGTAAGAACGGTTAGAACACAATTTATTGAACATGTTCACATTTCAAATTAAACATTTTTGCAGACACCATACTGTTCATGGAATAAAGATTCCTTTATTTTATCTTAGGGCTTATGTAAATCGATAAACATTGCTTTTAGCTGCTCTGAACTTTTGCATGAGGAGTGCTGTATAGAATCTGATGGAGTAGTGAGTGATCTCGGAAATAACAGCTCAGGGGCAATGGCGCTCACAGGCTATAAAAGCCTTGCAAGTGGAGACACTCATTGAGCGCTCACTGACTTTTGATCAGTGTTAAAAAATAGAACACAAGAAGTCGGGAAACGCAAGGTCTAACTTGCCTTTATTACAAAATAGCAGGAGCCCAGTAAAAAAGATAAAAGACAATTGTCATTTCTGACCAGAGCTCTTGCTAGAAAAGCATTATGCCAAAATGCATAAAATGCATACAATTTAGGACCCTTAGCCTGACTTGCCCCTCCCTGCAGGGTCACTAGATTTTTGCCTTCCTTTGCTGAACCCATTTTTTTTGGCTTTTAGAACTCTATGAACTTTACTCCTGCTAAACAGTAGTAAAGTGCTTCTACTTCCCTTTAAAATTTGGTAAAACTGGCCTACACCTGAATGGTACTTTTAATTTACTCATAAGTCCCCAGTAAATAGTACGGCATGTGCACATTGATTGCTACTAGTCAGCAGCAGCACTTATTGTGCCACCCACTTAAGTAGCCCAGTAAAACATGTCTCGGACCTGCCATTGCAGCCTGTAAGGCAGTTCTAAACTGCCTTTCAACCTGGCAAAAGAACCTTTTGCCAGGCTTTAACCTTCTTTTTTAGTACTTGTACGTCACAACTAAGGTAGACCCTAAAGGCTCATAGGAAAGGGTGCACTGTATTTAAAATGTAGGACATGGGTGTTTAAGTTTTCCATGTCCTGACAGTGAAAAACCCCTAAATTCGTTTTGCACTGTTGTAAGGCTGTCTCTCCCAAAAACCAACACTGGGCTATCATATTACATTTAATAGGTGATAGCATCAGTTTGGGGAAGATAGGAAAATGCTTCTTCCACTCAACTGAACAGAATTTAAGTTATTATTCGGTAAATGCCACTTTTAGAAAGTTGGCAGTGTCCAGGGTCACATGACTGTGAATGGCTCTCCTGTGTTTTTTTTTTTGATTCCTTCCTAACATAGGGACAAAATGCCCTTGGGTGTTGGGCAGGCTGTTCCTCTCTTGAGCAGGATGTCCTGACAGGTTGTACTCAGCCTTCCTGTGCTTCAAAGGGTAGCCTCAGAGCTTGCCCACCCCCTTCCTGCTTCTAAAGGTTGCCTGCCATTGGCAAATGCAGATCACACCTAGGCCTGCCTGCCCTTTGTTACCCTACACAGTTTGGAGTCAAACCCAGGAAAGGGGGAAGGTTAGACAAAGGCGGCACCCCCCGCCATAGACTGGCACTGGGGATAAAAATGGGATCTTCAGAACCTCTCATGAGAACACTCCTGGACTTGTGGAAGATTCAGATGAAAGACTGCCCTGCTGTCTGAAGAAAGAAGAATGGACCTGCTTGCCTTAAACCCAGGCTCCCCAAAAGGGACTTTAAGGGTTGGTTGACTGACCTCCTGTTTGAGCCACAGGGACAATAGCTTCCAGGGGCCTCCCTGCACCTGCCCAGCTCACCAGCACCAACTGGACCTGTCTGGACATGCCTAATCCCTGCTGGTGGCCTCTGCTGGAGTGAGGCCTGATCCAGAGGTGTCCCCCATGTCCTGGACCCTTGACTGGCATGAGAATCTACTGCTCCAGAACTTAAGCTGAAGATACAGAAGTTTTGGGCTCCTCAAGAACGTGAAACTTTGCGCAGAGAAATGATTGCCAGCAGCAACCTCAGATACGAAGGTCCAGCGAGACCTGCACTTTGCGCCAGCAACGATCATCCACAATGACCGCCAATGTGAACGTCCAGAGAGATCTGCACTTCACACCAGCAGCAACAGCCTGCGTCAACCGCGAGTGCATAGCTCCAGGGACGACCTGCTCAACAACCTCTTCACAGCTCTCACCTACACAAATAGCAGCTCCTTGTGCGGACTTGAGAAAGTAACTCTTCAGCATAACAAACCTGGTCCCTATATCGGACCCGGACGGCATTGCGGTCGGCCTGAAATTATGAGTTTACCCTGATCCTTAACTGCCAGATAACCGCGGGTGGTGCTTTGTGCTTTTTGTCACTATTTTCACCTACAGCTTTAAAAACTCATATCTCTGGTTCTACTAATTGGATTTTGGTGTCATTTTATTCATTAAAATGTACTCTATTTTTTTCAATTGATTTGGGATTTTTCAGATGTTGTGTTTTCCCTTTATTACTAAAAGCACAGTTTTATTTAGTGACTTTAGTGGTTCACCCTGACAAGGAAAGTGCTTATTTTTTGAGTGGGGCTTCCACTCAATTTCTTACACCGTTTACATAGGTTTTATCTCAATATAAATCCATGGAACCTAATCTCGTTCCAGAAACGTGTTACTTTCAGCAAAATCGTATCTAATGAGCAGGTGGGAGGATCTTCTCTCTGTAAAAGTGGGTTACATCCTTGAGAAGGAGATATAATTTATAAATAAATACAGAGCTCATTATTCCCCCAAAATCCCTTTTTTAGTTGCCAGAACTAAAAACAACGCTATGGTCTGCAAAATGTGCAGATGTACAAACCTTGAATAACATGGCTTCTGGACCTACTCGAGCCACAAATTGTAGCAAGCATATTGGAGGCCAATGGATACTTCAAACCAATAAGAAACAACATCCATATTTGTATATATCGCTGCACTCCTTGTCAAACAGATCTAAAACAATCATACTCAATATGCATAGGAACGCATGATTATCTTTTTACAGCCACACACCCTTTTTTCTGAGAGGAAAAGATCTTTACAGTAACTTGATAGAAAAGAGCCTCATCACTTCCTTTTTCACGTCTTCATTATCACTTTCCTCATCATTCTTGGGAACAGCAAGCGTAACCGTATTAGCAGTGCCTTTGTTTTTGCAAGAGCGTTGGATGATGCACAGTATCAGTTTTATTGCTACAAATATAACAACCATAATTAAAATGATTCCAATAATTTGTTCAAATATTTTCTTTCCCCAGGGTCCAAAGACTTTCTCCAGCCGTGTCCAGATGACATTGGGACTTAGATCTGGACCACTCTGAAGCACGTACCTTAATCGGTTCATGTATACTAAGAGAAGTGTTGGGAAGGTGGGTGCAGCATTCAGACCCTACAATGTTGCAGATCCCCACCCCCGGCCTCAAAAGAGATTCTAATGTCATCTTATTTTGAATTAGCATCTTGGCATGTGTGTCTAATTTTTTAGTTACTAATTCCCAAACCTATTGCAGTAGAATTAGCTATTTCATCTAAAATACCTGTGTTTCTTCTTATTTCATCTAAAGCAACAGTCATCCCATACATGGGAATTGAAGCAGAAAAGAACAGAGTAGCAGTTGAAACAACCCTGTATTACCCCATTTTCGTTCTAAGCGGTGATCATCAAAGTGTTTCATAGCAGGAGCAATGTATTCTGATAATAAGACCCAGCCCAGGCTAAGGGTAGGTTTATGAACCACAAATGAAATATGCTTGATCTACTTGTGGGCAGTGTTTGTGAAACAATAATCTATGAGGAAGACGCTACTCAAAAGAAGGTGATTTGAAAGGAATGTTCCCCACTGTTACATCACATTTACTATGTTCAGCAAAAATACTAGAGGTATTTGCTTCTCTGTGCTCACAGTTAAATCCTTTCTCAATCACTGCAAGGTGAGTCACATACAATACAAACCTTTAAAGAAAATCAGGGTACCGTTATGTCGGCCTGCACCTTATGGGCATCTAGCAAACCCACGATCTGTGCCCAAGCTAAGGAGTTTATCCGCAGCCAAGAGTGGCAGAAACTTGCACAAATTACAGCCCTGGAGACCCAAATCCTTTCTCCAGAACTCCAGAGACGATCGGAATGCTCCCCAGACCATAAACGTCGACTGTCAGCTGCCACAGCATCAGTGACACAGATTTCGCTGGAGGAAGCACACCAATACTGGAGGGTTTCGTTCAGGCTGGTTTATGAATATGGTGATAAATCAGAGAAGCTTATCTACTGGCTGACCACCAGAGAGTTTTCTTCCAGAATGATACTGCGGGTTATGGATGCCGGGGGACACTCCAGAGCCCTTAACTTTGAAATCGTGCAAGTGTTCGTGGATTACTACAAGGCACTATACAACCGCAGACCCTGATCTCTGCAGGAGCGGGTGCACCCGCTACTGGCCGATATCCACCTGCCTTTAATCCCCCACCCTTTGGCCCAGGAATTAGACTAGGTAATCACAGCTGAGGAGATTACTGAGGCAATCTCAGACATGGGCCCAGGTAAAACGCCTGGCCCCGACGGGCTTCCAATTAAGTATTTCCGGAGGTTCAGAGTTTCTGATTCCTCACTTCCTGGAGACAGGTGCCTTCCCCCCTGACCTAGACATGGCCACGATTGTGGTGATACTCAATCCGGGCCAACCTTCAGAGGACTGTGCTGTATTCAAAGGGTCCAATTTGCACACTCTCAGGTACACCAGCTGCGACACCCACCAGTCCTACTCTTAATTGACTTTGAGAAGGTCTGCGACTTGGCTGATTGGTCCTTCTTGAGCACAGTCCTGTAGAGAGTTGGACTAGGACCCCATTTCCATAAGCTCTCTACTCTCCTATACTGCCACCCATCTGCGCGGGTTTGGATTAACGGGACACTCTCGGCCACCTTCCCAATCTGCTGGGGCATCCAACAAGGCTGCCCTCCATCCCCTTTCCTGTTTGCCTTTGCCATAGAGCCCCTGGCATGCATTATTTGCTGTGATACTCAGATGCGGGGATGGCACTTTGGGGTAGAAGAGCGCACAGCGTTCTATGCAGATGATACACTCCTCTTCCTAGCTACCCAGCAGACCTCGGGTATGAGATGCTTGGAAATACTTAGGGCCTCATTTATGAGGTTTTGCCATAGGGCAGTGCAGCAGGCCTTCCTGCTGCGCTTCCCTACGGCAAAAGAAAAGGGAAGGAATGCGCCGTATCTATAAGATACGGCGCATTCCTGTCCTTTTCCCCTGCGCCGGCGCACAATGGGCTGCCCTGCGCCAATGCAGGCACCTTTGCACCATGGTGCAAGGGTGCCTGTGTTGCGGGGATGATTATTTTTGTACAGGAAGGGAAACCTTTCTGTACAAAAATAATCACAAGAGGCTTTTTCTCTTTCTATGCGTGCTGCAAAATGCAGCACACATAGAAAAAGGAAAAACGAGGAGAAATAAAGACATTTCTCCTCGTTGTGCCTCCCTCACGCCTCCCCTGGGGATGCGTGAGCTTTTGGCACTGCCTCAGATTTACGATTTCTCGTAAATCTGGGGCAGTGTCAAAAGGCCATGGATATTGCTGGGAACGCCCCCAGCAACACCCATTGCACGCCCCTTTAACACAGAACACTGCGTTAAAGGGACTGATATTTATCAGGCAGAATTAAGCCATTAAAAGTGGCTTAGTGCTGCCTGATAAATATCACGCAGGCTTCTGCACCACGGAATGTCACAAAAAGTGACGTTCCGGAGGCGCAAGGTGTCTCATAAATGAGGCCCTTGATCTCTACAAGGAGGCCTCGGGGCCCGCGTCAAGAGGGCAAAGTCCCTACTGGTGACCGTTACAGGTGACCCAACTAACTGCTTGTGGAATACCACCATTCCTACATGTTACCTTTCCTTCCACTACCTAGGTATTCATGTTTCTATGCTCCCGAAATTGAACCCCCTTCTCACTAATATGAAACAGGACTTGCAGAAATGGAGGTTCCTCCCACTTCATGTGATCAGTGGCCCTCTTCAAAATGATGGTGTTACCTCGGTTCCTCTATGTCTTCTAGAACTTTCCGCTCCCACTCCCTAAGAAATGCTTAAATAGCTTGAACTCTGTTAGCCATACCTGCCTGTGGTTACGTGGGCATCCCCGAATTGCCCAGGCCAACTGTCACCGTATGATGGAGGTTTAGGAGCGGCTGATCCCCACTGCTATTACTTGGCCTCACAGGTTACAGTCATTGACGTCTCTAGATCAATGGGGGATGGAATGTTCTGGCATACCAGGCCGAATTTACCCTGCTGGATTTTGACAAGATATTAGCAGTCCTTAATGGGGCCCCGGTCCCCGCTATTTTTCCAGAGATCACTAAGGTGGTGTTTCTAGCCTGGAGGGCAACATTTCGCCTTACATGCTTGGATCGGAAACTGATAGAGATTAACCCTCTTTGGCAGGGAACATGGCTGCACCACACTGCAGCACTGGAGGGATTTTCAAAATGAGATAGGATTCACTCATCTGGGCGACGTATGGACATACTGATTGTTGTATCTTGTGTGATTCCACTGTGATTCCACTGTTCATATTAATGTTTATTACATGGCATATTTCCCTTTAATGCTGTAATGGTTATAGTGCTCTAGAATATGTGGTCACCTAGCAACTGTGTGATTCTATTGCATTCTTGTTGGAGCTGTTGGTGGAGTTGGTCCTGCTGACTCTGCTGTCCATGTAGCCAATAAATAACCAGCTTTAAAACATTCCTGTCTACCTGGTTACTACAAAATTATGGCGACGATCTTTGGCTACATGGAGGAACCTACTCAAATTATAAGCTGATTAGAAGATCCTTCTCTCCCACATCGGTGAGCCGTTTTACTGGAATCCTAACCAGTAATCTACTCTGGACTTCTGCATTCAAGGTATTTTTTTTGATAATTTATTGGGTGCCGCACTGCACTATCGGAAAACTAAGGATTGTTAAAATCTTCTTCAAACACTGCCTCGGAGGAAAAGTGTTTACCTTTGATCCTCCGTTCGCCGTTATTGTCCCGCGCAGTCTGCTCGTGCACGCATTGTCTCGCTCCTGCCTTGCATTCAGCTTCGTGTATTCAACGCTCCTCATGCGCTCTGAACTGTGACTTCATCTCTATGTCACATCACGCTGCGACGTTGCGGCCATTTTGTAAGGTTGGGAAACCTTTCAATAGCTCTTCACGTCTCCCAAGCCACGTCACGTCACGCTGCACGTAAACGTCGCAGCCATTTTGAAAGGTTGGGAAACCTTTCAATTAATTTACCATTTAAACAAGTATTTTTCACGCGTCTTGTACTACGCTTCACGATCGCCAACCAGTTTCTTATTGGGCGCATCTACTGCAATATTTACGGTGATGCGCACACCTGTTCACAATAGTTTCAACATTTTAACAATTTGTTTTTAACAGCGTTTTCTCTGCGCTGCAACAGCTTTGTCATTGTGTATCTATGGCTATTCACGGTGATACACACACCTATCCTCAACAATATCAACATTAAATTGATATTTTCAGCATGTTATTTCGCTGCAACTCTCTCTACAGTGTGTTTACCTACATTTACGGTGATGCACACACCTCTTTTTGTCACTGAATGCATATCTCTTTTAACAGAGTGACATTTTCTTTAACAGTGTTTTTCTTTTGCTGCAACAATTATACAAGAGAATATTTATGTCTACAACTTTCATTCATAGTGCATTCACGGTGATGCACACACCAGTCTATTTTTTTGTTTGGTCATTCATGTGCAGGTTGCCTAATATTTGTTTGCAATTGTAGTTGCTACTTCCCTACATCTACTCCTTATCAAGATTACTTACCTTAAAAAAATTGTGTACAATGCAATTGGTCAATCCTCCTCCTTCTTTTCTGGATTCTCCTGGTGAACATCCAGTCAGATGGGAAATCTGGTATGACGCTTTCGAAACTTACTTGGGTGCCATTGGCGCTTTACGTTTCGGTGCAGAAAGGAAAAAATGTCTTCTTCTCCACTCTTTAGGATGTGAAGGAAGGTCTATTTACAAACATTTACCAGCTCGGTCTCAAGAACAACTGGAAGGCATTGACGAATATGCTGAAACTGTCATTAAATTGAAGTCCAGGTTTGATAAACAACCTAGCCTTATGGTTTTAAGGCATACATTTTTTAAAAGGAAACAAGCAGAAGGAGAAGATGTGGACTCTTATATTTCTTCGTTACATAGACTTGCTGCTGATCGCAAATTTGATAATTTTACAGATCAGCTCATTAGAGACCAGTTTGTTTGCCAGTGCAAAGATAAGAACATACGGCAAAAACTATTGAGCTTGGGTGATCCATCCTTGGATGAAACTATCAAAATCGCTAAAAGCATAGAGATAGCCATGGTTTCACTGAAGGAACTGGACGACAAGCACTTAGAGTCTGTTAATGTTGTTAATGTGAACAATGCTGTCAAGCATCGAGTTAAGTCTAATCAAGGTGTAGTTAATCAATCTTCTAAACCTAAGTCTGACCTCGTCAATTGTAGCAAGGTTAATGGTAATAATATCTGTATCAGGTGTGGCAATCCTCCACATATCAAGGGTTGCCGTTGTCCTGCTAGTAATGTCATGTGTAATTATTGTAAGAGGATGGGTCACTTTGCTAAAGTTTGTTTAAAGAAAAGAAATGTTAGAAAACCAACTATCCGTGCAGTTGAATCTGATGATGATTCAGACCCCGAAGTGATCTCTGTGTTCAGAAGTTCTGATGATGTGGATCTATGCAATTCTAAACTTTCCAGTCGGGATGTTATTCAATGGGATCCTTCTTCTTACATCGATCCCATTGTAGACATTGATATTGGGGATCACACAGTGAAATTGTTAGTTGTTTCTGGGGCAAAGATCACAATGATCACTCAGAAACTGTTTGAAGAAACTTGGAAAGGTTTTCAACCTCTTTCTCCACCGGATCGCTCCCCTGTCTCATATGAAGGGCGAAAAATTGATCTAATGGTTTTTTTTAAGACGAGATGTCATTTAAAGGCAGGAGAATTAGAGGAAAAGTATATGTTACAGTAAAGGGACTCAACATATTGGGGTGGTTTCACAAGGCCTGTTCGGCATGATACTTAAACCTGGAACTAAAGAACAAGTCTTAGTGGTTGGTTGTGAAGATGATGGTTATATTTGGAAAAACAAATATCCTGAAGTTTTCAGTAATAATTTGGGAAAAATCAAAGAATTAAAACACAGGATTATTGTTAAAGATGGTGCTCTTCCCATCAAGCACAAACTTAGAGGAGTGCCGTTCAGTGTGAGGGAGGATTTGGAAAAAGAATTAAAGAGTCTCTGTACTAAAGGGATTATTGAGCCCACAGACTCTTCATTATGGCTTTCTCCCTTGGTTGTAGCCAGGAAAAGGGGAGGGGATCTTCGAGTTTGCGTCGACTTGAGGTCCTTAAACAAAGAGATCTGGGTGGATTCCCATCCTCTACCCAAGATTAATGACTTATTTTCTTCCACCAAGGGAGCATGTGTTTTTACAAAACTTGATTTAGCCAGTGCTTACCACCAGGTGGAACTGGATCCTGAATTTCACCATTTAACCGCTTTTGTGTCACCTCTGGAAACATTTCGCTACTGTCAAATGCCTTTTGGGCTTGCGTCAGCAGCCTCTGTTTTTCAGAGGATAATGAGCAATATCCTTAAGGGTGTTGATGGCGTCCTAGTATTCCAGGATGATGTTCTAATTTTTGGTAAAGATGTCGCTTCTCATGACGTTGTCCTGGACAAAGTCTTAACTTTATTCAAAAAACGTGGTGTTGTGTTAAAAAAGGAGAAGTGTCAATTCTTGTGTTCTAAAGTTGAGTATTTGGGACATATGATTTCTCACGATGGTGTCAGTCCTAGACCAGGGTTACTTCAGGCCATTGTTGATGCCCCTGAACCAGTAGACAAAGCTGGTGTGAAGTTGTTACTGGGACTATGTGAGTACTACTCACGGTTTATTCCGAATTGTGCATCTATTGTACGTCCCATAAGTAATCTTCTGAAGAAAGGGGTCAGGTTTGAATGGTGCAACAAGTGTGTTATGGCTCTCAAGCTTGTCAAATTTGCTTTTAAAAATGGTTCTGCTTTGAAACCTTTCGACCCCAGTTTACCGTGCTGCGTCACTGTTGATGCCAGTCAAGTAGGTCTTGGAGCCACCTCAACTCAGTCAGACAGCAATTGTGAGAACACATTGTGTTTTGCCTCCAGGGTATTGAGAACTCCCGAGCTCCAATACTCTGTTATTGAAAAGGAGCTGTTGGCCTGTACCTGGGCCATTGAGAAATTTTGCCCATATATCTGGGGCAAGCGGTTCCTGCTTTTAACTGACCATAAGCCCTTAGTAATTATTCTAGGTGGGAGCATGAGTAAGTGTTGTTCGCCCAGGATAATGTGTATGGTAACCAGACTTCTTCAATATCAATTCGAAGTGAAACATGTTTCTGGGGGAAAGAATGGAAGAGGGGATTTTTTATCCCGTCTTCCCATCATGTCGAGCGAACATGATGATGTCAATTTGGATGAGTTTTCTAGCGAGGATTGTGATGACTGTTTAGTTGCTGTTCTGGACTTACCTAATTTGAATCTGGGTTCTGAGACTGATTGGGCACAGGCTTTGGAATCTGATTGTGTGCTGCAGGAAGTTTGTGCTTTCGTTAGAAATGGGTGGCCCAGAGAAAAAGTGCTTTCATCTCCTCTTCAGCCTTTCTGGAAGGTTGAAAGTGAGCTCTCCATTGAAGATGGTTTGCTTCTCAGAGCGGACAAGTTTGTACCTCCTGATGCTTTCTGCAAAACTATTATTCATAGAGCCCACGAGGGTCACCTTGGTTCCACACTCACCAAGCGTCGCATTCGGGACACATATTGGTGGCCAGGAATGGATGCTGTGGTTGATCTAATGGTGTCAAATTGTTGTGTCTGCGGTGCGGCTGACAAGAGTTTGAAAGTATCTGTTCCTCCTCTGATGCCTATTGAATGCCCAAAAGGTCCATGGTTGAAACTGGGCATTGATGTCATGGGGCCGTATGAGGTTCTTCCAGGTGGATTCCGTTTCATTTTGGTCCTCATGGATTATACATCAAAATGGCCAGAGGTCAAGATGGTAAAGGAAGCCAATACCAAGACTATTGTGGAATTTCTGAAAAGTGTGTGGCTGAGAGGGCTTTCCTGAGATTTTGATCTCGGATAACGGAAAACAGTTCGTCAGCACAGAATTTGAGTTATTTCTTCTTGAGTCTGGTGTGAAACACAATAAAAGCTCTTTATACCACCCTCAGACCAATGGTCTGGTTGAAAGGATGAATCGGGTGGTGGGGGAGTGTGTCAAGTGGGCCAGAGCAGGGGGTCATGATGTTCACAGAGCATTAGATGCTATGGTTTAGTTTTATAGAACAACGCCTCATTCCTCCACCAAGATTTCACCTTTTGAACTTTTGAAGGGACGGAAGCCCAACACAAGTTTCAGGCCTGGATGGATGGGTAAGTGGATCAGGTCTGAATCTGATGTTGCCCAGCTAATGTCTATTGCTAATGAAAATATGACTGGTACACAAACTAAACAAAAACAATGGTTCGACTCCAAAAGGGGTGTCAAAGTAGCTCTGCTTGAGGTGGGGGACATGATTAGGATTAAATATGATGTTCATACTAAGAAGGGTGACAGTAAGTTTAGTGAACCAGTCAGAGTTCTTAAGATTGTTGGAAATGCGGTAAAAGTTGTGGGAGGTCATTGGTGGAACATCAACAGGGTGGTAAAGGTTTGTGTAAAAGAGGTCACCTCATGTTCGGAGAATTTGGTTCTGCCTTGTGTCAATCAAACTATTTCCAGGAAAAGTTCCAGAAATATTGTTAGACCTGCAAGGTATAGGTCGTAATTTTGTTCTCTTCTATGTAAATTTTCACTTTTTTTGAAGAAGAGAAGATATGTTGTATCTTGTGTGATTCCACTGTGATTCCACTGTTCATATTAATGTTTATTATATGGTATGTTTCCCTTTAATGCTGTAATGGTTATAGTGCTCTAGAATATGTGGTCACCTAGCAACTGTGTGATTCTATTGCATTCTTGTTGGAGCTGTTGGTAGAGTTGGTCCTGCTGACTCTGCTGTCCATGTAGCCAATAAATAACCAGCTTTAAACCATTCCTGTCTACCTGGTTACTACACTGATGTTTCAAGAGCTTCAAGAATGGTTCAAAATTTTCAGCACTCAGTTTCACAAGTATTTACAACTGCGGCATAGCGACACTACAGTTCCCCAATTTAGTACCCTTGAGGCCATATTACTAACTGAGAAACTTGGCAAGGGAGCCATTTTGCAGGTTTATCTATTCTTGGTTTTTAATGCTCCCAACCATTTTTCTAAATCGAAACAGAATTGGGAGGGCTGGCTGGGTGAGATGGACAACGCAGACTGGAGGGAAGCCTGGATGGCCCCCAAGGAAATAGCCATATCTACATTAAGCCCGGGCGGAGACGTGCGCTCCACCCGCGGAGTGTGCGGAGATTTGCCTCCTCGGCGTTCCGCGGAGAAGGCAAATCTCCGCACACTCCGCAGCGGAGCGGAGGAGTTGGCCAGCCCCCGCCTCCACCCTCCTATATTAACAAGTAATTCTAAATTACTTAAAGTAAATTAAAACCACTTACCTGAACTGCGGCGTCTCCGGGCTGCCCTCCTTCTCTTCCTCGCTGTCTGGATAATCCTTGAGGAAACTGCGCATTTCTCGCCAGAACATGTGGGATGTGCATTTGAAAGCATGAGAGAGAGAGAGAGAGAGAGAGATGTGGAATGTACTTTCTGGTCTCGAAGTGCAGTGTTATGAGCAGTGGTGCTCAAATGTGCATTGTGTTGTACATTAAGAGATGAAGTGTGTGATGCTATAGGCAGTGGTGCACAAATGTGCATTGTGTTGTACATTGGTAAGTATTATGAAGTTCTTACTATTGGCTTTGACATGGCCTCATGTCAATCTGAATTCTGACTCTGTCTTGCTTGAGCTTTTTTTTGCACGCACAGGCAGGCCCCCAGAGTGCTCAAGTTGTTTGAGTTATTCACATTCAAGGTTACTTTGCTTTTGGAAAGGAGATTGTTGAATGTACTTTCGGAGGCGTTCGTAACCTTCGCTGGGATAATGTGTGGGACGTGTGCTTGGTGCCTTTCAGAGCAGAGATTGTTGTTGCCAGAGAAATGCGTGGAATGTACAGCTCTGTCTCGGAGTCAAAATAGAGGGGCCTGGCCAGCTTCTGTCTTGACCTTGACACAGATCAGTATGGTCAGCTCAGTTTTTCGTAACAGAAGAAAGGGGGTGATGTTTCTAGAACCTTCGCCTTAGGTTGAGTAAAAGGTATTAAAGGCGGTGGATCTTGGCAGCCAGTGGGAGCTCTTTTGTGGGGCAGACGTGTCGTCACAAAAAAGAATCTGGCATTTGAGTCCTGATCGCAAGTCCCTGCCTGGCTGTCAACGGGCTCCTCCATCTTGAGTTGGCAAGGACGTCAAGTGAACGATTGGGTGAGGTGATTTGTTTCTGATTGTTGCCATTGTGAGGCGTGGCTCTTTCATCTGAGGTGTTTTCTTTGTGATGTGTGAGTGAGTCAGAGTGCACATCCAAAGTAATCATTTGATGTATTTAGTGTATATATCTTTCTGATTTCTTGCAGGACGTCCAGCATAACTTGCTTATTCTTGTGTTTATTATTATTCATGCATTTAACAGTTGCATTTGCCAAGTGTGTTACTATTGTTTGCATATATATATCTCTATATACATTTATGTTGTTCATTGGACATCTGGGAAAGCCTTTCTGTTAGAGAGCATTGCATAAATAAAACCCCAAGCCTTATTCTGAAAAACAGTCTTTGATGTGCTCTATTTTATAAAGTGAAACCCCTTTCTAGGTGGTGTTGTGTTATATATATTGCTTTGTCGTGTTTGAGCCATCGTGTGGGAGTGGTATTTTGGGAGGGCGAAGCAAGACACCATCCTACTTGCTTTTGCTGTACGACTCATGGGTCTGACTTCTTCCATGTGGTCTGGTCCTGTCATGTGTTGGCTCGCTATTGGCAGAAGATAGAACGCGAGCTCTCATTGGTACTGGACATTACACTAAAGCTTACCCCTCAGATCACCCTGCTGGGGCTGCTCGAAGACCTTGGCAGGTCCAGACTGGAGCATGTGTTTATTGTGGTGTCACTGCTGGTCGCCAAACGAGACATAGTTTGGAAATGGACCTCGACACATCCCCCTACAATAGGTGAATGGTGGTCCAGGGAGGATTGGTGTGCCCAACAAGAAAAGCCCATCTATGTGGTTCGTGTCTGCCCACAAAAACACAGGACGATCTGAGGCAAATGGCAGGATTATTAAGGATTGGACTGGGTAAATAATTAATGCGAGGTATGTACAATGGGTGTGGTCGATGGTGGATGTAGTGGCTCGGGTTTGTTGTTGTATTTGTGTATATGTCTGGAAAACAGTAAAATTTGATTATAAAAAAAGAAGATTTGTCAGATTTACCCCTGGTGTCCAATCTGCCATGCCCACCAAAACGAGCTGAAAAAGACTTGATAGCACTACTCCAAACTTTAAGAATGAGAAAACGTTCTTAATCAAGCTCGACTCCAAGCAGACTACAGTACTGAGGTAGTGATCGGGGTGATCTCCAAAGGAAATTGGACAGAGACTATGTAAGGACTCTGATATTGCTAGACCTTTCATCAGCCTTAGACACCGCTGGCCAAGCCATTCTGGTGGCAAGCTGTATATGATGCAGGATGGAGGAGAAACCTAGGATTGGTTGAGATTTTTCTTGCATGAACAATCATGTGGAATCTTAGAGCCACCTTCTAGCCCAACTGGTCAGAGACTGAACTGGGAAGTCCTGCAGTGCTCAGCACTTTCGACTTTGTCATTCAATTTGTATATTTTACCATTTATTCCTTACTAAGATCATTTGTAAAGATATTTTATAAATCTGAGCTTAAAGATAAACCCTGAAAACTTTGAGCAAAGAAGGATTTCCTTTGCTGTTAAACCTCAGAAAGACTGATAAAATGGTGGTTGAGCCCCCCGTGATTGTCGGGGTGCTGGTGAATACCAGCCCGATGACACTACGAAGAAAATTGGAGCTTGGACCGACTGTTAAAACCAGGGTTGTTAAGGTGAAACATGCAGGCATTTCCCACCTGAATACAATTTCAAACTATTCTCCCATTTATTGAAAAGATCCAGGTAGATAGTTCAATTCTACACTTGAATGAAGATTAAGCACTCGATATTGCTATGACCATAACTCGTTTTGCTGTGTGTCACAAGGAAGAAATTTAGGGGCATATGTACAAAGAAGTGGCGGAGTGAGACGTTAGCCGTCATTCATGGCTTAACGCCTCACTCCGCCACTTCCGAAATGCAAGGCTGCACCATATTTACAAGAATATGGTGCAGCCTTGCATTTACCCCTGCGTTGGCGCTACACTTAGCTGCCTAGTGCCAACTCAGGTACCCTTGCACCGTAGTGCAAGGGTGCCTGCGTGCAGGGGAAGATTGTTTATGTGTAGGAAGGTGTCCATTCCTGCACATAAACAATCTTCAAATGTCGTTTTGTCACTTCTATATGGGCTGCTTAATGCAGAACACATGGAAGTTACCAAATGTCATTTTTTTTAAAGATTGTTTATGTGCAGGAAGGGACACCTTCCTGCACATAAACAATCCAAGGCGTTTTGCTTTTTCCATGTGTGCTGCACAAGGCAGCACACATGGAAAAAGAAAAAACAAGGAGAAATAAAGCATTTCTCCTTGTTTCACCAAGTTAAGACCAGGTTTTCCCTGTTCCTTGATTTTGGCGCTGCCTCCTATTTACGCCTCCCTTGTAAATAGGGGGCAGCGTCAAAATCAATGGGTGTTGCGGTGGAACGCCCACCGCAACACCCACTGCCCACCCCTTTCACGCTAAGCATAGCATGAAAGGTGGCCTTATTTACAACGCTGCCTTGTAAATAAGGAGAAGCCCCTATCGCCACATGAACGTCGGAAAAAGTGACATTCCTGTGGGGATAGGGGCTTGTACATATGCCCCTTAAAGTCTTGGGACATGAAAATGTATAAAATAGAGAAACCCTAAGAGGATAGTAGCCATGATACAGATGCTATCCAACAGGACTATTCACAGATATGATTTATTCCATGCGGCGAGCTTCAGAAAAGAAACATTTGTAAAAGTGCATTTCCCACATTCTCAAGTGACAATGAGTCATCAGTCAAACATAGAAATTCATAAACGAAGCAAACAGACTTTCACAAATGGATCTGTGGTACCAGAACACAAGTTTTACAGTTTTAGGTTTTGCTTTTACAAATTATCGTTATAATACGTGTGAAGCACATTTGCCTGCGTTGGCACTAGGCTGCCGAAACAGCACCGGCGCAGGCAGAAAGGACTGGAATGCACTGTATTGGATAAATACAGTGCATTTCTGTCCTTTCACTTTGAAGTAGGGCACACAAAGCAAGGGGACTTGCTATGCTGCCCTGTGCCAAATTCCCATAAATGGGGCCCTGAGTTGCTGTAGTGAAGGGATCCAAGACACCCTGGGGGTCTATTTACTGCGATTTATTGCCATGTTTGCATTACAAAAGTGGTGCAAAATGACGCTAAATCTTTTGTTACCTATTTACTTTCAAGCGTAAAACCTGTGTTCCGCTGAAAAATCACTCGAAACTCATGAAAGCTGATTGCATTACTTAGCACCAAAGGGGCCTACCATGGGTGGTGAATGGGCGTTCCCATGCAACCACCCAGGTTTTCTGACGCTAAATCATATTTACTTAAAAAGGTAGACAAGGTTTAAAATCAGAAAATAGTACCCATTTCAGATAGGCACTATGACGGCGAAATCCTTTTTTTTCTCATTTATTATCCCACTTTGCATGTGTGCAACACTGAACAGCAAACATACAAAGTGGGAAAATGTTTAAAGCTAGTCTAAGCATATTGTTTTGTACTGGAAGGGTATCCTTCCAGTACAAAACCTATGCTAGACTCACGGAGACACCCTTGCACTATGGGGCAACGGTGTGCCAGTGGCGCACGGCTGCACATTTCTGTGCCGACTGTAGGGAGAGGGGAGGAGAGTACCATATTTCTGTAAATACGGCGCTCTCCTGCTCTCTTTCTCCCATGCAGCACCAGATTTGCGGCTGCTGCACTGCGCTGTGTGAGAAACTGGTAAATCTGGCCCCAAGTTGCTTAAAATGGTAGCTTTAATTGTAAAAAAAATTAGCCCAGCGGCCAGCAGTCTACCTCCTGTCACTTTCACATGCAACTGACCAGAAGCAGTTCGTTGGAATCCACAGTGAGCAGAGCAGGGGCATGGGATACATAATGAAATAACTGCTAAGTATAAATAGAAATTACATAGCAATATACAGAAACCGAGAAGGGACTAAAGCTACAATAACTACACTACAGTTGTTTCAGTGCTAAATTTGAGCCGGTGGTTTCCGGCACCAGCACTTAAATTGTCAACACGTGCTTAGAGTGCGAACTCGACCCAAAGGCACTTTTCATGAGCCCCAGTTAAAGACGCATTAATTTTTTGTAGGCAGGGGGAGATTAAGTGATTTGCCCAGAATCACAGGATGATGAGCCTACGCTGGGACTCAAACCTGGTTCCCCAGCTCCAAAGTCTGCAGCTCAGGTCGTTATGCCACATCCTCTCCCCACTTGCAGGATTTCATGGTCAGTAGTTAGTTCTGTTATAGGCGGCACTAATAGGAGTAATGGGCTGGTGCAAGCTGCCTCCTGACGAGAGCGCCAGCACTTATTTTTTCACAAATTAACCACTGAGTCGCCTCCAGGTGTTTTTAACTGGTCACGATAAAGAGCTCCGGTATTCAGGCTCAAGGAAGTGCGAGTTTCTCACAGTGTCTGTCAGTGGGTCAAAAAGGTGTTCAAAATACATGCTTATCCAATCCTTGGCTTCTCTCCAGAGCGCAGACAGACAAGTATTAGCAAAGCCAACAGTCCAGGCTGGTTTTAGGTTTATTTCAGTTGTGTGTTATTGTATCTGGATGCAATAACAGGGAGCAGAGAGACACCAATATATGGGTCGGGTGGGACACTATGGGAAACCACGCAAAGTTAGTTTACGTGCTTAAACAACGTCAAAACATACATAGGCCACGCCCCTTTTTGAGACCTCCCCCCCCCCCACTCCTTGTTTTTTATCCCACTTAAAGCCCTGAGGATATTCTAAAAAAAATAGCTATTACTTACTGCAGGGACATAGCTGTCAGAATGTATCAAATTGCTGTTTTTCAGACTGTCTTTCTTTTTCCGTCTTTCTATTACAGTCTGAGACTCTGCCAGGCGGCTTCAGGGTGCAAGAAATGGCAAACATTTACTTTATTAACAGGTGAGATTTTCTCACCGAGGTTCTCATGCAAACCAAGGTGTGCGAGTCCGCGTTACAGGGACAAGTGAAATAAAAGGGCATGCCACAAATCAATAACTGCCCCTGGATAATGATTTTAGGAATAGGGAGAGCATGCTAATGGCACGAATTATTCTTGAGAGAAAAATGTAAATGACCTATTGGAGTTTGGAGGATATAAAAGGAGCATTGAAGACCTGTGTTTTTTTAATCAAATGCGTATTAACAGCTTCTCCAGTGCCCCCTGACTAGAACTGACAACGTCGGTTCATTTTCTTGGGAACATTTGGCTTATATTATGCGTGTTTTCGTTAGCAGTGTGTGACAGCGAACTCTCTACTGCCATCTACTGGAATGAAACGGCACAACCGAAACATTAGCATTAGAAAGACTTGCATTACAAAAACGTAAACCTCTCTGGAAGACTGGTTGATCGAAAGAGGCTTACAGCATTTCTAAAAAGATTGCAACGTTTGACCTTCCCTTACTGAACGGGAAATATTTACACAAGAAATCAATCTCTATGCTGTTTTAGAGGACAATAGCCGCCTTTCACTTAACGAGGTTTAAGAGATGCTGGACATTGAGGTCTAGATGGGGGCTGCACATTGGAGGCCCTCAATGAAAGGCGTACCACCTGGGCTTTAAGTGGGCCGGGTCTCACCGGTGCTGAGCACCGGCAGTTTTTTAAAGGTGCCCTCGAAACGGGTCTCTATCGGGCTCTGTTTTTTTCCCCGGACTGCAGTGACAGCAGGCACATCGATGTGCGTGTGCTCACACTGCTCACTTCTCACTATTGGAGAAGTTACGGCATGACGTCATGCCAGGTAAGCCTTGTAGGGGAAGGGAAATCCTTTAAAGAGAGTCATCTTTTCTCTGGATTTCCCTTCTCTTTTTGAAACTCGGGAGCAGCAACATTGTCGTGGTGTCACCAGGGCTTTAAGTGGAAGCTTTTTCAATATTATCTACAAGCCATAGTTGCTGCTTATTTATCTTATGCATCTAACAACCATTGACAAAGCCAATAGTCCTGACTTGCTGTAGGTATGATGTTACTTGTTGTATCATATATCTGGATGCAATGAGAGAAATTGACAAATGCAAGTCGAGCGGCACACTATGCTAAGCACAGATTTTTTAGCTTACGTGTTTTTAAGCCACGCCCTTAATTACATTGGCCACGCCCCTTTGAGAGACCCCCCCCCCCCAGTTTTTTCATCCCACTTAAAGCCCTGCGTACCACCAAGTGTCCCAAACTGCAGTGCAGTGTTTTTTTAAAGGTCCCCTGTGCTGCTTTAAAGATGTTCTTTTTTCCAGCGCCGGATAACATACATCACTGAAGACACAAGCAAATGTATCATGAACTAACGTGACCTTTTTACTCCACAGATGAAAGATGAAAACAACATTTAGTACACATGTCAAAAATAGCACTCTAATGAATAATAGGGATTTTGAGAGAAGAAAAAATTATCGGAATTGAACATGAACTCCAGATAAAAAATTGTATAAAGGGACTCTGAGTACGAATAGAAATGTCAGCTGCTCTTGAATAGCAAATGCAACAGACTCATGCTGCCCACACACAGCACATAAATCAGAGACTGGGGTAAGATTTACCTCTAGCAGAGGGAGGATCAGTGGCCCGTCATAGACTTTGAATACCCCCATGTCATCAGATCAGATAAGATTTGTAAAGCGCCGCTAATCACCCATGAGGGTCTCCAGGCGCATGTAGAATTTGAAGTGGATGGGGATACCCACCGATACCACTGCCAGCGTGGGATTACTGGGGGTGACTGGACTGGCAGTCCAGCTTTCGGCCTGCAAACACTAACATGAGAGTAATCTTAGGTGTGCATAGTCAAGGAGTGCCCCACTCCCTGATTGGAGTATTATCGTCCATCCTGTGCTGGGGCCGTCCTGGTGCTGTCGGGCCCCTCGAAGTGAGGCCTACATGCTAGGTAGGAGGCAATAATAAAGGCACAGTGACATATTAGTATGCTCATCTGGGCCGGAAAGACCACGAGTGGTCTCTGCCCTTTTATTATATAGCCTCTGGCCACGCCTGGCAAGAGAATATACAGGGTACGTTTCCGGGGCATAGTCCCCACATGGGAGGGGTTATCTGGCTACTACACATCCGAGTGTAGCTGGCTAACCCCCACCATGCCGCTTAAAGGAAACAAACAGGAGAGGTCTAAGAGCAAGAATTCGTTTTTCAGCCCCCCACTAGAGTACCACCATACAATATCCAAAGAGCCTGAGGAACTGGGTGGCCCCCCACGTCTAGCCTATCCAAAGAGAATCCCTGTTATTTGATATGGTGGAGGGCCCGGGGGCAATGACCAACAGCAGAGTTCCCAAGATTATGTTGAGCAGGGCCTAGATGGAAGAACTAAGGGGCATATTAGCAAGGGCACTATCGCCGCTTTAGCTGCACTTTTTGCCGCAAAAGCGGCGATATTCTTATTGCCCTATCAGCAAACTGTCTCTAACAGCAGTTAGCGACAGTTTTCGGGCATTAGCGCCCGTGTTTTACCGCTTTGCATGTCAGCGATATTTATCGCTAATGACATGCAAAGTGGGCGTTCCCGACGAACAAACCTGGGAAACACCCGCTAACAGGCCTATCGCCTATTAGCAAGGTGGCCATGGCCCCAGTTAGCGACGTGAAAAGTCGCACTAACCGGGGTCATCGCCATTTATTTAACACCTGCAATTAGCAGGTGTTAGCCATATCTAACATGGGGGTGGATTATGCTGATACGACCAGAGGGTCGTATCAGCAAGGTTATCGCCGTTTTCCATGAAACATCGCTGGAAAACCAGCGATGTTTCATGGAAAACACCGCTATGGCTGGAATAATTATCGCCATAGCGCTAAATGTCGCTAATACAGCGTTAGCATGGCAAATTATTCCGACGATAGCCGGCGATAAAAGTGCTCGCTAAACACGCTTTGCGATGTTTAGCGCACTTTTTAGATAATATGCCCCTAAGATCCATAGTTGAGCAGACAGAAAAGGAAGACCACAGGCTTGACCCTTATGTAACAGGCTTTAAAACCCAGGCTCAGAAATAGAAAACTTTTATGATATGCACTGTGAAATTGATCGGTCATTTACAGCAGAAGCTGGGGCATTTGGAAAATGTCATAAATGTTGCTTAGATCAGAATTCTTGGAGTTCTGCCTACACCAGAGGGGGGATGATGTCCTGTCTCTTGGAATCTAGATTAAGATCCACGCATAACCACATAGGTGGTTTGAAAAGGAGACCATATCCATAGTACAAAACAGCGCTAGTATGGCTGATATAGGTTAGGCGGAGCACCTTTGCCCCGAGTCTGGCCTATCTGTACATGGCCAATTTCGAACAAAATAACATTTTACTCATTAACAACCTCTTCTTTGCCAATATTATCATCAAGTGTCGATTTATTGATGACATACTTATACTGGCAAGGCACTGCAGACACATGTGACACATTTTTGGAGTGGGTTAACACCTTGAAGCCATTCCTCAGATTCACAAGAAATGACTCAGCAACAAGCTTACCTTTTTTTAACTTGTTGATATCTCTCTGATATGGTAGGCTGTATACCACAACATACAAAAAAAAACGATTGCAACAGTTTGCTCAGATACGACAGCCACCATCCCAAACACCTGAGAGACAACTTGCCCTTTGGGCAATTCTTGCGACTACGTCGCAATTGTATCTTTGTAGATGACTACAAACAGGAAGCAGAGGTCCTGACTGCTAATTTGGTAGCACACAGATACCCTCCCCACGTGGTTAAGATGGCTCGCAAAAGAGCAAGAAATAACAATAGAGCTGCATTGCTGGAACCACGCATACGCTCCGAGAGTGAGATCTTGACTTGCGTCACGTCATGCACCCCCCACTCCAACCATATACAGAAAATTATCAAGAGGCATAGGCCCATTGTTAGAAGGTGGTTCTGACCATCTGAGCCGCCTGGATTTTTTGCTTTTTGAGCACCTAATTGTTGAGCTTCTACTGTGGGAGAGCCTCAGAAGTTGGGACTCACCCACAGTGAACTCATGATGAAAGAGACTGCATGTGGATTTTACTGGTGTCCCTCTGGCTTGACTAGGCTGCTGCGCTGCAGCTGGAGAAAGGGGCACCGGGCTGGTTACATGCAGACACATTTGTACATGCGTGTGCACACGTGTAGGGGCTGCGCAGGGGAGATTCCTGGTGTGCGCAGCCAAGGAGCAGGTGCAGATAGAATGGTGTGGCAGGAGTTATGCAGAGCTGGGTGGTGACATGGAATAGGCTTTATACAGTGGAAAGAAACTTGCCAGGGAAAGTCAGTATGCTTTACTGTTTTTCACTCCCTTATTCTCCTATGAGGATGGGGAGCACATGGGCTAGTTTCACTTTCCTAGGGCCTACAAATTCCAGACACGCACTAAAGTCCACTGTAACTTATGTGAGAAGAAGTATTCTGCAGAGTCCAAAGCCATATCTGTACTGCTTTTGGGTCATCCAGAAATGTCATATTTCTCTGATTCAGCTCATAAATCAATGTCGGATAGTGCTCCGCCAATTCTCCGATCCATTATTTCCCCGTATCTTCCTAAAAGATCCCTTCGCTCTGAGAAAAAACACCTTGCTAATGTCCCTAGAGTTAACCGAGCTAGGAGCGGTGGCCGTTTATTCTCTGTCATCGCTGCAAAATGCTGGAATCAGCTACCAGATCATATTCGGCTTGAGGCCAACCACCTTTTATTTCGTAAACGTTTGAAGACTCTGCTGTTCTCCTGATTTTCCCGATTTTCGCGGTTTGGGCTCTGTCTTTAGCGCTGGGAAGCCTCTGGTAGCCATGCGCTTTATAAGTGTCTATTCATTCATTCATTCATTCATAACCAGGGCCTGGCTGGGGCTGACCCGGCCAGGCTGAATTAATGACCTTCCTCTTCAAGCTGTAGCCTCAGAGGTCCAGCCCTGCACAACAAGCATTCCAAGGGCGAGGGCCTCCACTCCAAGAAGAGAAGATGGGTGGAGCTACAGGTTCATCCATCAGCAGCTGTCACCTGGTGCCAGGCACCAAGCTGCTCTGGAGAGAAGGCAGCGAGGGGGAAGGGGCTCTCAGAGACCATGTGGCATGAGACCCCTGGACGACGCCATTTTGAACAAACCCAGAGGCATGGGCAGGAAGGAGGGAGCAGGGGCAGAGAGGTGAGGTGTCGCTGCCTGATAGGGCAAGAGGAGACTTCCTGCCAGCCCCCTCCAAATTCTTTTAAAAGGTCTTGCACAGGAAGAGAAGCTCTCTCTGGGGTGTGGTCTGCTGATGCAGAGGGTGCTGGAGCCTGGCGCCATGGGCAGTTGGAAGGAGGAACCCCCTGACTGTCCCAGGATCCTGAATAACGCCAGGAGAGGAGTCCAGTACCAGTGAGCCGAAGCCTGGGCCTCTGCGCAAGGAGAAGAGAGGCCCAGGAGGACAGCCAGGTGAAAGGCTGGCGCAGGGAGCCAGTGAAGACAGCTCCCTGCTGCATGCACCCTCTTTGAGACAAGGAGGGCGAAGGAGAGTGCTCCCAGTGGCTGGGGAGCACCACTAGGAGCAAGAAGAGGCCAAAATTATGAAGATCGGACCCCTGGGGGCTGAGATATGCCCCCAGAAGGTAGGCGACCTTTGACCTCTGGCCGACTGACGACGAAGCGCGTGGGGCTCCGCCGCCGGTCTCAAAGATGCCCCCGGGGTGGGTCAGGTCCCGGGGGCTGCCTCCAGAAGAAGTGAAGTCGGGGAGCGCCGTCGCGCTCCCCGTGAAGATATGGGGAGGGGCCCGGGATCCCAACTCCGGGCCCCGTGTGAGGAGGAGGCAGGGAGCGCCGTCGCGCCCCCGCAAAGAAGACTCTGGGGCCCGGGACCCCAACTCCGGGCCCCGCTGAAGTCGGGGAGCGCCGTCGAGCTCCCCGTGAAAATGGAGGGGGGGTGCCAGGAGCCCACCCTGGCCCCCGAGGAGAGCGAAGTCGAAGCCGGGGAGCGCCGTCGAGCTCCCCGTGAAGATGAGCTCTGGGGCACGGGACCCCATCTCCGGGCCCCGACTGGCAGGAGGAGGAGGGGGGAGTGGCGCCGCACTCCCCCGAAGCTGGAAGAAGGCGGGGGAGTGCCGTCACACTCCCCCGAGGTCCGCCTGGACCGGCGGGAATCTCCGTGTCTGCCCGCAGGAGTGAGCAGACCAGAAGAGACATGTCGGCTCCCGCGGCAGCACGCAAGGGTGCTGGCCAGTTGGGGAGCCGGCGAGGGTAGCTGGGGGTGGGCTCCCCGAGCTGCCCTCCAATGTATCCAGGATGCGGGGTGCCCGGGTGGGACCGGGGCCCCGAAGGGGAGATGCGAGGGGCCTGGGTGGGACCGGGCCCCGAAGAATGGCCAGAACAGCCGGGGGTGGGCTCCTCGAGCTGTGACACTCACCTGGGGGTCCGGGTGGGACCGGACCCTCCAACGAGGGAACGAAGCGGCCAGAGGCCCACATCGCGGCTCTCCCGACACAGCGGGAGAGCCGCTGCTATAATATTCACGAAAACGAGGAAACGCCCCATAATGCCTTGCAGGCCTGGACCGGCCTGCAAGGGAAAAACAGTTCTCTGTTTGTGGTGGCCCCAGGAGAACGGGGTCACCACCCAGTGAGTGCTCAGGTGCAGGGGGGCTGCAGGAGCAACGCAGTCTCCCCCAGCACCACGAGGAAAAGTTCCCTCACTAAGTCTCTGGGGACTTAATAGGAATAACCCCTCAAGGGTTCAGCCAGTATTGAATCACCTTCTGGGCTGGAACTTTTGTTCTATAGCTGGGGGTGTATTGAGGAGTGCACCAAGGGATGAAGTGCTGAGTTGGGGATGTCTGGAGAAGGGCATCCCCTGGAAGCGAAGAGGTGCAATGGCATGAGAAGTGCATTACTAATGTCATTTCTATGAAGTTCATTGACCAATGTTATTTCTATGGAGGGACTGTAAGTCACATGTGTAATGTAAAGTCATAAACAATGAGGGATTATGTTGCTAGACATTCCTGCTAGGGTGTCTGGCTGTATATGCTTAATCCTGTGATTTCAACTGTGATGCCTTTTAGAGGTTGTAATTGCAATGCATTATAAATGTTATCAAGTCTAATAAGTACCTCATTTTAAAGGGATGACTAAACATGTATTCTTGCTGCTGCGTTAGGTGAAGAAGAACCCAGACTGTTAGCCCCTAAGATGTAGAGGTGTATACTTCATGGTCAGTATGGGATGCTCTGTCAGGGTTATGTGTCACCAGGGCAGGTGTACCTATTTTTAATGCTTGTTGAGATAATGGGGTGGGTCGCCACTGGAATGGTGCCAGTGCGCAGGGCCCTCGCTCCAGGTTATGTTCAACTAACTGCATTAGGGGGCAAGATGATGTGCATACATGGGAGTGGTGGTACTAGACCCCACCCCCCCTGCGGGAGGGGTGGAGATGTTATGCAATGTCACAAAGTAATTCCAACAGCTTATGTATATTTGTAAATTGGTGCATAGTATTGCGTAGTGTGTGTGTTTAATAAATGTACTCTTACTTTTATAAAGCTAAGTACAGGCTGGACAATCAATTATTGAGTGTTATTTCTGCGCACCTGGAATGGCGATTACTAGCCCACACCACCTCCCTTGAGTAAGCCTTAGACTGCTCTGCAACGCTACCCTCTGAGAATCAGGCGCTACACTAGGGTGTTTGGTTCCCAGTGAAGGACAAATGTGACATGTTATTTGTGCAGGCCTCACAGATACTGCCCCGTTTCCCAACACCCATACTCCACACTGGGTCCCTGACACTTGCTGCACCACACTTTGCTTTCTAACGAACAAATAATCTTAAGCACGCCATTGTACACACTAGACTCAAGGCCAATACAACAGCACCCCAACAACAACTCTGGGGTCTCCCTCCAGTGTCAGGCCACTACACATGTGGGTCATGTCGTGTCTGCACTTTGATAAAACACACCAAAGATATTCATCTTGGCCCCACATTCACTTGGATCCAGGAATCATATATCAATTGTAACACCAAAAATTGCATCTATTTGATCACCTGCCCTTGCCAAAAATGCTACATTGGTATGACAACTAGGGCAGTCAAAACTAGGATCATTGAACACTGGAGCGGGGTACGCTGTGGAAAGATAACAACTAGGATGAGCGCCCATTACATGGAGTCACAACATCTACATTGGACAGTCCATGAGGCCTAAACACAAATACACAGGGACGCCTTATTCCGTAAGGAGCAACAAGGGATTTTTCATCTGTCCACGAACCTAATTGGGCTCAACGATGACATACTATGGGGTGAGGTGACCATGTGAACTCATACAGTGAACCAGCTTACACCACATGTGAACCTCCTGCTGTGACTCTGCCTTGGATTTTTTAGCCATACTCTTTTATGGCAGTCTTGTTAGCTAGCACTGCATGTATATAACTCATTCTTTTTATGTATCAGCTTAAGCCTTAGTGATACTGAACTAGGTATTGCTCCTTTATACCAAAACAATTTCCTCCCCCCTGGACAACTCTGGATCTTATGTCCAAAACTTGGTGGGGCAATGCCAATTTTTAATTTTTGATTTTTCAGTCTGTGCCCCCCTGCTCTATCTGCAACATGGCGCCCACTCAGGGATGCTCCCAACTGCAGACACGCCTCTCGGCTGACACTTCTGTCAAACTGGTCTATCCTTCCCACGTCTGGCCGTGCGAAAACCGCAAGCTGTCTCAGGACACAATCAATAGATCGCACTGTGATCACTGGAGTGGACCACACTTGTGATGGGCTGCTTACTTTTACCAGTAGAATCCCGCACCACTACAAAGATGGCGCCCATCATGGGACGCTCCAGTTCCGCACTCCTCACTAGTGTACCGCCCCCGGTTTTTGACCAACCAGAACTACCTTTACAAACCCTCCTGCTCGTCGGGAAAAACACCCCCGTACCGGTTGGACGAGGTTTAGGTTAGACGCTAGACGCACACGCCTACATTCGTGAGTAACTTTTCTTTTCATACAGAGAATCTGTTTCATTCTTACCTACTGGCCCACTGTGTTACGCTCTGCCACGCACAGAGCCTTTATGCCTCCACTTCTTGTTTTTCACCAGGACCTGCGGCAATCCAGTGAGTGTCTGTTCTGCCAATACGACTGGGGCTCTCTCTCCCCTACTATTTGGTAAGTCCCATCGGCTGGTTTAAAGAGGCAGTTGCCTTCACCTTCTGTGCGCTTTATCTCAGGGCCTATGCTATATGTTATATGTCTGTCTGTCTTATTGTGTGGTTTTTATTACTGTGGTGGACATCTCACATATACTATGTAAAAGTGGTGACGTCGACCTGCATGCCTCTGTTTGCAATGCACAGCATGATGATACAGTATTTTAATATCATGTTTCTTTAGCACCTCTCTCCTTTTTGGTTCGCCTTTCATCTTCCCCTGAAGATATTCTACATATCAAGTGTTCTATCTAGGGTATGGTATAATTTATATGCACTTGTTTCCCATCCCTACACGAGTAGATTAGGATTTCGGTCCTGACGAAATGCCATGATCTTTATGGCAGTAATAGGGCATGAAACATGTTGACCTTCTTCTTTTTTGAAAAAACATCACCTAGTGCTGGAATGGAGCATTATATCCATCTCTAGCCAGACTTAACGTTTTTAGCTATAACAAAGGAACACAGTCATTAAATAGTATTTTGGATCCTTTTAGTTATTTTTACTGCACATTCTTTTGACTATTCTACTCACATTTTTCACACACACCATCACACCTCACCGTTCACATCGGCATAAACAAAAGAACTCCAGCAAAGCGCCCCCCTGAGGGGCCCGTTGGGCACTGCAGCGCCAGCCCAATGAGGAGCTGCCCGATGAGCAAGTATGACACCCCTCGGGGGTGTGTGAGGGCCCTTGCTCCTAAGTGAGCAGATCCCCCCACCTGCCCTCGGGCAGCCTTTGACCTTCTCTCTTGTCAGGAACTGCATACCCTGCACACTATCTGTGGGGGCTTGTATACTGGACCTTTATCTGCTCCTGTCCCTCCTCTTTCGGCTTAATTTAGGAGCACCAGAAGACCCATACACTTCCCTGGAAGGTATCAAACAGCAATAACCCTTGACATATCTCACTCACATGGGTTAGAGTCAAGGATCACAAGCCCCATCTCCTCCCCAACCAGGAAACAAGACCATAGGGAAAACCACCACTTTAGAAACTACGGGGCATATTTAAAAAGAGCCAGCGCCGCCGCAGGGTCATTTTTTTTTACACAGCGGTGACGCAATCAGTGCTCCCCACTGCTCCATATTTACAAACTGGCACACTGGTCCCAATGTGTCCGTTTGTAGAGGCCTGCGTCTCATTATACCTGCACCAGGTATAATGTGTGCAGGTAGGCGTTCCCACATTAAAAGCCACATAGAACTAACGCAGTGAAATTGACAACTTTTCAATGCATCACTCTACGACTTGACTGCGTCAAAATCCCTACGCCTTCTCAAACGAGGAATAAGGATTGATGCAGGGCTTTTAACATGGGACTCGCCTCTGTGTTCTGATGCATTGCTGGAGTTGTGTCAGTCTTACGACCAACTCCAGCAATGCGTCACTTCAACGCCAAAAGATGCGTCAGAATTTCTGACACATCAGTGAATCCTTGCACCATGGAGCACTGTATTGTAAAGAAAGCGCATCCATTATGTTGTTAGGGCATTTGCAGCAGGCGCAAGAAATCTGACTCATCGATGCCGATGTGTTGGTTCTCGTAAATATGCCCCTACATCACCAAAACTTACTTGAAGCAGGTGAAGCTTCAAATCTCCCACCAAGCCCCTTGGAGATTCTCTGTCAGTCTGTCCAGCAGATCCCAAAGTTTCGACAGGCAGAGGTATTGGCTGATGCTATGCGATACTAAATACACATAATTAATGCAAGGACTAAATGAGTGAGACACAACTGGGATCACGCTCAAGCATTAAGGGGCATATTATCAAGCCCATTTTCGCCGCTTTTGCAGCCGTTTTTGGCCGAAAAGCGGCGATAATTCCATCGCAGTATTAACAAGGACACGCTAGCTCGTGTTTCCTTGTTTTAGCACCCGTTCCAGTTACGCCATGCCACGCATCGCTAATGAGATGCAAAGAAGGCGTTCCCGGGCAACACAACAGGGAAAAACTCGCAAACTGCACATCGCGGTATTAACAAGCCCATGCCCTGACACCCATAGCGATATTGAAACCCGCGCTAACCCCGGTTATCGCTTTAAGCTAACGCCTGATACATTTCAGACTTAGCTATATGTGTAAAGGGGGGTGGATTGTCAGGCTACGACCACCATGGGCTATCAACTAGGAATTCCCTATCGCTGCAGGAATATCGCTGGTTTTCCAGCGATATTCCCGCATTTCTCTGACTATCGCTGGATTTTTATCGCCTGGGTTGTTATTAACGCTCTAACCCGGCGATAAAAACCGGCGATAATTAAAATCGCGATGAGCGTGCATATCGATATTTATCGCATTTTCTTGTTAATATCCCCCTAAGTCTTTTTATACCATAATTGAGGTAAAACTCTGACATTGCTCGAAAACGAACCACACAGGTGCTTCTAGGAGCGGCGCTCTTATCCACCCTGGGATATAACTTTCCTTTAACTCCTCTGAGCCTTATGCAGTATCCCACAAATATCTGATTGGATTCTGATGTCTTGCTTACAAATGTTTGACACTCATTTCAGCACATAATTAAACAGATTCATAACATATTTAGTGAAAGTGTATCTCTTTCAAGTCACATCAGGATCCTAACATAAAACTTTTGTTGTCAACCTGCCTTCTGTTTCAGCAAGAAAGCATTTTTTTCTGCGCACTGGCCTTTTTGACACGACATACTGTGATAGACTTTTTGCTTAAGATGGAAGACCTGGCCGCCAGTTTTTGTACTCGGTCGTTTTTGTACTAAAGGTAACATCCTTTAAATCTTAAGGGGGATTTTCTTTTATGTACGATGTATTTATATTTGAGGGATCTGTTGGTCTTAATAAAAACTGTTCATATTTACATCCATTAAAAAATATAGAATCTTAGGGTAATGCCAGAGATCCATGAAAGAGATGTGCATAATGCTAGGATAATACAACAAATATTGTAATAAGGGAAGCGCTGGGGTGCTTTAAATGGCTGTCTACATCCACAGCTGTGCTCTGATAACACTCTCAGCGCAATGTCCTGGTGAGTAACACCCTGATACCGTTGTGTTTGTCACAGGTGCAATCTCCTGTGAAAACGCCATCATATCCTCCAACACCCCTCAAGCATCACATTGGGTCCCTCACCCCTTGCAGTGAAAACTAACAGGGAGGGGGAACAAGGGAGCTGCGAGGGGAGGAGTTTGCAAGGGTTTCAGGAAACGCTTGCTGGACTCCAATTCCCTGTAGAGGCCTCGAGCCAGCGCGTGTCGCTTGCGTGGCCGAGGCGCAAAGTAAGAGACACAAGACAGTGTGCTTTGAAAACTAGCGTGGTCCCGACTGCCGTCGCGGGCCACGCCTCCTTTATTTATAATCGCGTTGGCGTGCGTACGCCAACGCCATAGCGTAGACCACGGGCGCGGGAGCACTAGACGGCTACCCGGCCTCTTTGAACATTACATTCCTTCTAACCTTTAAATAAAACACAAACAAACAACAAACAGTCGATCTGTTACCAGTTCCTGGTTCGGGGTCTCACGTCCACCACCTGGCACCCCTTTTCCGATCAGCTGGGCATTCACTGTTCCTTATACCAGAAACCCGGCCAACCTAGATGATGGGGCAGGATTGCCTCGTAGGCCGTAACCACAGCCGGCTCCACGTGTCATTGGCAGAACGACACCTCCCTCGGTGAGCCTCTGTCCAGGGTACCACTCTCCCTGGGACACCTCCGTCGACCCTCTAGTGTTCCTGCCGGCGACCTCTGGCCGTCACTCGCTCCATCTCCTCCATCCGCGGGTACCTCATCCGGAATGGTTTCTCCCACATCAGCGTCCTCGGGTTCAGCTCCCGGTGTCCCGGTGTGGACTTTCTTGAAAAATTATATATTTCTGGTAATTTCCTCTGCTCCTTGTCGGGCGGTCACCATCGTACCTGTCCGGCGGGTCACCGTCCAGGGCTGGCACTCGTAGGGAGACGGAACTTGCTCCCTGGATATCGGTCTTTCACAAACACCTGATCCTTCTCCTGGATGTTCGCCGGGCATGCTCTCCGGTTGCGGCTAGACCGGTCGTTGGTGGCGGTCCTCTTTGCCAGAATCCTGGGGCCATCAATGGGGTTTGGGACCCACGTCGGGTGATGAGGAAGAGTGTCTCGTACCACTCGGCCCAGACAGGCGGGGCCTGGTGCCCTTTCCGTCGTCGAGTGTGGTGTCATCCTGTATTCCCTAAGGAAACTGTAAATGGCTCTCTCCAGGGGGCATTCTCAGCATGCGCAATCCGAATCACCCTATTGAGCGTGCGCATAAATCTCTCTACTTCCCCATTCAGCTTGGGGCCAGCGCGGAGTGACTTTTCGGTGCCGTATCCCCCATGACTTTAGGTAGTCGGCAAATTCTTGCCCTTGAAAAGGGGGGCCGTTGTCCGTTTTGACCATCTCGAAGATCCCATGGGTCGCGATGATCTTCTCTATCTTCATAATGACTTCCGTGGCGGTCTGGCTTGCTACCACCTCTACCTCTGGATACTTCGTGTAGTCGTCAATGACCACAAGGGCATGTCGCCCATCTGGTAGGTGCCCAAAATCCATGCTGACCCGCTCCCATGGTCTTCGGGGATTGTCCTCTGTGATGACCGGTTGAGGGCGGTCTGGTTGGCCCGAGACCTGGCACCACTGGCAGGTGCGAACAGTTTGTTCAACCAGTTGATCCATCCCCGGGAACCACACCTTCACTCTTAGACGTCCTTTGGTCTTCACGATCCCCTGGTGACCTCTATGGGCAAGATCTACAGCTTGTTGGGCCAAACCTGATGGAATTACCAGCCGAGGGCCTCTTAACACACATCCACTGTTGTCTACAGACAGTTCGTCCTTTACTCTGTGCAGTGATTCCAACGCCGCCTTGGCTTGGGGCGTCCTCCGGGACAATGTGGTCAGTATGGCCCGCCAGTCATTGGCCCTGACTGCCGCTTTAGCCAGCTGTAGGCACTCGTCCTTCTGGGTGGCCTCTACAATGGCTTCCACACTAATGGGTAGCGGCCGGGACCTTTCCGCTATGAATCGGACATACTCCTCGGTGTCATTTGCTTCATCTTCCTCGGCTCTGGTGGCCGCTCTTGGGTGCCGAGACAGGTAGTCCGCCGGGTTGGACGACCCTGGCTTGTACTCCACCTTGTAGTCGTACTCCTGCAGCTGGAGAATCCATTTTTAAATTCTCGGTGGTGGTTTGGACACCGAGCCCTGGGAATAGGGGCACGAGGGGTTTGTGGTCCGTCGTGACGGTGAACGGTTTGCCGTACACATAAACATGAAAATAGCGGCACGCCCAGTGGATGGCAATCGCTTCCCGTTCTATCTGGGAATAGCGTTGTTCGGTCTCCGTCAGCGACCTGCTCGCATACGCTATGGGGATCCACTCCCCGCTGGCCCCCTGCTGTGTGAGTACGGCCCCTAGCCCGTGCGGGCTGGCGTCCACGGCCACGTTGGTGGGGCGAGCCGGATTAAAGTATGCTAACGTGGTGTCGGCTGACAGCGCCGCCTTGGTGTCCTGAAAGGCTTGCTCCTGGTCAGGGCCCCACTGCCAGACGGTGGTAGACTTGGTCAGTTCCCGGAGGGGCTTGGTGACGTTGGTTAGGCCTGGCATGAAACGTCCACAGAAATTTACCATTCCAAGGAAGCTCCGGACTTCCGAGATGGTGGAGGGCGCCGGAGCTTCTCTGATGTCCTTCACCTTGTCTGGGTCTGGAGCCACCCCTTGGTCAGAAAAGGTGTAGCCAAAAAAACTGATCTTCTGTCTCAGAAATTGGCACTTCTCTTTGTGGAGCGTCAAACCTGAATCCCTGATCCTCTGCAGGACGTTGCGTAGCCTCTGGTGATGGTCGTCCAGCGATGCAGCATACACCAATAGGTCATCACTCACGTTCAGGACCCCCGGAAGCCCGCTGAGGACTTCTCGGATGGTGTTTTGGAACACCTCCGCTGCACTCGATATGCCAAAGCTGAGGCGTTTGTACCTCCGGAGGCCCACATGCGTTGAGAATGTGGTGATGTACCGTGAGTCCGGGTGTAAGGGAAGCTGATGATACCCTGACCGTAGGTCCATCTTTGAAAACCATTTTGCTCCATTGAGCTCCCCGAGGATATCGTCTATGGTGGGCGTTAGGTGAAGCTCTCTTTTGATCGCGGCATTGGGGAGTCGCATGTCAACGCATATGCGAACCTGACCAGGCTGCTTCGGCTTCCTCGCCACTACTATGGGGGACACCCAGGGGGTCGGTCCATCAACTTTCTCAATGACCCCTTGTTCTTCCAACGCTTCAAGTTCTGCCTCCACCTTCTGCCGCAGGTGGAATGCTATGCGCCTGTGCCTCAACGCCACCGGTTGGACCGAAGGATCAATGTGGAGGGCGACTTCCTTTCCTTTGAGGCACCCGATGCCTGTGAAGATATCACCGAACTCCTCCATAATCGTGGACAACTCCTCCTCTTGTACCGCTAGTGCAAAAGATATGAGCCGTAGCTCCTCAGCCGTTTGGCCGCTCACCAGCATGCCCTTGCCCTCTTTAGTGACATACACTGTGGTAGGGGTCTCTTGCTCCTCATGCTTGATCTTCGTCGGGAAGCATCTCAGCAGTGGGATGGGCGTCTTCTGGCCGTATGTGAATACTCGAATCTTTGCTTCTCGCAATGATGGACGGGGGTCCAGCCGGTTGAACACATCCTCCGCCATCAGTTCAATAGATGCTCCTGTGTCTATGGTGGCCTGCACTTCCTGGCGGTGGACCATTACCCTGCACTTTGGTAGCCGACGTCTCTTGGGCATTGATTGATTTGCTGCGAACACGTAATGGACTGGATAGCTACCCTCGTCATCGTCGTCCATGTCTTCTGGATCGTGGGCCTCTTCTACCGTCTGAGCCAGCTCTTTTTTGTGTCCCGTCGACCTGCAGACTGCTGCAAAATGATTAACCTTACCACATGCTGAGCATCTCCGTCCTTTCGCCGGGCACTCCTGCATGCGGTGTGGCGTTCCCCCACAATAGCCACATTGTCTCTTTTTGTCCGGTGCGCGTTTCCCTGGGTGCGGGCGCGGCTTCGCTTGGGCCATGTTCACTTGTTCCGTCTTGATGGGACGATGAAGGGCGGCCTCCATATGGGACGCTCGCGCCAACTCTTTGGATCTCCCCATCGTGAGGATGTCCGCAAGGGGCTTCCCCGATTCCTGTAGGATGTGTTCACGGAGTTTGGCGGAGAAACACCCTTGGATGATTTGGGCCCGGATCTCTTCCTGCTCATCGGTGAACCCACACGTGGTGGCTAGCTCCTTCAACCGCCCATGAAAGGCGTCCAACGACTCTTCCGCCTCCTGCTTTGCCTGTCGAAAGATAAATCTTTCGTAGTCTCTGTTAGCCATGGGCTCAAAATGTGCGTTTAGGGCATTGAGCAGTGTAGCGTAGGTTTTGGGGGTGGCCTCTACCAGTGTCTTGTATATCCGGTGAATGTCCTTCCCACCCAGATGAAGGAGCAGCGCCCTGCGCCTCTCGCGGGAGATGCCCGCCCCTCGAAGTAGAATTGGAGCCTCTCTGTCCAGTCTTTCCACCTTGGGGCCAAAGCCGAGGAGCGCCGTCGACTACAAGCGGCTCCATGGCCGGGATTGCCGCCATTTTGGGGTAGCGAGTGGTCCTCCTCGCGGCACGTGCACTGTCCCTCTCTCCGGAACGGGGAACAGCCGCCTGGCCGAGGGCACTCGGGATGGAGATGACCCTGTGCGCTTCTTGGGACGAAGGGGCCTCACCAACCAGGTCACTGCCCCTTACCTTCACTCCTTGGGAGCACTGGAGCAGCCTGCACAAAGCCTCCCTGTGACGATGGGCAGCAGGCCTGTCTGGCCACTGTGTGCCTCTCCTGTCGGGCGCCTGATGTCTCCGACCAACAGCAGGTGAAACACCTTGCGCAGAGGCCTTGGCAGGCCTTCCCTGCAGCTCCCCGTGCCTCGTGGCAGGAATCAGCCTGTAGGGTGCAGTACCGCTGTTCGCCACCGGGGGGTCACCGGGGGGGGCCCTCGATGACTCGTGCTGCGGCGTGGGCCGTCACCCGCCTCGTCGCCAGTGTAGAGGCCTCGAGCCAGCGCGTGTCGCTTGCGTGGCCGAGGCGCAAAGTAAGAGACACAAGACAGTGTGCTTTGAAAACTAGCGTGGTCCCGACTGCCGTCGCGGGCCACGCCTCCTTTATTTATAATCGCGTTGGCGTGCGTACGCCAACGCCATAGCGTAGACCACGGGCGCGGGAGCACTAGACGGCTACCCGGCCTCTTTGAACATTACATTCCCAAACCAGCAAAAGGTATTAGAGAAAGTTGCTTCGGGAGGGAAAAAAGTTGCTCCAGTGCAAAGACACTGGATGCCACAGGACATTTTTTGTCTGGGTGCACCCCTTCACACAGTAACAAGTCCATGCTTATGTCTTGCCTACAGGCAGTGGCGAGGCAACCTGTTGTGGAGGGAAACAGCCATGACATTGCATGCCTTACATCGCATGCCTTTACAACGCGGTCGTTACAACGACCGCGTTGTTACAACGCGAACAATTACATCGCAAGTCGTTTCAACGACTTGCTGAAGGGGGCGCACTGGTGTTGGATTTACAATCCAACACCTTCTCTGCTGTTGCACAAACTGGAGTAGGAATAGTAAATTATACTATTCCTAAGTCCAACGGGCCCCCTACAGCAAGTCGTTGAAACGACTTGCAATGTAATAGTTCGCGTTGTAACAACGCAGTCGTTGTAACAACCGCATTGTAAAGGCATGCGATGTAAAGGTATGTATTCGTTGTGGGCAATGCCACTACTTATAGTGGGCTTTGGGCCAGCCGATTACTTACCATTGGGTGACTTTCTTGACAATCTCGTTTGCTTAGTTCTTATTCAAAGGCTTCCTTTCCTCTTTTTGTGTTTGTCCCTCCCATAGAGCATGGCTTCTTTACTACCCTTTTGATTTGATTGGGTGACTTGTGTCCTTCTACTGCTTACACTGAGGAACTACTTTTTGCTTTCTCTTTTATCTGTGTCATGCCATCTGCAGGTGCATGTTAATCTATCGATACTTTTATAGTACGGCTAATCACCAGTGAGGGTATCCAGGTGCTGGGATGGCTCAGTAGAAAAGCCAAGTCTTGAGTCTCTTCCTGAAGTTCCACAGAGAGAGTGGTGTACGAAGGTGGAGGGGGAGGCTGTTCCAGGAGTTGGCAGCGACGTAGGCAAAGAAACAACCTCTGCTATGGCTTCGGCGGATGCGCGGTGTCTGTGCAAGTTTGAGGGCGGTGGATCGAAGGTTTCTGGATGGTTGGTAGAAATTCAGTTGGTGGTTGATGTATTCTGGTCCTAGGTCGTGGAGGGCTTTGAAGGCGTGAGTCAATATCTTGAATTGGCATCTTTTCTGGACCGGGAGCCAGTTGAGGTTCCTGAGGTGTGGGGAGATGTGGCTCCATTTGGGCAGGTGAAGGGTGAATCTTGCCGCGGAGTTTGATATCGTCTGTAGTCACTTCATGAGTTCGGTGGTGGTTCCTGCGTACAGTGGGTTGCTGTAGTCCAGCCAGCTGGTGACAAGGCATTGAGTGACGGGTTTCCTTGTGCTGATGGAGAGCCATTTTAACTTTCTTCGGAGCATGTGGAGAGTGTGGAAGCAGGCGGAGGAGACTGCGTTGAACTGCCGCTTCATGGTGAGCTTTGTGTGGGTGTGGGTCCGAGTTCGGTGAGCCACAAGGTGTCTTTCCAAGGAGAAGTGTTGTTTCATATTCATCAACATTGGCCAATATAGTGGCATGACGCACATGTGTGCATGCATGCTAACAAATGCACGGCCCCACATCACTGCATATGTATATGTTTAATTCACTGTGCCTTTTTTTTCTGATGTTGCACAGCATTGGCAAAAGGACTTTTTTCCTCTTTTTGCCGATGCTGAACAGAATTTGGACAAATCATTGATTAAGGCTACTGAAAGCAAAACCTATTGGTTTTGCCAATGCTTGTTAAGGCCTGTTGTTGGAATCCTTTCGCGGTGGCACCGTAAGCAAGCTATATTCTACTTGACGAAGTACTGGCTATGGTAAAATGTAGAGCTGAGATACCCACAAGAGAATTTCGACGGGGTGACCCGGAAGGACCCACAATACTCCCCTTCTCTCCAACATTTACTGACCTAAACTAGCTAAAAGCCAGCAGATCTACTGTCACGAAACAGATGCGGCTCGGCAGAGGTGGGGGTCTGAATACAAATGGATGTGATTAAGATACAGAGGGGATGAGAAGCAGACAGCAGGGTTGGCAGTAAACATGTGCAGCCTCTGAGGCAGCACGAGACCTTCCACCCCCAGGCCTCCCGGGGCCCAGCTCTGTAATTGGGCCGATCTTGTATTCAAGCTGCTGCTGCATGAAGCACTGACTGTGTCCCTCACTCTCAGAGCAGCTGAGAACCTGCTTAACTCCTACTAAGACTTAGATTGTAGAGGGGAGAGAGAGTGGCGTCACACGCCCCTTGACCCCCGATGACATCACAGGGTCCCACAGGTAGCCTCTCAGCAGCCACCTATTTCCTGATAAACGGCCAGGGTAATGGCCATGAGTGGTAACTAAAAATAAATGAAGAGTCCTAGACTCTTTGGGGCATATGTACAAGCCTCTATCGCCACCACAATGTCACCTTCAGTGACGTTGTGATGGCGATAGGGGCCTTGCCTTATTTACAAGGCACCGTTAAGCCACTTACCGTGGCTTAACGCTGCCCTGTAAATAAGGTCCCCTTTCACGCTATGCTTAGCGTGAAAGGGGTGGGTAGTGGGTGTTGCGGTGGTGGTTGCAATGCAACACCCATTGATTTTGACGCTGCCCCCTATTTACAAGGGCAGCGTAAATAGGAGGCAGCGCCAAAATTAAGACCAGGGAAAACCTGGTCTTAACTTGGCGAAATGAGGAGAAATGCTTTATTTCTCCTCGTTTTTGCTTTTTCCATGTGTGTTGCCTTGTGCAGCACAGATGGAAAAAGCAAAATGCCTTGGATTGTTTATGTGTAGGAAGGTATCTCTTCCTGCACATAAACAATCCTTAAAAAAAATGACATTTTGTAACTTCCATGTGTGCTGATTAAGCAGCACACATAGAAGTCACAAAATGGCATTTCAGGATTAAGTACAAAAACAGAGACTCAGCAGCGGACTGTAAATGTTGCACCTCAATCCAAATATATTAAAGTAAGTGTCCTGTGCACAGTTCTACCAGCACCTGCCGCCGTTGAGTGCCACTGATAACCCAATCCAGAAAGTTTTTCAACCAAAGGAAGTTGCACCAGAAAAGAAGTCCACTTCCAATTTAATTATTCCAACATCTTCTTTTATTGATAATATGTATACATTAAAATCCAGCCAACGAGTTGTAGAAGAAAAAAACCTTTCTAGGGGTTCACTGATGCACCTGGTCCTTAAACCAACAAAGAAGAGATTGGCACGGAAGCTGGAATATCAAAATAACAACTTTATTAACCTCACATGAGGGAAACTGTGTCAATACAGTACCCGCAGGCCACTGTATGAGGCAGTCTAAGGAATACAAAGATCCTGGGCCTTTTATGCCCAGTTTACCGCTGAGTTAGCATGTAGACTCAAAAGAGGCGGTACAAGTATACACATGAATAGCTAGTTACATATAAGGATACATAAGAATTGCTTAGTCAACAGAGTGGGAGGGTTTACAATATTGCTAATATTAGTTAAAATAGCCTGACAGTTACTCTAAGAGCAGGTGCATTCTAGCAGCTAGACCTTTCTGAGCATGTGCAGTGCTCTGGCTCAGTACTGAGGGAGTTAATTATAGTTCCTGACTCAAGTGAAATAACAAGAGCAGGCAACAGTGAAGAGGGAGAAAGCACATGGCGAACACATGGCTAACTAAAATGGCTGCCAAAAACAAAATGGCTTCAGCCGATGCTAACAACCATTGCAGCTAGTTTTCCACAGCGTTTCGTTCCATGTTACACAGGAACTTCGTCAGGGCTGAAAAGTAATGTAGTGCAGGAGTCGTAACTGCCTTTTTGTGGTATTGTATCATCACATATTAGAAAACATTCTCCTCCTTATAATTAACACAATGAAAACAGACCGCACGCCATACCCCTCGACATACGAATTCGGGTATCAAGTCTGGGACGTACTAGGGTCCCTGAGTACCAATTGTGACCTGAAATTGACGTTAATTATAAGGAGGAGAATGTTTTCTGATATGTGATGATACAATACCACAAAAAGGCATTTACGACTCCTACACTACATTACTTTTGAGCCCTGACGAAGTTCCTGTGTAACATGGAACGAAACGCGTTGGCTGGATTTTAATCTATGCATATTATCAATAAAAGAAGATGTTGGAATAATTAAATTCGATGTGGACTTCTTTTCTTGAAAATAAGTTCTAGCATTTCAGGATTGTTTATGTGCAGGAAGGGACACCTTCCTACACATAAACAATCCTCCCCTGCACGCAGACACCCTTGCACTATGGTGCAAGGGTGCCTGCTTTGGCGCTACACTGCTAAGTGTAGCACCAGCGCAGGGGGAAACACAAGGCTGCACCATATCCTTGTAAATCTGGTGCAGCCTTGCGTTTTTGAAGTGGCGCAGTGAGGCGTAAAAATGCCTCACTCCGCCTCTTCCTTGTACATATGGCCCTTAGAGTCTCGTTTGCCTTCTGGTCCTGCTGTTGCATTCATGACTCCAAAGACCAGGAGTAAGAGGCGCAGAACCAGGGGTACCTAAGGACAAGCCACGGTAGGAGCTGCCATCTGTGGTTACCCCTAATCGACGCCCATGTCCAGGTGTGCCTTTAAACTCCCTAGACTGCACTAATTTCTTCTGTGAGAACAGTAGAGGGGGCACTTGATGGTGTCTGGAGATGCACCCCCCGCCTCCATTTACCTTTTGATTGATGCATTCACTCCTATTCACTTATGATGTACTGGGGAAGACACAGTTTTGTCTTTTGTGTTGAGTAAAACTGCACCAGACTGGAACATATTATTCATTGTTTATTATAATCAAATTTATTAATATAGACCTTTTTACCCAAATTGTTTTAGATAGAGCTTTCACCCCAAAGTCTATCGGTGAAGAAGCAAATAGAAATGAGACTATTTCACAATACAGCCCATTCGTTCCCTGGCACCTTTGTGGAGGGATAAAGTCTAGGCAAAAGAGGAGTGTTTTCACTGCACTCATTCACAACTGTATTTTTGTGGAAATAGGAATGAAAATGCATAGTCAGAGTGTTAACTTTTTCTTTGTTCATATACTGCTCTCACTGATTATGTCTGCTCATACTGCAACACCAGTAATCTGACTTCAGATCATGCTGCAGCACAGAGACATCTACATTACCGATAGACAATACCCTCCTAAATGCAGGCAAAGGTGAGCCTATTGCTGAGTCTGTCAGCCATCTTTGACATTGTAGATCATTCCTCTTTCATCCACACCATGACGTCTTGAATGGGACTCATTGGCAACAGCCTTCACAGGTTGTCCTCCTGTGTAGCCCAACCAACACCAGTTCATTTACATGTGCACCTACAGGTCCCAAAAGATCTCTATCAACTGCGGAGGCCCCCAGGGTTCCATCTTCCCTTTCCTCATCTTTAACCTTTATATGGATCCCCCTGGTACTCTAGTCACTAATTACAGCATCAGCATTCACCAACACAAGGCCATACATGACTCAACTTCAAAGTTTCCTCTGTCAAGACATTCAATGCCGCAAACGCTGCCTGCACTTCATCCACACCTGGATGTCTAGTGCCTACCTAAGTCTAACCCCGACAAGACAAAATTCCTACTGTTTGCCAAAAAAAAATAAGCAACAAGTAGCACAAATCTAGCTCGATGACATGAACTTTGACAGATTCTAAGTCCAAGTTTCACCCAATGTCAAGTCACTTATATTCACCGTGGACACCAAACTCATCCTCGGGGTTACACATTGTGAAGAAAAACAAGATGGGCTGATACCAGCTATCTCTACTGAAGAAAGTGAAACAATTCCTCCAAAGAAAACAAATCCTGAATTATTGCTCAAGTTCTCGTACTATACCATCCGGATGGTGGCATTACCCTGCTCCACAGCCTGCCAGCCTCCACATTGACCTTTCTCCCCCCTTAAGAGCATCCTACAGGCCACAGTACCCCCACATTAAGGGCCTAAAGAATACAAACACACCACCTCCATGCAGATGAAACTCTACTGGCTCGCTTTGCCAGCCACAGCATCTGCATAACTAGCTGCATAATTTACAAAGCCTTCTCGACCCTACAGTGGAGTTGCTGCATTTCATATCTAGCCAAATTTGAAGAATTGCTGCATCACATTTCATGGTACTTGGATCCTGAAAGAGTTGGAGAACAGTGATGGGCCAAGTTACAAAGGTAAGGAGGGATGCTGTACCAGACTGTTTTATGCATATAGCACAACATTTTGAAATCGACTCTCTGGGTTATCAGAAGTGAATCCAGATTATTGAGGAAACGTAAGATGGTCACTAGGTTGTTTCCTTCCGTAAAACACCAAAATAATTGCAAGTGCATACTTAAATACATGCAAGATGTACTTTTGTTGGGGGCACGGTCAGCCTGTGAAGATGGCAGATGCAGGTTAGCCCTGTTCCACGCCTCGCCCACTCCTCAGTGGCGTAACCCAGGCCCCTGCAGCCCCCGCAGTGCGGGGGTCCCCGAGCTGCAGGGGGTCCCCTCAGCACAGTACTCTCGTCCGAGAGCTCCTGATAAAATCAGGAGCGGGGGCCCCTTCCTGCACATTGCAGCGGGGCCTCCTCAAATTTCGTTACGCTACTGCCACTCCTCCGCCACCATCCGGCACTGCAGTCAGCAGCCAGTTCCTTTCATCATTGGAGAGAACACCCATGAGGACCTGGGAGGCTGGCCGGATGGCCATTGTTCACAGCTGGCCACAGGGAACCGGAGGGAGCATGGCTCTCGTGATTGGGAGTGGCGGCTGGCGGGTCACAGATTGTTGTTGTTGGGGCATAATGCCTGGCCCCTGTATTCGGCCATAGTTGCCTGAATACTGCCTGGTTCCTTCTTACGTGGACCATCTCTATGTAACTGTCTTCACTTCTCCTGCTCTTGGGACCTCCGATGGAGAATCACTCTGCATTCTTGTGGGGCTGTGGCCTGGTAGGTCCTAATGGGGCATCTTAAATCTGCCAAGAAGATGCCATAACGCACACTGCTCAGGGGTCCTCCACTGTGAACACTGCTCTGCGCCCTGTCTCTCGTACCAGCCAGCCACAACAGCCCCCTCTGACAAATTGGATCAGATCCTTGCAGTGGTCCATGACACATGAGCAATGACGGAGGCAAAAATCAATGCGATCTCCATAATCATTAACCTTCTTCGTGATGATCATCGGTAAAATAAGGACAAGGTGGCGACTCATGAACAAGCTATACAGGACCTCCATCATCAATGTGCTGACATAGCTGCGCGCATCCTGGAACTCATTGACAGAATCAGGCTCTTGGAAGGCCACGCTGAGGACACTGAAGGCCGATCCAGCACAATAATCTCCAAATTATTAGCATGCCGGAAGACACAGAAGGTTCCAACGCTACATTGTATATAGAACAGTAGCTCAGGTCTGAGGTTGCCCCTGTTGTCTATGTATGTGGTGGAACGTGCACACCGGGTCCTGCTAGACAATCTGTCCCTGGTGCCCCCTCATGCCAATTACCACTAAGTTGATGAATTACCACAATCAGTATGTCATCCTGAAGAAGGCTAGAGACAGAGTCCCATCGCCGTCGGTCCCTCCATGGTCTCAATTTTTCTGGATTTCACCTTGGCGGCTATTAAAGAGAGATTTTGAGAGTTGTCTCTGAAATATGCGCTTTTGATTCCAGCTCACCAGAAAGTAGTTGTGGAAGACCAGACTTTTTTCTTTGCTGTGCCGAAAGATGCATTGGCCTGGATAGATGAGAAATATGCCACCTCTTGTCTCTTTTCTAGTCGGAAAGTGGGGGGCACTGGCTGATGACAAAGTGGGTGCTGCTGGCGGTCTGGAAACCAATGCTGCGGCCCTGTGGAGGGCCCTTCCTTGCAGGCCTAGGCGAGGGAGGGCCAACAGGACACCATAGAGACTGCTGCTGCACTACGCTTCTCACAAGGACATGATACCTGTCCAACTTCTGAGAAAGACTCTGAAGGTACAAATTCCACTGAGAGCTCGATCATCATCCCCCGGGTCACCCCACAGACAGCGGACAACCTTGTATAGACTGGTGTCTTTCAATCCTAAGTCCAGAATTCTTTTTTGTTTCAGGGCATCACTCTGTGGCTCTTGATAATATACGTGTTCTTGCCCTGCCAGTTTACGCATTGGCTTTGACCGACTGGCCCACCCACTTGCAAGATGTCTACTCTGCACATGCCTGCTCTGCCTTCGTATCTCACTTGATTGTATGCCTGGATGGAGGGACCTCACCTTTGACTGGCTCCACCCCTCGTTACAGCCTTTACTTTCCCATCAGTTGGTGTTTACCATACTTGCTTTGTGCCTAAGATGCTCTTTGTTGAAATTCTGCTGTTGGGAGTTGTTTGTAGTTTGGCTGGATGACTGTTTTGTTACAGGCCGGGATGTTTTTTCCTCAAGGGTTGGGATTCCTTAGGAAGGGACTTCCTATATTGCTGATGTGGTCCTATACTGGACGGCACTCCACTCATAGCCCGCTTGGCTGTCCTGGCTTAGCTTCACAAGTCTTGCAAGGTGCTGTATGTTATGGCTACCACAGGAACACAGGGTAAATATAAGTTCAACACATGGAATGTAAGAGGGATCGGCAGTGCCAGTAAGCGATATAAAATCCACGCCCAGCAGGCTCGACTGGGGACCAGCATATCCTTTTTCCAGGAAATGCACTTAAACGATAGGGAGGTTCAGGTCCTGCAGCAAAGGTGGTGGGACAGATTTTCAGTAGTACAGATTCCTCTTTTGCGTGGGGTGCCACCAGTTGGATTCACACGGGAACCCCTTTCCATGTAGAGGATACTCACACTGGTAAAACACATGAGAGGGTCCCTGAGAGTATAATTTACGGGGGAAGAACCAGGGAAAATACAGCAATCAACAACAGAAAACACTTCCCCCTACTTAACCTTTTGAAATTAGGTAGTGTATCCAAAATAACATGCCCCACAGATTTGCAGTTTGTTTCTTTTATTATCAAAACATATTTATCATTTTATAAAAGTCATTTTTTTCTTTTTTTCTCCTAAATGTTGCAAGTACATTATCAAACGTTGTATAAATAAAAACAATCATAAATAAGTTACAATAGAGCCCCAGGACAAACTTATTGAGAAACCATACATAGTGTGTACATGTCTTCAACAATAACAAACAAAAAAACAACCAAATAGTGTGAGAAAAAAACAATTATACATGAACATACATACAATTTTACCACACAGCGTACAAAAACACAAGGAAAGCGCCGACGTGCGTTTCGGAAGTACCCTGTTATTTAAACCATCCTTCATCAGGGCGCTGAATTCATAAATTGTCCAGTGGTCAAAAAACTATTTGTAGCTCATGTATCACAACGACCATTGAATGTAGTACACCGGGCTCTGTACTCACACTGACCCTGAAGGTAGATTCATACTTGTTAGGGGGTACCTGGATGGCCTGCCAGTGGTGTTGGGCTCACTCTACGCCCCCAATGCGGATCAACCGTGAAATTTAGTCTCTCTCTTTCTATGCCCCTAGCACCTTGGGCGGACCTCGATTGGATCCTGGGTGGGGACTTTAATGCAGTTCTAGATATTACATTGAAACCCTTGCACCCTCTCCTTTTGGGTACCCCTGCAATGTGTAACTCTGTGGCGCTAGGTGACTGGCTCCATCACTGGAATCTGATAGATGCTTGGCATACCCGACACCCGTGAGCAAAGGAGTATTCATTTTATTTCCCTGCTCATGTCCTCCATGTGTGCCTTGGTTGCCTGGTTAACGAGGGGAGAGGCAGAAGGAGGCGGAGTCGAGAACAGCCGGAGGAGGAAACAGAATTGCAGCACTGCTGCGGAGAGCAGGGATGTTTTAAGGATTTTGGGGGCCCTGGGGCAAATGTATTTTGGGGGCCCCTGTTTGAAACAGCTTTGATTTTATGAAGCAGTTTCAGCTTTTTCATGCCCTCTATGGTCAAATTTTAAATGTGTGTGCGCATCTGATATTCAGGGATAGTGATGTGTGGTTTTAGTATTGTAACACAGCAGCAGCTCACTAATTTTACAGCAAATAATCTCTGTCACACCCTCCCATTTCTCATCTGTGAGGTCCTGTATTGATCTAAAAGAAACTTTATATATGGATGTTGCATGGAACATAAACACATTTTGTCTGCAAAACGTCTGTAATAGACTTTCACACATTCAAAATAAAAGATAGAAAAACGCTATTTACAACAATCTGTTAAAAAGTTATTTAAAGTCATCAGGGCAAGACTCTGCAGAACAAAGTGGCTCTATCAGGGGGCCCCTAAAAGGCTGGCGCCCTGGGCCAGAGCCCATTTTCCCATGCCTTAAAGCGTCTCTGGCGGAGAGGAGAGGTGAAGACCTCACACAGGGGGATGACACGGACCTCATACACTGCAAGGTTCAGACCGACAAACGGACGAGGAGGCCACCTCAACCGACCGCGAGGACGCCGATGAGTGGTGCGAGGAGTGGTGGATGCCGCCAGTGGTTGCGAGAAAGCCTGCCACAACTCAGGAGAGTTATGGCAGACTGGGTGAGTGACTGGTACCTTTTATAATGTGCCAAGGAAAGGAGAATAACAGGGTGCACACTTTTGTTTTTTGGGTTGTACTTTTTTTTCCGGGGAGCAGGAAGAAGGGAACTGGTGGAGCATGAAGAAGACGTAACCACTCCACATTGGTATATCGAGCAATCCCTTCCGGGTTACAGAGGGGATGCTGTGTCAAAGGAAGACGGTCTTGTAAAGTGGGTAAAGGAGGCCTAGTGACACTATCTCTCGCAACTCTCCTCGAGTGCATGAATACACGTGGGTGAAGGGCTATAAGGTTTTGCGAAAGATTGAAAACCACTCTAGTGATGTTTGATAAATACCTAAGTAAAAGATAGAGAATTCATATTCTTGGTAGATACTTACCTGGGTGTTCTGGTCTTCTCTCGAAGGTGCTGCCGGCATCGGTATCCCCATCCAACAGAAAAGGAACCGATCATCATAGCAGACTGAAAGATCCTCATGGTTGACACTCCCTGACTATTCGGATAACTCAGGGAGAATATCTTGATATCCCTCCCATGTTATTTCTAACCCTGGGCAAAGCACTACGCTACGCTCGCGTAGTTTGCGAAGTTTGCGCTACTTCGCACATCGCGAATTGCACGTAGCACAGTGCAAACTCGCATAGCGTAGCGTAGTGCAGCGGTCATTTTTTGCTTGCTCGCGGTCCTCAACGTCAAGTTGGCGACCGCGAGCAAGCAAAATGACATCCCTGCGAGACTTTTTCCTCGTTCGCGATCAGCAACATCAAGTTGCCGATCGCGAGCGTGGAAAATAAACCTCCCGGCGAGATTCTCGACGCGGGGAGGTCAGGTTTCTCATTGTGAGTGGTCGCGTATGCTCTCGACCGCTCGCGATGAGAAACTACCAGTCCGCGTTGAGAAAGCTGCCGCTCGAGTAAAAATCTACTCGAGCGGCAGTAAAAGACAGCTCGCACTGTGCAAGATGCCGTTTTCAATGATTGCACAGTGCGGACAAGCATCCGGCACTGTGCAATCATTGCGAACAGTGCACTACGCAGTTCGCGTAGTGCTACGCGTAGCTCGCGTAGCGCGAACTGCACTTTGCGTAGCTTCGCGTAGCGCTACTTCGCGAACTACGCCCAGGCTTAGTTATTTCCCCCTTATCGTCCTTATTGAAGATTTTTTTTTCCTTTTTCTCTGTAAAAGACCTACATTAAAACAATCATTCGTAAATCTGACAAGCCATATTTCCTCCCATCTATCCGACAATCTCCCAGTAGTTATCCCTTTTATGACTTTTAAAGAACTTGACACTCTGCTGCTGATATGGGGTTCTGGGCGACAGTGGGTTGCTTTAACTAAACTCCGACTTCCCACTGACCACGGAGGCCAAAAAGTGTCTGGCTTCTGTGCCAACTACTATACCGCTCAAATACAATGGCCCACCGACTGGATGGCTGGGGACCACCTGGCTGAGAAAGGGCTTATGGTGGACCAAATAAAAATCTCTCCGAGTGACACACACTTGCTTGTGCAACTCTTTGAGATATACTAAGACCACGCCTGCCTATGTGCTGGCACTTCCCCTATCGAGCCTCCCACCTTGCCCAAGTATGATCTCTTTTCTTGATTTGACACACTGGGAGTGCACTGGATTGACCTCTGTTGGAAATATATTCGAGGAGGGGTTTCTCATAGATTTCTTGGGCTTGTCTGAATGGTTTGGATTGCCTGCAGGTGAATTCCTCACATATGGAAAGTTACGGTACACAATACAATAGACCTGGTATACTCTATGTGCAGAGCCCCCTATGCACGCTGCATTGCAAATGCTCCACACTATAGGGCATGGTAGGATTGATCCCTTGGTTATATAGGGGCTCCGCGAACATGCAGGGGTATCCTTACAGGCTCTTAAACTTACCGGGGAGACGAAACTCCAAATTGCCTTCAATGACAAGGAAAGCAGGCCAGGTTGCAATACCTATCTCAGATTGCACGCAATGGCAGATTTAAATTTAAAACAAACTTGTATCCTACAGAAGGCATACCTCACTCCTCTGAAAATACAAAAAACTTTTTCCACCGGTTTCCCTGGAATGTCCTCTATGCCACACTTCGCCAGCTCATCCGATTCATATGCACTAGGATTGCACGAAGATGGGACCTTTCTGGACTCCGTTTTTTTCTACACTCAGTGGACGATCTGTTCAGGACTCCTCTGGAGTTGTCCTTTTTAGAAGGGTGCCCCCGTCTCCCCCCACCTGATAAAGACAAAGGGGTTTATTTATGAGCCCTTGCGTCACTTTTGCACCGCGGGTGCGTCACTTTTTGTGATGCACCAGCGGCGTAAAAAATGCACCATGTTGCGTCATATTTACAAAGTGACGCATCTAGGTAGATGCGTCACTTTGTAAACCCCTGCGCCACATTATACCTGCGCCAAGTATAATGTCTGCAGGGTGGGCGTTCCGACGCAAGTAAGCCTCGTAGAAGTGACGCAGTGAAATCTATGAGATTTCACTGCGCCACTTCTAGGACGCAAATGCATCAATATCTTATGCCTGCCTCACAGCAGGCGTAAGACTGACGCAGGCACATTTGAAATGGGACTTGCCCATGTGAAATGACCCATTGCTGAAGTTGCGTCACTTTTGTGACACACTCCAGCTATGCGCCATTTTTGCACCTACAGATACGTCAGAAATACTGACGTATCTTTAACTCCTTGCGACATGATGCGTCATACTGTAAATATGACGCATCCAGCATCTCGCAAGTAGGGCGCAATGAAAAGTGACGCATCGCTGTTTTCACGCAGCGATGCGTCACTTTTCATAAATGAGGCCCAAACTCATTACCAAATTTCTGGATCTCACTCTTCTGCTGGCAAGCCAAGCTGTTACTCAGCACTGGAAGTATTTGGTACCCCCGTCTTGTCCGTGTTCAGCGTCAGGCAGTTGGATCTCATCCAGGCGGCGATGTTGATCATGATGTTCTGGAAGTTGACTCTGGTGGTGGCGGTGTCTTCTGTGAGAGAAAGTATGAGTTCGGTGTCGTTGGCGTACAAGATGATGTTGAGTTCGTGGGCGCAGGGCGATGTCGGCCAGTTGAGTCATGTAGGCGTTGAAGAGGGTGGGGCTGAGGGAGGAAACTTGGGGGACTCCACTGATGATGTTCTTGGATTTGGAGGTAAAAGGCAGTAGGCGGATTTTCTGTGTGCGACCTGTGAGGCAGGAGGTGATCCATTTGAGGGCATTTCCTCTGATGCCGATGTGGTAGAGTCTGGTGATGAGGGTGTGATGAGATACGGTGTTGAAGGCCGCTGAGAAGTCGAGGAGGATCAATGCTGCTGTCTCACCATGGTTGAGGATGGATCTGATGTCGTCGGTTGCAGCTATTAAGGCGGTCTTAGTGCTGTGGTTGGAGCCGAAGTCAGACTGGGTGGCGTCAAGTAGGTTGAGTCCTTCCAGGTGGTCTGTCAGCCGGCAATTGATGACTCTCTCCAGGACCTTGGCCGGGAAGGGGAGCAACGAGATGGGGCAGTAGTACTTGAACTTGTTGGGGTCGAAGGAGGGTTTCTTCAGGAGGGGTTTCACCTCTGCATGTTTTCAGGCATCAGGGAAGGTGGCTGTGGTGATGGATGAGTTGAGGATGTCGGTGAGGGAGCTGCTGATTTCCTTCTGTCCTAGATTGAAGGCATGGTGGGGGTAGGGGTCTGCCGGTGCTCCGGAGTGGATGGAGGTCATATCGCTGTGATGATTGGCATGGTGAGAGGTGTCCATTCGGGGAGGAGGATGTGGGAGTTGCTGGTGTGTGTCAAGAGTTTGCCAAAGTCGGTTGGCTGTGGGTCCAAGTTGCTGTAGATTTCTGCTATCTTGCTGTGTAAGTAGTCTGCCAGGGAGTTGCAGAGGGCATGGAAGGGCTGAATCGTGGTCTCGGTGGCTGACGGGCAGGCGAATTCTCTGACGATGCTGAAGAGTTCTTTTGTGTGACTGTCACTGGCTTAGATGCGGGTGGTTAGAGTATCCTTTTTGGCTTCCATGAGGTGGTGGTGATATTTGGCGAGGGCAGATTTAAAGCTGGTGAGGCCTGAGGTGTTCCTGCTGGAGTACCACCATCTCTCCAGACGCTTACACTCATGCTTGTAGGCATGGAGTTCAGGGGTAAACCAGCTGGTGTGTTTAGTGGGTTTCCTGGTGCTGGTCATTTTTATAGCTGCCATAGTGTCATGTCAACACAGCTGGAGATCCAGTCGGTGAAGTTTCGAATGGCTAGCTCCAGGTTGCTGGTGGTGAGGGGGTCTGGTTGTGTTGAGGGTGGCAGACCATTGGATCTTGGTGATTTTGCTCCATTTGTGGCAGGCGTGTGTGTGGGGGTTTAGGGGTGGGTCGAGATGAGTCTGCGATGTGGAAGTGGATGATGCTGTCCAGGTGAGTATGGTGGCGAAGCTGAATTTGATTCTGTCACTGGCTGTGAAGATTGAGTCCAAGGTGTGTCTTGCGCAGTGTGTGGGGCTTCTGACTAGTTGTGTGAGTCCAATGTTGCTCATGCTTTCTAAGAAGTTGGTGGAGTTGGTGTCATTGGGGTCATCAGTGTGGAAGTTGAAGTTGCTGAGGAAGATGAAGTGCTTGGAGTCGATTGCCAGGGGGTGCAATGAGTTTGGAGATGGTGTCACAGAAACCGCGGCAGTGGCCCGGGGGTCAGTAGGCGAGGGTTCCTCTGACGGTAGCGTTCGCGTCGATTCGGATTTGGAAGTTGAGGATTTCCATGAGTGATGAGAAATTGTCCTCTGTGGTGGTATATTGTAGGGTCTCTTTGTGGATGATGTTGATGCCACCTCTGTGTTTGTTGGCTCGGGCTCTGTGTATCATCTTGCAGACATGGGGCGTTGCGATCGCGATGTCGGCTGCTGTGGAAGGTGTGAGCCAGGTCTCGTGATGAACATCACGTCGGGGCTGGAGTTGGTGATGGTGTCCTAGATGTTAGAGGCATGCTTGCAGAGAGATCGGACTCTGAGCAGCATGTACTGCAGCTGTTCAGGAGGGTTGGAGGTTTGCTGTTTAGGTGCGGTGAGTGTTCGGTGATGCAGGTAAACCGGCAGCAGTGGCAGGCGAAGGAACCATCTGTGCATCTTGGGGAGGTGATGCAGCAGTTGCTGTGTCCTCCAGGGCTAGGAGCTCGGAGGTGGTGTAGCGATGGATTGATGGATTGCAGGAGAGCCAGGGTCCCTGGCGCTGGGCGTGGTCCAAGTGCGGACGGATGTAGCCGGACTTGCCTTTGGCGCGCAACCGCTCAGCTGCCTTCATAAGTAGTCCTGGGAGGTAGGAGGGGCTGGCGGGGAGGCGGGAGGGCGACAAACCAGTGGCATGCGGGAGCAGGAAAACAACAACGGTGGCAGTAGTAGTTAAGTCGAAAATATAATTGTAACAGTGACACAGCAACTGGTCCGCCCCCTGCCAGTAACCGCATCCCGCTTGTCAAAGCCCTGTCGCGGTGTCAATCAATCAATCAGGGGTTTGTTAAAGCGCGACTACTCACCCGTAAGGGTCTCAAGGCGCTAAGGGTGGGGGGGGGGTGCAGGTTCCATCCATCAAGGAGGGGGTCTGTCGAAGAGCCAGGTTTTGAGGTTTCTTGCGAAGATGGGGAGCGATGTTGTCTGTCTGAGGTGGAGCGGAAGGGCGTTCCATGCTTAGGTCGCGAGGAAGGAGAAGGAGCGGCCTCCCGATCTGGTCTTTCTGGTGCGGGGGACCATGGCGTAGGAGAGCTGGGCTGATCGTAGGGTCCTTTGGGGTGCGTGGAATTTGAGTCGGCTGTTCAGGTATGCTGGTCCGGTGCCGTGGAGGGCCTTGTGTGCGTGGGTGAGCATCTTGAAGGTGATTCTCGCCTTGACAGGGAGCCAGTGGAGTGTGCGCAGGTGCTGGGAGATGTGGCAGTGTTTTGGCAGGTTGAGGACCAGTCTTGCGGCGGCGTTCTGGATGTTCTGTAGCTTGCGGGTGAGGTTTTTGTTTATTCTGGCGTAGAGTGCGTTGCCGTAGTCGAGTCTGCTGGTGACCAGGGCGTGAGTGACGGTCTTTCGGTGTTCGAGGGGGATCCATTTGAAGGTCTTACGAAGGAGGCGGAGGGTGTGGAAGCAGGAAGACGAGACAGAGTTGATCTGGTGGTCCATTTTGAGCTCGGAGTCCAGGATGATTCCCAGGTTGCGTGCGTGGTCCGTGGGGGTTGGCGGGTTTCCGAGGGGGCGGGGGGCCACCAGGTGTCGCTCCAGGCGTCGGGGTTTGGGCCCATGATGAGTACTTCTGTTTTGTTGGTGTTTAGTTGTAGGCAGCTGTTTTTCATCCATTTGGCGACAGCTTCCATGCCTTCTCGAAAGTTGCGTCTGGTGGTGTTGGGCTCGTTGGATAGGGAGAGGATGAGCTGGGTGTCGTCTACATATGACACGATGTTGAGTCCGTAGGTTCTGACGATGGGGGCGAGTGGAGCCATGTAGACGTTGAAGAGCGTCGGGTTGAGGGAGGAGCCCTGGGGGACTCTGCAGGTGGTAGGTGTGGGGTCCGAGAGGAAAGGGGGAGTCTGACCCGCTGCGTCCTGCCGGAGAGGAAGGAGCGGATCCAGTCGAGGGCCTTGTCCTGGATTCCTGCGTCGTAGAGTCTGCGTATTAGGGTGCGGTGGGAGACTGTGTCGAACGCCGCTGATAGGTCGAGGGGATGAGGGCTACTGTTTCTCCTTTGTCCAGTAGGGTGCGGATGTCGTCTGTTGCGGCGAGGAGGGCTGTTTCCGTACTGTGGTTTTTTCTGAAGCCGGATTGGGAGGAGTCGAGGATGTTGTGTTCTTCAATGAATGTGGCGAGTTGGCTGTTGATGGCTTTCTCAATGACTTTCGCTGGGAACGGGAGCAGGGAGATGGGTCTGTAGTTTTTGAGGTCGGTGGGGTCCGCTGAGGGTTTCTTTAGGAGGGGGTTGACCTCGGCGTGTTTCCAGTCGTTGGGGAACGAGGCGGTCGCCAGGGAGCGGTTGATGGTGTGGCGGAGCATGGGTGCGATGGTGTCGGTGTAAAATCACTCAGCGGTCCCTCGCTTGCCTCAGACCCTGTGGATAGAACATTGGGTTCAGGCTGCCACCATATCAGCCATCCACTCCATTGCTCGCTGTCTCTCCATGTAAGCGGGAACTTAAGGTTGCTGTTCCACCCATCAGTAGTCTACACAGAGGCCAGGTGTCGGGGAACCCCAGGCCACAAGGGAAATCTTGGCAATGGCGGCGCCATGCTCAGCAGTGCCATCCTGGACTGCAAAGTCAATCCACCGCTAGTGGAGCAGCGCAATTTAGACTCCACCCTTACACGTCACAGGAATGCAATTATACACATGCATTTGACATTATATTCACTGTGTGCTTTAATTCATTAATGTGTGTGTAGCATTTAAATGTATTTATGAAATGTATTCACTGTAGAGACTAGAGATTTATACATGTGTGCACTAATGTTCAGTTTAAACATGAATGCATGCATTCTTTATTCACGTTTTACTCATACACTTCAAGTTATATTTGCATTTATTTTAAAAGTTATATTTGCATATGTAAACATGTACTCCTTTAGTCTCGTTTTGCATTTCTTCTGAAAGCTAAATGTGCACACGTATAACCATGTATTTTCTTTCTTTGCAGGTTTATTATCAGGATTCACGTTAGCTAGAGAAAGGCTCATTGTGTGTATTAGGCTACTGATAGAGAGGCCTGGAGGGAAAGACTTGGCAGTGAACGTGGTAGAATTCATCATGTACCAGGACGTGGAGATGTTCAAGGTTGCGAATCACAGTATCAGTTCGATGTTGCAGTTGCACTCGATTAATGATTTGATTGACTCTTGGTGGCATGAAAAGAGATAAGACTTTTCTGAATCTCCTGTTACTTTTAAATTGGTGTTCTCATAGTTGGAGTCAGAGCAGATTCCCTTTAGACTTTTAGAGGTACAGACCTCTTTGCTTGCCTTATTCTTGCAAGTGTGAAGCTTTATGCTAAACACTTAGGACTAGATGTACAAAGATCATTCCAAATAGCGATTTCCTAATTGTAATTTTTTGAAAATAACAATTAGGAAATTGCTATTCCCATAGTATAAAAAGTGGTGGCTGGCATTTAACCCTTTCCGTGCTCATGACGAGCTCAGCTCGTCATGCTGCGCGGTAGCGCTGTGCGCATGACGAGCTGAGCTCGTCACGACCCCACCCGCGATCGGAATGTCCAGCATACGAGCGGAATTCCGATCGCGGTCAAGGGGTTAAGAAGGGTGGGGGTTGAGAGGTACAAAAATAAAAGTACAAAGCAAGTTAAAAAAAAATAATCCCACTTACCTTCCTGACGCGACGTCCTCCTCCTCGCTTGGGTCTTCTCCAGGCAGGCAGGCTCCAGGAAACTGCAGTAACCAATCCTGGCGCTGCTCTCATGCTGCATGAGAGCAGTGCCAGGATTGGAGGGAGAGGCCTCTCTCACCGCTCCCGAGGACACTAGAGCCCTATGCTGTCTCTGTGCATGTCTGGCTGGCCGTCGCAAGATGGCCGGCCAAAAAGACATGCACACTTTAAACCTAAGTGCCCTGCCTATCACTGCTTTCTGCTGCTGCCTGACTGACAGCAGCAGAAATCAGAAAGCTCTGCCCCCCATCCTGACGTTCAGCTCAGGATGGGGTTTTGAAAAACAAAATGGTAATAACTGAACTTTTAGTACCATTTTATTTTTTCATCTGGGGGCAATTATTTAGTGGGGCGACACACCTCCGCCTTAATTGAGGAGCTGCCCCCGAGTATGAAACTCTTTTGAATTTCATTAGTGATTCATAGTGGGTTGCAAATAAGCCTAGCTCATGATTATTAATAAGGTAGGTCATGGTTTATGTCTCAGTGCGATTCGCTGATGGCAGCCTGCTGGGGTCAGCAGATCACCATGTCTGTAAATTCCTTTTAGTAAAGCAAACTTTTTTATTTTGTTTTATCGCAGCCTTTAAGAAAACAGGATGCGTTTAAAAAGAAATAAATGAAACTTTGATGTTTCATTTTTTAAGAGTAGGCAGTGGTCCGTGGGACCACTGCCTGGTCCCCAAAAATATTTGCCAACCATTCTCAAAGGAGAAGGGGTCTCTTGGGGACCTCTTCCCATTTGTGAATGCGTTCCCACCATTTTTCAAATGGTAGTAAATTGCAAATTTTGGTCACAAAACATCCGTACATAGCATTTCAATTCGGAAGGGATGCCCTCTTAAGTCTGCCCATTGCTTAACATTACTTGGCTTTCCTGGTCACTCTCATTTGTCTACTTCTTATTTGTGTCCTCGCTTGTTAATTTTGTTTGTCCCTCCCAAGGAGCACTGCCTCTTTACAATTTCTTTGATTGGCTAGCATCGTTGCTTCCACTGCTTGCTTTTCAAGCACTGTTTTTTGCTTTTGTGTGCTTTACAGCAGCCATCTCCCTTAAGTAAATCTCTCCCCCTGCAGTCCATATTGCTCTGTGTTGGCTGACTGCTTCTCCCCGACCTTCTCACTGTTGTTCTCACCCATGCACTTCTCCCTATTGCTTTCCCCATCCACACCCTCTGTGTTGCTTTCCTTCAACCCAGTGTTGCATTCCCTCCAGTCCTCCCACCCTGTTGCTTTTTAGTCCCCTTCCCTGCTGCTTGAGCGTTCCTCTCCCGCGTACCACTCACTTGCACATTTATTCCATGTGCCCCAGCTGCAGGTGGTTCTGCAGGTTCTGCTCCATTTCTGGTGTACCACCGGCTGCATTCCCAGCCCCTTTGGCTGACATGGAAAATATGTAAACAAATCCTTCTCCCATGAGTCCTGGCTCTCTTTCTCCTTCTCTTGTGGTTCAATGATCTGGGGAAATAGATATAGAGGAGGCACAGCAGTTGAAGCACATGCCCCAACTCTGTCCCCAAGGTGGCTAAATTGGTATTTCAACTTTTCCTGAATACCTTTGATACTCAGGATTTGGGATTCATGGTTGCATTTGTGTGCCTCCCCGTCCTATTCTATGAAGAGTAGCCATTGCTCAGAATCTGTTCTATTTTTAGGATCTTTGGCCTCATTTACAATATTTTGATGCATGGCAGCGCAGCAACCCTTCCTGCTGCACTGCCCTGCGTCAAAAAAAAAGGGCAGGAATGTGCCGTATCTACAAGATATGGTGCATTTCTGACCTTTTCCACTGCACTGGCACACAGTGGGCTTCCATGCGCCAATGCAGGCACTCTTGCGCCATGGTGCAAGATGTCTGCGTTGTAGGGGTGATTGTTTTTGTGCAGGAAGGGACACCTTCCTGCACAAAAACAAATACCGAAAGGAATAAAGAGAAGAAATAAGGGATTTCTCCTCCTTGCGCCTCCCTTACGCCTCCCCTGGGAAGGCGTAGGAATCTGACGCATTCCCAGGTTTACAAAACCTTGTAAATCTGGGAATGCTCAGGTTCCATGGATGTTGCATGGGAAGACCCACAGCCACACCCATGGAACGCCCCTTTTACACAGAGTAATGCATGACAGGGGTCCATATTTACAAGGCCATGAAAAGCCACGCATAGTATCTTTACCTGGCCTTGTAAATATGGGCAGGCACACCGCGCCACAGGTGCATTGAAAAAAGTGACACACCAGTGGCACAATGGGCTTGTAAATAAACCCCTTTCTGTTTTGGCTGCAACTTAGCTAATCTTTCTATGCCTAAAGTACCATGTTGTGTGAAGGACTTTTTCCCATCCTTATTAGTGAGTCCCACCAACTCATAAATATTTCTATGCTTGTTTACCATATTGTTGGTACACAGTATGGGCAGGAGTCCCTTTCGGTGGCTCGCTAAGTGTAGCTTGTCTGGTCCCAATTACCATTTCTTCGGCTTCACTTATACTCGGGTACCAGGGAAAAAGGGTCTGCAGGCCTTGTGCCAGCAGTTCAACCCATGGAGGGAGGCAGGAAAGGAAAGGGGAAATGGGATAGGTTTCCCTTCAGTTATATTTATTCTAACTGATCTTGTGACGGGAGGGGAGGGAGGTATTGTGTACTGTCACTCAAAGATCTCTTTGCATCTGACGAACCTTCAGTCACATCCCAAAGTGGCTTTTGAAGGGGTCAGGCAGCTAGAGAGCTGGTCTCTTTCTCTCACATGTTCGTCATTCAAGGGTTTGCCCTCTGGGTCGTGGAGCTTCTGCTTATCTTCCTCTTTGCCACAATATTTCTAGAGCTCTCTCACTCTATACCATGGTTTCATACTCAGACTAATTTTCTATTCTTTGGACTCCACCAAACCCTACCTACCCAACCATTTTCCTCTATTTTCTCCCATCGTCTCCTATCCATTTAACATTTGTGTGCACCCTCTTTGATAACACATTAGCCACAAATCAGTACCAGCCATGCAAACAAGCAACAAACAAATGGCAAGCTCAGTTAGACTTTACCTAAAGTTTTGGTTTGATCTGTGCTCATACTTTAAGCCAATTCATCAGGTGCAGCACTTGGCCAATCTCTACCTCAGATCGCCTGGAGAAACTTCTCCCTTACCTTTGGCACCTGCAGTCATTGTGTGGAACATGATTATGCACTTCCCTGCATTTTTCCTCTGCATCATCTGTTAAAAATAAAAAAAACAATATGTTGGAAAGCCTAAAGTCCAACTGGCATTTAATGCAAAATAGCAAGCAGCACAGCAAAAGAATAAAAGATAATTGTTATTTCAACTGATCAAGGCTCTCACGAGAAAAGGTGAATTGGAGCATAAATCTAAAATACATAAAATTTAGAAGCGTAAAAGTCAATTAAGCTTAACCATGTGACATCAACTTGTTACTTTCAGCAAAAAAGTTATCTAACACGCAGGTGGCAGGATCTTCTCCCCAAGGAAGCACAGAAGGTCCATGAGAAGACGATGTTATTCATACATACAATACTAGGCTCAATATTCTCCTGAAATCCTACTTGCACTTGCCAGGTTTCAAAGCAAGGTTGCGCTTTTTCGAAATGTGAAATGTACAACCTTGAGTTACATGGCTTCCGGGCCAATTGAACCATGAAAATTAGCAAGCATATTCCAATCTACTGCAACCTACAAATCAATGCAAAACGACATTCATATTTGTTCATAAAACACTGGTGCGTTCTTGATCATAAGCATAAACATTAATACGGTTCTGCATAGGAGTATTTGAGAATGACACAAACAGGACTTTGGTTTTCCCAGGGGTATGCAGCTTCCTCCCACCCCCATATACACATCCAACCAAGGCCAGTATTAAATGATAGCCTGCAAAAAGGTATTGAAAAATCCATAGAGTGTTTATTTCTGAATGTAAGTAATATTTTTGTATTGTCGGCACAGGCATAAAACTAACAGGCAAGCTAATTTCTGTCCATTTCAATTATATAACCTTCTAGTTTAAAGACAATTTTCCTATTAATGAGAAAACACACACACCGTGAGAGTACTGCTACAACCTCCTGCTGTTTCATGAGAGTAGAGTAGGCAAGGGTGACAAAGGTTGTCAACAGATCATGCAAGATCAGAATAGTTGCCTCACACTTTTCTAGTGCTGGTAAGATATGCTCCAGACATCAGTAAGTCCGTTTTTATATAGCGAAGCTACTCACCCTTACGGGTCTCAAGGCGCTGGGGGCCGTCGTGGAAATAAAGTGAGCTATTGCCCAGAGTCAGAGTGTTTTTTGTAAATCTCACGGGCCTAAAAACTGATTACTAATGAAGTTGCCTGTAGGTACTCGTGCCATTGTCCAGCAACCATTTTTTCTAATATTTTTAATAGAATTGTGATTGTTGATATTGGGCAATAGTTGGATGGCAGTTAAGGATCCAGATTTGGTTTTGGAGCTCATTTTGCAATATCATGCACATATCCCAAAAACAAAGGGTCATTGCCTACAGTGTCCATATTTGCAAGGGCATGGAGCCCTCCTACAATTTCCTAGGATTGAGGATAGTGCTTTCAAAGAAATTAACAATATGTGAGTGACCCAAACTAGTTTACTACAGTTTAAACTCTATATTGTGATGCTTCCTTCTCTCCTGACATTTGGCAGAGTCCTGCAATGGAATTGTAGATTGGGTAAAGCCCAACCTCTATTCCAAGTGATCACCTCACATTTATCTGCCGATACGTAACCCATTCACTCTGAAATTATTCATTTTAGAGGGTGGGCCTGGGATTATTTTCTATCAATAAGCACTTATTCAAATGCACTGTTTCCTGCGATGTGCTCCCTCACTTCTGTTGTAGGACCTTACTGGTTCAAGGCCTACAATTTTGTTTGTTGTTGTATAATGGCAGCTTACCTTTTGGTCTTTGACCGTGGTCTTGATTGACAAGACTGTGGCCAGGAGGTTCTGCTGCTTCACTGGCTGAACTTTTCCTGCACAGGAGCAGACACGCACATTTCTTAAGAGATATTTGCACTGGTCTTCCTTTCATTACTGATGAATTTGAACAGTTTCTGTGCTCTCTGTTCTGTCCTGGGTTCCTTTTCAGAAGAACAGAGGAATGCTACAACATGCTCTAGGTAGCCACGCTGGACTGCACGAGTTGATCAGGCTATGAAAACCTTAATTTTATGGAAACGATGGCAAATCGCAACCTCTGTCGTGTAAAATAAGTCAAGTAGGAATCCCACAGTTGTCATGTTACACTGATGCTTCGTGACGATCTTTTGCACATTCCTCCTGTTTCCATAATATGTGTTCATTGTTGTTGTTAGACATAATCTCGGGACTCCTACTAGACTTTTGTGTCAGCAACCTGAGACTGAAAGATTGAGCTTAATCCTCCCCAATCTCTCACTCTTACATGGGTCCTTTCAATCACTATTTATTGGTCAAAGGATTGGTAACTCCAGGATCTTAGAGTGCATGATCCCTTTCTCGTCCTTCTCTAAGGACACAAGGGAGATATGTGTTGGGACTTACACAGTACAGTCAGAGTTTGATTGGCATTCTCTCTGACTTAGCTGCATGTATGTTGGTGTATTTTGCCAGGTTTGTTTGCTCTGGTGCCAGCAGCTGACCAGTGAATACTTTTTTTCCCCAAGCTTTTGTGCAAATGTTTATCCTCTTTCAAAGAGGTACAACGGTATCCTACTGCTTCTTTTGACTGGTTGCTTCCTATTGGACTCAGTGTCTGAAATGTTTCAAGGCTGTTACTTAACCTGTGTTGATTTTCTTGCGCCTGGTGTAGTATTTCAATTATGTGTTCATTGCGCTAGTGTGATTCTTATTTTGACTGTTCACTGGCATTTCCAATATTCTGGAGGTTGTCCACGAGAAGGTCAGAGGATGTCCCACTAGGTTCTAACGGAGGTGGGTGGTTCACATTGCTCGGACCATGTTGAGGTGGTGGTCTTAAGTTCACCTTCTCAATGGTTTCTAAACTAGAGAACATGATTCTGCCTCATCGAGTATATTTCCTCTTGTTAGTAACACTACCATCCTGCAAGATAAGCACTGCAAACCTTTTTAACCTTTAACTTGATGATTTATCAGTCACTTTCCTAGTGGCATTTGGAATCATACACCTACGAGGGTCACATATTGTGCATGTTCAGCTGCTGAGTTTTCAGTCAAAGGCTTGGCACTGCTTGATGTAAGAATTGTGATGAGGAAGTAAAGCAATGTGGTGATGCTCCAATTACTCAACAGTAAAATTAATCTCACAGTCCTAGGTCCGTTTTTAGGTCAAGCCTAGGCAGCGCGCATGCGCTGTGTGCAAAACCTGATGTAATCTGTATACGGAGTGTAATCCCGCCTTCTGCTTGTCATTAGTTCACTCTTAGGTGGCTCTTGTTTGCTGCCCCCTTATTGGTTGGCGCTCCCAAAACATCACTTCAGTTTTATGTGAAGCAGCACCGGCTAACTACAGTTTACTTACCCTACTAGGTGTTTAGGGGTTTTGTTTAAGGACTACTTCTTTTTATTTGGTGCTAGCGATATTATATCATCATGGCACCAAGCACAGCGCTGCTTTCATGTTTTTATTTGTGTCACTATGGCACTCGCTTCACAGGCCGCCATGAGCATAAATTTAATGTGCACGGGCGCCGCGCTTCATGTTGTAGCATGGTGCCCATTTTCATCATTATTTTTATAAAATCATGAAATCCAGCCCTCTGAGGGCAGGCCCGCTGCCTATCCTTTCTTGTAGGTTACTGCAGCAGCCTGAAGCCAGTAGCACGCTGCCCCGCTTGAGATCCGCAGCCAGGCAGCAGGGCGAAAGTGGAAGGCTCACCTGCCAGGGCCCCCCGGATAACCACAACCCAAGAACACCGACAGAGGTAAGTGTGCAGCTCTGGGCATAGGGGTAGCAAGGGCTTAGGAACTGCAGAAAGGGGTACAGGCACCATCTATTTCATGAGGCTTACACTGCGGCCTCCACTCTTAGAAGAGCCCGGTACCACCTCGTCTCGCTCCCTTTACACTGTCAGGCATGCTTCCTACCGGTTCCTGAAGTTACAATGTAAGGCTGAGTGCACCTCCCTTCTGCAGTCTCCCTGCCAGACGCCATAGAGAGGGGGAGGCAGTCAATTTCTACAATTATCAGCTAAAGCAAATAATCCTCCTTCAATCCTGGAATCTTGTGAGTATATTTATTTACCCTTGTTTTATTTTAATATTGCCTTCTTTCATGTTGTTATTTGTATTACCATGTGCATAAATTTCATATGCACAAGCGCTGCACTTCTTGTTGTAGCACGGTGCCCGCTTGCATGTTTTTAGGTCTCGCATACGCAGCACGCATGCGCTGCATAGGAAAAAGACCTTTTGAAGTCGATCCGGTTTTGCAGGCAAAAACGTGCACGCGTTGTATTGCTTTGAATGGCAATGCGTGCACGTTTGGCGAATCCCTTGCGGGAGCGAGCGGCGCCATGTGTTAGCAATTATCGCGCTCGCTTCCGCAATGTAAACGCTGCCTGCTCTCGGCCGCACTCCCTCCCCCCTACTTGCGCGAGGCGCGCGCTCTTGTTTAATTTACGTTCCTTCATGTGCACTATTTTTTGGGGGTCTGCCTTGGGCTTGTGTATCAGCATAGCGCCCACTTCATGGACATCGCGCTCGCATTTTCCAACCAGGAGCATGTTTAAACAAACTTCCTTTTCTTTTATCTTCACACGCATTCATGAGTTTCCTTGCATTAGCACGGCGTCCCTTCACGGCCGCCCCGCTTCATCTTTAACCATGGCGGCTGTTTCGGGAGGCCACGCATATTTCTTTTTTACTGCACACGCCCGCCCGCATGTTACATTTTTATTTTAATCAGCGTGGCTGCTGCTGCGCTTCATTGCTATAATCAGCCGACTGCCGCATCGCTTTATCTTTAAGTACGGCAGCTGTGTGCCTTTTATTTTGTCATCTGTTAGCCATGAGTTTGCTATTTTCATTGTGCTGCCAATGAAAAAAATATGCATGTGAGAAACTGCTGTTTTGAGTGATTATCGACATTAGTCTATTGCCCAAGTGGGAGAGGGGGGCAGGTTGCATCCCTGTGAGGGAGGACGGGCGTAACACTCAGCATCTGTGACCGGAGGCTGCACACAAACACTGACAGACTTGCCTATGGGGGGATTTTCAGGTTATCAAAAGTTGCTCCTGCTTATGTTTGAGTCACATCCCTTCTTCCAGACACAAAGGGTTTGTTTTTCAATTTGACACATCTGTTAGCGCAATACACAAAGATCTCTGACTACGGACACCTCGCTAGTACAAATCTTGCATTAACAATTGAGGCTTAAGAAGCACAAGGCGTGTCGTCTTTTTCCTAGCGCTGCAAGCAGCGATGCGAGCGGAGAGGTGCTTTGCAGTGTACTTCTGGTTATATAACGTCAACTCCCGGGGGTCCAATGTGTGCACACTGCATATGGTTTTAAAAGAGAACAGTCTCTTGTGTTTGTAATGTCACCTTCTTAGATTGCCTGCTGAAGCCTACTACAGAAGCAGAAAATGTCGACATAGATTGCTAATTGTCATCATTTGTTGCACATGAAGTTCACTGATGTTTGAAAGTGAACAATTACACGGGGGAAAAGCAGCGCATACCAGTGCAACTGGTGACTGCGTTTTAAAACAGAAATCACCGTTATTAGGTATCTGACATGGAAGAGGGACTCCAGCTGCAAGACCTCAAACTTAGAAGATGGACTGCTTCAGGACTGTCATAATGCTGGCACTGTTGCTTTCCCAACCTGTTATGGCTGCTGGTGCTGTTCGCTCTTTTATATTACCTCAAGTGTCTTCCAACCAATCCAGCACGGCAGGGCATGGCGGGCCTGTGATGATTGGCCAGGGAGATGACCACATTAGCTAGTGGAACATAATGAGCTAAAATATACATGGTCTGTGACTGTTAGTTCAGAGGAAAGTGAAAGGCTGGCATTGAGTCAGAAATGCAAACAGGAAACTATGTTGTGAGGTCGAGCCTAGGCAGTATGCATGCGCTGTCTGCGAGACATGCATCTCCATACATTTATATTTGCCAAGTTGTAAAACGAAACTTTGAATGCTTCGCCTCACTCACGTCTTCCATGTTGTTACCACCTTCGCTCTTCTCGTTTACAGTCTTTAGTTTTATTTAAACATACGGTAAATCTCAAATTGATTATAGTGTTTGTTCACCTTGCACATGCTTGTTGAAGCGTTAACATTTAAGGATTCATATACGTGGGTTGCATCTGGTAAATATCCTCCCCTGCATTCTCCCTCTCTGCCTAGTTAATAGATTTTTTAAACTATGAAACCTCCTACTTGAGGCATTAGCCAGTGTGCTGTTTGTTGCTAGTTCATCCACTTTTTTTGGTGCCTTGTGGTCTCCAGTCAACCTTCTTTTGGATTTGTTTGCTTTTTCCCTAGTGGCAGTCTGCTGTGCTCTGGTCCTGCAGCTTGTTCGGACAGCACAACGTATAGAAACTTACGCCCAGGTCTGTTGTCTTTACTGGAAGGGAGAGTTGCCTAAGTAATGGCATATGAAAATGAAATGTGAGCACCGCCGTTCAGTGGTGTGTTAATTCTATTCTATCTTGCAACCTTAGGTTTGTATAGCTCTTCAATCCCAGGCGGCACAGCACCCAGGATAATGTGCTGCATGGCCAAACACTTATAAGGTCCCGAAGGTGAGACCTATTGGCTATGCCAATGCTTGTTGTAATTGTTCTGGGCGGATGACCATATAGATCCCTTGAGAAGACTGCAACAAGCAGCTTCTTGAAGCAGTTCACACCAAAATCCTTTATTGCCTAACAACAGCGCTTTGAAACATAAATCTCCTCTCTAAAAAGCCTCTTGTCCGTCTCTTCGTATGTATTATCAGAACTGCAGTTTTTTGGCCACTCGCCATTCCTCTGCACCACATCGTTAGCCGGATCTTTATTTTTGGGAAGGCATTTGTGAACATCTGGTTGAAAGCAATACAGATCCGCTGTGTTTGATGGCTTTGGGGATACACAAAACACCTTTTCAATGGCACTGTTCGAAGTTTTGTATGTAGTGTCCGTGTTGGAAGGCATACTTTTTAGGTCGAGCCTCGAGTAGCGCGCAAGCGCTGCTCTGCGAGACTTTATGTAAGGGGCTTTTGAAAGCTGACCACACGCTCGTGCACAATGGCCTTTTCCGTGCGGTTACCCGCAAGCAAAAGGCCATGGTGCACGAGCGTGTGGTCAGCTCAGCAGGCTGCCGCGCTCGCTCGCCCCCGCTCCTCTCTTCAAAGCTTTTTAGGTCTCGCCTGACCCAGCGATCACTTTCACTTTCGCGCGGCCGCTTTGATGTTCCTCTCATCCTCAGTCCCGTCTCTGCCTCTCTTCTCCTTCCCAACTCTCGCTTCACATCCTTTCTCCCACTTTTCCGTCTCTCTTCTTCATACTTTCTTTGTTACTGTCACCTTAACTGTTTTGTGCCTCTATCCCCAAGTTTTCCACCGACTCTTTTCCCTTCGTTTTCACCTCTCTCTCTTGTGCGTTCTTCTCCTCTCCGCCTTAGCCCCTGGGTCTCATTCTCTCGCTCACTCGGCATCTCTCGGGCTCTTTCATGTGTGGACGAGTGGTCAGGGCGGGGCAGTGCACAGTAACATTAGTAGGCAGTTCAGTGCGAAACTGGTCAGAGACTGGTAATAATCTCGCTGGACGTATTCAAGAGTGTTCTGCCACCCCCGGAGTATGAACAACAAACGCTGCCATCCTCACACGGTTTCAGCCTTTTAAAAGGAAAGACGGAGTATTTTATTTCGATTTTGCAATCGTAACCTCAGCTGCATACCACATAGCAGAACATCTTGTCGTTTCGGTTGTATGAATGAAGCTAGGTGAGTAATTCTGGCAGTTGCAACAAACATTTTTCCTGCCATATGATATTACAGCAATGAAAAGCGCACTCTCGCTCCCTCATTCGCAACAAAGTCTGACATGATTTTATTTCCATTATTCCGCACCCTTTTATTGACTATAATAATTTTAAGCTTTCTTCCCCTGCCATAAACCCGGTAAATCAAAACGAATTCAAAATGAATGTAAGAAATGCAGTTAATCATTTTGTTAGGAAGGGTGTGATTACTGTTTTTGAGTGATAGCCCAAATGTCACTGGTGAAATGTGTTGTAAAGATAGAGGCCCCCTGCTTTTAGGGTACAGTTCCTTAAGGCAGGGCTAATGAATCCAGTGTATAAACTTAAGGCAACATTAATATCAACAAAAAATGAAACAATTTATATGAAAAGCAAAAAGAGAACCAACAGAATCTATATTTCTTTACAAAAATAATATTTATTAATACTTGAAATGAAAATACATTTCATGCTAAAATAACACCCCATTTATACTCTTTCATTCTTCTTCATTCATACAACAACTAACTAACAATCAATATAAAAATACAATTTTCTTCTTTTCAATTATACATTGATGACAATTGATTTCAAATGATCGTGAAGAAATGTGGCACAAAATTGATGGTCTATTATTTTCGACGCGCGTTTCGGCACAGAAGTGCCTTCGTCAGGAAAGGGGCCACAATATGTCAACTTTTAGTATCTGTAAATAAAGTATATATATTTTACATTTCAGATACAAGGTTCTCGCTGAATGATATACTTTGTGCCGCCATAAAGGCGTGCATTATTTAATGTTCACAATTTAAAAACAAGGCAGTGAATAGCATTACAGACTCTAGAGTTGTCCAGGAAATGAAGTGTATGTGACAAGAGAGATTAAAAAAGTAAGAAAAAAAGATGAAAAATATATAACCACCACCTGAATTAGATAATACCATATCACCAGGTGCACCCAGGATTTCACTTTTTTTTATTTAAAAAACCACATTATCCATCCCCCCCCAAATATTTACAGAATCCATAAAAGTTAACCTTTTATCTTGAAATGGATTCATCAAGTAGTGAAATGTGAAATGTGTACAGCTGCTTGGTGCCTCTGTGCAGGAGTATCAGCAGTAGTTTCCCTTGCTTTCGGCAGCATGCATAGAAAGAGGAAAATGCCTTTAATGATTGTTTATGTGCAGGAATGATTGTTTATGTGCAGGAAGGGATACCTTACTGCACAAAAACAATCATCCCCTCAGTGCAGGCACCCTTGCAAAATGACGAAAGGGTGTCTGCGCTGCCGCACAGCCCCTGTTTTTGCGCCGGCGCAGAGGCGAAGGAAAGGAATGCACCGTATCTTGTAGATACAGTGCATTCCTGCGCTCTTATTTTGCTGCACAGCAGTGCAGCAGGAAGGCTTGCTGCGCTGTCATGCGTCAAAATAGTGCAAATGAGGCCCCTCATATTCTGACATTTTAACTTTTATGGGCCTCCTTACGTGTGGCCCGTTCTTTTCCAATTCCTGTGCAAACTGCTGTTTGCACAGGAATCGGAATTACAAGTTTTGTGATAGCGACCACATGCCTCTCAATTTTCCCCAGGTAAATTTCAGCAGGTGAAACCTGGCGAATTTTACCGGGGGAAATGCCTGGTAAATTCTGGTACACACGGATTTCGGTATGCCAAACACCAAAATCTGCATGTTATGCCCCATTTTTGTTATGTTTCAAATAGGGACCCCAATATAATGTCCGGACTGATTCTAAACACCCCTACCGAGTATGTTAGCCTGTATACCAGCTAGCTCACAGTGCCACTAGAAACCCCTCTTAACAAGGAGAGAATAGTTCTTGGCAACTATCGAACATGACAACTCTGTCCCATCAGGGATCGTGGAAACTGTGCGATACTTATTGCTCAGTCACTCGTGCTCACTTTGTCTCAGAGAGATACACAGAATAAACGGTGGGGACGTTTTTCAATAAGCATTTATTGAGCCAGCCTCATTCTAGTGTAAAAGAGGTGTGCTGAAACAACCATTAGATAGTAACAGATATAAATGATTATAAGCACTAACAGATTAAAAGGATGGTAGATTTCTACGATTGTGCTAAAACAATGAATACAGGCAAGTATATAAAATACATGACCGTGAAATGCGTACTCCTACGATGCAACCATAACTAGGTGTACCTAAGTGTACCTAGCATGTATGTGGGTGAAAGCCAAGAATCCCTCTAGGATAAAGTCAACCCCATTACCTGAAGTGAGAGACTGTGGGACCCCGTCTTGGTCTCGAGATGGACACCCCGCAAGGGATGTCAGACCACTGCGAGATAGAGGGTCTGCGTGCAGGAACCTCAGCGTCTCGCGTCAGTGTGTCGGCAAGGAAGTAATTTTCTCCTCTGACTACCTCAGCAAGATATGGTGTATATATACCCAAATTGGTACCCTCAGGGGATATACCTTGCTGTGTCATGTTGGAATAGGGTGACGGAAGGAATGACCCTTGTACATAGTTATTATGCAGGAGATGGTGTCCTGCTGTGATTCCAAGAATCCTCATGCATAATGAATGAGGCTAGTTTTCAGAGAAAACCCCATGTTATTTAGGCATTACCGTAACTAGGTAAAAGGTCAGTACTAAAACCGTTATGTAGTGTAATGGTAGGGGAGAATATAGGTGAAAGGTTAGGTGACTACCTGAGCCTATATTGGGGTACCTATATCAAACATAGCACCCACTCCTCATCCGACTGGACGACATACTAAAAATTCTAATGTACGGCTAAATGTTGTACGCAACTATTAATAAGTCCATTAAAAATAGTACTTAAAAACTTAACATTTCTTAAAAAATGCTAAAAGAGAAAAATATTGCATGCGATAGAAGTCTGTACTAAATATGTTCGTATATATAATTCGAACAATGAGTGACTGAAAGCCATGCAAAAAATGTCTATTGTTTAAAAGTCCCAATTCTTTTTTTTTTTAAAAAGCCAAATTTTTCCAACACACCATGAGCCAAATGTTTGTGTCCTGGCTGGGAGACGCAACATTACTGTTGCCTGCAATCGCAGACGACGACCCCTGCAACACCTCGTAGAGCAGGTCAATCGTGACATGCCACGCACTTCAGATTATACTTCTAAGAAAGAAGAGAAGCCAAAATCAAAACCTCAATTTAAAAAGAAGAAAGTAGCAGGTCTCGAAGTTAGACATGCCCAGAATTCTGAGATTTCAACTTCTGAACGGGGAAGGGGCTCTGACGATGCTAGACAGCGCAGCAGAAGTAACAATAACTCACCAGAACCTGATGGAATTTCTGGTGACAGCGGAGTTGAATGAGGATATCACGATGGAAACACCTGATACAAGGGTGAGTGTCCCACATAGGTTACATGAGATAACACTCCAAATGTAAGGGGACAAACCCAGAAAAGTTAAAGGTCTCTTTTGGGAGAACTTGACTTTCGGCTACGACATCCTTTTAGCTGAAAAAGATTGACTGCCTGCAATTGTTATGGATTGCCCAAAGGGAGAAACTGTTATTTTACTGGCTTTTTCCAGCCTTGTTCCAATTTACTTAAAACACACATACGCGCAGGACTGGGGGTAGCCCTTGCTCCAGCACTTTATCGCAACCATGTTGGGTGGGATGCTGAGTCACCTCACCATGTAATCCCAGTAAAAACTACTCCAACTCCACAGAGACAGTACCCAATAAAACAAGAAGCGAAAAAACAGGTCAGGGAGATCTTAGATCAACTTGAATACCAAGGTGTAATTGAAACTTGCACCTCTCCAAAGAATAATCCTTTGTTTCCCGTAATGAAACCTGAAATTCATACCGTCTAGTTTTAGACTACAGACATCTGAACACATGCACAAAAACATTTGCTGTACAGAATACACATAGTGCTGCATTAATGAATAACATTGTGTGGAAAAAATTCAAAACAACACTGGATATCTCAAATGGATTTTTCTGCCAAAATATAGTGCCAGAAAGCAGGTATCTAACTGCATTTTCCGCGCTAGGTTCCCAGCGTCAATTTTGTAGACTCCCTCAAGGGTATAAGAATAGCCCCGGGTTGCTTTCCGCTAGGGTAATAGAATTACTTCAGAATTTGGATGAAGAAGCATTGTCCTATGTAGATGATATTTATCTGACGGATGATGATTTAAAGGATCACTTGGCCAGGGTGAGCAACATAATTTTGGGGTTCGTCTCTGAGGGCTACAAATTTAATTTAAAAAAATCGAAAATAGCCCACCTCGATGTCCTATTTTTGGGATATGAGCTATCAAGTGAAGGTAAAAGTATGGCAGCTAACTTTTTAGAAAAGTGTGCGCTGCTCCAACCTCCTAAATCTTTGAAGAACTTACAATTCATATTGGGATTTTTAAATTTTGGCAGAACATACATTTTAGATTGCGCAGAAAGAATAAAACCTTTCTACAGCTTAATAAGACCTGATTTTTCGGTTAGGCATTGGACACAGGAACACAAAGGAAATCCTTCGTTCCCTACAATCTGACATGATAGCTTCAAAACACTTGCAGACACGTGTAAACGTACGCAATCTAGTGATCCGTATTATAGCGGGTCAATCTGGGTATACTTACCTAACCTTCAATGAAGGGGAGACATCAGTCCATGCTGTATGGGCGGTTTCCACAGACGCACACAGTTGGAGCTATCCAGGGGTGCTGGAGACTCCTCTGTTGTGTGAAGGACATTCTCCTGTATGCCAGGACCCGCCTGGTGACCAACGGAGAGGTGGTGAGCAGGGAAGCGTGCCGCAGGATGGTGCACAGCCTGCTAAGAGACTACGCAGCCAAGGACGAAAAGGAAAGTGAGGAGGAGGAAGAACTGTAGAACAAACCCCTACTTCCCCGCTGTACTCTTCCAAATGGCAGCCCAGTTAAAAACTTAACTAACCCACGCATTGCAAATAAATCTGAAAACCCAAACTGAAGGAATGTATATGTTAAATGTGATCTTTGCCGGAGATCTTTTCTTTGTTTGCCGATGTGAGTTGCATGGGCGAGTGACAAAATGTGAGTAGAATGGGTGAGGATGATGTGTGTTAAAAATGACTAAGGGGATCTGAACAGAAACTTGGTTTTAATAATAGGGTCCCTTTGTCAAGGATAAAAACGTGGTTTGAGCATAGAATAGATATAATGGTCTATTTAGCTGCAGTAAATGTGAATCAAAAAGGTCAACATGTTTCATGCCTATTACAGTCCCTGGAGGATCATGGCATTTCGTCAGGACCAAGAAGACCTTCTTCTACTCTTACAGGGATGGATGATGAAGCATGACACCTCTCGGAGTGTGTGAGGGCCCTTGCCCCTAAAAGGAGCACTCCCCTCCGCTGACTACTCTTTAGACCTAGATGCCCACACAGGAACATTACACTTGTTGTTTTCATAGCTGTAGGGGCTTGTGTGCTGGACCTTAAAAAGCACTAGTCCCTCCACCCTTGTTGTGATACGGAACACTCCATAACTATTATACAAGACATAGTCGATCCTCTATGTCGGATAGACAAAAAACTTCAAAAGACACTACTAAAATCTGATATGGCATCAATATGGTTCAATAAGCACCTACAACTGGATAATTATGGAAATACTCGGCCACATAAGGGATTACCTTAATCAAGCACCTAGGAGATCAGACTAACTAACCCGAGGTGCTGAATGCCTTTGAGAAAGGACAGTTGTGGTTAAATGTAGTTCTCTGTCCATATTAATTTGCTGTGCTCAATTTTGAGCCACCGTTCTGTGTGCTTTAAGTGCTATGTAGGCATATTTTTTTAATTTTAGAAGCATTTTATTTTATATGTTAAGAGCAAACATATCATGAAATGCAACACAAGCATTGTAAAATAGAGGGCCCGATTCACAAAAGTAATCTGAGACAAAATCCTACCTTTACGACTTTCGGTATTCACAAAGGGCATTTAGGAGTAGTAAAGTTAGGATTTTGTCTCAGTTAAACTTAAGTTTTGGTCTTAAGTTAAACTTAAGACCAAAACTTAAACTTAAGACCAAAACTTTGTCTCAGTTAAAATTAAGTTTTGGTCTTAAGTTAAACTTAAGACCAAAACTTAAGTTTAACTGAGACAAAATCCTAACTTTACTACTCCTAAATACGCTTCGTGAATACCGAAAGTCGTAAAGTTAGGATTTTGTCTCAGATTACTTTTGTGAATCGGGCCCAGAGTGTACAAACTCAACACATGGCAAATTCAGGGTCCCTATCACACATAGGGTGCACTTTCTCTGTTTGCACCACGGTGCAACTTAAAACAGGTGCTCCGGGCACAAACAGGTAACGTGTGCCCTATTACATTAAATGCGCTGCCCCCAGGGCAGGCGCGAAGACATGCTGCCCTGGGGCAGCACATTCAAGTTAAAAACAGAGCAGCTTTGAAGTAGCCGCTCCGTGTTTCACTGCTGCGTAGGCGGCAACCCACCTGCACTTTTAAGAGGGAAGAAAGATCGCCTTGCAGGTGGGTGCAGTGAATGACTGCACCGGCCTGCAAGGGGATGTCTGGGGGTTGCTTAGGACCCCTTTTCCCCCTCCAGAGGGCTGTCATCAGGGGGTGCACTGACCGCCACCCTTTAGGTGGTGCACTGTCAGTGTGAATCCTGACAGCTTCCTTGCCTCTGCGTCTGTGTCTATAATACGGCGCTTTGCACAAATGGATTCCCTCAATTGAATGGGGCCACGCCCCTTTAAATGAGGGAACACCCTTTGGTGATAGCGCTGGCGCTATACATGCGACTGCGCAACCTGTATTACAGAAAGGGCCATCTGTAATACCAAAGTGCCCCGGGGCACGCAAAGCAGGTGCACATGCCTGTTGCACCCTTGGGGCACTTTCCATAATATCGCCCCAGATGTGAAAGCGCAAATTCTACATTATGAGGTGTAAATCTAATATGGATGGAAGAGGATCTTAATTAGTTCAGTGTTGTATTGGTTGTGGACCATAGTGTTGTTGGAAAGAAATAGACTTGATACGTGTCACACATAAGAATTGAAATGTCATGCATAAACACACGGAAAATATGGAAATATCACACATAAGAAAAATTAAAACTTGACAGTTATGCATAAACTCGTGTTGTGAGGTCGTCAGGAGAATGGGTCTGATCGCCAAACATCAAGAGGCAGTTCTTACATCGCAGTTTTTTTATTTTATTGTGAATACTCTTTTCAGGTTCTGGTCTACTGGCGAACAGGGGGCTATAAAGCAATGAAATGAGGGCCTCCAGGGGGTGACTGATGTGGCTATGAGGGGAATGGAAAGGTGGAAAAAGAGCAGACTTTCTCGGGTAGATGGAGGCTGAAAAGAAGACACAATTCGGTAAGTTTCTAAGTCTTCTTTAATGCGTCCGACTCCCCAGGCTCCCAGCAGCAACTGCCGTTGCCTTCCCATTCCATGTTCCACGCAGGGAACCCCACACCAGGCATCTCGTGCGGCAGCACGAGATCCCAAGATCCCAACACACCCCCATCCTTCACATGAAAACAAAAGATATGAAACACAAAAGTAAAACACCAAATAAAAGAAAAGCAACTAAAAAAACAGCATAATAACATATTGTTCAATGATCTAAAGAATTTAATACCTGACATAATCCCGGAATTTCGTTGGAACAACCTTCTTTCTAGAAGAAGAAGCCCGGGGAACAACATTTTTGGCAGAAACTAAAACCTTGGAACCACACACCTCATGAGGTAAAGCTGTAGAAGGAGTGTGAACACCAAACTTGTCTTTCACATACTTAACCTTTGACTCAGGAATAACCGAAACTGCACACTTATTCCATATTTTCCCATTCTCCAAGACAACCACATGATCTCGTACCTCCTTTACTCTGACTGGTGCAGAAAAGTGTGAGAAACCCTTACGACTAGAACAGGTTTCTTAATTCTTACCCAATCACCTGGACCTACCGGGGATACCCTGACCACATCAGATGCGTACTTGGCTTGAGCAGCAGCTCTAACATCAACAACCTCACCCAACTTTTGCGCATCAACCACCTTTCTTGACATCCAATCTTTGTTCAACTTAGAACCAGCCACTCTACCTCTCAACAGGGTGAAAGGAGACATTCCAGTACTAGAATGAGGAGTCACTCTCATTGCCCACAACATCTTAGAAATCACCCTCTTCCAATGCAAACCATTGACAAAAGCTAACTGTAACTGGTCTTTAATGACACGGTTCAAGCGCTCCACTAGACCATTACTACGGGGATGATAAAGGGAGGTGACGATATGTTTGATGCCATGCACTGTCAAAAATTCCTGCATCTCCAGAGACACCAACTGGGTCCCGTTATCCGTCACTAACTCCTCCGGAAACCCTTCCTGAAGAAAAACATCCTTGAAAAAATCAATAATTATAGCAGAATTGACACTATCAACAAATTTTACCTCAGGCCATTTGGACATATAATCAATCAGCACCAAAGCATACTTGGGTGAACTACCCATACCCCCAAAAGGACCAGATATGTCAAATGCCAACTTCGACCAAGGTGAATTCTTCACACTCACAGGAACAATGGAAGAAGGATAAGTTACTTGCGTTTTATCGCTCAGGACGCACGCACTACACTCCCTAACACAGTGCGCAATATCCCTATCAACTCCTGGCCACCAAAAATCCTCTCTAACTCTCCGCTTCATGGCGCGAATGCCTAAATGACCTTCATGAGCCAGATCCAACACGCTCTTTCGCATAGTTACAGGCACAACCAACAATCCTCCTCTGCGCAAAATTCCATCAACAATAGATAATTCATCACAAATTCTTTTGAAAGGAATCAATTCTGTAGTCAAGTTCATATTATTGGGCCAACCATGCGCAACAAAATCCATAGCCCTGCTGATCTCAGCATCTTCAGACAAGGCCAACTTCCAATTTGCCTCAGACAGTGCCACACCCGCGTCCTCCACTGCACTGACAGCACACACCATTTCCCACTCTTCACCTTCAACATCGGAGACACCGTCTGAGAGGGGTAGTCTGGATAGACAATCGGCTACATGGTTCCTTACACCAGCCACATATTCCAAGTGGTAATTGAATTCGTTCAATCTGTATTGCCACTTTGCTATACGTGGAGTGGCTCTACCACCGCCCCTAGTAGTGAAAAGATCTATCAGTGGTTTGTGGTCAGTTCTCAGTAAAAATTAATTACCCCACAAGAAGTTACGGAAATATTGCACACCCCACCACAGAGCCAAAGCCTCCTTTTCAATAGTGGAATAAGTGCTTTCCGCCCCACGCAGTGTTCTAGAGGCAAAAGCAATAATCTCTTCCCTATTATCAGCTCTCTTCTGCATCAGCACAGCCCCAAGACCAACATTACTGGCATCGGTGGTAACAATACAACGGTCATTGATGTTGAATAACTTGAGAGGACGTGCATGCACAATTGCCTCTTTTAACATCTTGAAGTCAACAGCACATTGGTCTGACCACACATACCTCGCATTCTTCTTCAAGAGCTCACGCAAATGTACAGTCTTTTCTGAGAAATTTGCCACAAATTTGGCATAATATTCAATCAGCCCAAGGAATGAGCGAAGTTGATCCTTGTTCTGGGGTTCAGGTGCGAATTGAATGGCATCCAGAAGCTTGACTTTGGGTTCTACCCCATTCGCAGAATTGTGGTGCCCCAAATAGTCTACCCCTTCCTGAAGAAATTTACATTTGTCCTTCCTTAATGTTAAGCCGCTGGACCTTATGATGTCTAAAACCTGCTTAAGCCTATCATTATGCTCAGTCTCCGTCTTGCCATGAATTAGAATGTCATCTTGGAAAAACACGACACCCACAGTGTTCTTAAATAGGTTCCCCATAAGACACTGGAACACTGCAGAAGCCGACGCTAGACCAAATGGCATGCGTACATAGCGAAACGCCCCTTCCGGTGTCACAAAGGATGTGAAATGTCTTGAATCCTTACATAATTCCACCTGATGATAGGCAGAGGAGATGTCAAGTGAGGAAAAATATCTTGCACCTTCTAGAGTTGACAACATTTCATTAATGTTGGGCAGGGGTTGATGGTTAACCCATATACATGCATTTAGATCGCGCAAGTCCACACACATCCTAAGGGACTTATCTGCCTTCCGCGCTAAAACGATGGGAGACAACCACTCACTTCCCTCAATCGGCTCAATCACCCCCACGGTACACAAACGCTCAAGCTCCTGTCTCAGCTCACCCCGCATGCTCAACGGTACTTTACGCACCTTGTGTGTAACCGCTACAGCACCCTCTTTAAGGACAATACGATGCTGAAAGCCTTTGAGTTTTCCCAACCTACCATCGAAAACCTCTGGATACCTCTGAATCCAATCCCCTTTGGATAAGAATTCTGCAGAGACAGTATGCACAGGGGTAATGGCAGGGAAATTAGAGTAAAACTGTTTGGCCTCATGTTTTGATAGAACCATATCAGGATGGTTGGGATCCAAGATGATCCCAAGCTCCCCTTGTTCCTCCCATCGTAATAAATTGGCACCTTCTTTGACTACGAATACAGTCCCCCGAGTTGAATCTCCTTTGAACTCCAGGTTGCTTTCGAACTTACCCAACACCTCCACCCTTTTACCACCATACGCAAAAATTCTTATATCAGACCGACCTATGGCAATGTCACCTAATCCCTCAAGCTCATTGGCATTGATGAGGGTAAATGGGGAACCAGAGTCTGCTAGAAACTTCATATCTTTACCCTTAAGACTTATGACACATACAGGGGACTTCCTCTTATGAGATTCAGCAATAGAAGCAATTTCCACCACACCATCTGGTTGAATAGAAGATGAAGATGAAGACAACATTAATAATTCATAATCATCCTCATTCTCCCCCACCTCAACATAGGTCTCTCCAATAGCTCTGACGGTTTTTGACGGTCCTTTCTGCGCAACGGCTCTGCACATGCGCGCCAAATGTCCTTTCTTGCCACACTTGAAACATGTCTGATTTGCAGCAAAACAAAATTTGAAGTTGCCCAAATGAGACTTGCTGCCACACCGGTAGCAAGTGAGATCAGATGTATCTGACTTGGATTTTGACGAATTCAATGTAGATGAAGCTACACCTGGTGCACTTACATTAATTCTCCTGGTCGGTTTACTTGTAGGTCTAGTAGTGACCAACTTAATTTCATTGAGCGTTACTGATCCACTCATTTCTTTCATGCATAACTGAGAATGCTCAATACTTTTAGCTATAGTGAGAGCAGTTTCCAGATCAGGATCGTCAGTAGATAAAAGTTTTTCCTGAATTTTCTTGTTGCAAGTGCGCTCAATTAGCTGATCACGGATAATTTCATCTCTGAACTCCCTGTAGTTGCACGTAACAGCTAGAGTTCTCAGAGCAGCTACAAAATCGTCAATAGATTCGCCGGGAATTTGGGCGCGCTGAAGAAATTTGTGACGCTCAAGAACAATATTTCTTTTAGGATTAAATCTCTTATCTAGGGTTTTGATGAGTGAGGCATAATCATCTACCACTAAAGAGTCCCCTTCATCACCACTGCTTATGCATGTTCTAACAAGTTCCAGAGGTAGGGTTTTTAAAATGGTCCTACCTTCAGAACCCAAATTATAAGTAAGTAGGGCCTTTTTTTCTTTGAAGTAAAAGTGTCCCCATCAATTGCCTCAATATATGCGTCAAATGTTTCCTTCCATTGTTGCCAAGATACTGGAGGAGTACCGGGTGATTGTAAAAAGGGAGGTGGCGGGGTTACGCGATCCATTTGATGGCCACACGTGGGTGAGTTGCTGCTTCAAGTGTTCGGATTAACCAGTTACCTTGGACCAAGGTGAAGGGTTAATGTAAAGGACTACTCAGTACCCCATCAATATATTTGTAAAAATAATGTTGCACGCTGAGTTGCACAAACTGTGCAAGTTAACTGGTAATTCAATTTGTGACGCGCGCCGATTCACGCGCCGGATGTCACCCCCATACTGTGTTAAATAGCACAACTGATTGAAGCGCAAGGCTACTGCCGGCTACACACGCAGGTTGCCAAGACAACGCGCACGTGATGTGAAGCGCGCCGACTAGCGCGCCGGACGTCACTGCACAGAAGGCACGAGAAGAGCTTGCGCACGTGATGTGACGCGCGCCGACTCGCGCGCCGGTCGTCACTCACGAGACACCTAAACAGCCCTCGCGCACCAGGAAATTCTGCCGATACACCCCTCCGGGAATTCTCTGGAAATTAAATCTCACCAGTGCAGGAGACCGCCGTCTTCAGGATAAAGGACCAAACTGCCACAGGATACGGATTCCTGCAACGGGTGAACCACCTCAGCAACAGCTGACCAGCTTTCCACCTTCAGCGAGGATGAAGTCCACAGCCATACACACTTCACAACGAAGACGAAGGGAAGGCTGGGGGTCGGACACTCGTCTCCACTGAAAAGAAGACACAATTCGGTAAGTTTCTAAGTCTTCTTTAATGCGTCCGACTCCCCAGGCTCCCAGCAGCAACTGCCGTTGCCTTCCCATTCCATGTTCCACGCAGGGAACCCCACACCAGGCATCTCGTGCGGCAGCACGAGATCCCAAGATCCCAACAGAGGCCTAGTAGAATTTGCGTAATTAACTTGACCAGAGTTTGCATCCTTTAGTTTAATGTCTGCAAAATAGGTAAGGAGTTGATGTTGTGTAAACTAGATTCACAAAACCAAAGACTCTGCTAAATATTAAAGCATGACTTTGCACGGAATCCCTAGGTAGCCTTCTGCCTAGTGTACAGAGAACCGGTGGTGGTACCAGTGGTGGAAGTGGGTGGCAGCAGCGGTGGAAGTGGGTGGCGACAGTAAGAAATGAAAGTGGGACACACCAATGTTGGACGTTGGCCATACCAGTCAAAGGTGGGAGTGGGAGGTGGAATCCTGGGACATATTTTGAGCACCTGCACTTTTTTTCAAATTAAACACCGAGGTGTAGAAACTCTAAATTAAGTCCTATGAGAAACATTTATTAAAATTTATAAAGAATACTATATAAATGTTAATGAACACCATCTGTTTTGCTGTCACTACATATCTTAAGGGTCACTCATTTATGGCAGGATGTCCCTTTTGATTGGGCTATAAAACATTTCATTGCTTTTAACCTCTTATCACAGCAGAAGGAACTGTAGGTGTGATTAACAGTGCTGTTTAATGCATATCCTTTTAATAAACTCTTCCCCTGGCACAATAAAGCTTCTGAAATGACATACTGCTTTTAAAGCACTTGGTTATAAAAATATTGAATGTAATTAGCGTAAACTCCAGTCATTTAAACATGACTAAATGCTTTCAACAAATTCTTAGTAAGAGGGGTGTCAATGTAAGATAATTGATTTGCTACTAGAAATTGCTCTAACTAAAATATCTGGATGCTAATAAAATGGAAAGCAGATATATTGGATCCCAGAGCCTATTAACCAAACCTGTCTGGTCATTCAGAAATCGGGGAGCATTCGGTTTTCACATTAGTTTTTACCTGTGGAGCAGCGTAATTTTGCCTCCATCCTTTTATTTTTTGTGTTTAAAAGACTTTATTAAATTCAGTATATACTACATAACTACAATACAGTAAGATCAAACACAATATATTCAGAAATACGTATGCAGTATCAAACACTATCAAGGAAAACCATAAAAGTCTTTATAGCCTCCACCCTTTTATGAATGATTTGGCCACATATATGTTTACTTATGGCCTCATGTATTTGTGTGACTTCATATGATTAACGTGGTGTAGTGCACTTGAACCAATATAGAAAGTGCATTTACTGTATAACCATGACATTTATGTGTGTGCCTATTAATGTTTCTCAACAATGAATTGCAGTACTCATATATATTTATATGCACTTGTGTGGTTTGAATAACATTGTTGATCCTCATGTATCCACATACTCACTTAGATAACATTTTGCATCTATTATATAATCGGAAATGTATCTAGTTAAATAGTATTTTGCATTTATAATGTGACTGTCTATGTATCTAATCTTGCAGTTACAATGTGTGTTGAGATGCTTGCTATACTAAAGTTTACCAAAGGCCATAAGCATTTGAATTTCGCAACGTTTAACCTTCAACATGAATATTTGCTTCAGGTGCAATGTTTTTCTCTCCTCTGCAGGTGCAGTGCATCAACTAATGAATAAAGAAAGGCACATTGTGTGAACGAAATAGGGAAGTTCCAAAGGAGTACTGTTGGCAAGGACGACAAGACAAACTAATGAAGGGAGGACTACTTTCTATGTGGAATGAGGAGGTTGGTGGAATCCAAGGACATTCAGAATGTGTGGATCAAACAAAGGAGTCGTAAGTGTAGCTGCCAAAAATTATTGTTTAAAGGTAGGCATAAGACCTTTGATATGGGGTTCTAGAAGGTTCTTTCTGTGGGTATAATGAAGCAAACAGACTGCAGCTTGTTTCAGATTTCTATCCAGACTAAGACATGTACAGACCTCTTTGCGCTATTTCTGTTGTGTGGCTTTATGCTATGCAATATTCTTTATTTTGATAACTTCTACAGAAGTTCTATTATCCTGACACCTTTCTATTTTACTGGATCTAATTAGGGTTTTCCCATCGAGCATTAACTAGTGTAGGTTAGTTAAGGATAATTAATATTCCCTCATGCATCATAGGCAGGAAGTTTGAAACTTTCAATCTAATCATCACTTTGTAATCCTTTTCCTTTGTACAGTGGCTACTGAATTCCTCATTTGCTTTCTGTTATCAAGGATAAACTTTGTGCTCCGATTTAGCTTTCCATTGGTAATTCTGTATTTTTATACTATGTTTCTCAGACTGATTGATATTACTTTGTATCTGAATTTGTAATAAATCTATACTTAATCCTACTTATTAACTTTGAGCATTACAGCGTGGCCATCTGAGTTACACTGTAATTGTAAATTGAAATTGATCCTAACTCCTTTTGTTCCTCAGTCACCCAAGAAAGTTCTATTGCAGGCAGTGGGTGAAGGGGGCCCGACTACTGTGCGTTGTCACCTGCTTCACAGAAGCTTGATAATATTGATTTATCTATCACTCAAGATGATTATTCGCAAGTGCTCTTATTTCTTTTTTGTTCTCCTTTCCTCCAGTCTAGCCGAGTGTGAGACTATCTTATCCTGCAGGTAGATCATGTACTACATTCTGCAGTACATCCTACATGGAGATCTTTTATTGTTCCATTTCTTACTATCATCCTGTGTTGCTTTATTGTCATGAAGTCATGTAGCACAGGAGGTGGTTAGCTGGATTCAACTGGTTCTCAACCACAACATGATTGGCGTCAGCATCAGAAGCAGAAGTTTGTTTCAGAAAAACAAAAATCAAACACCTTAATGTGCTAGTTTTCTCCCTACTAGAGCCATTCCTTCTCATCTCTGTCCATAACTGCCATGCCATGCATGCTGTGTGTGTAGCTGAGTCACCAGGTGAAGAGATACCTATGGCAGAGCCAGCTGCGACTCCACTGCCAGAAACCCAGAAGTTCCCTGACTCAAATTGAAGCAGGGAACCATAACTTTGGTGCAGCGGGAGCTTTGCTAATTCATGGCAGAGTCCACACTGTGCCTAACTCCACATGATGTGCTATAAATGTAGAAAGAAAACTGTAAAAATGGAAATCAAGATAATATTTGATTTGCTGTCACTGTATATCTTTAGTGTCACATATTTATGGCAGGATGTCTGTATTTATAGGGCTGCAAAACGTTTCACTACTTTTGGTTTCTTATCTAAATAGGTGGAATGGTTCATTGTCACAAGCAGTACGCCTTACTGTATATCTTTTTAATAAATTCTTCCTCTGGCACGAGAACGTTTCTGAAGTAACACACTGCTACTAAATCACTTCGATATAAAAATAATGACTATAATTATAATAATACACAGTGTGGTGGCATCTAAATACCACTAAAAGCTTTCGACAAATTCATAGTAAATGGGATGTTAATGCCAGATGATTAATTTATTTCTGGAATTTAATCTAACTATAGTGCCTGAGTGAAAAACACTGTACTAAAAGCAGATGCCAATAAAATGAGAAAAAATGTAAGCGATGGAATCCAGGATTTCAGCAATGAAGCACATTAACCAAGCCCATCTAGTCATATTAAATAAATCAGGGAATATAATGCAATTCACATGGGTTTCTACCTGCTTCACAAAGCCTTGGTACCATCTTTCTAAGATGTACCATATTTAGCTCTCCCTTGAGTTTATTATTTAACTATTATCCAGCTTTTTAAGTCACACCTGTAACTTTTATTTCATATTTTTTGCAGTCCTCTCCCCACTAAACTTTTAGAGTTTGAGTCTTCTGTCCCCTACGGGAGGCTTCTCTAATGAGTAGCTCGTGAGTTTCTGGTAGCTCTCCAGCTGCCTGTTAGTAGCTCTCCTATGTGCAGCCCAGCCTACTAAATTAGAAGCTTTTGCTTGGTTGAATTACTACATATATCCCAAAGTTGAAAAGCGTGTATTTGAGATGAAAATTTGTATATTTTCGAAATCTTAAGATTAGCTGATGTTTGAAGCCAAATGGCTCGATTTCCCAAATATATTTAAAGCTAATATTTGAGCGATACATCATGAGGGTTGGGGAGACTTAATACTAAAATGATTACCTTGGTGCCAGGGGCACTGCAGCTATGGCTGTCATGCATTAGGCCTGTAGATACATTCCAAATTAATAAAGCCATTTCCACATTACTGTAGGCATCTTGCTTGATGCTCTGAGGTAATCACTGTTGGTAATCTTGCATGGGCTGGTCACTAATGTATTATTGTATCAAATGGTCACTACTATCAGACTAATATTAGTTGGTCAATATGATTTTCATTGAACATAAGTAGCTCTTACAACGGAAAAGGATGGAGACCCCTGACCTAAAGTCTGGTAGGAAGGCAGGACCTAAGCTGAGGACTGAAGTAGGTTGGGAAGTCTGCAGGAGAAACTATAAAGATAACACAAATACAAACCACAGGAAGGGTAAGCAGGGAAACGATAGACAAACTATCATAAAAGTTAGTTTGTCTTCTCAGAAGTGATATCTCTGTGAAGTGAAATAGATCCTACGGGACAGCAAGGAGCAGGTTAATCTCACAGGGTTCAAGGAGACACCCAGTAGGTCCATTGGAGAAGGAGCACTGCGTGGGTCTCTGTGGCAATGGCTCAAGCCTTGCAGTCTAACTGGTACCTGTGGAATCAATGAAAATCAGGTTGATAATCTAATACACAAGAACACAAAGGGGGGTAGTGGAACGTTCCAGAAACAGGAACTAGGCTCAGGGAAAAGGTGGGCGGGAATAAGGGGGAAGGACAGTACTGGAATACACAGAACTGTGAATACTGGAAATCTGCACACGAACTAGGACAGGACAGGACTATGCAGTCAAAACATGAATATAGGATACAAGACAAGAAATCTGCATATACAAGACCGGTCTGGATATGTGCAGTAAGAACTAAGAATAATGCTGTCATGGGAACAAAGAGGCAGGATAAACAAAAGACAGGCAACAGACACAAATAACGAATCAGAACAGGAACATGGAATCAAACAACAATAAAAACAGAAATCAAAAGACAAGCCTAGAATACAGTAGCAGGATCAAACAGAGCACAAGGAGACTCAGCGGAAAGGTCAGTTGCGAGCCGCTGCATTCTGGGCTCACCAGGAAGAAATAACAGGAGGATCAGGGGAGAAGCACAGGTGCAGGCAGAGAGCTAAGTGCACGGAATAAACCAGGTGAAAGAAATCAGGGAACCACCAATGAAGGAAAGGCAGACTTGGGACATGGAAAGGAGAAGACCAGGGATACCAGCAGACACAACACAGGACATAGGAGAGCCATGAACGGAGAATAGGCCAGAACCAAGAGAAAAATCCAGAAGGCAGGTATAAAGAGGTCAGTAAGGCCATGGGATTCATGAATCAAGAGAGAGAAGAAAGCACCATCTCCAGGGCATCATCAGGGCAGGGTTTGAAGTGAGAAAGGACTACAGAGACCATGAGGCATCAGGAAGGTGGTGCAGAAGGCTGAACTGGAATATGAAGTGGATCTGAGAATGCAAGGTGTAGAAGTAAGTATTCAGGGTTAAAGACAGGACTGTAGAGGGCCTTCATGAGTGCCACCTAGTGGCTTACTAGTAAAATCCTAATACTATTTCTCTTGGGTTGACATTTGACAAATTACTATCCCTTGATATTGAAGTACACAGATTACCCGAAACAACAGTTGGTAGCCAGAGTTTTGTGAGACAACAGTGGAGCCAGGTTTTTAGGTTCTTGAGTTTTCCCTTTAGAGAAATACCCAGGTATCTTGCTGAGAGGTACCTGAAGTTGGGAGTTTTATTAACAGCCCCGGAATTCAGAAATCTGCTCACTTTCTGAAATGTCCATATGAACTCCTGCCCTGCACGTTTTTCTTGTGCCTAGCCTGTTTTGTGACCCTTGTGCAGGTTTGTGGCAGAGTACACGAAATCAATGTTATTGAGTGGTGATCCCTTTGGATGGCATGTAGTGCTACAGTGCAGGGCTTGATGTTTTGGGCCTATTTGTCTATAGAATGGATATCGTGAGAAGTTGGCCTGGTATATGCTGTCCACTAATTATAGTGGGCACCTTGCACCAGTCCAAACAACCCCTTATTGGAGATAGGTTAAAGACAACCTTTATTGAAAGCTATCCTAGTGGTAGCTATGGAGAGCAGCCTTCAGGCTAAGTCTTGAAGGAATGTAAAGCAGCTTGTTTTACCAGTCTATAATCTCTTGAGTGACCAAATGAAAGAGGACCACACCAGGTATATATTTAAAATATATGTATTTAGTCTTAAACACACCCCTCTAGTCTCTTTATGAGGCTAGAGTTCGAAGTACATAAGTTACAAGTCAGTTATCAACAGTAATAGCACAAATACACGTTTGAGCCCTAGGGGCGAACCAAACCATATACCAATAAAGTGGTATAAGAACCACGACTGAGCTAGACACAAGGCCTAGAGCCTGTAGAAGTGCTTGGCCCTCAAGGAACCACCCAAGGTAGTGACACAGGGGACCCACGGGGGACGCGTGCAGTGTGAGAACACAGCCGGGAGCCGCCGTTGACTTCTATGGGGAATGTCGCGGTTGGAGTGTTAAAGAAAAAGGACACTTAGAGGAGGACTTGGAGCAAACCCCTTTAGAACTAGGTCGTTCTAGAGTCTATACCCACGGGAGCACCGGAGTACTCGAGTTACCTCACCCAGGGAAGCCGGGGGCATAGGTGTCTTTCGGGGTCGGGTTTCGTCGTCGTTTTCAATGGCGATCTGCTGCAAAGTGCTGCTGGCGACCAAGTCGAAAGTGTTCGGGTGGATCCAAGGGTGGATCGAAGATCTGAAGAACCTGAAAGCAGAGGGGACAGAGTCTGGGTCACTAGCCAGTGACCAGGAAGGCGATGAGCAGATGCCCACCGATGTCGGGTGCTTCAGGTAGGTTGACGGTTGTCTTGACTCTTCAGCCACGAGGTCCAGGAGGCGTCGACGACAACCAGGAGCTGGATTCGAGCTGTCCCACAACGTCTGTCGATTGCAGGGGTGTCGGCGACCGGATTGGACCCAACAAGCCTTGGCAACGGCAAGTCTCGTAGAAACAAAGAAAGGACATTGATGCAGACCAGCAAGGTCTGGGGGACTCACCCAGCGAGGGTAAGTCAGGGCACGTCTGGAGCAACCAGGAAATCCCAAACAGAAGAAGAGTTGCCTTCGGGAGGGCCCACTAGCCAACAGACTAGCAACCATGAAGGAGCCTCGAGTGGACGCACTTGGAGCTGGCTCACAGGACACTCGTGGAGTGGAGGCCAGTGATCTTCGGTGCAGTCGGTGCTGGAGACGGGGGCTACTCGGAGCCCAAAGCACAACTTCGTGGGAGACCAGGAAGAGGATGCACTTGCAAAAGTACTTGGTGTCCAGGGGTCACAGTTCCACGTTACTCACGACAGCTACGGGCCTCAGCTTTGCTGGGGACTCAGGGCAGCCTCGGGGAAGTCTGGAAATCCACCTCTGGTGATGCAAAGACTTTGGCGTCCGGCGGGAGCTTCAGCGATGCAGACCGGACAATTGCTTCTTAGGTGCCTGCCAAGCAGGGGAGTCACTCCTTGACCCCAAAGGGAGATTCTTCAGTCCTCTAATCTTCAGGTAGAGCGTCGAAGGTCCAGGATTCAGTGTCAGAGTTTCGTCCAGGGTAATCTAAAGTCCTAAGGACTGGGGTCCCATACTTATACTAAGTTAGGGGGTTGGACATACTCTGGGGACCCACCTATGGGAGGGTCAGGGAAGAGGGGTGGTTACACCCATTCCCTTTGTCCAGTTTCGCACCAGAGCAGGGGCAGGTAGCCCCTGCAACCGGTTTGAACTGGCATATGCACAGGGACACCAAGTGGGCCCCCAGTGCAGGATTTCTGAGCACCAGAGAGTGCTCCCGCCCAGCCCCAATACACATTATCCTGTCTGGGGAGGTGGTTACACCTCCCTGCGACAGGAAACCTATTGTCCAGGCCTCCCCTGCCGGAGTTTCAGTCAGCAGTAGGAGGCCAGACCCGTGTCTGTGGCAGCGGCATCCATTTTGTGATGCCAGGGCTCTGGAAAGAAGTTACCGGGTAGCCCGGTGTGTACATGTCTCTCCCTCTAGAAGGGTGGAATGCTACCCCCGCCGCCAGGACTGGCGGGGGGGGGGTAGTATTCCAAGATGTTTGACACCAAACACGACATGTTTTGGTGCAGCCAGTCCAAAGTTAGCATTGTACCGCGAGGATATAATGCACTTAAGAGTATATGGTCAGGCTGTACCACAAACAGCATCAGAGGAGGGACTCCGAACGCTGTAGAGGGGCTCTGCTCATGCAGGGGCACCCTCTCACATAAGAACCAAGCACTCTGCCTTCAGGATTGGTAAGGCCTGCCATAGGAGTGACTTATAGGTTTATATGTGTGTGCAATGGTAGTGATATAGGTAGCCTATACCACTGTAAGGGGTGCATGCACCACCTTACTCAGGCTGTAGTAGCAGACCTGTGGTGTCATTTTGGATGGCCTTCCAGGGGTGGCACAATACATGCTGCAGCCCCTGGTAGGCCTCTGAGGTACCTATGCCCTGGGTACATAGTATACCATATACTAGGGACTTATAAGGACACTCCAGATTCCAATCAGAGATGTGCCTAAGGCACATGGAAACCATTTTAGAGAGGAAGCAGCTAGGCTGGGGTTCTGATTAGCAGGGCCCCAGCCAGACTAAAGTCGAAAAACAGTGAAGCATCAGCAAAAAGTGGGGGTACCCATGTGAAGCAGATCCTACTCTCCTACACACCCCCCCCCCCAAATGTAGGGACATTAAACTAACCTTGACCAGTTGAGTCTTCATGTTCTAAGTGGAAGTACCTAGAGAGTCCATCTGCATTGGCATGGTTACTCCCAGGTCTATGTTCCACTGTAAAGTCCTTCCCCTGTAGGGAAATGGACCACCTAAGCAGTTTGGAGTTTTCACCCTTCATTTGTTTTAGCCATAGGAGGGGCTTGTGGTCTGTTTGAACAAGGAAGTGAGTACCAAACAAGTATGGCCTCAACTTCTTCAGAGCCCAAACCACAGCAAAGGCCTCCTCTCTATGGCTGACCAACGTTTCTCTCTAGGGGTCAGCCTTCTGCTAATAAAAGCTACTGGCTGATCCTGACCTTCATCATTCAATTTTGACAGTACAGCCCCTACCCCCAATTCAGATGCATCTGTTTGGACAATGAACTTCTTGGAGTAATCAGGACTCTGGAGAATGGGAGCAGTGCACATGGCCTGCTTCAGGTCATCAAATGCCTTTTGACAGCTAGCTGTCCACTGAACCTTTTGGGCATTTTCTTGGAAGTTAAGTCATTCAGGGGTGTCACTATTGATCCATACCCCTTGACAAATCTCCTATAGTACCCAGTCAGGCCTAAGAAGGCTCTCACCTGAGTCTGGGTAGTGGGAGCAACCCAGTCCATGATGGTCTGAATTTTGCTCTGCAATGGTTGAACCTGGCCTCCACCTACAAGGTGGCCCAGGTACACAACCTGACTCTGCCCTACCTGGCACTTGGTGGCCTTGATAGTGAGGCCTGCCTTTTGCAGGGCCTCCAAAACATTTCTGAGGTGGACCAGGTGATCCTCCCAGGCGGAGCTAAAGACAGCAATATCATCTAGATTTGCTGCACTGTAGGCCTCCAGACCTGTAAGGACTGTATTCACCAACCTCTGAAAAGTGGCAGGTGCATTCTTCAGACCAAAGGGCATTACCACAAATTGATAATATCCACTAGGGGTTGAGAATGCTGTTTTTGGCTTTGCATCATCAGCTAGTCTGATCTGCCAGTAGCCAGCTGTCAGGTCAAATGTGCTTAGATACTTGGCTGAGGCCAAAGTGTCTATTAGCTCATCTGCCCTAGGTATTGGATGGGCATCAGTCCTAGTGACTGCATTGAGACCCCTGTAGTCCACACAAAACCTCATCTCTCTTTTCCCACCACTGGTGTGAGGTTTTGGCACAAGGACCACTGGACTAGCCCAAGGGCTATCTGAGGGTTCAATAACTCCCAAATCCAACATTTTCTGGACTTCTGTCCTGATACAGTCCCTGACATGGTCAGGTTGCCTATAAATCTTATTTTTAATAGGCAAACTGTCCCCAGTGTCCACTTCATGAGTGCACCAGGTGGTATGACTTGGAGTCAGAGAGAACATATGTCTGTACTGATTGAGCACTTGTCTACAATCAGTTTGCTGCTGAGCAGTGAGGCTGCCTGCCAAGGCTACACCATCCACTGACCCATCATCAGGGTTCTGTGAGAGCAGGTCAGGGAGTGGGTCACTCTCTTCCTCCTGTCCCTCATCAGTAGCCATGAGCAAGCCCATGTCTGCCCTGTCCACATATGGTTTCAGTCTGTTGACATGGAGAACCCTGTGGGGACTCCTGGGTGTTCCTAGGCTACTAAATAGGTAACCTCACCCTTCTGTTCAAGAATGGTATGGGGTCCACTCCACTTGTCTTGGAGAGCTGCTGGGGCCACTGGCTCCAGCACCCACACCTTCTGTCCTGGCTGGTAAACAGTCAGTACAGCCTTTTGGTCATGCCAGGCTTTTTGCAGTTCCTGGCTAGCCTCAAGGTTTTTAGTTGCCTTTTTCATGTACTCAGCCATCCTGGAGCGGAGACCAAGTACATAGTCCACTATGTCTTGCTTTGGGGGCTTGAGAGGTAACTCCCATCCTTCCTTCACCAAGCACAATGGACCCCTGACAGGGTGACCAAACAAAAGTTCAAAAGGGCTGTAGCCAACCCCTTTTGAGGCACCTCCCTGTATGCAAATAAAAGGCAGGGCAAGAGTATGTCCCATCTTCGCCTGAGCTTTTCTGGGAGCCCTTTAATCATGCCCTTTAAGGTTTTGTTGAATCTCTCAACTAAACCATTGCATTGTGGGTGATAGGGTGTGGTGAACTTGTAAGTCACTCCACACTCCTTCCACATTGCCTTCAAGTATCCAGACATAAAGTTTGCATCCCTGTCTGATACAACCTCCTTAGGGAAGCCCACTCTTGAGAAAATTCCCAGGAGGGCTCTTGCCACCACAGGTGCTGTAGTGGTCCTAAGGGGAATAGCCTCTGGGTACCTAGTGGTATGGTCCACCACCACCAGGATAAACCTGTGCCCAGATGCTGTTTGGGGATCCATGGGACCAACTATATCAATCCCCACTCTCGCAAAGGGAACCCCCACCACAGGTAGTGGTATCAGGGGGGCCTTTGTGGTGCCACCTGCCTTCCCACTGGCTTGGCAGGTTACACAGGAGCGACAAAACTCCTTGGTGTCTTCAGACATGTGGGGCCAGTGAAAGTGAGGGACAAGTCTGTCCCAAGTCTTGTTCTGGCCCAGGTGACCTGCTAGGGGAATATCATGGGCTAGGGTCAATAGGAAGCCCCTGAACTTCAGAGGTATAACCAACCTCCTGGTGGCACCAGGCTTGGGGTCTCTACACTCTGAGTACAAGAGTCCATCATCCCAATATACTTTATGGGGACCACTAGCATTCCCAGCAGCCTCAGCAGCACTTTGCTGTCTGAGGGGTTCAAGAGAGGGGCAGCTCTGCTGCTCCTGGCTCAGATCTGCCCTGGAAGTGCCCCCTGTCCCCAAGAACCCAACCTGGTCAGGTTCAAGCTCCTCTGGGACAGTTCCTTCCTCAGGACTGAGATCATCCCCCTCAAGAGACTGATCTTCCTTCTGAGCCAAGGGGAAAGGCACTGCCTTAACCCTACTACTCCTCCTCTTGGATGGCACTTGGTCCATGGTTCCAGGATCCAAGGCCTGTTCAGTGTTAGACATTTTGCTCTGTGACCTGTGTAGGAAAGTGGCTCTGTATATACTGAACCCAAGGGAGGTTCAGGGTGCACAGGGTCCACAGTCCCCAGAGGTTTGGCAGAGGCTAAAGTTAGATATAACCTTACTCTCTAAAGTGGTAGCTTGGTCGAGCAGTAAGGCAGTATCAGAGGACAGTGTAAAGCATTTGTTGTACACACTCAGTCAGCAAATGAAGCCACACACTCAAGAACTGAACTCTAGGCCAATGGTTTGTATATAAAAATATATGCTTGTTTTATTTTAGAACCAACAATAGGTATCAGAATATACTTTCTCAGAATGAGATGCTTTGGTTAACCACTTTACAAATAGGCAATAGACTGTTTGATGATAGTAGTCACAGTTGGTGCAAAAGGCAACACAAGTTCAAACACAATGTAACATTGAGCTCAATGGACAGTTTTGGTTAATTGCAATTAATTACTTTGTAGATTACTTCTCTAACCACAGGACTGGATCCTGGATTCAGTCCTGGGACACTTCCTGTAAACAGGTAAGAAAAACCGTTTTGGTTATAGTAGGGATTTTTGAGGAATATTACTGTATTTCAAAAGTTGCCACTTAGAAACTTTTCTGGGTAAAATTACCAATGTTATCCTATGGAAGGAAATGCAGTTTGCAAGCAAAGTAGGTTTACGTTACTTTTGTAATTCAGTGCTGGGTTCTCAGAGTCAGAACTGGGATATCTATCTAAAACAGGTAAGTAATTACGTTTGTATCGTTGGCGCGATTTTTAAAGAATATTTGTAAGATTCAGAAATCGACACTTAGAAACTTTTTCAGTAAAAAGCAGGCAATGATATCCTATGGCAGGAATTGCAAGTTACCGGTAAGTACGGTTAAAATTACTTTACATGGTTGGTACTGGACTAAAAAATGCAGTACTGACGTCTCTCCTGATAGCAGGTGAGTAATTCGGAATTCGTTACTGTTGTGATTTTTAAACAATATTTTAGTATTTCAAAAGTGGACACTTAGAAGAAATTTCACAGAAAACCAGTCAATGGATCCCTATGGAAGAAAATTGAGTTAGCGGTAAGTAACGTTGTGATTACTTTTTAGGGTCAGTGCTGGGCACCCCGATCCAGCACTGGGATCTCTTCTAATAGCAGGTGAGTATTTTCGTTTTCGTGACTCGGTTGATTTTAGGTGAATATTTTAAAGTTTCAAAACTCCACACTTAGAAGAAATTCCAGGGGGAGCCAGTCAGTGTTACCCTATGGAAGAAAAGTGAGTTATCGGTCTTTGGGTAAGTACTCGACTGGCAGAGTTAAGGTTCTGGGCATAGACTCAGGGGTCCCCCAGGATCAGGTAAGTACAGTCGTTACACCCTCAGCGGCACAGGGGCGGCCGGGTGCAGAGTGAGTAGGCCCAATGTTATCCTATGGCAGGCAGGGGGCCTCGGGTTGGTGGCTGCTGGCAAGCAGGCCACGCGGCTGTGGGAGCTGGGCTCCTGGTCACTTGCTCAGGGCAAATGGGGAAGTAGGTTAGGGTAGAGGTTGCACTTCCAGGGGCACTCGGGCGGCTGGAAGTGCAGGGTGCTTGAGCCGTCGGGCGCTCAATGTTAACCAATGGAGATCTTGGAAGGTGAAAAAGGCTGCAGGCTCGGGGACGGTGACTCTTCAGGAGCGACCAACACTTCGAGAGGTAAGTTGGGGTCTTGGAGGATAGGTAGACACCCAGGAGTTGGGCACAGGGGGCCGTAGGGCGCCGGGTGCAGGGGTGTCTTTTGAGGTCGGGAAATCTTACCCCCTGCTGGTCGCGGTTGGAGGGGTCCCTTGTCCTGAGGCTGTAGGCGTCGTCTGGGTCGTCGAGGAGGGTCCTTGGGCACTGGATTCCAGGTCAGAATCGCCGGGGGGGACGTCCTCAAAGTCTTTGTTCACTCAGGCACAGGCGGGGCTCGGCGGGTGCAGAGTGTGCAGGTTTCGCGGTTCCGTGCCAGGGCCGGGTCTTTTGTAGTTTTTCTTTTGAACAGTACCACTGCTCGTGGGAGTCCCTGGGTTGAAGGCTGTGGCACAGAAGTCAGGTCCTCTGGGGTTTTGAGGTTGCTGAGGCCGGGGTTCCGCAGGAGCAGGTTCGGAGGTCGACAGGCCGGTAGGGCTGGGGCCAAGTCAGTTGTCGTCGCCTCCTTGTTAGCAGCTGCACGGCTGGTCTTCTTGCTTCATCTTCTCTTCTTGTTTTGGATTCGGGAACTGAGGAAGGAAGGTTCAGGGAGCCCCTAAATACTAAATTTAGGGGTGGTTACAGGTAGGTAAGGGCAGGGACCAATGGGTCCCGTCCCTGGGGTGGGTACACCCCTATTCTGCCACTCTCCAGTGGGAGGGGGCAGGAGCCTGTCCCTGGTTGGCTGGGTCCCCCCATCCTCAAGATGGCGGGGACTCGAGTTTGTGCTTCACCTCGCCTCCCCCACCTTAGGGGTGGAGTTGGCAGAGGTGGGCACAACCCATTTCCTGCCTCTGGTTTTCCCGCCGGTTCTCCCGCCAGAAGTGGGGGTAGAACCAGTGGGGACCAGTTTGCTGGGAGCAGCAAATGGTCTGGGGAAGCTCAAAAGGCGGCAGGCCTTTGAAGCTTCCCCTGCCCATCCTGGGGGAGGAGGCTTTGGCACCTCGCCCCAGGATGCGCATTGTTTCAGGCCCCTGAGAGCAGAGGCTCTCGACCCAGGGGTCCAGAAACATGTCTGGTGGTGGCAGCCTGGGCAGCCACTCAGTCCGGACACTGGAGGTCGGGTTGGTTTCAGGGGCATCTCTAAGATGCCCTCTGGAGTGCGTTTACATTAAATCCCACACTGGCATCAGTGGGGGTTTAATGTGCTGAGAAGTTTGATACCAAACTTCTTAGTTTTCAGTGGGGCCATTATGGTGCTGTGGAGTTCGTAATGACAGACTCCCAGCACCATATACTCTTAATGGCAGCACTGCACTTACAATGCCCAAGAATGGACTTGGGCACTGTAGGGGCACAGGGCTCATGCCTCTGTGCCCTCACCACTGGCATAGTGCACCCAGCTAGAGGGGTGGCTGACCTAGGCCAGGGCAGTGGCTTGTAGGCATGGCACACAGGGATGTGTGCCATGTCGACTCTTCACTTTTGTTCTGCACCAAGACACGCAGCCTGCAAAGGCAGTGTGTGTGTGTAAAGGTACAGGGTCCCTAAGGGTGGCACAACAAGTGCTGCAGCCCTTAGGGGCCTTCCCTGGTCACAGTGCCCTGGGTACCCATGGTACCATTTACCAGGGGCTGACCTGTGGCCAGGGATGCCAATTGGGTGTAGGTATCAATGCAGTTTTAGGGAAGGAACACAGGCCCTGGGTACCTGGTTGGCAGGAGCCCAGGGCACACTCAGTCAAAGCACATCAGCAATTCAGCAAAAAGTGGGGGCATACCATGCAAGAAAGATGGCACTTTCTCACAACCTGGTCACAGCAAACACATCTGCAGGGATCCCCAGCATTTCTGCATGGGTCCTGAGCTCCACTTCTGCCCAAGCTGAAGTTTCAAGATCATTGCCAAGCAAGCATTCCACTGGTAGGTTTGCACTCACCACAACCTTCTTAAGGCCAGTTACCCCTCCCCAGGAGAAGTTAACAACTGCCAGAGTATGGTCTGTTCTGACATTGCTAGCATTGGTCACTTGGTACATTTCACCAAGTATAATCTGCCCAGGATCCACAAGGTCTTGTGTCACCATGGTGACACTTGCCCCTGTGTCCCTAAATGCCAAAGCCTCTTTTCCATTGATTAAGGGCTGTTGCCTGTACTTGCCCAGATTACTGGGACTCACAGAGGAGGTCACATCCATGCCTCCATCACAGACTAGGACAGCCTGAGTGAGTTCTCTGACTAGGCCAGAGCTCATCTCATTACCCAGGGTCAACCCTACTAAACCCTTGGCCTGTGTACTCCCACCACCAATTGTAACTGCACTAGGGGGAACAGGTGCCTTAGGGAACAGGTGCCTTAGGGGCATTGGTGGGGGCTGGAATAGAGTCTTTGGACTTGGTGCAATCACTGGTCCAGTGTGTCTTTTGCTTACAGACTTTGCACCATGGTTTCTTTTGGCATTTTCCCTTGTTAGACTGTGAATCCCCACCTGAAGAAGATTTTTGGGGACCTTGTGAAGACTTCTGGTCTTTACCCTTCTCCCCACCCTTATCAGAGTTTTTAGAATCTTGCTTCTTAGGGTCACCACCTTGCTTCTGTACCTTCTGCCTCACCCTGGTTCTGACCCATTTGTCTGCCTTCTTTCCCAATTCTTGGGGAGAGGTCAGATCAGAGTCCACAAGGTACTGATGCAACAGCTGATTTTGACAGTTATTAAGAATCTGCTCTCTCATGATAAGATTGTACAATCCTGTGAAGTCACATACCTTACTGCCCATCAACCAACCTTCCAGAGCCTTAGCAGAACAATCCACATAGTCCACCCAGTCTTGAGTCTGTGCTTTTTGGGTATCTCTGAACTTTAACCTGTATTGTTCAGTTGTTAGGCCAAACCCTTCAATCAGAGCACTCTTCAAGACTTTGTAATTGTCAGCATCCTCCTCTCTAACAGTGAGGAGCTTATCTCTACCTTTGTCTGCAAAGGAGAGCCACAAGTTGCTGCCCACTGCTCCTGAGGGACCCTCTGTACTTTACAGGCCCTCTCCAGTGCAGTTATCCATTTGTGGATGTCATCCCCACTCTGGTAGGGAGGGACAATCTTGCTCAGGTTTCTATGGTCATAAGACCTTTCCCTATCTCTGGGGAAATTGCTGCCACCATGGGACTCTAGTCCCATCTTTTTCTCTGTCTATAGAGATCTAGGGACTCCTGTCTATAGCCAACTGCTGTTTTCTGAGCTCAAGCTGGGCTTGCTCATACTGAATCAGTCTCTTTCTCCTCTCATGAGAGGATTCCCTCCCATGAGAGGAGACAGAGGTCCCTACTGAGGTGTCAGAGTGGTTAGACTCCTGAGAAGGAGATCTAGTCCTTCTGGGCACACTCTCAAATCTTCCTGGGGGGACAGGGGGGAGGTCATTCTGGGCCTCCTCCTCTTCCTCAGGAGTAGCTGCACTTTCCAGGTCAGGATCATTGTCATCCCCCTGGCCAGTTTCAGAGGTTGGGTCCTGGGTATTTTCATCCCTGGACTCTCCCTCTTCTTCTACCCCACCCTCTCTGCCTACCCTTTCAGACCTTATGGGTCTTCTAAAGTCATCTAGCAGAAGCATCTCTACGAGACGTTGGGTGTTGGCACTTTTGCCTGTCTTCAACTTCCTAACTTTGCACAACTCTCTCAATTCCAAGAATGTCATATCTGGATGGCAGGAGCTCACTGGTTCCTGGCAATGAAGACATTACTAGTGTGGTGTGGTGTATGCACTACCTACTCTAGTGTGGCCTACTAAACTCTCTTGAGTTGTAGAAAGGGTGTGCTATCCCTTAACACACAACTCTAAGTTCAGTAGAACTTACTGTATCCTAAGCTTGATTTATATGTACCTAAGGTACCTTAGTGGTTTTCAGTTGATCAATTCAATTGAGATTATCTGGTAAAATAATAGCAAGCTGGAATCCCACACGCTGCACACCAATGTGAGAAGTTGGCCTGGTATATGCTGTCCACTAATTATAGTGGGCACCTTGCACCAGTCCAAACAACCCCTTATTGGAGATAGGTTAAAGACAACCTTTATTGAAAGCTATCCTAGTGGTAGCTATGGAGAGCAGACTTCAGGCTAAGTCTTGAAGGAATGTAAAGCAGCTTGTTTTACCAGTCTATAATCTCTTGAGTAACCAAATGAAAGAGGACCACACCAGGTATATATTTAAAATATATGTATTTAGTCTTAAACACACCCCTCTAGTCTCTTTATGAGGCTAGAGTTCGAAATACATAAGTTACAAGTCAGTTATCAACAGTAATAGCACAAATACACGTTTGAGCCCTAGGGGCGTACCAAACCATATACCAATAAAGTGGTATAAGAACACGACTGAGCTAGACACAAGGCCTAGAGCCTGTAGAAGTGCTCGGCCCTCAAGGAACCACCCAAGGTAGTGACACAGGGGACCCATGGGGGACGCGTGCAGTGTGAGAACACAGCCGCGAGCCGCCGTTGACTTCTATGGGGAATGTCGCGGTTGGAGTGTTAAAGAAAAAGGACACTTAGAGGAGGACTTGGAGCAAACGCTTTAGAACTAGGTCGTTCTAGAGTCTATACCCACAGGAGCACCGGAGTACTCGAGTTACCTCACCCAGGGAAGCCGGGTGCGTAGGTGTCTTTCGGGGTCGGGTTTCGTCGTCGTTTTCAATGGCGATCTGCTGCAAAGTGCTGCTGGCGACCAAGTCGAAAGTGTTCGGGTGGATCCAAGGGTGGATCGAAGATCTGAAGAACCTGAAAGCAGAGGGGACAGAGTCTGGGTCACTAGCCAGTGACCAGGAAGGCGATGAGCAGATGCCCACCGATGTCGGGTGCTTCAGGTAGGTTGACGGTCGTCTTGACTCTTTATCCACGAGGTCCAGGAGGCGTCGACGATGACCAGGAGCTGGATTCGAGCTGTCCCACAACGTCTGTCGATTGCAGGGGTGTCGGCGACCAGATTGGACCCAACAAGCCTTGGCAACGGCAAGTCTTGTAGAAACAAAGAAAGGATGTTGATGCAGACCAGCAAGGTCTGGGGGACTCACCCAGCAAGGGTAAGTCAGGGCACATCTGGAGCAACCAGGAAAGCCCAAACAGAAGAAGAGTTGCCTTTGGGAGGGCCCACTAGCCAATGGACTAGCAACCGTGAAGGAGCCTCGAGTGGACGCACTTGCAGCTGGCTCACAGGACACTCGTGGGGTGGAGGCCAGTGATCTTCAGTGCAGTCGGTGCTGGAGGCGGGGGCTACTCGGAGCCCAAAGCACAACTTCGTGGAAGACTAGGAAGAGGATGCACTTGCAAAAGTACTCGGTGTCCAGGGGTCACGGTTCCACGTTACCCACGACAGCTACGGGCCTCAGCTTTGCTGCGGACTCAGGGCAGCCTCGGGGAAGTCTGGAAATCTACCTCTGGTGATGCAAAGACTTCGGCGTCCGGCGGGAGCTTCAGCGATGCAGACCGGACAATTGCTTCTTAGGTGCCTGCCAAGAAGGGGAGTCACTCCTTGACCACAAGGGAAATTCTTCAGTCCTCTAATCTTCAGGTAGAGCATTGAAGGTCCAGGATTCAGTGTCAGAGTTTCGTCCAGGGTAATCTAAAGTCCTAAGGACTGGGGTCCCATACTTATACTAAGTTAGGGGGTTGGACATACTCTGGGGACCCACCTATGGGAGGGTCAGGGAAGAGGGGTGGTTACACCCATTCCCTTTGTCCAGTTTCGCGCCAGAGCAGGGGCAGGTAGCCCCTGCAACCGGTTTGAACTGGCATATGCACAGGGACACCAAGTGTGCCCCCAGTGCAGGACTTCTGAGCACCAGAGAGTGCTCCCGCCCAGCCCCAATACACATTATCCTGTCTGGGGAGGTGGTTACACCTCCCTGCGACAGGAAACCTATTGTCCAGGCCTCCCCTGCCGGAGTTTCAGTCAGCAGCAGGAGGCCAGACCCGTGTCTGTGGCAGCGGCATCCATTTTGTGATGCCAGGGCTCTGGAAAGAAGTTACCGGGTAGCCCAGTGTGTACATGTCTCTCCCTCTAGAAGGGTGGAATGCTACCCCCGCCGCCAGGACTGGAGGAGGGGGGGTAGTATTCCAAGATGTTTGACACCAAACACGACATGTTTTGGTGCAGCCAGTCCAAAGTTAGCATTGTACCGCGAGGATATAATGCACTTAAGAGTATATGGTCAGGCTGTACCACAAACAGCATCAGAGGAGGGACTCCGAACGCTGTAGAGGGGCTCTGCTCATGCAGGGGCACCCTCTCACATAAGAACCAAGCACTCTGCCTTCAGGATTGATAAGGCCTGCCATAGGAGTGACTTATAGGTTTATATGTGTGTACATATGTAGTGATATAGGTAACCTATATCACAGTAAGGGGTGCATGCACCACCTTACCCAGGCTGCAGTAGCAGACATTTTGGATGGCCTTCCAGGGGTGGCACAATACATGCTGCAGCCCCTGGTAGGTCTCTGAGGTACCTATGCCCTGGGTACATAGTATACCATATACTAGGGACTTATAAGGGCACTCCAGATTCCAATCAGAGATGTGCCTAAGGCACATGGAAACCATTTTATAGAGGAAGAAGATAGATTGGGGCCCTGAATAGCAGGACCCCAGTCCAACTAAGTCATAAACCAGCAAAACACCAGGAAAAAAGTGGGGGCAACCATATAGTCAGATTCCACCTTCCTACAGGGTGCACCGCTGCTCACGGGCGGAAAACAGCGTTTTCTCCCACCACCAGCATCGCGGAGGTGCATCCGCCAGTCATCGTAATGGACCCCATAGTTTGGAATTTCAGAGCACACTATGTTAAACTTTCCAATTTCTTCTTCAAACTGATCAATCATAATCACTTTCCCATCTTCTTCAACATCTGTAATTGTCAAACTTTCACTTTCTATACACTGCTCTTCTGAACCAAAATATCGGAACTGAATATCATTACTTTTTTTTTGTACATCTGATAAAGAACCGTGTAAAAGAGCTGTATTTAGTTCACCTAAACATAATGCAGGACTTTTTACATAGTACAGTTTCCTTACAAACGTCCGCATTTCTGAATGGTGTACTGCTAACATCCTTAGGTGATGAAAAACACTTTTACACACTTTTCTTGAAAGACAAGCCAGAGAATGCCCATGTTTCTCAGTATATTTTCTTACATTACAAGGATCTAGTGTTTGTAACAACCTAATCTTCTGTTTTACACTTTTCTGTGTATATTCTCGTAACAAATTTTGCATTATATCAATAGATTCATGTCGAATACTACTAATTCTGCTACAACCCCACTTATACACAGGAGCTTGTGTGCGTTTCCCTTGCACTTCTTCAGCTATTAACTGTTCTGCACTAATAGTAACCATTTCCTCTTTTGGAACAGGATAACCATTCTGAACTTCGTAGCAACGACCTCCAGTATCAACTGCAAATGGTAAACTATTTTTTTGGAAGTAACTCTCTTCATTAAAAAAAAGTTCACTATTAGATGTATGTTTCCATTTTCCACTGAAGATTTTACAAAAGTTGCTTCTGTTCACACGTCTTTTTTTTACTTTTGTCTTTCAGAATCTTCATTGTTTTATCCAACACTTTCACATATTACATCACTCATGACATGGTCAGTGACATCACTGATGACATCACTGATGACATCTCAAATGACATCACTGATGACATCATCCAGTGACTGTGTGTTTCTGTAAAGTTTAAATATGTTTAATATATATAGGGAAAGGCGTATTGAAGAATGAGTGGGTGTATAAGTGTCTGAATGGATGATTTAGTACGTGAGTGACTGACTCTACAAGTGAGTGATTAAACGTATCTTACTGAATGCATGGGTTAGTGACTAAACTGTGTGAATGTCTGTATCCGTCTGTTTGTTGGTGTGTAAGTGGATGCATGGATTTGCGAATAGCTACATGAGTGTCTATATGGGTTATTGATTGGTTCTCTGAGTATCTGTATGGCTGCCTGAGTGTTTGTGTGGGTGGGGTGTGTGTGACTCTATACATAGATGTGTGAGTGGGTGATTCACTGGGTGCATGATTTCAAGAGTGCATCTGTGATGGACTGCTTGGGTGGGTGAGTGTGTGTATGGGTGTGTTAGTGATTGAATGTATATCTCAGTGGTACATGTGTGAGTAACTACATATGTGAAAGGCAGTATATATGTGTGTTGGAGTATATAAATAGCTATAAGCGAGAGTGAGTGATTGTGATAGTGGCTGTATGGATGAGTGTGTGCTTGTATCAGTGATTGTATAAGAGCGTAAGAATGTGCTAGTATTTGTATGAGTAAGTGAGCTGGTGTGTGTATAACTGTATAGGTGAGTAAATGGCAGTGTGTTTAATTATTTGCATGACTGACTAGGTGTGTGAGTACCTCTATGGATGAGTGGCGGTGTTTGAGTGTGTATATAGGAGTATGAGTGCATATGATAGTCCTGTACTGAGTGACCGTAAGTATGAGTGACTGTACGGGTGAGTGAGTGGATGTGTGCGTAGACCTAAGAATCAGTGAGTGGGTATGTAGTTATTGGTGTTGGAGTGTGTATGGTTTTGCGAATGGCAGTGTGTAATTTAGAGTGGGTGTATCAAAGGTTATATTAGGGTGTGAGGAGGTGCATCAGATTATCACATGGATGATGTCATCAGTGATGTCATTTGAGATGTCATCAGTGATGTCATCAGTGATGTCACTGACCATGTCATGAGTGATGTAATATGTGACGTCATCAGCAGTGCATTGCGGGCGCGAGTTATAGTTAGCTGAACTAACTATAACGGGGAATTTCACGGGTTTTGTACGAGTGAAATGTCCAACTAACTATAACTGTCCCTAAAACCTATGGTTTTTTCAGTGAATTTCAAAGGTTTTTAAATGCTAATTTCTAACTATAACGTGTCTGAAACCTATGGTTTTTTCAGTGAATTTCAAAGGTTTTTTAAATGCTAATTTCTAACTATAACGTGCCTGAAACCTATGGTTTTTTCAGTGAATTTCAAAGGTTTTTTAAATGCTAATTCCTAACTATAACATGTCTGAAACCTACATTTTTTTCAGTGAATTTCAAAGGTTTTGTAAATGACAATTTTTAAATGTATTCATTGTTATATTAATTTTTGTCATACTGATTTACTACATTTTTAGAAACAAAATTCTTTTTACATATTTTATTTTTTAAATTACATTGTAATTACATTATACATTACATTACAAAAAATACTTTATGAGAATGAATTACTTTAGTTTAAATACTTTGCACATAGGCAATAGACTTTTAAGTACAGTAGTTACAGTTGTTGCAATGGGCAACACATTTTCAAACACAATGCAACATTCAGCTCAATGTGAATTTCTAGTTAAATGCAATTAGTTACTTTATGGATTACTTTTCTAACCACAGAACTGGATCCTAGATTCAGTCCTGGGACATCTCCTGTAAACAGTTGAGTAAAAGCGTTTTGGTTACAGTAGTGATTTTTAAGGAATATTATTGTATTTTAAAAGTTGACACTTAGAAACTTTTTCACATAGAATCACCAATGTTATCCTATGGAAGGAAATTCACTTAGCAGGTAAAAACTGTTATCGTTACTTTTTCTTACTCAGTTTTGGATCCTGGATCCAGCACTGGTGCATCTCCTGTAAACAGTTGAAAGAATGCGTTTAAGTCATACAGGCGATTTTTAAGGAATATTTGTAGTTTGTGAAAATCGACACTTTGAAACTTTTCTGCTGAAAACCAGACAATGGATTCCTATGGAAGAAAATATAAGTTACTGGTAAGTACGGTTAAAATTACTTTTCAGGGTCAGTGCTGGGCTAAAAGATGCAGCACTGGGTTCTCTCCTGATAACAGGCGAGTAAATTGGAATTCGTACTTTGGTTGATTTTAGAGGAATATTATAAAGTTCCAAAACTCCACACTAAAGAATTTCCAAGTGAAACCAGTCAATGTTAGCCTATGAAGGAAATTCAAGTTACCGGTAAGTATGGTTAAAATTACTTTTCTGGACCAGTACTGGGCTGAAAGATGCAGCACTGAGGTCTCTCCTGATAACAGGTGAGTAAATCAGAATTCGGATTTCGGCTGATTTTAGAGGAATATTTGTATGTTTCAAAAATCAACACTTAGAAACTTTTTCAGCAAAAAGCAGACAATGATATCCTATGGACGGAAATTCAAGTTACTGGTAAGTACGGTTAAAATTACTTTTGAGGATCAGTACTGGGCTGAAAGATGCAGCACTGAGGTCTCTCCTGATAACAGGTGAGTAAATCGGAATTGGTATTTCGGCTGATTTTAGAGGAATATTTTAAAGTTCCAAAACTCCACACTTAGAAGAATTTCCAAGTGAAACCAGTCAATGTTAGCCTATGGAAGGAAATTCAAGTTACTGGTAAGGACGGTTAAAATTACTTTTCCGGACCAGTACTGGGCTGAAAGATACAGCACTGAGGTCTCTCCTTATAACAGGTGAGTAAATCGGAATTCGTATTTCGGCTGATTTTAGAGGAATATTTGTATGTTTCAAAAATCAACACTTAGAAACTTTTTCAGCAAAAAGCAGGCAATGATATCCTATGCAAGGAAATTCAAGTTACTGGTAAGTACGGTTAAAATTACTTTTCAGGATTAGTACTGGGCTGAAAGATGCAGCACTGAGGTCTCTCCTGATAACAGGTGAGTAAATCGGATTTCGTTGTTCGGCAGATTTTAGAGGAATATTTGCACAATGGTGAAGGGAGGGGGCGGGGCCTGAGGTGACATCTGTGCAAACGCGCCCCGTGGCGCATTTTAAGTTGGGGGATTAAGTCCCCTTGAATCATGAGGGTCCCTAGGGGCCAACTAGCCCACCAGGAACCTCCAGTATGCGCCAGGGGCTGCGTTGCAGAGAGGTGTACAGAGGCCACACCCCTTTTACACCTCTCTGCAACGCAGCTCTGTGGCGCTTTCTGGATGTACCTGTTGGGCTAGTTGGCCCCCAGGGACCCTCAGGATTGAAGGGGATTTAATTCCCCATCTTAAAACGCGCCACGGGGCCTGTTTGCACACATGTCACCTGAAGCCCCGCCCCCTCCCTTCACCACTGTGCAAACGCGCCCCGTGGCGCGTTTTAAGTTGGGGGATTAAGTCCCCTTGAATCCTGAGGGACCCTGGAGTCCAACTAGGCCACCATATACTTCTAAAAAGCGCCACAGAGCTGCGTTGCAGAGAGGTGTAAAAAGGGCGTGGCCTCTGTACACCTCTCTGCAACGCAGCCCCTAGCGCATACTGGAGGTTCCTGGTGGGCTAGTTGGCCCCAGGGACCCCCAGTATTCAAGGGGAATTACTTCCCTTCTTAAAACGCGCCAGGGGCGCGTTTGCAGAGTACTGCAGGGAGAGGGGCGGGGCCTCCGGCACGATGCCGGTCGTTTTTTTTTTTTTAAATTTTTTTTAAAGGGAGGGGGCTGCGTGGCCCCCTTCCCTTGCCCACTTTGGCCCCGGGGACCCCATCCCCCGGGGCCTGAGCATTTTTTTTTTTAAATGAAAAAAAAAAACGGGAAGGGGGCCGCGTGGCCCCCTTCCCTGGGCCTGTATTGGCCCCGGGGACCCCATCCCCCGGGGCATGCCCTCAATTTTTTTATTTGGAGGGGGCTGCGTGGCCCCCTCAGGCCATTTAAGGCCCCGGGGACCCCATCCCCCGGGGCCGGCCTTGCACTTTTTATTTTTATTTTTTACTAATTTGGGGAAGGGGGCTGCGTGGCCCCCCTCCCTGGCCACTTATGGCCCCGGGGACCCCATCCCCCGGGGCCTGGCCTCTGGTTGGGGACTGTGGGGGGTCCCCAATCCCCCCACAGTCCCAGCCGGCTCCCCGCCTCCTGCGCGAGCCGGCATTGCTTTCCACATGGGGAGCAGCTAACATGCTGCTCCCCATGTGGAAAGCAATTGTCTTTGGATATTGGAAGCGAGAGCAGGTTTCCCTGCTCTCGCTTCAATATCCAAAGCAGTTTGCTATGGCAGGACGGGAGCCGCGAGGCTCCCGCCCTGCCATAGCAAACTACAGTGTCCCGGGGTAGGCACCCCGGGACACTGCAGGAGCCGGCCCTGGGGGTGGTGGTCCCCAGGGCCATCAAGGGCTCCAGGAGGGGGCCACGCGGCCCCCTCCCTTAAATTGCACAGCCCCGGGGAGGTGGTGGTCCCCGGGCTCTGGGGGTCCGTAATGGACCCCCACATTTATTTTGTAAGTGCCCCGGGGAGGTGGTGGTCCCCGGGGCGTGTGGGGGCTGAAGCCCCCCACACCTTATTTATTTAAAAAAAGAAGCCCCGGGGGGTGGCGGTCCCCGGGGCTGCGGGAGGGCAGGAGAGCCCTCCCGCACCATTTTTTATAAAGCCCTGGGGGTGGCGGTCCCCGGGCTTGGGGGCCCTTTGAGGCCCCCCATACAAACAATATACCCACCCCCACCATGCCCCCGGGACTTGGGCCACCCGGGGGCAAAATGCAATCGAAGCGCGGGAGACCGCGCTTCGATTTTTTTTTTTTTGGCAGGATTCGCGCAACCTGAGCGCATCCTGCCGATTTTTAAATTTTTTTTTTTTATTTTTTTTTGCCCAGGGGGTCCTTGTGGGACCCCCTGAGCAAACCTAGAGGGTCAGGGTGTTTCTACCCTGCCCCTTTGTGCGCTTTGCGCACTTGTTTCTGTCCCTCGGTTCTACCGAGGGACAAAATGGCTGCCAACATTTCCTGAATCGGAATGTTGACAGCCAGCTGACAGCCAATTAACATGCAGCTCGTGATCGGGACGGTGCGCGCAGGGTGCGCTGAGGGTACGCGGACCCTACTCGGCCATAGATATATATATGTACTTTTACTTTTGATTTTCTCAGCAACTACTGAACGGATTTACACCATTTAACAAAAAGGGTTCTTTCTGAACCAAGAACTACCTCTTTGCCAAATTTGGTGTAATTCCGTTCAGCAGTTCAGGCTGTAGCCGTGTCTAAAGTTTCCTATGGAAAATTGCATGGGGAAAACGCGTTTTGGGACCCCCCTTTTTTCTCGGCCCCCGCTTGACGAATCACCCCGAGACTTTCAGGGTAGGAGCGGACCGGAGCGCCCCACAAAGTTTGAAAATTTTGCGAAGATACGTCAACCGGCAAGAGAGTTATTTCAAATAGAATGTCGCGGATTTCCTATGGATAATAGGTTGTAACTATAAACCTTTGAAATTCACAGTTATACTTACTTGGACATTGCATTGTCACTGACCATGTCATGAGTGATGTAATATGTGACGTCATCAGCAGTGCATTGCGGGGGCGCGAGTTATAGTTACCATAGGAGTGACTTATAGGTTTATATGTGTGTGCAATGGTAGTGATATAGGTAGCCTATACCACTGTAAGGGGTGCATGCACCACCTTACTCAGGCTGCAGTAGCAGACCTGTGGTGTCATTTTGTTTGGCCTTCCAGGGGTGGCACAATACATGCTGCAGCCCCTGGTAGGCCTCTGAGGTACCTATGCCCTGGGTACATAGTATACCATATACTAGGGACTTATAAGGGCACTCCAGATTCCAATCAGAGATGTGCACATGGAAACCATTTTAGAGAGGAAGCAGCTAGGCTGGGGTTCTGATTAGCAGGGCCCCAGCCAGACTAAAGTCGAAAAACAGTGAAGCATCAGCAAAAAGTGGGGGTACCCATGTGAAGCAGATCCTACTCTCCTACAGAGATGGTCTGCAGGCAGCTTTCCTGGTTGAAAAACAGTCTTCAGCTCTGCATTGAGTCTGTGCTTGATTGTATTTTGAGTGTTTGTTCCATCTTGTTCCAATGCTCCTTCTTCATAGGTTCTCAGCGCTGTTCCACCGTGGTTTGTATGACACACCTTCTGTTGCCGGATTGGGCGAGATTTGCCACATCATCAGGCCCTGGCCAGGATAAAGTGAGGCACCACAATATGGAAGTATTTGGGCTCATTTGCGACAGAAGGTCTAGTGCAACATCATTTGATCTTATAAAGGGTTGTAAATACATCTATAACAATCACTCTTTATATAAACTGATACAGTGAGGTTTTGTCAGTGCAATGTGTAATTTATGGTGGTTTTCCTTATGCCCCTACAGTCTGTAGACTGCAGGGCACAGGGCACAGCTGAAAGTTTGAGTATTCAGTCTATACACAAAAAGAGTTGGAAGGTATTCCAGGCAGGTGATACGCTTGTGTTTGTCAAATATAGTGTCAGAGCACATTTGGATTGCTTGCTCATAAAATAATTATTCTCTAAGTTCACTTTAATTGCAAATTGCTTACTTATTCCTTGCAACAACATCCATCCATGCATATTCACCTTTGTAATCATCTGTTTACGCAGACATCTCTCTATCCACCCTCCTGCTCACAGTGCATGTGCCATCTGACTGCAATGTGCGTTTCTGTGTTCGGCACCTGTATCTGCATGTGCCTGCATGTTTTGTCTGACTCCATGCATGCCTGTGTGTGTATATTTCCATGTGGGCGGGGCCTGTGTGAGTAAGGGCACCTGCAAGTGCGTCTCTGTTTGCCATCAAAATACTTCGGGGCAGATTTACAAGAAAGTGACGCATCTGTAGAGATGCGTCACAATTTTCCCTGCGCCACCCTGACAAACCCTTGCGCCACCATGGATGCGCCGTATTTACAATACGGCGCACCATGGCGCAAGGATTGACAGATGCGTCAGAAATTCTGAAGCATCTGTTGGCACAAAAGTCATGCATTGCTGGAGTCGTGTCCCAAGCACGACGCAAATCCAGCAATGCATGGGGAGGCCTATCCTCAGTGTGCTGCGTCACTTCTTACGTTGGGGGATTAAACATACAAATATTCCTCTAAAATCAGCCGAAATACGAATTCCGATTTACTCACCTGTTATCAGGAGAGACCTCAGTGCTGCATATGTCATTTGAGATGTCATCAGTGATGTCATCAGTGATGTCACTGACCATGTCATGAGTGATGTAATATGTGAAAGTGTTGGATAAAACAATGAAGATTCTGAAAGACAAAAGTAAAAAAAGATGTGTGAACAGAAGCAACTTTTGTAAAATCTTCAGTGGAAAATGGAAACATACATCTAATAGTGAACTTTTTTTAATGAAGAGAGTTACTTCCAAAAAAATAGTTTACCATTTGCAGTTGATACTGGAGGTCGTTGCTACAAAGTTCAGAATGGTTATCCTGTTCCAAAAGAGGAAATGGTTACTATTAGTGCAGAACAGTTAATAGCTGAAGAAGTGCAAGGGAAACGCACACAAGCTCCTGTGTATAAGTGGGGTTGTAGCAGAATTAGTAGTATTCGACATGAATCTATTGATATAATGCAAAATTTGTTACGAGAATATACACAGAAAAGTGTAAAACAGAAGATTAGGTTGTTACAAACACTAGATCCTTGTAATGTAAGAAAATATACTGAGAAACATGGGCATTCTCTGGCTTGTCTTTCAAGAAAAGTGTGTAAAAGTGTTTTTCATCACCTAAGGATGTTAGCAGTACACCATTCAGAAATGCGGACGTTTGTAAGGAAACTGTACTATGTAAAAAGTCCTGCATTATGTTTAGGTGAACTAAATACAGCTCTTTTACACGGTTCTTTATCAGATGTACAAAAAAAGTGTAATGATATTCAGTTCCGATATTTTGGTTCAGAAGAGCAGTGTATAGAAAGTGAAAGTTTGACAATTACAGATGTTGAAGAAGATGGGAAAGTGATTATGATTGATCAGTTTGAAGAAGAAATTGGAAAGTTTAACATAGTGTGCTCTGAAATTCCAAACTATGGGGTCCATTACGATGACTGGCGGATGCACCTCCGCGATGCTGGCGGTGGGAGAAAATGCTGTTTTTCGCCCGTGAGCAGCGGTGCACCCTGTAGGAAGGTGGAATCTGACTATATGGTTGCCCCCACTTTTTTCCTGGTGTTTTGCTGGTTTATGACTTAGTTGGACTGGGGTCCTGCTATTCAGGGCCCCAGTCTATCTGCTTCCTCTATAAAATGGTTTCCATGTGCCTTAGGCACATCTCTGATTGGAATCTGGAGTGCCCTTATAAGTCCCTAGTATATGGTATACTATGTACCCAGGGCATAGGTACCTCAGAGACCTACCAGGGGCTGCAGCATGTATTGTGCCACCCATGGAAGGCCATCCAAAATGTCTGCTACTGCAGCCTGGGTAAGGTGGTGCATGCACCCCTTACTGTGATATAGGTTACCTATATCACTACATATGTACACACATATAAACCTAAGCAGGTGTAAGGTTTTGACGCAGTGGCATCCTAGAAGTGGGCGAGTAAAATCTTGTAAGATAGCACTGCGTCACTTCTACGAGGCTTTTTTGCATGGGAACGCCCACCCTGCATACATTATCCCTGACGCAGGTATAATGTGATGCAGGGCTTTACAACGTGACGCATCTCCCTAGATGCGTCACATTGTAAATGGGCCGCTTTTTTACGCCGCCGCTGCGTCACAAAAAGTGACGCAACTCCGGCACAAAAATGACGCAAGGGGCTTGTAAATCTGCCCCTTCATACATCGAACACCCATTATTACATCAACGAACGCATACACCGAAAACAAAGCAGACTTTGTCAACGCTTGTATCACCTTTGGAAGCACGCGGGAGTCAGGGTACATAAACCATCTAATATAGTGGAGCAGCTCAGGTTGTGTCTTTATTTCACTTTAGTAGAAGAGCTGTCACATCTGTGTGTCTGCTCACTGCGTCACTGGCCGCTCCAACCCAGGGCCTTCATCTACTTGCTCCTAATCTTTACTTTCCTCTGCCTTCTGACAAACAAATATTTTTTTTTTAAAACAAAGTAACAAAGTGTAAGTGTGAACTTTAAATATTTTATTTGTATGGTAATCTGGTGAACTCTCCAAATTTATACCACGCACACCCATGAATCTGGCACAAAAATTCGTTTGTAATTCACACATGGTACATTTGTTTTCATCATCGGAGTTTATAGGACTGAAATATTTCTGGCCATTGAAAAAGGTTTATGTATAAAAAATATGTTATTCATATAGGTGATCCAAATCCATTCATGACGTGGCCCGTAAACACACTTTAAGGTAATAAACGAACGGTCTCTCCACACAACAGCAAATATTGTCAGTGGCACACCCACACAACCACATTAGAAACCAAAGGAACATCATTGTAAACAACACCCGACTCTCCTCAACAACTGAATGGAAGCTGATGCTCACTGTCAGTGACTCAGACAGCACTTGTACAAAACGTGGCCACCAACACACTCGGGCCCTGGGCATGGCTGGCAATTCGTCCCACAATCAACAAGGCATTAAAGGATGAGAAAACGTTTATTCATTCCAACACTCAGTGCTCCGAAGACAGGAAACCGTGGAAACGTGAAAGTGAATACATCACAAGGGAGAGCGCACAGAAGAGCAGAGGTGAAGAACAGACTCACAGTCAACAGACGACAGAACAATGATGCAGGTAGCCTGTGATAGTGCCTTACAACCCCTGGCCCAACCAAAAGCAATCCTTGCAAGTGGTCCACCATCCAAATACACCTGACAGGGAAACACATAACTACACAACAAGACAACCCACATGTCTTCAAGTGGCAACATCACAGCAGAGGCACAGCACACGCGGACACCACTGAGGACATCATAAGTGATACCAGTCAGCTAAAACTGACAGCGCCCAAGAAGGTGCCAGCAAGACTGAGTCAGCAAGATGGCAGGTTTCACCAATGAACTGTCCGTCCGTCCTCGTGGGCGTGGCCTCACTTCAAGCTGCTCTACCGTCCAATCACAGCCCAGAGAGCCGGGAGAAGTGCACGTCAGAGCCCGTTCTGTGCCAAGAGCGAAGAGGAGCAGAGTTTAAGGTTGAATCGGAGGCATCGTTCTCAGTGTGTGGGCTCAACAATGTCAATACAGTTCATGCTATGGCTCGCTGGAGTAGTATAGACACCTCCGATGTGCGCACACCGCCCACTCTCTTCGCCATGAACTGTGCACTTGCGCTGGGTGATGTTGCCTCGTTGCAGGAGGGCAGATGTTCCATGTACATGTGCCACTGCCTTACACTTATACCTCATACTTTCAGACTCCTCCTCCACCTACGTGTCCATGGTGGAGCTCCAGAAACGCAGAGTATTTCCCTGTGAGTACCAAACTGCAGCGCACATTTTGCCCCTTCACATGAAAGGGGCAGAGCCAGACCATCCATGACGACTCTTTAGTGTGCCAGAGTTGCACAAGCAGCTACATGCATCGAGCCCACACTCATGATGGCATTTCAGGTTGTTGTGGCATGATCCCGTGCCTCATCAACAAAGCTATGCAAGCTAACCATTGGTCCTTACACTGCCCCATTTGTCCTACTCTGTTTAGGCACTGTGCTTCTTACTTGCCAAATTTCACAACATAGGAATGAATATCGTTCATAACCCACTACCAAGTCACTCTAGTGTACTGACTATGTCTATTTGCTGACTCAGTGTCCTTGACAGGTGTGGTCCAACCTACAACTCCGTCATTGCCACACAGTCCGCATGTAGGGGCTGCACCACAATCATCTGAGATTTACCACGGTGTGCTGCCTTTGAGACCATGCTGGACTGCAGCCTCTCATGCAGAGACCATTGAGACCCCAGCCTCTCATGCAGCGTCCATGCTGGACTGCAGTTTCTCATGCAGAGACCATGCTGGCCTGCAGCCTCTCATGCAGACACCATGCTGGACTGCAGCCTCTCATGCAGCGACCATGCTGGGCTGCAGCATCTCATGCAGAGACCATGCTGGACTGCAGCCTCTCATGCAGAGACCATTGAGACGGCAGCCTCTCATGCAGCGTCCATGCTGGACTGCAGTTTCTCATGCAGAGACCATGCTGGCCTGCAGCCTCTCATGCAGACACCATGCTGGACTGCAGCCTCTCATGCAGCGACCATGCTGGACTGCAGCCTCTCATGCAGAGGCCATAATGGACTGCAGTCTCTCATGCAGCGTCCATGCTGGACTGCAGTTTCTCATGCAGAGACCATGCTGGCCTGCAGCCTCTCATGCAGACACCATGCTGGACTGCATCCTCTCATGCAGCGACCATGCTGGACTGCAGCCTCTCATGCAGAGGCCATAATGGACTGCAGCCTCTCATGCAGCGTCCATGCTGGACTGCAGTTTCTCATGCAGAGACCATGCTGGCCTGCAGCCTCTCATGCAGACACCATGCTGGACTGCAGCCTCTCATGCAGCGACCATGCTGGACTGCAGCATCTCATGCAGAGACCATGCTGGACTGCAGCCTCTCATGCTGAGACCATGCTGGACTGCAGCCTCTCATGCAGAGACCATTGAGACAGCAGTCTCTCATGCAGCGACCATGCTGGACTGCAGCATCTCATGCAGAGACCATGATGGACTGCAGCATCTCATACAAAGACCATGCTGGACTGCAGCCTCTCATGCAGCGACCATGCTGGACTGCAGCCTCTCATGCGGTGACCATGCTGGACTGCAGGCTCTCATGCAGAGACCATGCTAGACTGCAGCCTCTCAAGCAGAGACCATGTTGGACTGCAGCCTCTCAAGCAGAGACCATGCTGGACTGCAGCCTCTCATGCAGAGACCATGTTGGACTGCAGCCTCTCATGCAGAGACCATGTTGGACTGCAGCCTCTCATGCAGAGACCATGCTGTACTGCAGCCTCTCATGCAGAGACCATGCTGGACTGCAGCCTCTCATGCGGAGACCATGCTGGACTGCAGCCTCTCATGCGGAGACCATGCTGGACTGCAGCCTCTCATGCGGAGACCATGCTGGACTGCAGCATCTCATGCAGAGATCATGCTGGACTGCAGCATCTCATGCAGAGACCATGCTGGACTGCAGCCTCTCACGCAGAGACCATGCTGGACTGCAGCCTCTCATGCAAAGACCATGCTGGACTGCAGCCTCTCACGCAGAGACCATGATGGACTGCAGCCTCTCATGCAGAGACCATGCTGGATTGCAGCCTCTCATGCAGAGACCATGCTGCACTGCAACCTCTCATGCAGAGACCATGCTGGACTGCAGCCTCTCATGCAGAGACCATCCTGGACTGCAGCCTCTCATGCAGAGACCATGCTGGACTGCAAGCTCTCATGCAGAGACCATGCTGGACTGCAGCCTCTCATGCAGAGAGCATCCTGGACTGCAGCATCTCATGCAGAGACCATGTTAGACTGCAGCCTCTCATGCAGGGACCATGCTGGACTGCAGCCTCTCATGCAGAGACCGTGCTGGACTGCAGCATCTCATGCAGAGACCATTTAGACTGCAACCTCTCATGCAGACACCATGCTGGACTGCAGCCTCTCATGCAGAGACCATGCTCGACTGCAGCCTCTCATGCAGACACCATGCTGGACTGCAGCCTCTCATGCAGAGACCATGCTGGACTGCAGCCTCTCATGCAGAGACCATGCTGGACTGCAGCATCTCATGCAGAGACCATTTAGATTGCAGCCTCTCATGCAGAGACCATGCTGGATTGCAGCCTCTCATGCAGAGACCATGCTGGACTGCAGCCTCTCATGCAGAGACCATTAAAACTGCACTCTCATGCAGAGACCATGCTGGACTGCAGCATCTCATGCAGAGACCATGTTGGACTGCAGCCTCTCATGCAGAGACCATGCTGGACTGCAGCCTTTCATGCAGAGACCATGTTAGACTGCAGCCTCTCATGCAGATACCATGCTGGACTGCAGCCTCTCATGCAGAGACCATGTTGGACTGCAGCCTCTCATGCAGAGACCATGTTGGACTGCAGCCTCTCATGCAGAGAACATGCTGGACTGCAGCCTCTCATGCAGAGACCATGTTGCACTGCAGCCTCTCATGCAGAGACCATGCTGGACTGCAGCCTCTCATGCAGAGACCATGCTGGACTGCAGCCTCTCATGCGGAGACCATGCTGGACTGCAGCCTCTCATGCAGAGACCATGCTGGACTGCAGCCTCTCATGCGGAGACCATGTTGGACTGCAGCCTCTCATGCAGAGACCATGCTAGACTGCAGCCTCTCAAGCAGAGACCATGTTGGACTGCAGCCTCTCAAGCAGAGACCATTGAGACGGCAGCCTCTCATGCAGAGACCATGCTGGACTGCAGCCTCTCATGCAGAGACCATGCTGGACTGCAGCCTCTCATGAAGAGACCATGCTGGACTGCAGCCTCTCATGCGGAGACCATGCTGGACTGCAGCCTCTCATGCGGAGACCATGCTGGACTGCAGCATCTCATGCAGAGACCATGCTGGACTGCAAGCTCTCATGCAGAGACCATGCTGGACTGCAGCCTCTCATGCAGAGAGTGTGAGAAGTTGGCCTGGTATATGCTGTCCACTAATTATAGTGGGCACCTTGCACCAGTCCAAACAACCCCTTATTGGAGATAGGTTAAAGACAACCTTTATTGAAAGCTATCCTAGTGGTAGCTATGGAGAGCAGCCTTCAGGCTAAGTCTTGAAGGAATGTGACTGCAGCCTCTTCAATGCGGAGACCATGCTGGACTGCAGCCTCTCATGTAGAGACCATTGAGACTGCAGCCTCTCATGCAGAGACCATGCTGGACTGCAGCATCTCATACAGAGACCATGTTGGACTGCAGCCTCTCATGCAGAGACCATGTTGGACTGCAGCCCCTCATGCAGAGACCATGCAGGGACTGCAGCATCTCATACAGAGACCATGCTGGACTGCAGCCTCTCATGCAGAGACCATGTTAGACTGCAGCCTCTCATGCAGAGATCATGCTGGACTGCAGCATCTCATGCAGAGACCATGCGGGACTGCAGCCTCTCATGCAGAGACCATGCTGGACTGCAGCCTCTCATGCAGAGACTATTTAGACTGCAGCATCTCATGCAGTGACCATGCTGGACTGCAGCTTCTCATGCAGAGACCATGCTGGACTGCAGCCTCTCATGCGGAGACCATGCTGGACTGCAGCCTCTCATGCAGAGACCATGCTGGACTGCAGCATCTCATGCGGAGACCATGTTGGACTGCAGCCTCTCATGCAGAGATCATGCTGGACTGCAGCATCTCATGCAGAGACCATGCTGGACTGCAGCCTCTCATGCAGAGACCATGCTGGACTGCAGCCTCTCATGCACAGACTATTTAGACTGCAGCATTTCATGCAGTGACCATGCTGGACTGCAGCATCTCTTGCAGAGACTATGCTGCAGTCCAGACTATGCTGGACTGCAGCCTCTGATGCGGAGACCATGCTGGACTGCAGCCTCTCATGCAGAGACTGGGCTGGAATGCTGCATCTCATGCAGAGATCATTTAGACTGCAGCATCTCATGCAGAGACTATGTTGGACTCCGGCATCTCATGCAGATACCATGCTGGACTGCACCATCTCATGCAGAGACCATGTTGGACTGCAGCATCTCATGCAGAGACCATTGAGACTGCAGCATCTCATGCAGAGACCATGCTGAACTGCAGCCTCTCATGCAGAGACTGCTGGACTGCAGCCTCTCATGCAGAGACCATGCTGGACTGCATCATCTCATGCATAGACCATGCTGGACTGCAGCCTCTCATGCGGGGACCATGCTGGACTGCATCCTCTCATGCAGAGAACATGCTGGACTGCAGCATCTCATGCAGAGACCATGTTGGACTGCAGCCTCTCATGTAGAGACCATTTAGACTGCAGCCTCTCATGCACAGTCCATGCTGGACTGCAGCCTCTCATGCAGCCACTCATGCTGGACTGCAGCCTCTCATGCAGAGACCATGCTGGACTGCAGCCTCTCATGCAGCCACTCATGCTGGACTGCAGCTTCTCATGCAGAGACCGTGCTGGACTGCAGCCTCTCATGCAGAGACCATTTAGACTGCAGCCTGTCATGCACAGACCATGCTGGACTGCAGCATCTCATGCAGAGACCATTGAGACTGCAGCCTCTCATGCAGAGAGCATGCTGGGCTGCAGCTTCTCATGCAGAGACCATGCTGGACTGCAGCCTCTCATGCTGAGATGATTAAAACTGCAGCCTCTCATGCAGAGACCATGTTGAACGGCAGCCTCTCATGCAGAGATCATGTTGGACTGCAGCCTCTCATAGGGAGACCATGCTGGACTGCAGAATCTCATGCAGAGACCAAGCTGGACTGCAGCCTCTCATGCAGAGACCATGTTGGACTGCAGCCTCTCATGCAGAGACCATGCTGGACTGCAGCCTCTCATGCGGAGACCATGCTGGACTGCAGCCTCTCATGCAGAGACCATGCTGGACTGCAGCCTCTCAAGCAGAGACCATGCTGGACTGCAGCCTCTCATGCAGAGGCCATGCTGGACTGCAGCCTCTCATGCAGAGACCATGCTGGACTGCAGCCTCTCATGCAGAGACCATGCTGGACTGCAGCCTCGCATGCGGAGACCATGCTGGACTGCAGCCTCGCATGCGGACACCTTGCTGGACTGCAGCCTCTCATGCAGCCACTCATGCTGGACTGCAGCCTCTCATGCAAAGACCATGTTGGACTGCAGCCTCTCATGCAGAGACCATGCTGGACTGCAGCCTCTCATGCAGAGACCATGCTGGACTGCAGCCTCTCATGCAGAGACCAAGCTGGACTGAAGCATCTCATACAGAGACCATGTTGGACTGCAGCCTCTCATGTAGAGACCATTTAGACTGCAGCCTCTCATACAGACTCCATGCTGAACTGCAGCCTCTAATGCAGAGACCATGCTGGACTGCAGACTCTCATACAGAGACCATTCTCGACTGCAGCCTCTCATGCAGAGACCATGTTGAACTGCAGCCTCTCATGCAGAGACCATGCTGGACTGCAGCCTCTCATGCAGAGACCATTAAAACTGCAGCCTCTCATGCAGAGACCAAGCTGGACTGAAGCATCTCATGCAGAGACCATGTTGGACTGCAGCCTCTCATGTAGAGACCATTTAGACTGCAGCCTCTCATACAGAGTCCATGCTGAACTGCAGACTCTCATGCAGAGACCATGCTGGACTGCAGCCTCTCATGCAGAGTCTATTTAGACTGCAGCATCTCATGCAGTGACCATGCTGAACTGCAGCCTCTAATGCAGAGACCATGCTGGACTGCAGCCTCTCATGCAGAGACCATGCTGGACTGCAGCATCTCACGCAGAGACCGTGCTGGACTGCAGCCTCTCACGCGGAGACCTGCTGGACTGCAGCCTCTCATGCTGAGACCATGAAGGACTGCAGCCTCTCATGCTGAGACCATGAAGGACTGCAGCCTCTCATGCAGAGACCATGCTGGATTGCAGCCTCTCATGCAGAGACCATGTTGGATTGCAGCCTCTCATGCAGAGACCACTTAGACTGCAGCCTCTCATGCAGACACCATGCTGGACTGCAGCATCTCATGCAGAGACCATTGGGACTGCACCCTCTCATGCAGAGACCATGCTGGACTGCAGCCTCGCATGCAGAGACCATTCTCAACTGCAGCCTCTCATGCAGAGACCATGTTGAACTGCAGCCTCTCATGCAGAGACCATGCTGGACTGCAGCCTCTCATACAGAGACCATTAAAACTGCAGCCTCTCATCCAGAGACCAAGATGGACTGAAGCATCTCATGCAGGGACCATGTTGGACTGCTGCCTCTCAAGCAGAGACCATGCTGGACTGCAGCCTCTCATGCAGAGACCATTAAAACTGCAGCCTCTCATGCAGAGACCAAGCTGGACTGAAGCATCTCATGCAGAGACCATGCAGGACTGCAGCCTCTCATGCAGAGACCATGTTGGACTGCAGCCTCTCATGCAGAGACCATGTTGGACTGCAGACTCCCATGCAGAGGCCATGTTGGACTGTAGCCTCTCATGCGGAGACCATGCTGGACTGCAGAATCTCATGCAGAGACCATGCTGGACTGCAACCTCTCATGCAGGGACCATGTTGGACTGCAGCCCCTCATGCCGAGACCATGCTGGACTGCATCTTCTCATGCAGAGACCATGCTGGACTGCAGCATCTCATGCAGAGACCATGCTGGACTGCAGCCTCTCATGCAGAGACCGTGCTGGACTGCAGCCTCTCATGCAGAGACCATGCTGGACTGCAGCCTCTCATACAGAGACCATTAAAACTGCAGCCTCTCATGCAGAGACCAAGCTGGACTGAAGCATCTCATGCAGGGACCATGTTGGACTGCTGCCTCTCAAGCAGAGACCATGCTGGACTGCAGCCTCTCATGCAGAGACCATTAAAACTGCAGCCTCTCATGCAGAGACCAAGCTGGACTGAAGCATCTCATGCAGAGACCATGCTGGACTGCAGCCTCTCATGCAGAGACCATGTTGGACTGCAGCCTCTCATGCAGAGACCATGTTGGACTGTAGCCTCTCATGCGGAGACCATGCTGGACTGCAGAATCTCATGCAGAGACCATGCTGGACTGCAACCTCTCATGCAGGGACCATGTTGGACTGCAGCCCCTCATGCCGAGACCATGCTGGACTGCATCTTCTCATGCAGAGACCATGCTGGATTTAAGTCTCTCATGCAGAGACCATGCTGGACTGCAGCCTCTAATGCAGAGACCGTGCTGGACTGCAGCCTCTCACGCGGAGACCAGGCTGGACTGCAGCCTCTAATGCAGAGACCATGCTGGACTGCAGCCTCTCATGCAGAGACCATGTTGGACTGCAGCCTCTCATGCAGAGACTATTTAGACTGCAGCATGTCATGCAGAGACCATGCTGGCCTGCAGCATCTCATGCAGAGACCATTGAGACTGCAGCCTCTCATGCAGAGACCATGCTGGACTGCAGCCTCTCATACAGAGACCATGCTGGACTTCAGCATCTCATGCAGAGAGCTTGCTGGACTGCAGCCTCTCATGCAGAGACCATGTTGGACTGCTGCCTCTCAAGCAGAGACCATGCTGGACTGCAGCCTCTCATGCTGAGACCATGCTGGACTGCAGCCTCTCATGCTGAGACCATGCTGGACTGCAGCATCTCATGCAGAGACCATGTTGGACTGCTGCCTCTCAAGCAGAGACCATGCTGGACTGCAGCCTCTCATGCTGAGACCATGCAGGACTGCAGCATCTCATGCAGAGACCATGTTGGACTGCAGCCTCTCAAGCAGAGACCATGCTGGACTGCAGCCTCTCATGCAGAGACTGCTGGACTGCAGCATCTCATGCAGAGATCATGTTAGACTGCAGCCTCTCATGCAGAGACCATGCAGTACTGCAGCCTCTCATGCGGAGACCATGCTGGACTGCAGCCTCTCATGCGGAGACCATGCTGGACTGCAGCCTCTCATGCAGAGAACATGCTGGACTGTAGCCTCTCATGCAGAGACCATGGAGACTGCAGCCTCTCATGCAGAGACTATGCTGGACTGCAGCCTCTCATTCAGAGACCATGCTGGACTGCAGCATCTCATGCAGAGACCATTGAGACTGCAGCCTCTCATGCAGAGACCATTGAGACTGCAGCGTTTCATGCAGAGACCATGCTGGACTGCAGCCTCTCATGCAGAGGCCATGTTGGACTGCAGCCTCTCATTCAGAGACCATGCTGGACTGCAGCATCTCATGCAGAGACCATTGAGACTGCAGGATCTCATGCAGAGACCATGCTGGACTGTAGCATCTCATGCAGAGACCATGCTGGACTGTAGCATCTCATGCAGAGACCATGCTGGACTGCAGCATCTCATGCAGAGACCATGCTGGACTGCAGCCTCTCATGCGCAGACCATGCTGGACTGCAGCATCTCATGCAGAGACCATGCTGGACTGTAGCATCTCATGTGGAGAACATGCTGGATTGCAGCATCTCATGCGGCAACCATGCGGGACTGCAGCATCTCATGAGGAATCCATGCTGGACTACAGCCTCCATGCGGAGACCAATGCTGGACTGCAGCCTCTCATGCGGAGACCAATGCTGGACTGCAGCCTCTCATACAGAGACCATGTTGGACAGCAGCCTCTCATGCAGAAACCATGCTGTACTGCAGCCTCTCATGCGGAGACCATGCTGGACTGCAGCCTTTCATGCAGAGACCATGATGAACTGCAGCCTCTCATGCGGAGACCATGCTGGACTGCAGCCTCTCATGCAGAGACCATGCTGGACTGCAGCCTCTTATGCGGAGACCATGCTGGACTGCAGGATCTCATGCAGAGACCATGCTGGAGTACACCCTCTCATGCGGAGACCATGCTGGACTGCAGCATCTTATGCGGAGACCATGCTGAACTGCAGCATCTTATGCAGAGGCCATGCTGGACTGCAGCATCTCTTGCAGAGACCATGCTGGACTGCAGCCTCTGATGCGAAGACCATGCCGGACTGCAGCCTCTCATGCAGAGACCATGCTGGACTGCAGCATCTCATGCAGAGACCATTGGGACTGCACCCTCTCATGCAGAGACCATGCTGGACTGCAGCCTCTCATGCAGAGACCATTCTCAACTGCAGCCTCTCATGCAGAGACCATGTTGAACTGCAGCCTCTCATGCAGAGACCATGCTGGACTGCAGCCTCTCATACAGAGACCATTAAAACTGCAGCCTCTCATCCAGAGACCAAGATGGACTGAAGCATCTCATGCAGGGACCATGTTGGACTGCTGCCTCTCAAGCAGAGACCATGCTGGACTGCAGCCTCTCATGCAGAGACCATTAAAACTGCAGCCTCTCATGCAGAGACCAAGCTGGACTGAAGCATCTCATGCAGAGTCCATGCAGGACTGCAGCCTCTCATGCAGAGACCATGTTGGACTGCAGCCTCTCATGCAGAGACCATGTTGGACTGCAGACTCCCATGCAGAGGCCCTGTTGGACTGTAGCCTCTCATGCGGAGACCATGCTGGACTGCAGAATCTCATGCAGAGACCATGCTGGACTGCAACCTCTCATGCAGGGACCATGTTGGACTGCAGCCCCTCATGCCGAGACCATGCTGGACTGCATCTTCTCATGCAGAGACCATGCTGGACTGCAGCATCTCATGCAGAGACCATGCTGGACTGCAGCATCTCATGCAGAGACCATGCTGGACTGCAGCCTCTCATGCAGAGACCGTGCTGGACTGCAGCCTCTCATGCAGAGACCATGCTGGACTGCAGCCTCTCATACAGAGACCATTAAAACTGCAGCCTCTCATGCAGAGACCAAGCTGGACTGAAGCATCTCATGCAGGGACCATGTTGGACTGCTGCCTCTCAAGCAGAGACCATGCTGGACTGCAGCCTCTCATGCAGAGACCATTAAAACTGCAGCCTCTCATGCAGAGACCAAGCTGGACTGAAGCATCTCATGCAGAGACCATGCTGGACTGCAGCCTCTCATGCAGAGACCATGTTGGACTGCAGCCTCTCATGCAGAGACCATGTTGGACTGTAGCCTCTCATGCGGAGACCATGCTGGACTGCAGAATCTCATGCAGAGACCATGCTGGACTGCAACCTCTCATGCAGGGACCATGTTGGACTGCAGCCCCTCATGCCGAGACCATGCTGGACTGCATCTTCTCATGCAGAGACCATGCTGGATTTAAGTCTCTCATGCAGAGACCATGCTGGACTGCAGCCTCTAATGCAGAGACCGTGCTGGACTGCAGCCTCTCATGAGGAGACCATGCTGGACTGCAGCCTCTCATGCGGAGACCATGCTGGACTGCAGCCTCTCATGCAGAGACCATCTGGACTGCAGCCTTCATGCAGAGACCATGTGACTGCAGCTCTCATGCAGAGACCATGTGAGACTGCAGCCTCTCATGCAGAGACCATGCTGGACTGCAGCCTCTCATGCAGAGACCATGCTGGACTGCAGCATCTCATGCAGAGACCATGCTGAGACTGCAGCCTCTCATGCAGAGACCATGCTGAGACTGCAGCCTCTCATGCAGGGACCATGCTGGACTGCAGCCTCTCATGCAGAGACCAAGCTGGACTGCAGCCTCTCATGCAGAGACCATGCTGGACTGCAGCCTCTCATGCTGATACCATGCTGGACTGCAGCATCTCATGCAGAGACCATGCTGGACTGCAGCCTCTCATGCAAAGACCATGCTGGACTGCAGCCTCTCATGCAGAGACCATGCTGGACTGCAGCATCTCATGCAGAGACCATGTGAGACTGCAGCCTCTCATGCAGAGACCATGCTGGACTGCAGCATCTCATGCAGAGACCATGCTGGACTGCAGCCTCTCATGCAGAGACCATGCTGGACTGCAGCATCTCATGCAGAGACCATGCTGGACTGCAGCCTCTCATGCAGCAGACCATGCTGGACTGCAGCATCTCATGCAGAGACCATGCTGGACTGCAGCATCTCATGCGGAGAACATGCTGGATTGCAGCATCTCATGCGGCAGACCATGCGGGACTGCAGCATCTCATGAGGAATCCATGCTGGACTACAGCCTCCATGCGGAGACCAATGCTGGACTGCAGCCTCTCATGCGGAGACCAATGCTGGACTGCAGCCTCTCATACAGAGACCATGTTGGACAGCAGCCTCTCATGCAGAAACCATGCTGTACTGCAGCCTCTCATGCGGAGACCATGCTGGACTGCAGCCTTTCATGCAGAGACCATGATGAACTGCAGCCTCTCATGCGGAGACCATGCTGGACTGCAGCCTCTCATGCAGAGACCATGCTGGACTGCAGCCTCTTATGCGGAGACCATGCTGGACTGCAGGATCTCATGCAGAGACCATGCTGGAGTACACCCTCTCATGCGGAGACCATGCTGGACTGCAGCATCTTATGCGGAGACCATGCTGAACTGCAGCATCTTATGCAGAGGCCATGCTGGACTGCAGCATCTCTTGCAGAGACCATGCTGGACTGCAGCCTCTGATGCGAAGACCATGCCGGACTGCAGCCTCTCATGCAGAGACCATGCTGGACTGCAGCATCTCATGCAGAGACCATTGGGACTGCACCCTCTCATGCAGAGACCATGCTGGACTGCAGCCTCTCATGCAGAGACCATTCTCAACTGCAGCCTCTCATGCAGAGACCATGTTGAACTGCAGCCTCTCATGCAGAGACCAAGATGGACTGAAGCATCTCATGCAGGGACCATGTTGGACTGCTGCCTCTCAAGCAGAGACCATGCTGGACTGCAGCCTCTCATGCAGAGACCATTAAAACTGCAGCCTCTCATGCAGAGACCAAGCTGGACTGAAGCATCTCATGCAGAGACCATGCAGGACTGCAGCCTCTCATGCAGAGACCATGTTGGACTGCAGCCTCTCATGCAGAGACCATGTTGGACTGCAGACTCCCATGCAGAGGCCCTGTTGGACTGTAGCCTCTCATGCGGAGACCATGCTGGACTGCAGAATCTCTTGCAGAGACCATGCTGGACTGCAACCTCTCATGCAGGGACCATGTTGGACTGCAGCCCCTCATGCCGAGACCATGCTGGACTGCATCTTCTCATGCAGAGACCATGCTGGACTGCAGCATCTCATGCAGAGACCATGCTGGACTGCAGCATCTCATGCAGAGACCATGCTGGACTGCAGCCTCTCATGCAGAGACCGTGCTGGACTGCAGCCTCTCATACAGAGACCATTAAAACTGCAGCCTCTCATGCAGAGACCAAGCTGGACTGAAGCATCTCATGCAGGGACCATGTTGGACTGCTGCCTCTCAAGCAGAGACCATGCTGGACTGCAGCCTCTCATGCAGAGACCATTAAAACTGCAGCCTCTCATGCAGAGACCAAGCTGGACTGAAGCATCTCATGCAGAGACCATGCTGGACTGCAGCCTCTCATGCAGAGACCATGTTGGACTGCAGCCTCTCATGCAGAGACCATGTTGGACTGTAGCCTCTCATGCGGAGACCATGCTGGACTGCAGAATCTCATGCAGAGACCATGCTGGACTGCAACCTCTCATGCAGGGACCATGTTGGACTGCAGCCCCTCATGCCGAGACCATGCTGGACTGCATCTTCTCATGCAGAGACCATGCTGGATTTAAGTCTCTCATGCAGAGACCATGCTGGACTGCAGCCTCTAATGCAGAGACCGTGCTGGACTGCAGCCTCTCACGCGGAGACCAGGCTGGACTGCAGCCTCTAATGCAGAGACCATGCTGGACTGCAGCCTCTCATGCAGAGACCATGTTGGACTGCAGCCTCTCATGCAGAGACCATTTAGACTGCAGCCTGTCATGCAGAGACCATGCTGGCCTGCAGCATCTCATGCAGAGACCATTGAGACTGCAGCCTCTCATGCAGAGACCATGCTGGACTGCAGCCTCTCATACAGAGACCATGCTGGACTTCAGCATCTCATGCAGAGAGCTTGCTGGACTGCAGCCTCTCATGCAGAGACCATGTTGGACTGCTGCCTCTCAAGCAGAGACCATGCTGGACTGCAGCCTCTCATGCTGAGACCATGCTGGACTGCAGCCTCTCATGCTGAGACCATGCTGGCCTGCAGCATCTCATGCAGAGACCATTGAGACTGCAGCCTCTCATGCAGAGACCATGAAAAATGCAGCCTCTCATGCAGAGACCAAGCTGGACTGAAGCATCTCATGCAGAGACCATGCGGACTGCAGCCTCTCATGCAGAGACCATGTTGGACTGCAGCCTCTCACGCGGAGACCAGGCTGGACTGCAGCCTCTAATGCAGAGACCATGCTGGACTGCAGCCTCTCATGCAGAGACCATGTTGGACTGCAGCCTCTCATGCAGAGACCATTTAGACTGCAGCCTGTCATGCAGAGACCATGCTGGCCTGCAGCATCTCATGCAGAGACCATTGAGACTGCAGCCTCTCATGCAGAGACCATGCTGGACTGCAGCCTCTCATGCAGAGACCATTAAAACTGCAGCCTCTCATGCAGAGACCATGTTGGACTGCAGCCTCTCATGCAGAGACCATTTAGACTGCAGCCTGTCATGCAGAGACCATGCTGGCCTGCAGCATCTCATGCAGAGACCATTGAGACTGCAGCCTCTCATGCAGAGACCATGCTGGACTGCAGCCTCTCATGCAGAGACCATTAAAACTGCAGCCTCACAAGCAGAGACCAAGCTGGAATGAAGCATCTCATGCAGAGACCATGCAGGACTGCAGCCTCTCATGCAGAGACCATGTTGGACTGCAGCCTCTCATGCAGAGACCATGTTGGACTGCAGACTCCCATGCAGAGGCCATGTTGGACTGTAGCCTCTCATGCGGAGACCATGCTGGACTGCAGAATCTCATGCAGAGACCATGCTGGACTGCAACCTCTCATGCAGGGACCATGTTGGACTGCAGCCTCTCATGCCGAGACCATGCTGGACTGCATCTTCTCATGCAGAGACCATGCTGGACTGCAGCATCTCATGCAGAGACCATGCTGGACTGCAGCCTCTCATGCAGAGACCGTGCTGGACTGCAGCCTCTCATGCAGAGACCATGCTGGACTGCAGCCTCTCATACAGAGACCATTAAAACTGCAGCCTCTCATGCAGAGACCAAGCTGGACTGAAGCATCTCATGCAGGGACCATGTTGGACTGCTGCCTCTCAAGCAGAGACCATGCTGGACTGCAGCCTCTCATGCAGAGACCATTAAAACTGCAGCCTCTCATGCAGAGACCAAGCTGGACTGAAGCATCTCATGCAGAGACCATGCTGGACTGCAGCCTCTCATGCAGAGACCATGTTGGACTGCAGCCTCTCATGCAGAGACCATGTTGGACTGTAGCCTCTCATGCGGAGACCATGCTGGACTGCAGAATCTCATGCAGAGACCATGCTGGACTGCAACCTCTCATGCAGGGACCATGTTGGACTGCAGCCCCTCATGCCGAGACCATGCTGGACTGCATCTTCTCATGCAGAGACCATGCTGGATTTAAGTCTCTCATGCAGAGACCATGCTGGACTGCAGCCTCTAATGCAGAGACCGTGCTGGACTGCAACCTCTCACGCGGAGACCAGGCTGGACTGCAGCCTCTAATGCAGAGACCATGCTGGACTGCAGCCTCTCATGCAGAGACCATGTTGGACTGCAGCCTCTCATGCAGAGACCATTTAGACTGCAGCCTGTCATGCAGAGACCATGCTGGCCTGCAGCATCTCATGCAGAGACCATTGAGACTGCAGCCTCTCATGCAGAGACCATGCTGGACTGCAGCCTCTCATACAGAGACCATGATGGACTTCAGCATCTCATGCAGAGAGCTTGCTGGACTGCAGCATCTCATGCAGAGACCATGCTGGACTGCAGCATCTCATGCAGAGACCATGTTGGACTGCTGCCTCTCAAGCAGAGACCATGCTGGACTGCAGCCTCTCATGCTGAGACCATGCTGGACTGCAGCATCTCATGCAGAGACCATGTTGGACTGCAGCCTCTCAAGCAGAGACCATGCTGGACTGCAGCCTCTCATGCAGAGACTGCTGGACTGCAGCATCTCATGCAGAGATCATGTTAGACTGCAGCCTCTCATGCAGAGACCATGCAGTACTGCAGCCTCTCATGCGGAGACCATGCTGGACTGCAGCCTCTCATGCGGAGACCATGCTGGACTGCAGCCTCTCATGCAGAGAACATGCTGGACTGTAGCCTCTCATGCAGAGACCATGGAGACTGCAGCCTCTCATGCAGAGACTATGCTGGACTGCAGCCTCTCATTCAGAGACCATGCTGGACTGCAGCATCTCATGCAGAGACCATTGAGACTGCAGCCTCTCATGCAGAGACCATTGAGACTGCAGCGTTTCATGCAGAGACCATGCTGGACTGCAGCCTCTCATGCAGAGGCCATGTTGGACTGCAGCCTCTCATTCAGAGACCATGCTGGACTGCAGCATCTCATGCAGAGACCATTGAGACTGCAGGATCTCATGCACAGACCATGCTGGACTGCAGCCTCTCATGCAGAGACTGCTGGACTGTAGCATCTCATGCAGAGACCATGCTGGACTGCAGCATCTCATGCAGAGACCATGCTGGACTGCAGCCTCTCATGCGCAGACCATGCTGGACTGCAGCATCTCATGCAGAGACCATGCTGGACTGTAGCATCTCATGCGGAGAACATGCTGGATTCCAGCATCTCATGCGGCAACCATGCGGGACTGCAGCATCTCATGAGGAATCCATGCTGGACTACAGCCTCTCATGCGGAGACCAATGCTGGACTGCAGCCTCTCATGCGGAGACCAATGCTGGACTGCAGCCTCTCATACAGAGACCATGTTGGACAGCAGCCTCTCATGCAGAAACCATGCTGTACTGCAGCCTCTCATGCGGAGAACATGCTGGACTGCAGCCTTTCATGCAGAGACCATGATGAACTGCAGCCTCTCATGCGGAGACCATGCTGGACTGCAGCCTCTCATGCAGAGACCATGCTGGACTGCAGCCTCTCATACAGAGACCATTAAAACTGCAGCCTCTCATGCAGAGACCATGAAGGACTGCAGCCTCTCATGCTGAGACCATGAAGGACTGCAGCCTCTCATGCAGAGACCATGCTGGACTGCAGCCTCTCATGCAGAGACCATGTTGGACTGCAGCCTCTGATGCAGAGACCATTTAGACTGTAGCCTGTCATGCAGACACCATGCTGGACTGCAGCATCTCATGCAGAGACCATTGGGACTGCACCCTCTCATGCAGAGAGCATACTGGACTGCAGCCTCTCATGCAGAGACCATTCTCGACTGCAGCCTCTCATGCAGAGACCATTCTCGACTGCAGCCTCTCATGCAGAGACCATGTTGAACTGCAGCCTCTCATGCAGAGACCATGCTGGACTGCAGCCTCTCATGCAGAGACCATGCTGGACTGCAGCCTCTCATGCAGAGACCAAGCTGGACTGAAGCATCTAATACAGAGACCATGTTGGACTGCAGCCTCTCATGTAGAGACCATTTAGACTGCAGCCTCTCATACATACTCCATGCTGAACTGCAGCCTCTAATGCAGAGACCATGCTGGACTGCAGCCTCTCATGCAGAGACCATTCTCGACTGCAGCCTCTCATGCAGAGACCATGTTGAACTGCAGCCTCTCATGCAGAGACCATGCTGGACTGCAGCCTCTCATGCAGAGACCATTAAAACTGCAGCCTCTCATGCAGAGACCAAGCTGGACTGAAGCATCTCATACAGAGACCATGCTGGACTGCAGCCTCTCATGCAAAGACCATGCTGGACTGCAGCCTCTCATGCAGAGACCATGCTGGACTGCTGCGTCTCATGCAGAGACCATGTTGGACTGCAGCCTCTTATGCAGAGACCATGTTGGACTGCAGCCTCTCATGCAGAGACCATGCTGGCCTGCAGCCTCTCATGCAGAGACTATTTAGACTGCAGCATCTCATGCAGTGACCATGATGAACTGCAGCCTCTAATGCAGAGACCATGCTGGACTGCAGCCTCTCATGCAGAGACCATGCTGGACTGCAGCATCTCACGCGGAGACCTGCTGGACTGCAGCCTCTCATGCTGAGACCATGAAGGACTGCAGCCTCTCATGCTGAGACCATGAAGCACTGCAGCCTCTCATGCAGAGACCATGCTGGACTGCAGCCTCTCATGCAGAGACCATGTTGGACTGCAGCCTCTCATGCAGAGACCATTTAGACTGCAGCCTGTCATGCAGACACCATGCTGGACTGCAGCATCTCATGCAGAGACCATTGGGACTGCACCCTCTCATGCAGAGACCATGCTGGACTGCAGCCTCTCATGCAGAGACCATTCTCGACTGCAGCCTCTCATGCAGAGACCATGTTGAACTGCAGCCTCTCATGCAGAGACCATGCTGGACTGCAGCCTCTCATACAGAGACCATTAAAACTGCAGCCTCTCATGCAGAGACCATGAAGGACTGCAGCCTCTCATGCTGAGACCATGAAGGACTGCAGCCTCTCATGCAGAGACCATGCTGGACTGCAGCCTCTCATGCAGAGACCATGTTGGACTGCAGCCTCTGATGCAGAGACCATTTAGACTGTAGCCTGTCATGCAGACACCATGCTGGACTGCAGCATCTCATGCAGAGACCATTGGGACTGCACCCTCTCATGCAGAGAGCATGCTGGACTGCAGCCTCTCATGCAGAGACCATTCTCGACTGCAGCCTCTCATGCAGAGACCATTCTCGACTGCAGCCTCTCATGCAGAGACCATGTTGAACTGCAGCCTCTCATGCAGAGACCATGCTGGACTGCAGCCTCTCATGCAGAGACCATTAAAACTGCAGCCTCTCATGCAGAGACCAAGCTGGACTGAAGCATCTCATACAGAGACCATGTTGGACTGCAGCCTCTCATGTAGAGACCATTTAGACTGCAGCCTCTCATACAGACTCCATGCTGAACTGCAGCCTCTAATGCAGAGACCATGCTGGACTGCAGCCTCTCATGCAGAGACCATCCTCGACTGCAGCCTCTCATGCAGAGACCATGTTGAACTGCAGCCTCTCATGCAGAGACCATGCTGGACTGCAGCCTCTCATGCAGAGACCATTAAAACTGCAGCCTCTCATGCAGAGACCAAGCTGGACTGAAGCATCTCATACAGAGACCATGTTGGACTGCAGCCTCTCATGTAGAGACCATTTAGACTGCAGCCTCTCATACAGAGTCCATGCTGAACTGCAGACTCTCATGCAGAGACCATGCTGGACTGCAGCCTCTCATGCAGAGTCTATTTAGACTGCAGCATCTCATGCAGTGACCATGCTGAACTGCAGCCTCTAATGCAGAGACCATGCTGGACTGCAGCCTCTCATGCAGAGACCATGCTGGACTGCAGCATCTCACGCAGAGACCGTGCTGGACTGCAGCCTCTCACGCGGAGACCTGCTGGACTGCAGCCTCTCATGCTGAGACCATGAAGGACTGCAGCCTCTCATGCTGAGACCATGAAGGACTGCAGCCTCTCATGCAGAGACCATGCTGGACTGCAGCCTCTCATGCAGAGACCATGTTGGATTGCAGCCTCTCATGCAGAGACCACTTAGACTGCAGCCTCTCATGCAGACACCATGCTGGACTGCAGCATCTCATGCAGAGACCATTGGGACTGCACCCTCTCATGCAGAGACCATGCTGGACTGCAGCCTCTCATGCAGAGACCATTCTCAACTGCAGCCTCTCATGCAGAGACCATGTTGAACTGCAGCCTCTCATGCAGAGACCATGCTGGACTGCAGCCTCTCATACAGAGACCATTAAAACTGCAGCCTCTCATGCAGAGACCAAGATGGACTGAAGCATCTCATGCAGGGACCATGTTGGACTGCTGCCTCTCAAGCAGAGACCATGCTGGACTGCAGCCTCTCATGCAGAGACCATTAAAACTGCAGCCTCTCATGCAGAGACCATGCAGGACTGCAGCATCTCATGCAGAGACCATGCAGGACTGCAGCCTCTCATGCAGAGACCATGTTGGACTGCAGCCTCTCATGCAGAGACCATGTTGGACTGCAGACTCCCATGCAGAGGCCATGTTGGACTGTAGCCTCTCATGCAGAGACCATGCTGGACTGCAGAATCTCATGCAGAGACCATGCTGGACTGCAACCTCTCATGCAGGGACCATGTTGGACTGCAGCCCCTCATGCCGAGACCATGCTGGACTGCATCTTCTCATGCAGAGACCATGCTGGACTGCAGCCTCTCATGCCGAGACCATGCTGGACTGCAGCATCTCATGCAGAGACCATGCTGGACTGCAGCCTCTCATGCAGAGACCGTGCTGGACTGCAGCCTCTCATGCAGAGACCATGCTGGACTGCAGCCTCTCATACAGAGACCATTAAAACTGCAGCCTCTCATGCAGAGACCAAGCTGGACTGAAGCATCTCATGCAGGGACCATGTTGGACTGCTGCCTCTCAAGCAGAGACCATGCTGGACTGCAGCCTCTCATGCAGAGACCATTAAAACTGCAGCCTCTCATGCAGAGACCAAGCTGGACTGAAGCATCTCATGCAGAGACCATGCTGGACTGCAGCCTCTCATGCAGAGACCATGTTGGACTGCAGCCTCTCATGCAGAGACCATGTTGGACTGTAGCCTCTCATGCGGAGACCATGCTGGACTGCAGAATCTCATGCAGAGACCATGCTGGACTGCAACCTCTCATGCAGGGACCATGTTGGACTGCAGCCCCTCATGCCGAGACCATGCTGGACTGCATCTTCTCATGCAGAGACCATGCTGGATTTAAGTCTCTCATGCAGAGACCATGCTGGACTGCAGCCTCTAATGCAGAGACCGTGCTGGACTGCAGCCTCTCACGCGGAGACCAGGCTGGACTGCAGCCTCTAATGCAGAGACCATGCTGGACTGCAGCCTCTCATGCAGAGACCATGTTGGACTGCAGCCTCTCATGCAGAGACCATTTAGACTGCAGCCTGTCATGCAGAGACCATGCTGGCCTGCAGCATCTCATGCAGAGACCATTGAGACTGCAGCCTCTCATGCAGAGACCATGCTGGACTGCAGCCTCTCATACAGAGACCATTAAAACTGCAGCCTCTCATGCAGAGACCAAGCTGGACTGCAGCCTCTCATGCAGAGACCATTTAGACTGCAGCCTGTCATGCAGAGACCATGCTGGCCTGCAGCATCTCATGCAGAGACCATTGAGACTGCAGCCTCTCATGCAGAGACCATGCTGGACTGCAGCCTCTCATGCAGAGACCATTAAAACTGCAGCCTCTCATGCAGAGACCAAGCTGGACTGAAGCATCTCATGCAGAGACCATGCAGGACTGCAGCCTCTCATGCAGAGACCATGTTGGACTGCAGCCTCTCACGCGGAGACCAGGCTGGACTGCAGCCTCTAATGCAGAGACCATGCTGGACTGCAGCCTCTCATGCAGAGACCATGTTGGACTGCAGCCTCTCATGCAGAGACCATGCTGGACTGCAGCCTGTCATGCAGAGACCATGCTGGACTGCAGCCTCTCATACAGAGACCATTAAAACTGCAGCCTCTCATGCAGAGACCATGTTGGACTGCAGCCTCTCATGCAGAGACCATTTAGACTGCAGCCTGTCATGCAGAGACCATGCTGGCCTGCAGCATCTCATGCAGAGACCATTGAGACTGCAGCCTCTCATGCAGAGACCATGCTGGACTGCAGCCTCTCATACAGAGACCATTAAAACTGCAGCCTCTCATGCAGAGACCATGTTGGACTGCAGCCTCTCATGCAGAGACCATTTAGACTGCAGCCTGTCATGCAGAGACCATGCTGGCCTGCAGCATCTCATGCAGAGACCATTGAGACTGCAGCCTCTCATGCAGAGACCATGCTGGACTGCAGCCTCTCATGCAGAGACCATTAAAACTGCAGCCTCTCATGCAGAGACCAAGCTGGACTGAAGCATCTCATGCAGAGACCATGCAGGACTGCAGCCTCTCATGCAGAGACCATGTTGGACTGCAGCCTCTCATGCAGAGACCATGCTGGACTGCAGCCTCTCATGCAGGGACCATGTTGGACTGCAGCCCCTCATGCCGAGACCATGCTGGACTGCATCTTCTCATGCAGAGACCATGCTGGATTGCAGCATCTCATGCAGAGACCATGCTGGACTGCAGCCTCTCATGCAGAGACCGTGCTGGACTGCAGCCTCTCATGCAGAGACCATGCTGGACTGCAGCCTCTCATACAGAGACCATTAAAACTGCAGCCTCTCATGCAGAGACCAAGCTGGACTGAAGCATCTCATGCAGGGACCATGTTGGACTGCTGCCTCTCAAGCAGAGACCATGCTGGACTGCAGCCTCTCATGCAGAGACCATTAAAACTGCAGCCTCTCATGCAGAGACCAAGCTGGACTGAAGCATCTCATGCAGAGACCATGCTGGACTGCAGCCTCTCATGCAGAGACCATGTTGGACTGCAGCCTCTCATGCAGAGACCATGTTGGACTGTAGCCTCTCGTGCGGAGACCATGCTGGACTGCAGAATCTCATGCAGAGACCATACTGGACTGCAACCTCTCATGCAGGGACCATGTTGGACTGCAGCCCCTCATGCCGAGACCATGCTGGACTGCATCTTCTCATGCAGAGACCATGCTGGATTTAAGTCTCTCATGCAGAGACCATGCTGGACTGCAGCCTCTAATGCAGAGACCGTGCTGGACTGCAGCCTCTCAAGCGGAGACCAGGCTGGACTGCAGCCTCTAATGCAGAGACCATGCTGGACTGCAGCCTCTCATGCAGAGACCATGTTGGACTGCAGCCTCTCATGCAGAGACCATTTAGACTGCAGCCTGTCATGCAGAGACCATGCTGGCCTGCAGCATCTCATGCAGAGACCATTGAGACTGCAGCCTCTCATGCAGAGACCATGCTGGACTGCAGCCTCTCATACAGAGACCATGCTGGACTTCAGCATCTCATGCAGAGAGCTTGCTGGACTGCAGCCTCTCATGCAGAGACCATGCTGGACTGCAGCATCTCATGCAGAGACCATGTTGGACTGCTGCCTCTCAAGCAGAGACCATGCTGGACTGCAGCCTCTCATGCTGAGACCATGCTGGACTGCAGCATCTCATGCAGAGACCATGTTGGACTGCAGCCTCTCAAGCAGAGACCATGCTGGACTGCAGCCTCTCATGCAGAGACTGCTGGACTGCAGCATCTCATGCAGAGATCATGTTAGAGTGCAGCCTCTCATGCAGAGACCATGCAGTACTGCAGCCTCTCATGCGGAGACCATGCTGGACTGCAGCCTCTCATGCTGAGACCATGCTGGACTGCAGCCTCTCATGCAGAGAACATGCTGGACTGTAGCCTCTCATGCAGAGACCATGGAGACTGCAGCCTCTCATGCAGAGACTATGCTGGACTGCAGCCTCTCATTCAGAGACTATTTAGACTGCAGCATCTCATGCAGTGACCATGATGAACTGCAGCCTCTAATGCAGAGACCATGCTGGACTGTAGCCTCTCATGCAGAGACCATTAAAACTGCAGCCTCTCATGCAGAGACCAAGCTGGACTGAAGCATCTCATACAGAGACCATGCTGGACTGCAGCCTCTCATGCAAAGACCATGCTGGACTGCAGCCTCTCATGCAGAGACCATGCTGGACTGCTGCGTCTCATGCAGAGACCATGTTGGACTGCAGCCTCTTATGCAGAGACCATGTTGGACTGCAGCCTCTCATGCAGAGACCATGCTGGCCTGCAGCCTCTCATGCAGAGACTATTTAGACTGCAGCATCTCATGCAGTGACCATGATGAACTGCAGCCTCTAATGCAGAGACCATGCTGGACTGCAGCCTCTCATGCAGAGACCATGCTGGACTGCAGCATCTCACGCGGAGACCTGCTGGACTGCAGCCTCTCATGCTGAGACCATGAAGGACTGCAGCCTCTCATGCTGAGACCATGAAGCACTGCAGCCTCTCATGCAGAGACCATGCTGGACTGCAGCCTCTCATGCAGAGACCATGTTGGACTGCAGCCTCTCATGCAGAGACCATTTAGACTGCAGCCTGTCATGCAGACACCATGCTGGACTGCAGCATCTCTTGCAGAGACCATTGGGACTGCACCCTCTCATGCAGAGACCATGCTGGACTGCAGCCTCTCATGCAGAGACCATTCTCGACTGCAGCCTCTCATGCAGAGACCATGTTGAACTGCAGCCTCTCATGCAGAGACCATGCTGGACTGCAGCCTCTCATACAGAGACCATTAAAACTGCAGCCTCTCATGCAGAGACCATGAAGGACTGCAGCCTCTCATGCTGAGACCATGAAGGACTGCAGCCTCTCATGCAGAGACCATGCTGGACTGCAGCCTCTCATGCAGAGACCATGTTGGACTGCAGCCTCTGATGCAGAGACCATTTAGACTGTAGCCTGTCATGCAGACACCATGCTGGACTGCAGCATCTCATGCAGAGACCATTGGGACTGCACCCTCTCATGCAGAGAGCATGCTGGACTGCAGCCTCTCATGCAGAGACCATTCTCGACTGCAGCCTCTCATGCAGAGACCATTCTCGACTGCAGCCTCTCATGCAGAGACCATGTTGAACTGCAGCCTCTCATGCAGAGACCATGCTGGACTGCAGCCTCTCATGCAGAGACCATTAAAACTGCAGCCTCTCATGCAGAGACCAAGCTGGACTGAAGCATCTCATACAGAGACCATGTTGGACTGCAGCCTCTCATGTAGAGACCATTTAGACTGCAGCCTCTCATACAGACTCCATGCTGAACTGCAGCCTCTAATGCAGAGACCATGCTGGACTGCAGCCTCTCATGCAGAGACCATTCTCGACTGCAGCCTCTCATGCAGAGACTATGTTGAACTGCAGCCTCTCATGCAGAGACCATGCTGGACTGCAGCCTCTCATGCAGAGACCATTAAAACTGCAGCCTCTCATGCAGAGACCAAGCTGGACTGAAGCATCTCATACAGAGACCATGTTGGACTGCAGCCTCTCATGTAGAGACCATTTAGACTGCAGCCTCTCATACAGAGTCCATGCTGAACTGCAGACTCTCATGCAGAGACCATGCTGGACTGCAGCCTCTCATGCAGAGTCTATTTAGACTGCAGCATCTCATGCAGTGACCATGCTGAACTGCAGCCTCTAATGCAGAGACCATGCTGGACTGCAGCCTCTCATGCAGAGACCATGCTGGACTGCAGCATCTCACGCAGAGACCGTGCTGGACTGCAGCCTCTCACGCGGAGACCTGCTGGACTGCAGCCTCTCATGCTGAGACCATGAAGGACTGCAGCCTCTCATGCTGAGACCATGAAGGACTGCAGCCTCTCATGCAGAGACCATGCTGGACTGCAGCCTCTCATGCAGAGACCATGTTGGATTGCAGCCTCTCATGCAGAGACCACTTAGACTGCAGCCTCTCATGCAGACACCATGCTGGACTGCAGCATCTCATGCAGAGACCATTGGGACTGCACCCTCTCATGCAGAGACCATGCTGGACTGCAGCCTCTCATGCAGAGACCATTCTCAACTGCAGCCTCTCATGCAGAGACCATGTTGAACTGCAGCCTCTCATGCAGAGACCATGCTGGACTGCAGCCTCTCATACAGAGACCATTAAAACTGCAGCCTCTCATGCAGAGACCAAGATGGACTGAAGCATCTCATGCAGGGACCATGTTGGACTGCTGCCTCTCAAGCAGAGACCATGCTGGACTGCAGCCTCTCATGCAGAGACCATTAAAACTGCAGCCTCTCATGCAGAGACCATGCAGGACTGCAGCATCTCATGCAGAGACCATGCAGGACTGCAGCCTCTCATGCAGAGACCATGTTGGACTGCAGCCTCTCATGCAGAGACCATGTTGGACTGCAGACTCCCATGCAGAGGCCATGTTGGACTGTAGCCTCTCATGCAGAGACCATGCTGGACTGCAGAATCTCATGCAGAGACCATGCTGGACTGCAACCTCTCATGCAGGGACCATGTTGGACTGCAGCCCCTCATGCCGAGACCATGCTGGACTGCATCTTCTCATGCAGAGACCATGCTGGACTGCAGCATCTCATGCAGAGACCATGCTGGACTGCAGCCTCTCATGCAGAGACCGTGCTGGACTGCAGCCTCTCATGCAGAGACCATGCTGGACTGCAGCCTCTCATACAGAGACCATTAAAACTGCAGCCTCTCATGCAGAGACCAAGCTGGACTGAAGCATCTCATGCAGGGACCATGTTGGACTGCTGCCTCTCAAGCAGAGACCATGCTGGACTGCAGCCTCTCATGCAGAGACCATTAAAACTGCAGCCTCTCATGCAGAGACCAAGCTGGACTGAAGCATCTCATGCAGAGACCATGCTGGACTGCAGCCTCTCATGCAGAGACCATGTTGGACTGCAGCCTCTCATGCAGAGACCATGTTGGACTGTAGCCTCTCATGCGGAGACCATGCTGGACTGCAGAATCTCATGCAGAGACCATGCTGGACTGCAACCTCTCATGCAGGGACCATGTTGGACTGCAGCCCCTCATGCCGAGACCATGCTGGACTGCATCTTCTCATGCAGAGACCATGCTGGATTTAAGTCTCTCATGCAGAGACCATGCTGGACTGCAGCCTCTAATGCAGAGACCGTGCTGGACTGCAGCCTCTCACGCGGAGACCAGGCTGGACTGCAGCCTCTAATGCAGAGACCATGCTGGACTGCAGCCTCTCATGCAGAGACCATGTTGGACTGCAGCCTCTCATGCAGAGACCATTTAGACTGCAGCCTGTCATGCAGAGACCATGCTGGCCTGCAGCATCTCATGCAGAGACCATTGAGACTGCAGCCTCTCATGCAGAGACCATGCTGGACTGCAGCCTCTCATACAGAGACCATTAAAACTGCAGCCTCTCATGCAGAGACCAAGCTGGACTGCAGCCTCTCATGCAGAGACCATTTAGACTGCAGCCTGTCATGCAGAGACCATGCTGGCCTGCAGCATCTCATGCAGAGACCATTGAGACTGCAGCCTCTCATGCAGAGACCATGCTGGACTGCAGCCTCTCATGCAGAGACCATTAAAACTGCAGCCTCTCATGCAGAGACCAAGCTGGACTGAAGCATCTCATGCAGAGACCATGCAGGACTGCAGCCTCTCATGCAGAGACCATGTTGGACTGCAGCCTCTCACGCGGAGACCAGGCTGGACTGCAGCCTCTAATGCAGAGACCATGCTGGACTGCAGCCTCTCATGCAGAGACCATGTTGGACTGCAGCCTCTCACGCAGAGACCATGCTGGACTGCAGCCTGTCATGCAGAGACCATGCTGGACTGCAGCCTCTCATACAGAGACCATTAAAACTGCAGCCTCTCATGCAGAGACCATGTTGGACTGCAGCCTCTCATGCAGAGACCATTTAGACTGCAGCCTGTCATGCAGAGACCATGCTGGCCTGCAGCATCTCATGCAGAGACCATTGAGACTGCAGCCTCTCATGCAGAGACCATGCTGGACTGCAGCCTCTCATACAGAGACCATTAAAACAGCAGCCACTCATGCAGAGACCATGTTGGACTGCAGCCTCTCATGCAGAGACCATTTAGACTGCAGCCTGTCATGCAGAGACCATGCTGGCCTGCAGCATCTCATGCAGAGACCATTGAGACTGCAGCCTCTCATGCAGAGACCATGCTGGACTGCAGCCTCTCATGCAGAGACCATTAAAACTGCAGCCTCTCATGCAGAGACCAAGCTGGACTGAAGCATCTCATGCAGAGACCATGCAGGACTGCAGCCTCTCATGCAGAGACCATGTTGGACTGCAGCCTCTCATGCAGAGACCATGTTGGACTGCAGACTCCCATGCAGAGGCCATGTTGGACTGTAGCCTCTCATGCGGAGACCATGCTGGACTGCAGAATCTCATGCAGAGACCATGCTGGACTGCAACCTCTCATGCAGGGACCATGTTGGACTGCAGCCCCTCATGCCGAGACCATGCTGGACTGCATCTTCTCATGCAGAGACCATGCTGGATTGCAGCATCTCATGCAGAGACCATGCTGGACTGCAGCCTCTCATGCAGAGACCGTGCTGGACTGCAGCCTCTCATGCAGAGACCATGCTGGACTGCAGCCTCTCATACAGAGACCATTAAAACTGCAGCCACAAATGCAGAGAACAAGCTGGACTGAAGCATCTCATGCAGGGACCATGTTGGACTGCTGCCTCTCAAGCAGAGACCATGCTGGACTGCAGCCTCTCATGCAGAGACCATTAAAACTGCAGCCTCTCATGCAGAGACTAAGCTGGACTGAAGCATCTCATGCAGAGACCATGCTGGACTGCAGCCTCTCATGCAGAGACCATGTTGGACTGCAGCCTCTGATGCAGAGACCATGTTGGACTGTAGCCTATCGTGCGGAGACCATGCCGGACTGCAGAATCTCATGCAGAGACCATACTGGACTGCAACCTCTCATGCAGGGACCATGTTGGACTGCAGCCCCTCATGCCGAGACCATGCTGGACTGCATCTTCTCATGCAGAGACCATGCTGGATTTAAGTCTCTCATGCAGAGACCATGCTGGACTGCAGCCTCTAATGCAGAGACCGTGCTGGACTGCAGCCTCTCAAGCGGAGACCAGGCTGGACTGCAGCCTCTAATGCAGAGACCATGCTGGACTGCAGCCTCTCATGCAGAGACCATGTTGGACTGCAGCCTCTCATGCAGAGACCATTTAGACTGCAGCCTGTCATGCAGAGACCATGCTGGCCTGCAGCATCTCATGCAGAGACCATTGAGACTGCAGCCTCTCATGCAGAGACCATGCTGGACTGCAGCCTCTCATACAGAGACCATGCTGGACTTCAGCATCTCATGCAGAGAGCTTGCTGGACTGCAGCCTCTCATGCAGAGACCATGCTGGACTGCAGCATCTCATGCAGAGACCATGTTGGACTACTGCCTCTCAAGCAGAGACCATGCTGGACTGCAGCCTCTCATGCTGAGACCATGCTGGACTGCAGCATCTCATGCAGAGACCATGTTGGACTGCAGCCTCTCAAGCAGAGACCATGCTGGACTGCAGCCTCTCATGCAGAGACTGCTGGACTGCAGCATCTCATGCAGAGATCATGTTAGAGTGCAGCCTCTCATGCAGAGACCATGCAGTACTGCAGCCTCTCATGCGGAGACCATGCTGGACTGCAGCCTCTCATGCTGAGACCATGCTGGACTGCAGCCTCTCATGCAGAGAACATGCTGGACTGTAGCCTCTGATGCAGAGACCATGGAGACTGCAGCCTCTCATGCAGAGACTATGCTGGACTGCAGCCTCTCATTCAGAGACCATGCTGGACTGCAGCATCTCATGCAGAGACCATTGAGACTGCAGCCTCTCATGCAGAGACCATTGAGACTGCAGCGTTTCATGCAGAGACCATGCTGGACTGCAGCCTCTCATGCAGAGGCCATGTTGGACTGCAGCCTCTCATTCAGAGACCATGCTGGACTGCAGCATCTCATGCAGAGACCATTGAGACTGCAGGATCTCATGCAGAGACCATGCTGGACTGCAGCCTCTCATGCAGAGACATGCTGGACTGTAGCATCTCATGCAGAGACCATGCTGGACTGCAGCATCTCATGCAGAGACCATGCTGGACTGCAGCCTCTCATGCGCAGAGCATGCTGGACTGCAGCATCTCATGCAGAGACCATGCTGGACTGTAGCATCTCATGCGGAGAACATGCTGGATTCCAGCATCTCATGCGGCAACCATGCGGGACTGCAGCATCTCATGAGGAATCCATGCTGGACTACAGCCTCTCATGCGGAGACCAATGCTGGACTGCAGCCTCTCATGCGGAGACCAATGCTGGACTGCAGCCTCTCATACAGAGACCATGTTGGACAGCAGCCTCTCATGCAGAAACCATGCTGTACTGCAGCCTCTCATGCGGAGACCATGCTGGACTGCAGCCTTTCATGCAGAGACCATGATGAACTGCAGCCTCTCATGCGGAGACCATGCTGGACTGCAGCCTCTCATGCAGAGACCATGCTGGACTGCAGCCTCTTATGCGGAGACCATGCTGGACTGCAGGATCTCATGCAGAGACCATGCTGGAGTGCACCCTCTCATGCGGAGACCATGCTGGACTGCAGCATCTTATGCGGAGACCATGCTGAACTGCAGCATCTTATGCAGAGACCATGCTGGACTGCAGCATCTCTTGCAGAGACCATGCTGGACTGCAGCCTCTGATGCGAAGACCATGCTGGACTGCAGCCTCTCATGCAGAGACCATGCTGGACTGCAGCATCTCATGCAGAGACCATGCTGGACTGCAGCCTCTCATGCAGAGACCATGTTGGACTGTAGCCTCTCATGCAGAGAACATGTTGGACTGCAGCCTCTCATTCAGAGACCATGCTGGACTGCAGAATCTCATGCGGAGACCAAGCTGGACTGCAGCCTCTCATGCAGAGACCATGTTGGACTGCAGCCCCTCATGCAGAGACCATGCTGGACTGCAGTCTCTCATGCAGAGACCATGCTGAACCACAGCCTCTCATGCAGAGACCACACAAGGCTGCAGCCTCTCATGCAGAGATCATGTTGGACTGCAACCTCTCATGCGGAGACCATGCTGGACTGCAGCCTCTCATGCAGAGACCATGCTGGACTGCAGCCTCTCATGCAGAGACCATGTTGGACTGTAGCCTCTCAAGCAGAGAACATGTTGGACTGCAGCCTCTCATTCGGAGACCATGCTGGACTGCAGAATCTCATGCGGAGACCAAGCTGGACTGCAGCCTCTCATGCAGAGACCATGTTGGACTGCAGCCTCTCATGCAGAGAACATGTTGGACTGCAGCCTCTCATTCGGAGACCATGCTGGACTGCAGAATCTCATGCGGAGACCAAGCTGGACTGCAGCCTCTCATGCATAGACCATGTTGGACTGCAGCCCCTCATGCAGAGATCATGCTGCACCGCAGTCTCTCAAGCAGATACCACGCTGAACCGCAGCCTCTCATGCAGAGACCACATTGGACTGCAGCCTCTCATGCAGAGATCAAGTTGGACTGCAGCCTCTCATGCGGAGACCATGCTGGACTGCAGCCTCTCATGCAGAGACCATGCTGGACTGCAGCCTCTCATGCAGAGACCATGTTGGACTGCAGCCTCGCATGCGGAGACCATGCTGGACTGCAGCCTCACATGCGGAGACTATGCTGGACTGCATCCTCTCATGCAGCCACTCATACTGGACTGCAGCCTCTCATGCAGAGACCATGTTGGACTGTAGCCTCTCATGCAGAGACCATGATGGACTGCAGCCTCTCATGCAGAGACCATGCTGGACTGCAGCCTCTCATGGAGAGACCATGCTGGACTGCAGCCTCTCATGCAGAGACCATGCTGGACTGCAGCCTCATGCAGCAACCATGCTGGACTGCAGCCTCTCATGCAGAGATCTTGCTTGACTGCAGCCTCATGCAGCAACCATGCTGGACTGCAGCCTCTCATGCAGAGACGTTGCTGGACTGCAGCCTCATGCAGCGACCATGCTGGACTGCAGCCTCTCATGCAGGGACCTTGTTGGACTGCAGCATCTCATGCAGAGACCATTGAGAGTGCAGCATCTCATGCAGAGACCATGCTGGACTGCAGCCTCTCATGCAGAGACTGCTGGACTGCAGCATCTCATGCAGAGACCAAGTTGGACTGCAGCCTCTCATGCGGAGACCATGCTGGACTGTAGCCTCTCATGCAGAGACCATGCTGGATTGCAGCCTCTCATGCAGAGACCATGCTGGACTGCAGCCTCTCATGCAGAGACCATGCTGCACTGCAGCCTCTCATGCAGAGACCATGCTGTACTGCAGCCTCTCAATGGGAGACCATGCTGGACTGCAGCCTCTCAATGGGAGACCATGCTGGACTGCAGCCTCTCAATGGGAGACCATGCTGGACTGCAGCCTCTCATGCAGAGACCATTGAGACTGCAGCCTCTCATGCAGAGACCATGCTGGACTGCAGCATCTCATACAGAGACCATGTTGGACTGCAGCCTCTCATGCAGTGACCATGTTGGACTGCAGCCCCTCATGCAGAGACCATGCAGGGACTGCAGCATCTCATACAGAGACCATGCTGGACTGCAGCCTCTCATGCAGAGACCATGTTAGACTGCAGCATCTCATGCAGTGACCATGCTGGACTGCAGCTTCTCATGCAGAGACCATGCTGGACTGCAGCCTCTCATGCGGAGACCATGCTGGACTGCAGCCTCTCATGCAGAGACCATGCTGGACTGCAGCCCCTCATGCAGAGACCATGCAGGGACTGCAGCATCTCATACAGAGACCATGCTGGACTGCAGCCTCTCATGCAGAGACTATTTAGACTGCAGCATCTCATGCAGTGACCATGCTGGACTGCAGCTTATCATGCAGAGACCATGCTGGACTGCAGCCTCTCATGCGGAGACCATGCTGGACTGCAGCCTCTCATGCAGAGACCATGCTGGACTGCAGCATCTCATGCGGAGACCATGTTGGACTGCAGCCTCTCATGCAGAGATCATGCTGGACTGCAGCATCTCATGCAGAGACCATGCTGGACTGCAGCCTCTCATGCAGAGACCATGCTGGACTGCAGCCTCTCATGCAGAGACCATGTTGGACTGCAGCCTCTGATGCAGAGACCATTTAGACTGTAGCCTGTCATGCAGACACCATGCTGGACTGCAGCATCTCATGCAGAGACCATTGGGACTGCACCCTCTCATGCAGAGAGCATGCTGGACTGCAGCCTCTCATGCAGAGACCATTCTCGACTGCAGCCTCTCATGCAGAGACCATTCTCGACTGCAGCCTCTCATGCAGAGACCATGTTGAACTGCAGCCTCTCATGCAGAGACCATGCTGGACTGCAGCCTCTCATGCAGAGACCATTAAAACTGCAGCCTCTCATGCAGAGACCAAGCTGGACTGAAGCATCTCATACAGAGACCATGTTGGACTGCAGCCTCTCATGTAGAGACCATTTAGACTGCAGCCTCTCATACAGAGTCCATGCTGAACTGCAGCCTCTAATGCAGAGACCATGCTGGACTGCAGCCTCTCATGCAGAGACCATTCTCGACTGCAGCCTCTCATGCAGAGACCATGTTGAACTGCAGCCTCTCATGCAGAGACCATGCTGGACTGCAGCCTCTCATGCAGAGACCATTAAAACTGCAGCCTCTCATGCAGAGACCAAGCTGGACTGAAGCATCTCATACAGAGACCATGTTGGACTGCAGCCTCTCATTTAGAGACCATTTAGACTGCAGCCTCTCATACAGAGTCCATGCTGAACTGCAGACTCTTATGCAGAGACCATGCTGGACTGCAGCCTCTCATGCAGAGTCTATTTAGACTGCAGCATCTCATGCAGTGACCATGCTGAACTGCAGCCTCTAATGCATTGACCATGCTGGACTGCAGCCTCTAATGCAGAGACCATGCTGGACTGCAGCCTCTCACGCGGAGACCTGCTGGACTGCAGCCTCTCATGCTGAGACCATGAAGGACTGCAGCCTCTCATGCTGAGACCATGAAGGACTGCAGCCTCTCATGCAGAGACCATGCTGGACTGCAGCCTCTCATGCAGAGACCATGTTGGATTGCAGCCTCTCATGCAGAGACCACTTAGACTGCAGCCTCTCATGCAGACACCATGCTGGACTGCAGCATCTCATGCAGAGACCATTGGGACTGCACCCTCTCATGCAGAGACCATGAAGGACTGCAGCCTCTCATGCAGAGACCATTCTCAACTGCAGCCTCTCATGCAGAGACCATGTTGAACTGCAGCCTCTCATGCAGAGACCATGCTGGACTGCAGCCTCTCATACAGAGACCATTAAAACTGCAGCCTCTCATGCAGAGACCAAGATGGACTGAAGCATCTCATGCAGGGACCATGTTGGACTGCTTCCTCTCAAGCAGAGACCATGCTGGACTGCAGCCTCTCATGCAGAGACCATTAAAACTGCAGCCTCTCATGCAGAGACCAAGCTGGACTGAAGCATCTCATGCAGAGACCATGCTGGACTGTAGCATCTCATGCGGAGAACATGCTGGATTCCAGCATCTCATGCGGCAACCATGCGGGACTGCAGCATCTCATGAGGAATCCATGCTGGACTACAGCCTCTCATGCGGAGACCAATGCTGGACTGCAGCCTCTCATGCGGAGACCAATGCTGGACTGCAGCCTCTCATACAGAGACCATGTTGGACAGCAGCCTCTCATGCAGAAACCATGCTGTACTGCAGCCTCTCATGCGGAGACCATGCTGGACTGCAGCCTTTCATGCAGAGACCATGATGAACTGCAGCCTCTCATGCGGAGACCATGCTGGACTGCAGCCTCTCATGCAGAGACCATGCTGGACTGCAGCCTCTTATGCGGAGACCATGCTGGACTGCAGGATCTCATGCAGAGACCATGCTGGAGTGCACCCTCTCATGCGGAGACCATGCTGGACTGCAGCATCTTATGCGGAGACCATGCTGAACTGCAGCATCTTATGCAGAGACCATGCTGGACTGCAGCATCTCTTGCAGAGACCATGCTGGACTGCAGCCTCTGATGCGAAGACCATGCTGGACTGCAGCCTCTCATGCGGAGACCATGCTGGACTGCAGCATCTCATGCAGAGACCATGCTGGACTGCAGCCTCTCATGCAGAGACCATGTTGGACTGTAGCCTCTCATGCAGAGAACATGTTGGACTGCAGCCTCTCATTCAGAGACCATGCTGGACTGCAGAATCTCATGCGGAGACCAAGCTGGACTGCAGCCTCTCATGCAGAGACCATGTTGGACTGCAGCCCCTCATGCAGAGACCATGCTGGACCGCAGTCTCTCATGCAGAGACCATGCTGAACCACAGCCTCTCATGCAGAGACCACACAGGACTGCAGCCTCTCATGCAGAGATCATGTTGGACTGCAACCTCTCATGCGGAGACCATGCTGGACTGCAGCCTCTCATGCAGAGACCATGCTGGACTGCAGCCTCTCATGCAGAGACCATGTTGGACTGTAGCCTCTCAAGCAGAGAACATGTTGGACTGCAGCCTCTCATTCGGAGACCATGCTGGACTGCAGAATCTCATGCGGAGACCAAGCTGGACTGCAGCCTCTCATGCAGAGACCATGTTGGACTGCAGCCTCTCATGCAGAGAACATGTTGGACTGCAGCCTCTCATTCGGAGACCATGCTGGACTGCAGAATCTCATGCGGAGACCAAGCTGGACTGCAGCCTCTCATGCATAGACCATGTTGGACTGCAGCCCCTCATGCAGAGATCATGCTGCACCGCAGTCTCTCAAGCAGATACCACGCTGAACCGCAGCCTCTCATGCAGAGACCACATTGGACTGCAGCCTCTCATGCAGAGATCAAGTTGGACTGCAGCCTCTCATGCGGAGACCATGCTGGACTGCAGCCTCTCATGCAGAGACCATGCTGGACTGCAGCCTCTCATGCAGAGACCATGTTGGACTGCAGCCTCGCATGCGGAGACCATGCTGGACTGCAGCCTCACATGCGGAGACTATGCTGGACTGCATCCTCTCATGCAGCCACTCATACTGGACTGCAGCCTCTCATGCAGAGACCATGTTGGACTGTAGCCTCTCATGCAGAGACCATGATGGACTGCAGCCTCTCATGCAGAGACCATGCTGGACTGCAGCCTCTCATGGAGAGACCATGCTGGACTGCAGCCTCTCATGCAGAGACCATGCTGGACTGCAGCCTCATGCAGCAACCATGCTGGACTGCAGCCTCTCATGCAGAGATCTTGCTTGACTGCAGCCTCATGCAGCAACCATGCTGGACTGCAGCCTCTCATGCAGAGACGTTGCTGGACTGCAGCCTCATGCAGCGACCATGCTGGACTGCAGCCTCTCATGCAGGGATCTTGTTGGACTGCAGCATCTCATGCAGAGACCATTGAGAGTGCAGCATCTCATGCAGAGACCATGCTGGACTGCAGCCTCTCATGCAGAGACTGCTGGACTGCAGCATCTCATGCAGAGACCAAGTTGGACTGCAGCCTCTCATGCGGAGACCATGCTGGACTGTAGCCTCTCATGCTGAGACCATGCTGGATTGCAGCCTCTCATGCAGAGACCATGCTGGACTGCAGCCTCTCATGCAGAGACCATGCTGCACTGCAGCCTCTCATGCAGAGACCATGCTGTACTGCAGCCTCTCAATGGGAGACCATGCTGGACTGCAGCCTCTCAATGGGAGACCATGCTGGACTGCAGCCTCTCAATGGGAGACCATGCTGGACTGCAGCCTCTCATGCAGAGACCATTGAGACTGCAGCCTCTCATGCAGAGACCATGCTGGACTGCAGCATCTCATACAGAGACCATGTTGGACTGCAGCCTCTCATGCAGTGACCATGTTGGACTGCAGCCCCTCATGCAGAGACCATGCAGGGACTGCAGCATCTCATACAGAGACCATGCTGGACTGCAGCCTCTCATGCAGAGACCATGTTAGACTGCAGCATCTCATGCAGTGACCATGCTGGACTGCAGCTTCTCATGCAGAGACCATGCTGGACTGCAGCCTCTCATGCGGAGACCATGCTGGACTGCAGCCTCTCATGCAGAGACCATGCTGGACTGCAGCCCCTCATGCAGAGACCATGCAGGGACTGCAGCATCTCATACAGAGACCATGCTGGACTGCAGCCTCTCATGCAGAGACTATTTAGACTGCAGCATCTCATGCAGTGACCATGCTGGACTGCAGCTTATCATGCAGAGACCATGCTGGACTGCAGCCTCTCATGCGGAGACCATGCTGGACTGCAGCCTCTCATGCAGAGACCATGCTGGACTGCAGCATCTCATGCGGAGACCATGTTGGACTGCAGCCTCTCATGCAGAGATCATGCTGGACTGCAGCATCTCATGCAGAGACCATGCTGGACTGCAGCCTCTCATGCAGAGACCATGCTGGACTGCAGCCTCTCATGCAGAGACCATGTTGGACTGCAGCCTCTGATGCAGAGACCATTTAGACTGTAGCCTGTCATGCAGACACCATGCTGGACTGCAGCATCTCATGCAGAGACCATTGGGACTGCACCCTCTCATGCAGAGAGCATGCTGGACTGCAGCCTCTCATGCAGAGACCATTCTCGACTGCAGCCTCTCATGCAGAGACCATTCTCGACTGCAGCCTCTCATGCAGAGACCATGTTGAACTGCAGCCTCTCATGCAGAGACCATGCTGGACTGCAGCCTCTCATGCAGAGACCATTAAAACTGCAGCCTCTCATGCAGAGACCAAGCTGGACTGAAGCATCTCATACAGAGACCATGTTGGACTGCAGCCTCTCATTTAGAGACCATTTAGACTGCAGCCTCTCATACAGAGTCCATGCTGAACTGCAGACTCTTATGCAGAGACCATGCTGGACTGCAGCCTCTCATGCAGAGTCTATTTAGACTGCAGCATCTCATGCAGTGACCATGCTGAACTGCAGCCTCTAATGCATTGACCATGCTGGACTGCAGCCTCTAATGCAGAGACCATGCTGGACTGCAGCCTCTCACGCGGAGACCTGCTGGACTGCAGCCTCTCATGCTGAGACCATGAAGGACTGCAGCCTCTCATGCTGAGACCATGAAGGACTGCAGCCTCTCATGCAGAGACCATGCTGGACTGCAGCCTCTCATGCAGAGACCATGTTGGATTGCAGCCTCTCATGCAGAGACCACTTAGACTGCAGCCTCTCATGCAGACACCATGCTGGACTGCAGCATCTCATGCAGAGACCATTGGGACTGCACCCTCTCATGCAGAGACCATGAAGGACTGCAGCCTCTCATGCAGAGACCATTCTCAACTGCAGCCTCTCATGCAGAGACCATGTTGAACTGCAGCCTCTCATGCAGAGACCATGCTGGACTGCAGCCTCTCATACAGAGACCATTAAAACTGCAGCCTCTCATGCAGAGACCAAGATGGACTGAAGCATCTCATGCAGGGACCATGTTGGACTGCTTCCTCTCAAGCAGAGACCATGCTGGACTGCAGCCTCTCATGCAGAGACCATTAAAACTGCAGCCTCTCATGCAGAGACCAAGCTGGACTGAAGCATCTCATGCAGAGACCATGCAGGACTGCAGCCTCTCATGCAGAGACCATGTTGGACTGCAGCCTCTCATGCAGAGACCATGTTGGACTGCAGACTCCCATGCAGAGGCCATGTTGGACTGTAGCCTCTCATGCGGAGACCATGCTGGACTGCAGAATCTCATGCAGAGACCATGTTGGACTGCAACCTCTCATGCAGGGACCATGTTGGACTGCAGCCCCTCATGCCGAGACCATGCTGGACTGCATCTTCTCATGCAGAGACCATGCTGGACTGCAGCATCTCATGCAGAGACCATGCTGGACATGCAGCCTCTCATGCAGAGACTGTGCTGGACTGCAGCCTCTCATGCAGAGACCATGCTGGACTGCAGCCTCTCATACAGAGACCATTAAAACTGCAGCCTCTCATGCAGAGACCAAGCTGGACTGAAGCATCTCATGCAGGGACCATGTTGGACTGCTGCCTCTCAAGCAGAGACCATGCTGGACTGCAGCCTCTCATGCAGAGACCATAAAAACTGCAGCCTCTCATGCAGAGACCAAGCTGGACTGAAGCATCTCATGCAGAGAGCATGCTGGACTGCAGCCTCTCATGCAGAGACCATGTTGGACTGCAGCCTCTCATGCAGAGACCATGTTGGACTGTAGCCTCTCATGCGGAGACCATGCTGGACTGCAGAATCTCATGCAGAGACCATGCTGGACTGCAACCTCTCATGCAGGGACCATGTTGGACTGCAGCCCCTCATGCCGAGACCATGCTGGACTGCATCTTCTCATGCAGAGACCATGCTGGATTTAAGTCTCTCATGCAGAGACCATGCTTGACTGCAGCCTCTAATGCAGAGACCGTGCTGGACTGCAGCCTCTCACGCGGAGACCAGGCTGGACTGCAGCCTCTAATGCAGAGACCATGCTGGACTGCAGCCTCTCATGCAGAGACCATGTTGGACTGCAGCCTCTCATGCAGAGACCATTTAGACTGCAGCCTGTCATGCAGAGACCATGCTGGCCTGCAGCATCTCATGCAGAGACCATTGAGACTGCAGCCTCTCATGCAGAGACCATGCTGGACTGCAGCCTCTCATACAGAGACCATGCTGGACTTCAGCATCTCATGCAGAGAGCTTGCTGGACTGCAGCCTCTCATGCAGAGACCATGCTGGACTGCAGCATCTCATGCAGAGACCATGTTGGACTGCTGCCTCTCAAGCAGAGACCATGCTGGACTGCAGCCTCTCATGCTGAGACCATGCTGGACTGCAGCATCTCATGCAGAGACCATGTTGGACTGCAGCCTCTCAAGCAGAGACCATGCTGGACTGCAGCCTCTCATGCAGAGACTGCTGGACTGCAGCATCTCATGCAGAGATCATGTTAGACTGCAGCCTCTCATGCAGAGACCATGCAGTACTGCAGCCTCTCATGCGGAGACCATGCTGGACTGCAGCCTCTCATGCGGAGACCATGCTGGACTGCAGCCTCTCATTCAGAGACCATGCTGGACTGCAGCATCTCATGCAGAGACCATTGAGACTGCAGCCTCTCATGCAGAGACCATTGAGACTGCAGCGTTTCATGCAGAGACCATGCTGGACTGCAGCCTCTCATGCAGAGGCCATGTTGGACTGCAGCCTCTCATTCAGAGACCATGCTGGACTGCAGCATCTTATGCAGAGACCATTGAGACTGCAGCATCTCATGCAGAGACCATGCTGGACTGCAGCCTCTCATGCAGAGACTGCTGGACTGTAGCATCTCATGCAGAGACCATGCTGGACTGCAGCATCTCATGTAGAGACCATGCTGGACTGCAGCCTCTCATGCGCAGACCATGCTGGACTGCAGCATCTCATGCAGAGACCATGCTGGACTGTAGCATCTCATGCGGAGAACATGCTGGATTGCAGCATCTCATGCGGCAATCATGCGGGACTGCAGCATCTCATGAGGAATCCATGCTGGACTACAGCCTCTCATGCGGAGACCAATGCTGGACTGCAGCCTCTCATGCGGAGAAAAATGCTGGACTGCAGCCTCTCATACAGAGACCATGTTGGACTGCAGCCTCTCATGCAGAAACCATGCTGTACTGCAGCCTCTCATGCGGAGACCATGCTGGACTGCAGCCTTTCATGCAGAGACCATGATGAACTGCAGCCTCTCATGCGGAGACCATGCTGGACTGCAGCCTCTCATGCAGAGACCATGCTGGACTGCAGCCTCTTATGCGGAGACCATGCTGGACTGCAGGATCTCATGCAGAGACCATGCTGGAGTGCACCCTCTCATGCGGAGACCATGCTGGGCTGCAGCATCTTATGCGGAGACCATGCTGAACTGCAGCATCTTATGCAGAGACCATGCTGGACTGCAGCATCTCTTGCAGAGACCATGCTGGACTGCAGCCTCTGATGCGAAGACCATGCTGGACTGCAGCCTCTCATGCAGAGACCATGCTGGACTGCAGCATCTCATGCACAGACCATGCTGGACTGCAACCTCTCATGCAGAGACCATGTTGGACTGTAGCCTCTCATGCAGAGAACAAGTTGGACTGCAGCCTCTCATTCAGAGACCATGCTGGACTGCAGAATCTCATGCGGAGACCAAGCTGGACTGCAGCCTCTCATGCAGAGACCATGTTGGACTGCAGCCCCTCATGCAGAGACCATGCTGGACCGCAGTCTCTCATGCAGAGACCATGCTGAACCACAGCCTCTCATGCAGAGACCACATTGGACTGCAGCCTCTCATGCAGAGATCATGTTGGACTGCAACCTCTCATGCGGAGACCATGCTGGGCTGCAGCCTCTCATGCAGAGACCATGCTGGACTGCAGCCTCTCATGCAGAGACCATGTTGGACTGTAGCCTCTCAAGCAGAGAACATGTTGGACTGCAGCCTCTCATTCGGAGACCATGCTGGACTGCAGAATCTCATGCGGAGACCAAGCTGGACTGCAGCCTCTCATGCAGAGACCATGTTGGACTGCAGCCTCTCATGCAGAGAACATGTTGGACTGCAGCGTCTCATTCGGAGACCATGCTGGACTGCAGAATCTCATGCGGAGACCAAGCTGGACTGTAGCCTCTCATGCATAGACCATGTTGGACTGCAGCCCCTCATGCAGAGACCATGCTGGACCGCAGTCTCTCATGCAGAGACCACGCTGAACCGCAGCCTCTCATGCAGAGACCACATTGGACTGCAGCCTCTCATGCAGAGATCAAGTTGGACTGCAGCCTCTCATGCGGAGACCATGCTGGACTGCAGCCTCTCATGCAGAGACCATGCTGGACTGCAGCCTCTCATGCAGAGACCATGTTGGACTGCAGCCTCGCATGCGGAGACCATGCTGGACTGCAGCCTCACATGCGGAGACTATGCTGGACTGCATCCTCTCATGCAGCCACTCATACTGGACTGCAGCCTCTCATGCAGAGACCATGTTGGACTGTAGCCTCTCATGCAGAGACCATGCTGGACTGCAGCCTCTCATGCAGAGACCATGTTGGACTGCAGCCTCGCATGCGGAGACCATGCTGGACTGCAGCCTCACATGCGGAGACTATGCTGGACTGCATCCTCTCATGCAGCCACTCATACTGGACTGCAGCCTCTCATGCAGAGACCATTGGGACTGCACCCTCTCATGCAGAGAGCATGCTGGACTGCAGCCTCTCATGCAGAGACCATTCTCGACTGCAGCCTCTCATGCAGAGACCATTCTCGACTGCAGCCTCTCATGCAGAGACCATGTTGAACTGCAGCCTCTCATGCAGAGACCATGCTGGACTGCAGCCTCTCATGCAGAGACCATTAAAACTGCAGCCTCTCATGCAGAGACCAAGCTGGACTGAAGCATCTCATACAGAGACCATGTTGGACTGCAGCCTCTCATGTAGAGACCATTTAGACTGCAGCCTCTCATACAGAGTCCATGCTGAACTGCAGCCTCTAATGCAGAGACCATGCTGGACTGCAGCCTCTCATGCAGAGACCATTCTCGACTGCAGCCTCTCATGCAGAGACCATGTTGAACTGCAGCCTCTCATGCAGAGACCATGCTGGACTGCAGCCTCTCATGCAGAGACCATTAAAACTGCAGCCTCTCATGCAGAGACCAAGCTGGACTGAAGCATCTCATACAGAGACCATGTTGGACTGCAGCCTCTCATTTAGAGACCATTTAGACTGCAGCCTCTCATACAGAGTCCATGCTGAACTGCAGACTCTTATGCAGAGACCATGCTGGACTGCAGCCTCTCATACAGAGTCTATTTAGACTGCAGCATCTCATGCAGTGACCATGCTGAACTGCAGCCTCTAATGCATTGACCATGCTGGACTGCAGCCTCTAATGCAGAGACCATGCTGGACTGCAGCCTCTCACGCGGAGACCTGCTGGACTGCAGCCTCTCATGCTGAGACCATGAAGGACTGCAGCCTCTCATGCTGAGACCATGAAGGACTGCAGCCTCTCATGCAGAGACCATGCTGGACTGCAGCCTCTCATGCAGAGACCATGTTGGATTGCAGCCTCTCATGCAGAGACCACTTAGACTGCAGCCTCTCATGCAGACACCATGCTGGACTGCAGCATCTCATGCAGAGACCATTGGGACTGCACCCTCTCATGCAGAGACCATGAAGGACTGCAGCCTCTCATGCAGAGACCATTCTCAACTGCAGCCTCTCATGCAGAGACCATGTTGAACTGCAGCCTCTCATGCAGAGACCATGCTGGACTGCAGCCTCTCATACAGAGACCATTAAAACTGCAGCCTCTCATGCAGAGACCAAGATGGACTGAAGCATCTCATGCAGGGACCATGTTGGACTGCTTCCTCTCAAGCAGAGACCATGCTGGACTGCAGCCTCTCATGCAGAGACCATTAAAACTGCAGCCTCTCATGCAGAGACCAAGCTGGACTGAAGCATCTCATGCAGAGACCATGCAGGACTGCAGCCTCTCATGCAGAGACCATGTTGGACTGCAGCCTCTCATGCAGAGACCATGTTGGACTGCAGACTCCCATGCAGAGGCCATGTTGGACTGTAGCCTCTCATGCGGAGACCATGCTGGACTGCAGAATCTCATGCAGAGACCATGTTGGACTGCAACCTCTCATGCAGGGACCATGTTGGACTGCAGCCCCTCATGCCGAGACCATGCTGGACTGCATCTTCTCATGCAGAGACCATGCTGGACTGCAGCATCTCATGCAGAGACCATGCTGGACATGCAGCCTCTCATGCAGAGACTGTGCTGGACTGCAGCCTCTCATGCAGAGACCATGCTGGACTGCAGCCTCTCATACAGAGACCATTAAAACTGCAGCCTCTCATGCAGAGACCAAGCTGGACTGAAGCATCTGTAGGGGGTCATGCTGGGGTTAGATTTAGGGTTTAGGGTAGTGCAGTGGTGTTTGTGTAGTGTAGGGGGTCATGCTGGGGGTAGATTTAGGGTTTAGGGTAGTGCAGTGGTGTTTGTGTAGTGTAGGGGGTCATGCTGGGGGTAGATTTAGGGTTTAGGGTAGTGCAGTGGTGTTTGGGTAGTGTAGGGAGTCGTCCTGGGGGAGTGTTTTAGGGTTTAGGGTAGTACAGTGGTGTTTGGGTAGTGTAGGGGTCGTGCTGGGGTTAGTGTTTTAGGGTTTAGGGTAGTGCAGTGGTGTTTGGGTAGTGTAGGGGGTCGTGCTGGGGGAGTGTTTTAGGGTTTAGGGCAGTGCAGTGGTGTTCGGGTAGTGTAGGGGGTCGTGCTGGGGGAGTGTTTTAGGGTTTAGGGCAGTGCAGTCGTGTTCGGGTAGTGTAGGGGGTCGTGCTGCGGGGAGTATTTTAGGGTTTAGGGTAGTGCAGTGGTGTTCGGGTAGTGTAGGGGGTCATGCTGGGGGTAGTGTTCTAGGGTTTAGGGCAGTGCAGTGGTGTTCGGGCAGTGTAGGGGGTCGTGCTGGGGGTGGTGTTTTAGGGTTTAGGGTAGTGCAGTGGTGTTTGGGCAGTGTAGGGGGTCGTGCTGGGGGTGGTGTTTCAGGGTTTAGGGCAGTGCAGTGGTGTTCAGGCAGTGTAGGGGGTCATGCAGGGGGTGGTGTTTCAGGGTTTAGGGCAGTGCAGTGGTGTTCGGGCAGTGTAGGGGGTCATGCAGGGGTGGTGTTTTAGGGTTTAGGGCAGTGGTGTTTGGGCAGTGTAGGGGGTCATGCTGGGGGTGGTGTTTCAGGGTTTGGGGCAGTGCAGTGGTGTTCGAGCAGTAAAGGGTGTCATGCTGGGGGTGGTGTTTCAGGGTTTAGGGCAGTGCAGTGGTGTTCGGGCAGTGTAGGGGATGGTGCAGGGGGTGGTGTTTCAGGGTTTAGGGCAGTGCAGTGGTGTTCGGGCAGTGTAGGGGTCGTGCAGGGGGTGGTGTTTCAGGGTTTAGGGCAGTGCAGTGGTGTTCGGGCAGTGTAGGGGGCGGTGCAGGGGGTGGTGTTTCAGGGTTTAGGGCAGTACAGTGGTGTTCGGGCATTGTAGGGGGTGGTGCTGGGGCTGGTGTTTCAGGGTTTAGGGCAGTGCAGTGGTGTTCGGGCAGTGTAGGGGTGGTGCTGGGGCTGGTGTTTCAGGGTTTAGGGCAGTGCAGTGGTGTTCGGGCAGTGTAGGGGGTCGTGCTGGGGCTGGTGTTTCAGGGTTTAGGGCAGTGCAGTGGTGTTCGGGCAGTGTAGGGGGTCTTGCTGGGGCTGGTGTTTCAGAGTCTAGGGTAATGCAGTGGTGTTCGGGCAGTGTAGGGGGTCTTGCTGGGGCTGGTGTTTCAGGGTTTAGGGCAGTGCAGTGGTGTTCGGGCAGTGTAGGGGTCGTGCTGGGGCTGGTGTTTCAAGGTTTAGGGCAGTGCAGTGGTGTTCGGGCAGTGTAGGGGGTCGTGCTGGGGCTGGTGTTTCAGGGTTTAGGGCAGAGCAATGGTGCTCAGGCAGTGTAGGGGGTTGTGCTGGGGGTGATGTTTCAGGGTTTAGGGCAGTGCAGTGGTGTTCGGGCAGTGTAGGGGGTCGTGAAGGGGGTGGTGTTTCAGGGTTTAGGGCAGTGCAGTGGTGTTCGGGCAGTGTAGGGGTCGTGCTGGGGGTAGTGTTTTAGGGTTTAGGGTAGTGCAGTGGTGCTTGTGTAGTGTAGGGGGTCGTGCTGGGGGTAGTGTTTTAGGGTTTAGGGTAGTGCAGTGGTGTTTGTGTAGTGTAGGGGGTCATGTTTTAGGGTAGTGCAGTGGTGTTTGGGTAGTGTAGGGGGTCATGCTGGGGGTAGTGTTTTAGGATTTAGGTTAGTGCAGTGGTGTTTGGGTAGTGTAGAGGGTCGTGCTGGGGGTAGTGTTTTAGGGTTTAGGGTAGTGCAGTGGTGTTTGTGTAGTGTAGGGGGTCGTGCTGGGGGTAGTGTTTTAGGGTTTAGGGTAGTGCAGTGGTGCTTGTGTAGTGTAGGGGTCGTGCTGGGGTAGTGTTTTAGGGTTTAGGGTAGTGCAGTGGTGTTTGTGTAGTGTAGGGGGTCATGTTTTAGGGTAGTGCAGTGGTGTTTGGGTAGTGTAGGGGGTCGTGCTGGTGGTAGTGTTTTAGGATTTAGGTTAGTGCAGTGGTGTTTGGGTAGTGTAGGGGGTCGTGCTGGGGGTAGTGTTTTAGGGTTTAGGATAGTGCAGTGGTGCTTGTGTAGTGTAGGGGTTGTGCTGGGGGTAGTGTTTTAGGGTTTAAGGTAGTGCAGTGGTGTTTTTGTAGTGTAGGGTGGTCATGTTTTAAGATGCAATGCTCCAATACCTGACCAGTCTGCACTACATAAAACTGCAAAAACTAAAAATAAAAAGTGTTTTGCACACTTTTGTCATTGGGCTATATGTGGGCTACATCTGGGTAATATTTGTGCTACATTTGGGCTCTTTTTTCACTGGTGGCCATCTTGGAAGACTTCTTTGTTATGAAGTTTCCTAATTTCTTCATTTACTGCAGTCTCCTCAGTAGGAAATGCTTTCAGTTTTTTACTTCGATTCCATCAAGAAGGCATTCAGATGTGTCTCACATCTGCCATAAATTCAGAATGTTAGCACTCTAGTTGCTCATTAGATCACTGGAGTAAAGCTACTGCTCACCAGGGAGTTAACTGGTAGTCTGCTGCTGGTATTGAAAGTGATTGTTTCAGTCTGCATGTCAGAATTTTCTAATGAAATAGAAGAGGATTTGAGATCTCACTTAAAACATGCCCTAATTTTTCTTTCTGCAGCACTAACCATAATTTCTATTTAAAAAAGAACCCCTCATTTTGTTCCTTTTTAAATTAAATGTTTTAAGTGTTACCGGTTTATTCCAATCAAGATGGCTTCAGGTGTGCCATACTTTTGTCATAAGTAAGGCTGTTAGCGCTCTAGTTGTTCTTTAGAACACTCTGGGAAGCTGCAGTAGAACACAAAGGCATCAACTGGCAGGCTGCTCCTGTTGAAATATAACAGGAAGATATTTGAGATCACACTTGAAATATGTCCTAATTTTTCTTTCTACAGCACTAACCATAATTTCTATGACAAAATGAACCCCATCATTTTGTTCCTTTTTAAATTAAATGTTTTAAGTGTTACCAGTTTATTCCAATCAAGATGGCTTCAGGTGTGCCATACTTTTGTCATAAGTAAGGCTGTTAGCACTCTAGTTGTTCTTTAGAACACTCTGGGAAGCTGCAGTAGAACACAAAGGCATCAACTGGCAGGCTGCTCCTGTTGAAATATAACAGGAAGATATTTGAGATCACACTTGAAACATGTCCTAATTTTTCTTTCTACAGCACTAACCATAATTTCTATGACAAAATGAACCCCATCGTTTTGTTCCTTTTTAAATTAAATGTTTTAAGTGTTACCAGTTTATTCCAATCAAGATGGCTTCAGGTGTGCCATACTTTTGTCATAAGTAAGGCTGTTAGCACTCTAGTTGTTCTTTAGAACACTCTGGGAAGCTGCAGTAGAACACAAAGGAATCAACTGACAGTCTCTGCCCTTGTTGGATGTACATGTTTTACTGAGAATGTCAGACTTCATTCTCACATGAGTGAGAAAGATAATGTGAATTTACAGAAAATATGCTCTCATTTTAGCTTCTGGAGCACCTTCCAAACCTCCATGGGACAAGCATGAGAAAATAGTGTTCTCTCAAACATGATTCATGATATCCCAGCAGAAGGTTTTTCACATGGTAAAATCACCTTGGAATACACCACAATTCCTAAAATTAGTATGGTACCGTCAACAAATAAATTCTAATGTAACTAAAGCCTGTTATCACCCTTTATAGTTCTCCTTTTGGTGACCCTCAAAATCTTCTATTCACTACAATGCATTTCAATGAGGTACTATCATTTATATTGGTCCCAAGATGGCTGCCAGAAATTCCAGGATGAAGTGCTGACAGCCAATCAGATCTCACGATGACATGTGTGGTTAGGCTCCGCCCAGATATATATGTGACTTTACTTTTGATTTTCTCAGGAACTACTGAACGGATTTACACCATTTAAGCAAAAGGCACGACACTGAACCAAGGGCTACCTCTTTGCCAAATTTGGTGTAATTCCGTTCAGCAGTTCGGGCTGTAGCTGCGACTAAAGGTTCCTATGGAAAAATGAATGGGGAAAACACATTTTGGGACCCCCTTTTTCTCGGCCCCCGCTGACGTATCACCCCGAGACTTTCAGGATAGGAGCGGACCGGATCGCCCCAACAAGTTGGAAACTTTCGCGAAGATTCGTTAACCGGCGCCAACGTTATTTCAAATAGAATGTCGCGGATTTCCTATGGATAATAGGTTGTAACTATAACTATCTACTGGCGACCGCCAGTAGATATATATATATATATATATATATATATATATATATATATTGGTCACCAGTAGGTAAAAATTCATTTTCCCATTTAAATTCCCATAGGATTTTTTAACACAACTACAGCCCGACTCACCGTGCCGAATTACACATAATTTGGCAGAAAGGTAGTTGTGGTTACAAAGATTTTGCTTTCAGTTATTTGGTGTAAATATGTTCAGTACTTGTCGAGAAATTAAAGGAAATCCAAATTTGTATATCTGTGGCCGTGGAGAATTTGCATCAAATTCGCGACAAATCGTGAATACGTGCGCCAACAGAAAAGCTGTGATTGGCTGGCCGCAACCTGAGCAGAGACTTGCAGCTGCCATTTTAGTTCATTGTAACAGTCCCCAGGGCTCAAATGAAATGGGAGAAAGTAGCATAATGGTCAGCTTGGATGTGGCCTGATCCCAAGGCTGCAATATAGGGGCCTTTGAAGGACGCCCTATGTGAATAATATGTAGAGAAACAGGATTTATTTTGAGGTGCACTATTCGTGAATTCTCCGTGATCATCTGTGCAGCCCCCCTGTGTAACGTAGTGACAAATTAGCTAATATCACCGGAAAAAAATTCAAAATATAAATTCACAGACTCATTCAGACACTAAGGCATCCACTCATAGATGTACTCTGAGATTCGTGCATCCAATCACACACCCAGTGAGACACCCATGCACCCACTCACACACCCACTGAGGCACTCATGCACCCACTCACCCACTCACAGACCCTCTCAGAGATTCATGAACCCACTTACACACCCATTCAGACACACACCCACTTATAGCCCCACTCATAGACTCATGCACCCTCTCACACACCTACTCAGACACTCATGCACCCACTCACAGAGCCACTCAGAGAGTCATGCCCCCACTCACATACCCACTCAGACACTGAAGCACACACTTACAGACCCACTCAGAGAATCACGCACCCACTCACACATCCAATCAGAGACTCATGCAGCCACTGAGACACCCACTGATACACTCACTGACCCACTCACGGACCCACTCAGAGATTCATGCACCCACTCACAGACCCACTCAGACACTCATGCACCCACTCACAGACATACTCAGAGACTAATGCACCCACTAACAGACTCACTTGGAAACTCATGCACCCACTGACAGACCCACTCATAGACTCACAATAGATTACACAATGGGAAACCATTTACTAATTTGCCAGTAGAAAGAACTGCTGTAGTGTAGGCATCTTTTAAGGAAAACTGTAGACTCTTCTTCTTATGGCCCGGATGCTCATTTCAGATCAATTAAACCTCAATGGGAAGCACTTACAAATATAAACATAGCAGGTGCCCCGGGTAAAGCTCCACTTTAGTAAACTGGAAACAATCCTAACTTCTTGGGCTTGGTGAATAGAAAGCAAAAATGTTTCCTCTAATATTCCATATTGAAAAATGATCTGAAATACTTAACATAAGTGAATGCTTCACAAATATATTGCAGCACAATCTGAACTTTGGTGAGTGTGACAAATCAATTCTTCAATGACGTCTCCTTGTCAGAGCAGAGTTCACGGTTATCTCCTTTAAATACACTATGTATGCAAATACCCAAAAACCATACCAACACTCACACACCCACTCGTAAACCCATGGACCCACTAGCACACCCACCCACAGATCCATAGCAACACTCACACTGGCACTCATAGACCCACTCACATACTCATAAACCACCTCACATAGCCACTGCGACACTCACACCCCCACTAACAGACCCACACATACACCCACTAACAGACCCACACAGGTCCTTACACATCCACTGTGAAACGTTATGGTTACAATTATGAATTTTACTTTAATAAAAACCATAGGAATTACCTGAAAAAACCAAAGGTTACAGGGACATTATAGTTAGAAATAGAATTTAAAAAGCCTTAGAAATTCACCAAAAAATCCAAAGGTTACAGGGACATTGTAGTTAGGAAATAGAAATTCACTGAAAAAAATAAAAGTTACAGGGACATTATAGTTAGGAATTAGAATTTTGAAAAAACCTTAGAAATTCACTGAAAAAAACAAATGTTACAGGGTCGTTATAGTTATACTCAGATTTCACTCATAAAACACCATTGAAATTCAGCAGTTACACTTACCTGAGCTAACTATAATTTACGCCCCTGCAATGTACTTCTTCTGACCTCGCATATTACATCACTCATGACATGGTCAGTGACATCATTGATGACATCACTGATGACATCATCAAAAGAACCACTGAAACACCCACTCACACCCCTACACAATCTCTCCTACACCCACTCACACACCCACACAACCACTCACATACCCATTCACACACCCATACAAATACTCACACAACCACTCACTCATCCATAGAGCCACTCACTCATACAGCCACTCACACAACCACTCACTGACCCATACTGTTGCTCATACAACCAGTCACTCACCTAGACATCCACTCACTCAGCCACCCACTCACCCATATAGCTTCTCAAACACCCACTTATTCACCTATATAGCCACTAACACACCCACTCCCTCACCCATGCACCCTCTCAACACACCCAGTCACTCACCCATAAAAGCACTCACACACACACACCCGCCCAACCACTTACATACCTATTCACATATCCATACAAGCTCTCCCACATCCACTCACTCACCCATACAATGATTCACACAGACACTCACTTTCCAAAACAGACACTCACATACCAACTCAGTTAACCAAATACCCACTCATACACCCAGTCTCTTACCCATACAGCCACCTACATACTCAGTTATTCACCTATACAGTCAATCAGACACCCACTTATTCACCCATACAGTCACTCACACACCCACTCACTCACCCATACAGCCACACACTCACCCATAAGGACACTGACACACCCACTCACTCACCAATACAGCCACTCACATAGCCACTCACTCACCCATACAGCTACTCACACACCAAGTTATAAACCCATACAGCTACTCACACACCCACTCACACCCATACAGCCACTCACACACCCACTCACACATGGATAAACACAGTCACACAGCCACTCACATAATATATGGTAGAAGTAGTATCACACATTAGTAGTAAACCTAGTATACTATGTTTAACAATCAAAAACTCTTACGAGATACTCACACACACTAAATGATGTCATCAATGATGTCATTTGAGATGTCATCAGTGATGTCACTGACCATGTCATGAGTGATATAATACGTGAGGTCATAAGCAGTGCATTGTGGGGGCGTAAGTTATAATTAGCTCAGGTAACCATAACCGCAGAATTTCAAAGGTTTTGTATGAGTGAACTATGAGCCTAACTATAACGTCCATGTAAACTTTGTTTTTTTCCAGTGAATATATATATATCTGCCTGGAAATAAATAAACTTTGGAGGTTATTAAAGGGGGTGTGAAAATACCCACTAGGGACAATTCTTTTCTCACTAAGGAACCTCTCTAATCTTCTCAGCACAAAGTTAAGAGAATGAAGGCTCCCCAGCCTGCATAATTTCCCAAGCTGAAAGTGGTAGCAACAGGAATTGAAACAGTATGGAATAGAGAACACATCATGTTAAGGAGGAACTAATGTTAAAAATCATTGGGATTGTATGTAAATACAGAGTTTGCAGACAAATTTTGTTTATACACATTTTAAAATTGAACATAAAATTGAACAAAGGATTAATTATTTTATTTTTATGACATTTGAGATTAAGAGGTCGATTAAAAGGAGACAAAATGCAATGAATCAAATGAAATTCTCATTGCAATTTAAGCTGACAAACATATGCAAGTATTAAGCATTGAACATTTTGTCATAATGAAATGGGAAAGAAAAAACCAGAGTGTTTCTATTGTGTTCATGCCGATGCACATGGTTTCCATGACAGGAAAGATAGCAGCTCTAATGGCGTCTACGTTATATGAGCAAGGTGGTGCAAATTACCGAAACGCATCAGAGCCTTCTGTAATAAAAGTTGAAAAACCAATCCCAGCTGTGTTGTTGCCTGTTTAGGAAGATGAGGCAGGAGCGGTGATATATATATATGTATGGATGTCTTTTGTACTAATTGTGCTGCTTTTATGTTTTAATAATTTTTAAGAAAAAGTCTTTTAAAAAAATCAACTTAAGAGCATCTTGTGATAAAGCCTATACTATTCGATGTAAAATTTAAAACAGTGGCTGTTTTAGACTTAGGGGCCGATTCCGATCTCGGTCGGAGGCGCACCCAATACTATTCGGTCGGGAAAAAAGCCATGCGAAAGCCAGTTTCCCGACCGATCCGTACAGCACACCGAACGAGCAAGTACGATGCGCACAACAGCAAAAATACCGGCCGAGCCGTACTCACCCAAACCAGGTCCTGTTCTCCGACCGAGGCGAATCCGGAAACGCCGAATCGAGTCGCACGGAAGGGAAAATGCAGCCCCGTCCGGCCGGACAAGTACGATGCGCTTTCCGTACGCGCCGAACCCGTCGCTACGCACGGCACGTCAAAGCATCCGGGAGAGGCGCACATAAGCTCCGAATCGCGCCACAACACGATCCACGGCTACGAGACGAACACAGCACAGACGAGGACGACGCGAAGCGACGAGGACGAAGCGAAGCGACGAGGACGAAGCCAAGCGACGAGGACGACGCGAAGCAACGAGAAGGACGAACGACACGAACCAACCATGAATCCCTTCGTCCCGATCATACCAATATTCTACATCTACTACCGGAACAGGCACGGACGCGTACGGCGCAGAAGGTAAGTCAGACACCAACCACAAAACACATACAACACGTACACGACACATCACACACATACACGGGGAATCTGAATATACTTGCAACAGCAGCACCATAGGGGCGGGATGCCCATCACCAATGCCACATATGCACACAGGGGCCTGAATGCGCGCCACCACCCCAACCCAGGGGGGCTGGATGCCAACCACCACAACCACCCTTAGCCAGGGGGGTGCCAAATGCCCACCACCACTACCACCCTTAGCCAGGGGGCAGGATGCCCACCACTACTACCACCCTCACCCAGGGGGGCAGGATGCCCACCACTACTACCACCCTTAGCCAGGGGGCTGGATGCCTACCACTACTACCACCCTTAGCCAGGGGGCAGGATGCCTACCACTACTACCACCCTCACCCAGGGGGGCAGGATGCCCACCACTACTACCACCCTCACCCAGGGGGGCAGGATGCCCACCACTACTACCACCCTTAGCCAGGGGGCAGGATGCCCACCACTACTACCACCCTCACCCAGGGGGGCAGGATGCCCACCACTACTACCACCCTCACCCAGGGGGGCAGGATGCCCACCACTACTACCACCCTTAGCCAGGGGGCAGGATGCCCACCACTACTACCACCCTCACCCAGGGGGGCAGGATGCCCACCACTACTACCACCCTTAGCCAGGGGGCAGGATGCCTACCACTACTACCACCCTTAGCCAGGGGGCAGGATGCCCACCACTACTACCACCCTCACCCAGGGGGGCAGGATGCCCACCACTACTACCACCCTCACCCAGGGGGGCAGGATGCCCACCACTACTACCACCCTTAGCCAGGGGGCAGGATGCCCACCACTACTACCACCCTCACCCAGGGGGGCAGGATGCCCACCACTACTACCACCCTTAGCCAGGGGGCAGGATGCCCACCACTACTACCACCCTTAGCCAGGGGGGCTGGATGCCTACCACTACTACCACCCTTAGCCAGGGGGCAGGATGCCTACCACTACTACCACCCTCACCCAGGGGGGCAGGATGCCCACCACTACTACCACCCTTAGCCAGGGGGCAGGAAGCCTACCACTACTACCACCCTTAGCCAGGGGGCTGGATGCCTACCACTACTACCACCCCCACTCATAGGATGGACAATGCATGACACAACAAGCACACCACAACCTAGGGAATGCAAGATTAAGACATCCCCCCACCACCATGACAAGCGTGTGAGCAGGCTGTGTCAAATGCCTACAACACCGAACATGACATTGAACATACAATGTGACCCCCTAGCACATGTGCCACACATATATGTGTGTGGCACCCACAATGCAAGCAGCCCATGACCATTGTGGCAATGGGGCCTAAACCCCCATCATCACAGTGACCAAAAGGCAAGTGTGGGGTCCATAGCTGAAGCACATTTTGACCATTGTGGCAATGGGGTCTAAACCCCCATCATCACAGTGACCAAAAGGCAAGTGTGGGGTCCATAGCTGAAGCACATTTTGACCATTGTGGCAATGGGGTCTAAACCCCCATCATCACAGTGACCAAAAGGTAAGTGTGGGGTCCATAGCTGAAGCACATTTTGACCATTGTGGCAATGGGGTCTAAACCCCCATCATCACAGTGACCAAAAGGTAAGTGTGGGGTCCATAGCTGAAGCACATTTTGACCATTGTGGCAATGGGGTCTACACCCTCATCATCACAGTGACCAAAAGGTAATTGTTAACAAAGAAAGAGCTGCAACTGCCAAACTGCATGGATCATTCCTGGTCACAGAACCAAAAACTCATCTGTGGCAAAGTAGTGTATGTGTCCCATTGCAACATAAATTGGGGGAGCCAAATACTGCAGTGCAAATGAAACATTCCTTTGGCCATGTGCAGACAAACAACACCCATGGGGGCTGACACCGTCAACAGTCATCAATGACACAATGACAGAAGTGACCATCAGAATGCAGAACCACATATTTGCACCAATGGGCACACAAATGCAGATACCCTGTGGAGACAGCAGATGTGAGGTGAACAGATACCATACCATGGCAGCAATGGGACACACAAACCATGATCACTGTGCTGACCGATGACCTAGGAGTCCCAGGGACAGCAGGGGAAACACACCAAACAACATACAGCCAATGGCACACCCAAGATATGCCAATGCAGTGGTGCAGATGCACAAACACAAACAGGCAGACCAACACTGTCATCATACACAGCAGGTGAGGGGTGGGGGTGCCAGTGTCCCCAGGCAACAACACAACACATGAGGAGAGCTGAATACCAATCATACAGATGTGCATACACTGCCACACTAAGCTAACTCATGGATCCAAATCCCCTATGTGGGCAAGCAGGCATTGACAGGTGAGAGGGAGCACAAAACACACATGTCACACAGGCACGTAGGAACAACAACTGACACAGCAAGTCACAGACACACCACAGCACCACCCCCAGGGCCCCCACAATGTGGTGACCCTGGGCTGAAGAAAAATACCACTGTGATGACAAAGCTAAATGTCGTTCACACTGTGAACCACAGTCAGGTGTCCTGAGCAACTAACTACCATCACACCTACACAAGCACAAATCAATCAGCATGGCCAGTAAGCCAAGGCCAACATGGAGGCAGGGGACTAGCCGGGCAACAACTCTCATCTGCACACACTCAACACCACACCCCTCGACCTCCAACAATGTGCAGCAGTGAAGTACACATGCACTGGTGACATTGCACATGCACCCATGACTATTCCAGGGTGGTGGGTGGGAACCAAGGTGTAGAAACACATCACACATGGACACTCAACAAGACTCCTGAATGTCTGACACACTGCACACTACTCTGTACATGGACATGACGGCAATACCACACCGACCAATGGGATCCCAGCCACAGTCACACACCAATGAAGAAGCCAAGGTCACCCACAAAGAACACACATAGACAACAACCAACATTGCAGCCCGGACCCTAAGGAGTGCCAGCAGTCACACACACAACGTGTCACAATCACTGAAAGATAACACAAACTGGAAATCACATGACAGGGGCAAACAACAAGTGCCAAAGGGAAACCTGACTGTGACCCATCTGCGTCAGCACACAAACTCTGCCCTGACAGCAAACACACCTATGGGTGACACCCTGATGACCAGTAATGTGCCATGCACCCACATCACAGAGAACACAGGGAGAAGACTTTGGGGGAACATAGCTCAAGTCAGCAAGCATCACAAACAGGTACAACACTAGGGATCACAGCATGCGCAGATGAATGGAAGTGAACACACAGACATGCACATACAACACACACCTTGGGCGCAGGCAATGTCACACGTGTACACACTGCCATGAGGGGACTCCACTCCTGTGTGAGGAAAGCTGTGCCATATGTTGCCTCAGTAGGGCCCCATCATGTCAGCTGAGCACTTGGTCACACAATCAACAATTAGCACCAAATGAGGGCTCCCATCACATCAGCCTGGTCATGGATGTGCCAACGGAATCATCAGCACAGATCCAACACACTTGTATAGCAATGTTGCACTGACTACACGGATGAGTCCCTCCCCATTGATGCCCAAACCTGCATGTCCACTGGAGATGGCAACACGGTCAGGGAAGTAGACAAATGCAACGATGGCAGGCACAACAGATGTGCAGGGGTGGAAGCCACAGATATGAAATTGCCAATGTAAGTAGGAAACCCATTGCCAAATACTGAACACATGACACCCTCAGATGCTGCTATTGATGACATGGATACACCACATGATAGGACACATTCCCCCTGGACCACATGGGTTCCTGCACAGTAACACTTCATAATCATGAGACCAGATATCACCATCACTGCAGCAAGGGCATGGTTAGCTGCACCAACAACATGTACATCTGAAGCATGAGCACTAGAGAAAAGAAAGTTGCTTTATTCAGCATATGTGTTGAGGCCAAACGAAGTCCTGAAAAAGAGCAAAGGCCAATGGCCAGTCCATTGTCAAAGTTCAAACAGGGTGACACTGGCAGATGTCACCCTACGCATGCCTGCACAATACCAGGGACAATCCACTAGGAGGGGCAACCGGGGGCAGGCCAGGCACCGCAGGGACAGGATCAGGGCTCACCAGGGGGAGTCAGGGAAGGGGTGGTGGGTGCAGGAGAGCCACTGACAACTGCAGTGGAGGTGTCTGACATGGTGTGTGCCGGCACAACTGGGGGCATGACACAGATGTCGTGGGTGCCGGCACAACTGCAGTGGACCCTGCAGATGGGGTGGACAGGTCCGCCACTGCAGTGCCCAAGTCAGACAGGGCGGTAGTGGACTCCACTGCAGTGCCTACCTCCAGGGGAGGAGAATGGGGAACAGGCAAGGTGGGTTGGACAGAGGGGGGGACACCCTCACCACATCAGTGGCACAGACAAGCGCAGCGGGGGGTGTGGTGCTGGGAGAGCAAGTGGCAGGGGGAGAAGGCCGGAGCATCTTGGGGATGGTATATCTGTGGGTGGGGGAACCTGGGGCAGGGTGTGGTGGGGGCACCTGTGCAGTGGGGGCCTGAGGGATGGAGGACGGAGACCTTGTGCCTGAGCTGCAGGGTGGTGGCGGGGTCTTGCTCTTAGCACTCCGGGGGACTTGCGGGTGGGGGCCTCAGTCCGTCTGCGCCTGGGGGAGGGTGTCCGGGGGCGAGGGGCACTCTGCTCCGTGTGGGTGGGCTTCCTCTTCCCCCGGGATGCTGGAGCAGCTTCATCGGTGGGGAAGAGGCCGAGGTCACAGAGGAAGAGCTGCTGTGACTTTGGGGTTGCAGGTGAGGCAAGGGAGGGTGCTTTGGAGGGAGAGGGAACTGAGGACTGCGCAGTGCATGTGGATGCGTGTGTGTGTTCCAGGGCCCCATCCCCTGTGAGTCTGGCTTCAGTCCCCTGAATGTGCGTGCGTGTGCGTTTTGTCATTGGCGTGTGTGTCAGTGTGCTGGATGTGTGTGTGCTGGTGTGTGCCTGTGCCAGTGTGTGTGTGCCTGGGATGGGTAAGGTGCTGGGGAGTGTGGATGGAGCAGAGGCAGGAGGGGTGAGGGACCGTTTGAGGAGGGACACTGCTGCCGTCAGGGAGGAGTCCATGGACCTATTGCCCCTCTGTAGGTCAGACATGCCCGATGAGATGCCCTCCATGAACGACACCAGCTGAGTCAACAGCGCGGTGTGCGCATGGAGGACACTCAGCATGGCTGTCTGCCCTACATGGAGCTGGCGAAGGAGGTACACAGACTCCTCACTCAGGGCAGCAGGGGACACAGGGGCAGGGGGTGCGGTGCCTGGCCCAAAGGAGACACGCTCCCGGACATGGGAGCCTCCACGGACCTGGGGAATGGGAGCCGATGGGAGGGCGGTGGTGGTGCTGGTGGTGGCGGGGACAGCAACACTAGCTGGGGTGTGGTGGCTGCTGACACCCGCCTCCACAAGGGAGTCATCCTCCGAGTTGCTCTGGTCCTCAGCTGAGGTGGATGCTGCTGAGGACTCCTCGGTGTGGCTCCCCTCGCCCTCCGTGCCACTGGGTCCCTCCGACCACTCCTCGGCTGCTGACCCAGTCTGGCTCTCCGGCTCCTCCTGGTCCGTGGAGCTGTCCCCTTCCGTGGCCGTGGATGTATCTGCAAACAATGGGGAAACAGACAGACATCAGTCACCTGCACCAAACGCACACACCACTGTGAGCACAGCACATTACAGAGCAAGCCCTGGCATCATTAGTTGTACATTGCTAAAAGTGCCCTAATTGAACAGGAGAAGTCAATTGTCAGTCTGATGCCAAGCATGGCACTCACATCCCACATGGCCTTGCACCCATCTGTCTGGTGTCTGTTGGATTGCAACACCCCAGTGTTGACACATGCACCAAGTACACAGTAGTTGGACAGTGCAGAGGACACGGTGTGGACACATCACAGCTCTTGCCACTGAGTCAGTACAGGTTTACGGATGTAAGGGATGCCCAGAGTCAAATAGGAAATGCATGTGATGCATACCAGCGACAGACACCATGATGCACCCATGTCCTGATAGCCAGCGCCACTATGGTGTGCATGTAGCACATGTCACTCCCCTGCAGGATCACCAATCAGTAGACACATGCCATGGCGGAGGCATGACTGCAAAGTCATACATCACTGGCTCAGTGATGTATGACTTTGCAGCCAGACAACAACACTCTGCACTGTGTCACAATAGTAGGTCATGGGGAATGCAAGTCCTGGAGCTGCACAAGTGCACATGTACATCCCCCCACAACACATCCTCTTAACCCTCATCTGTCCAGGTCATACCTATTGGACATATGGGAGACCTGTGACACTACCCTCTGAACCTGAGCCCCTCACACTCTGCTGTGCATGGGGAACAGCTGCCTGAACTTCACATTTACATGCCCCAGTCTGCATGGGCAGCTGATCAGACACCTATGTGTCACACAAGTATCGTCTCCTATGGTCACATCTCCAGTGGCATGCTGAGCCCCTACCAAGAAACTCCACAGCAGTCCTGGCGACTAATCCACAGCACACTGACACAGAGGCAGACACCTGAGGGGTCAAATCACTGTGCACAATGTGTCCTCTGATACACGGGAGTGGGAGTACAGAGTGTATTGTATGGCCTGGAGTAGGCATGACTGTCCAGCCCCACATGAATGAGGGATGAGCCCTGGACTGTAGGCAGCTGGCTAAGTATGTGTGACACACGTCATATACATACTCCTGGGGCCCAAACATTGTTCCCACCCGCAGCATGGGTGTGTGCCAGGTACCCCAGCCACATGTGGTGGATCAGCTCAGCAATTGGACCACAGATCAAAGTAACACGCTGAATACATGTCAGAATACAGGCATTGTGTAAGCAATGGACCCACCCATGATGCCCACCACAGAGTCAGGGAAACAGATGCTGTCTCCCACCTTGAGTCAAGCAAACTGCAAGGACACAGTCCTAAGTGACAGAATTCCCTGCATGTAAGGGCCACACCTGGGTATCAGATGAGGAGTGGGCAGTGCACAATAGAGGGACATGGCTCCTGGACAACATGACTGCTGTACTGTGGCAGTTCAACCTGGCCCGAGGAGGGCACATAACATGTTAGACAGAGTACACAGTGCAGTCTTTGACTCACCCCCTCCTTGCTGCTCTCTGGCCTTCAGCTGCCCATCCAGGTCTGGAAAGACCACCGCCAGGATCCTGAGCATGTGGGGGTCAGGGTCCGTGTTCCGCCCCTCCTGCGAGGAGGCGACAGCTTCAGCTGGACCCGTGCAATCCTCCGGGTCCAGCCCCGAAGGTCCTGCCACCTCTTTTGGCAGTTGCGGATCCGGCGCTTGTAGACCCCCACGGACCGGACAGCCCGGACGATGTCCTTCCAGATCTCATGCTTCCGATGGGCAGAAGCCTGTCAGGATGACAAAGTGATAAGGCCATTACTACACATGCAACATATCCGTGCATGACACAGTTGCATATACATGTCGCAATCACAGGGGCACATGGTGTACCCAGGCAGTGCACGGCTGCCCATGGACAGTTTTCCAGAAGTCACTACATGGTATCATAGCATGGGGAGTAAAACCCTGTTCAGAAGCACTGTCACTGCACCATACCTGTCCAGTGCAAGTCACTACACACTATGGGGGGTGACAACTACTCAGTGAGCCTGCTAGCCAGTGGTGTGCTGACTCTCAGCCTTGCTAGTCAGACAAAATGCACATTCAGAAAGGCAGTGCACAGAACACTCACCTGCTCCCCTGGTGTCCCATACAGCTTGCTGTACTGTGGAAGTAGGCTGTCCAGCAGGGCCTGGTTCTCTTCAAGGCTGAAGGCTGGGGCTCTCTCCACAGTACGTGCCATTGCAGGGTCCAGAGGGGCAGAGACAGCAGCAGTGCAGTGGCAGATGTCGTCCTGGAGCATGTAGTGCAGGCAAGTGGGCTCTCAGGGGAACATGCAGCAATATATATGTGCTGGAGAGGCAGATACTGTCCCTTGTGTCCAAAGTGATAGGTCCAAGTCGTTTGCATCTTCTGAATCTGGCCAATCCATGGAATAGCAGCACCAAAACACGCCCACAGCATCCTTCAAAATTTCAACTTCATGACATACATGATTTTGCAACATTGTTGTGGGTGACCAACTGATTTTCCAGCAACCGACTCGCTCGAATATTCGAAAACGCGTCCGTTGCCAGGCAAGCCCATTGTCAATGGGTGCGCACCGATCGGTCCATTGAGGTACAACGCGCACAGGGGTACAACGCGTACCCGCACACATTGAATGCAATGGGCCGGCCGGAGGCACCGATCGGTCCATTGCAGTACAACGCGCACAGGGGTACAACGCGTACCCGCACACATTGAATGCAATGGGCCGGCCGGAGGCACCGATCGGTCCATTGCTGTTCAACGCGCACAGGGGTACAACGCGTACCCGCACACATTGAATGCAATGGGCCGGCCGGAGGCACCGATCGGTCCATTGCAGTACAACGCGCACAGGGGTACAACGCGTACCCGCACACATTGAATGCAATGGGCCGGCCGGAGGCACCGATCGGTCCATTGCAGTACAACGCGCACAGGGGTACAACGCGTACCCGCACACATTGAATGCAATGGGCCGGCCGGAGGCACCGATCGGTCCATTGCTGTTCAACGCGCACAGGGGTACAACGCGTACCCGCACACATTGAATGCAATGGGCCGGCCGGAGGCACCGATCGGTCCATTGCAGTACAACGCGCACAGGGGTACAACGCGTACCCGCACACATTGAATGCAATGGGCCGGCCGGAGGCACCGATCGGTCCATTGCAGTACAACGCGCACAGGGGTACAACGCGTACCCGCACACATTGAATGCAATGGGCCGGCCGGAGGCACCGATCGGTCCATTGCAGTACAACGCGCACAGGGGTACAACGCGTACCCGCACACATTGAATGCAATGGGCCGGCCGGAGGCACCGATCGGTCCATTGCTGTTCAACGCATCACTGTACATGTGACTGGCATATGTCAGCATGCCTGTCTCAGATGGACATATGCCAGCCACAGATAGCTCCCAGGGAGTGAGGGGCACACCTACATCACGACAGCCTGTCCAAACCTTATCATAAGGCATGTAAGGCTGCATTTCCTATTGTGTGTATGTTGGTGTACATTTTGTCCTGTGGGTGTCACCTGTGGGCAGCCACCCCCAGGCTGTGCACGTGTTAATGGGGACAGGATCCTGGGTGTTACGTGTACGTGACCACTGTGATGTGCAACTGTTCATATCTGTGCATGTGCCATGGTCACATTTCACAGTGGTGTTTGTGTATGTCATGTCACATACCCCGTGAGTCCCATGTGGGACGGTATGTTTGAGCCAGGGTGTCCCAGTGGCACAATAGTGATGGCCCTCCACAGTCTTTGTGCATGTAGTGTTTACAATGTCTCTGATTTCATGTGCACAATGGGAGACAGTCTCCACATCCACGTTGTGTGTGCATGGACTCTGATGTTGTGCGTGTGTGTCACAGACGTCCATGGCTCTCCTGCCATGGCAAGTGTGGCCACTACCTGTGGGGGTCATGTTTGTTTTGTTGTGGTGTACACATGATACTCCAGGTGATGCCAGTGTCCATGTGGCATTACAGGGTCCCTGGGAATGTGCCTGTCGTTGAGCTGTGGTGCCTGGGGCACATCTGTCCTCACATGTCACTGGGGGGTGACTGTGACACAGCATCATGATATCCAATGGGCCAACCTGGGACAAATTGATGCCACCTGTAGGACCGTGTTGACAGATGTTGGCCATGTATGTACCATACATGTCGTTCCGGTACTGCACACTTCATGTAGTTGTGCCTCATGATGATGTATGTTGGGATCTTGAGTGTGTTCAATGCCGCATATGTGGGGTGACTGACGATCTTGCTTACTTCTCCTCTGCACTGCAGGGCTCCTGCTGTCCATCGGCCATTCCCAGACCTGGCAACGATGGTGGAACGGGACAGCATCCGACGGTACCGCTTCACCAGGCAGCTGATTGAGGATTTGGCAGTGCAGTTGTCCCCACATTTGCAGCCTGGCCGGCCGTATCCTACAGCGCTGACCCCCAAGGTGAAGGTGATGGCAGCCCTACACTTCTTTGCCACCGGTACCTTCCAACATACTGTGGCGTCTGCTGGTGGGATGTCACAGACCATGTTCAGCCGTGTGCTCCGCGATTTCTTGGCGGCAATGTTGCTCTTCCTGAACCGGTACATCTATTTCCCTAGACTGCGACGACTCACTGACGTGAAGAGTGACTTTTATGCCCTGGGGAGGATGCCGCATGTCATTGGCTCCATTGATGGGACACATGTGGCTTTGGTACCACCACAGGCCCAGGAGCAGGCCTACAGGAACCGCAAGCACTACCACTCGGTCAATGCACTGGTGGTGTGTCTTGCAGACATGACCATCACACACGTGTGTGCCCGTTTCCCTGGTTCAGCACACGATGCCTTTGTGATGAGGAGTAGTCGCATCCCCAGGTTGATGGCACAGATGCAGAACCAGCGTGCCTGGCTTGTCGGTGTGTACTGACTTTGTGCCATTGTGTGTGATCTGATCTGTAGTATTCCGCCCACTTTTCCAAGTCAGCTGATGTGCACTTGTCTGTCCGTAGGTGACTCGGGATACCCCAACATGCCGTGGTTGCTGACACCCCTCAGGAACCCTGTGACACCTGCCCAGATGCGCTACAATGAGGCACATGGTCGGACCAGGAGAGTGATTGAGCGGACCTTTGGTCTCCTGAAGAGCCGCTTCCGCTGCCTGGACAAGACCGGAGGGTCCCTCCCATATGCCCCTGCGAAAGTGTGCAAGATTATCATCGTCTGCTGCATGCTCCACAACCTGGCAGTGCGGAAGGAGTTGCCTCTCATCCAGGATGACGATGACCAACATCCGCCACCTGTGGAGGATCCTGGCCTGGAACACGATGCCAGTGACGATGATGATGATGATGGTGATGGTGATGTCCGCACACAGCTCATCACCAACTTCTTTAGCTGAATGTGAGTATCCTGAGGTGTCATGTCAATGATGTGAGTTGGCATGATGTGTGGGTGGTGCTCTGGTGCTGTTGGAGTGTGTCCATGGGCTACTTGACTGGATGTGTGTTGCGATGTGTGCTTACAGGTGGGCTGTACTCCCCAACAGTGTTCACATGCTAACTTGGTTCTGGGTGGGTATCTTGTAACATGTATTGTGCATGAGTTTTGCTGTTCTGTCCTGTACTCCATTGCTTTTGACTGTGTGTCATTTCTGTCCTTCACAGGGTACTTTCAGATTCGTTTGGTCAACTGTGTCCACCGACAACGTGATTGCACATCCAGGCTGGTAGCTGTTGTGTCCCTACAGGTGATGTGCGCCACACCCATGGACTTCCTTCTGTCTACAGTTGTTGACTGTGTGCCCGCTACCAGGTGGGGTTACCTTGCATCTGTAGTGGTTACGGCATGTTGCTACTGTGTAATAAACCTGTGCTTCACTTAGTGATGTGCGTTGTCTGTGGTCACACATTTGACTGCCATTTGCTTACTGCACCTGTGGGCTACTTGACTACAACTGGGAATGGGTGTGGTGTCTGTGCATTGCACCGTCTTCCCTGGCAACATCAGTGTAGGCAATGAGTCAGATGGCCTAGGTGTGTATGTGTTGTGTAGCCCTGGTGGTGTGTCTCCCTCATATGTGTCACGTTGCCTGTACTCACATGCCTGTGTTGTCCTTGCTGTTGCAGTTCGCATACACAGTGTAATTTTGTTGTTCATCATCCCCATAACAGCACCCACGTTGGAATCACGACAGAGGCAAGTATGGTGTATTATTGTGTTTATTGTGATACATCTGTGATAATAGTGCATAGGATGGATTGTGCTGTACATGAATCTTGCAATCCCAAGTTCCTAGATGAATAGAAAGTCCAGGTAGACAGGATCCCCAGTATCGGGGCCACAGTTGTCTGACACATTGTTCCAACTTGTACTCCCCATGCAATGTGTGGGAGTAGTGTTGCCATCAACAGGGTGAACAGTCTGTGCACAAAGGCGAAAATCCAGAACAGGTTCAGGCTTCCTGGGAGTTGCGCTTGGCCATCAGCCTCTCACTTTCCCCTCCTCGGACGACCCCTCTTCTTGGGGGGGGCCCTCAAGTGCAGGCTGCTGCGGTGCAGGGGACTCTCCGCCAGAGTCCTCCTCCCTCCCTGTGGCAGTTGCAGTTTGTTCGGTACCAGATGTTGTTGGCACACAGGGAGGTGTGGACTGGTTGCTGTTCATCTGGCGGAGGCATTGTAAAATGTCCCTGTGCACCGCCGTCATCTCATGTAGTACATCCCACTTGGACTCCACGCGGGTCATGTGGGAGTCCACACGTGACATGTGGGAGTCCACACGTGACATGTGTGACTCCACATGGGACATGTGGGAGTCCAAGCGGGCATGATGGGCAGCCTGCTGCTGTTTGATGTCTCTGAGGAGCCCCACTACCTGGCTGAGCTCTCCGGTGCTGGACTGGTACGCATCAGCTATGCGTACCAGTTGTGGGTCTTCATGCACACCAGCAACGTCTGCAAGCAGCGACCTCTGTCTCCCACCCCTCCCACCACCCCTGCTGACATGTGCAGTGTGTGCAGTTGCACGCACAGATAACCCTGGTCCACCTCGGGGGTTGGTGGTGGTGGTGGTGTCCATGGCCCCAGGTTGGTCCAGGGTCACTGCGCTGGTGTTGTTCCTTATTCTGTCCATGTCGGCAGGGATGGTATTCGTGGTGACAGTCGTTGGAGGGGTGGGTGCAGGGGGTGCAGCTGGTGGACCTGCTGGTGCTGCAGCTGGTGGTCCTGCTGGTGCAGCATGTTGACTTGCACCGGATGTGCCAGGTTGTTCTTCATCGTCCGAGGAGGACAGAGGCTGTACGACGCCAGTGAGCTCGGCATCCTCTTGAGCCTGGGACTGGGACTCCTCAGCGTCTGCTGCTGTGTCCCTATCATCACCTGTTTTTGGGAGACACAAACAATGTATGTCATGTTTCTGCAGGCATCAGTGGTTGACACACCTGACAGTTGTGACTGTGCCTCGGGGTGCGGGCCTGTACATTGTATTGTCCTAAGTCGTCACAGTCAGGGGTTGATATTGGTGTGGCACATTGTCCTGCATTATTTGGGCATTTCTATGTATTCTCTGGGGTGTGAACATGGTCTGCATTGATTGTGTTTGGTTGACAGCCAGACCTCCTTCCCACCCACCCACCCACCCAGTCAGTTATCCCACCATGGAACGTGCTTGCATTGCAGGGAGTGTAAGTTGTCTCTCAGGATGTCAGTCAGTGGTGTCCTGCTGTTTGTTGGTGCACAGTTGGCAGCAGGGCCTTGTGCTCCCCACAGCAGTAGCCAGTGTCAGCCATCTTGTGAGTCCTTCTCCACTCCCTGTGATGTGAGCATGGTTCAGGGTGGTGTTGATGGGACAGTTGTGGGGGGCAATATGTGTGACTGCGACTCCCATGATGCTATTGGCTACACTGACTTGGCCAGCATACACAGAATTCCTTCCTTTGAGTGGTCTTCACTGTGTGTTGGTGTTGTTGTGGTGGCTACATGTGTGGATGTGTGTGTTAGTTCTATTTGTGCCACTGCCTAGCTGTAGTTGTGGTTGTGTTTGTACATGTGTTGGCACAGTTGGATGTGACTTTTTTGATGGCATGTGTTGTGTTTATCTGACTGACATACACATTTTGGGATGATTCTGTTCTAGTTGCTGTGTAATTGCTATGAGTGCATGGTTTGACTCTCCCCTTGACAGTGATGTGTGTGTTTTGTGGCAGTTTATTGTGTACATTTGTTGTGTACTCACCAGGCTCTGGGATGTCCTCTAGTCCATATACGCTCACTGGCGGAAGGATGGCCCGCACCTTCTCCTCCCAGGGCCTGAGGTATACTGGCTTGGCAGGAGGGCCACTGCCGGTGTATTGGCTCAGGTGGTAGTCTTTCTTGAGCAGCTCCCGGACCCTCCTGCGCACGTCATACCACCTGTTCTGGATGTCGGTCTTTGTGCGCCGACATGGTGATTGGGCGTTCACCCTGTTGATGATCCTCTCCCACATCTTGGTTTTCTGCGACATGGGGGTCTGTTGGACCAGAGTGCCAAACAGCTGTGGCTCCACCCTGAGGATCTCGTCTACCATGACTTCCAATTCACTATCTAGGAACTTGGGATTCTTCTTGGGGGGCATGGTGATGGGTGGTGATAGTGGGTGATGTGTGTGTTGGTGTGCAGGTGAGGGTGTGTGGGTGTGTGTTGTGCTGGGTGTATGTGAGGTAGGTATTTGTTGGTGTGCTGCTGGTGTGTGGCTTGTGTGAGGGATGAGCTGTGGGTGTGTGGTTGCTTTCTCTTGGGTGCTGGCAGTGGAATGGCATTTGCAAAGGCTCATGGTAGTGATTTGTGTCCTTTATATAGGTGGAGTTGTTGGTGTGTCTTTGTTCTCTGTCCCCACCCCCCCAGTATTTATTGGCTTGGTAATTGCTTGTTTGGCCTTTTTTTGGTTGATTTTTCCTTTGTGCTGTTTGTGTATGTTGGAAACGTTCTTGTGACCGAGTCGGACCCTGCATTGGTCTCGTACGGTGTTTTCCGTTTCGTTCACGCTGTGTTTGTGCAGTTTTGTATGCTGCGTACGCGTCGGTCGCGGTGTATTGTGTTGCTTCGGCTCGGTTTTGTATGCGTGTCGGTCGTACGGCTTGTCCTCCGTCCGACTCGGTCGTGTTTTTCGCGCCTTGCATCGTACTTTGCAGGTTGGAGTTGGCGGGTACGATTCGGTCGGATTTGTTCCGGGTGCGTGTCGGTCGGTTGGATTCGCGTGTTTTTCCGGCCGGATTGCTATTTTCCGAGCGGCTCGGTCGGTCGGCTTGGTTTCCTGACGTGTCGGTCGGATTTATCGCGGCTTGCATCGTACTTGGCGTGTCGGGCGCCACTGGTACGTGTCGGTCGGTATTTTTTCCGGATCCGAGTCGGTCGGTGCTTTTTCCGGCCCGAATCGGAATCGACCCCTTAGTGATGGCAATGTACAAACACAATGAAAATGTATTGAAATTGTGATCACAATAATTGGGGTTGCCAAGTCGGTATTTTACACCATCAATTTTGAAAAATTCTGTTTTAATCGTAAGCAGTCACTCATGCATTAGTAACTTTTCTATGTCCATATACCATGCACGATATTAGCACCTGTCACTTTAAGAAAAAGGTGAAAAACTGGTTTAAAAGCTAGCCATTACCTGTGAAGCGCGTCATGTGATCAAGGGCCTACGGGCTCGAAACGCGTCATGTCTGCAGTTTGTAGTTGAGCTGCCAATAAACTACATAGAATTGCACGAAATTGTGGTCCGGGCTCCTGTTCTTTGCCGCAGTAATTGCACTACGAGAGGAGTTCCTGTTATATATTCAGCCGGTTCTGACTCCTCCGGCTATCCCCGGACCCCCTCTGTACAATTGGGCACAGCTGAATCAAAGGAGACGAGGCTCGCTCTAGAGCTTACAACCGAGTAATACGGGAGGATTGTTTCCAGCTAAGCCCCCCAGCAACGCAGAAGAAAGAAACGGGACCTTGCAGTATTCGAAGGTAGGCGAACACGCGTCTTTTGACACGAAGGGCGCCGAAAATCGAGTATAGCAGAAGGACTGTCGATAATAACTGTAACGCTGGGTCAGAGGTGTGCACGAATTTCTTAGAGCTTCAGAAGTGCCAAGTTTGCCTTTTGCTCTGTCATCCGTACAAAAACGTTTTAATTAACAAGGCAGCTCACACGAACTCTTTGTACCATGTCAGCAGACGCATTAAGGGATAGGGTGGCAGCGGCAGCCGATATGTTTAATGACTTGAAAGCACCCACCACGCACTCCATTTCCCAGAATCCATCAGTGGGGCCACCGAATATCAGCCTCAAAGACAAAATCAGACAACTGGAAAAAATGATTAAATCAGAACAGAGCAAGTGGTGGGAGGCAAAATTCCTACAACGCTACCTTGATGTAGGGAGAATTCCAAGGGGCTTACGAATTTTAACTGCCCCCAGCTATGAGAACCCAGACCCCGAAATGATGAGGGAGTGGGCTGAAACCAACTTGGACTCGTCCAGGAAACTGGTAACGATTTTAGTAAAATATGCTGAGAAGGATCGCCTAAAACTACAAGATGAAATTGACATTCTGAACTCTGAATTGGTTGGAATGGGGCAAAATGACGAAATGAGCAAACTTAAAGATGAAATGATGAAAAGGCTGAAGAAGGAGGAAGATATCATTAGAGAAAGAAAGGCATTCAAATTTCATAGAGACCGGATGGACTATGAATGTGGTCGCATTTTTACTTTTGCGAAGAAATTCGATTCCATTAAAGCCTCCAAATACGGCGTATCTTTGGGAACTAAATCAAACATGACAAGCGGAGGAGCTCAAACAGATACAGTCTCTACCTCTGATCTTAGTTCCGCAATGGAAAGCGAGACGGAACAAGATCCTAGAAGTCATGGAGCACAACAAATATCAGCAAAAATCTCTCTGGTAGAAGAAGGAGATTTTTATGTTGGGAGCGCAGGCAAACGCTGCGCCCCAGAAACCAAATGAAATCGCAACTAAAAAATCAACCATCAAACGCAGAGAGAGGAGAACAGCAAAACACAAGCGCACCCAAAAAACAAGGACAATCGAAACGCCGGAATTGGAGACGACAGCACCAACAGTAGGCCCTACAGTAATCAATTTGGCAAACATAGATTTGACCAAGGCGGAGGAGCAATTATTATCGCTAGGACTGTCATTTTGTCCAGAAAGCTCGTTTAATTATGTCACTACTCGTATGGATATTTATAGGAGTATACGAAAACTAAAACTCAAGAAATACTTCATACAACAAAACAAATCCCCTGAGACAAATATGAATGAACATCAAGAGTTTTCGGCACAATTGTCTCCTCCTTACGGTCTAACAACATCTGATTTGCCAGCATTTCAAACAATGCAGGAATTGTTGGAGGAAAATATGACTACCACACAATTTGAAGAACGCAATGCATCTCTGAATAAGATAAAAGATCAAGGCAAGGAAGTAACACCTTTTAAACCTAACTCCAGTTTCAACCCAATTATGCCTCGTGATGCAATCGAAATATTTCAAGAGCAAATAGTGAGTGATATCAAAAAATTGAATCATAAAGTCCAGAGGTCAATGAGAACGAAGAAAAATAAAATGGACATTCAATATCGCTCACTGATGACGAAACTCAGATCCAATACGGAGTTGGTTATTCGCAATTCCGACAAGGGAGGAAATCTAGTTTTGTGGAACAAAACAGACTACAGTACAGAGGCAATGAAATAGCTCCAGGATAGGCACTGTTATCGTAAATGTGATCAAGTAACGCTCAAGACCACATACAATACATACAGGATGAAATTGATAGCCTGGAAAAATGCCGGCTTACTCACGCAACAGGAATATTTGTATTTAAGAAAATACCATCCAGTAACACTGATTATGTATTTTATTCCTAAGATACATAAAGATCCTGCTACACCGCCGGGAAGACCGATCATTTCGGCAAGAAACAGCCTCCTGGAACGTACCTCTGTATATGTGGACTATTTCCTTCAGGACTATGTCCAACGTTTACCCTCATACATCCGAGATACTGGAGATTTTTTATCTAAAATCCAGAACTGTGAGTGGAATAATGACTATCTTTTAATTACGTTGGATGTTTCCTCACTGTACACATCTATAAACCACCAAGATGGTATGAGGGCTCTAACTTACTATTTGGATCAAAGTTCATCTGAGTTTTCACATCACAGCAAAATGCTTAAAGACATGGTCGAATTCTGTTTAAATAATAACATCTTTATTTTTCAGAATGTGCTATACCAGCAGCTACGAGGCGTAGCTATGGGGGCCAGCTTCTCCCCCAGCTATGCTTGTCTTCACATGGGATGGTGGGAGGAGCTGGTCCTGCTCAAAGATCATGAGAGAGTAGTCACCCACAACATCAAGGTTTGGCTGAGGTATATAGATGATCTTTTCATCATCTGGCAGGGGACCCGGCCAGAGGCGGAAAGATTCATCGAAAACCTCAACACAAACAAACTCAATTTAGAGTTCACGGCCACCGTAAGTAATCAAGAGGTCAACTTTCTTGATGTCCAGATTTACATTAAGGAAGGCAAAATTGCCACCAGACTACATCGTAAAAAGACAGCTGGGAATGCTGTCTTACATGCCAGGAGCTCTCACCCACAACATCTAATACGAAGTATACCGTATGGTGAGATGCTCCGGTTAAGACGCATTTACAGCAACGACGATGACCTACATACAGCCCAATTAGCTAGCCAGAAAAGGTTTCTTGAAAGGGGCTATGTCAAAAGCATAATTTCAACTGCTATAAATAAAAGCAATGCCATAAAAAGAGAAACCTTACTAACATCTAAGTCTAGGCCAAATGAAACAAGACCTAGAAGACCATTAACACAACAAGATAACTTGGACAATCCTGAAACTTTCCGATTTATCATTGGCTATAGCAAACAGGCGAGGGACATCAATAACATCATCAAGAAAAACTGGCCCCTTGTTTTGAGTGATCCGACAATAGGTCACTTACTACCCACTAGGGCAGCAATCACCTACAGCAAAGCACCATCAATGAGGGACGAGCTAGTCCACAATGATCCTTGGAATTATACCAAATCCACCTGGTTATCCCAACGAAAGGGCTTTTTTAAGTGCCGGGTCTGTAAGGCATGTAATTATGGGGTCAATAAATCCTCATATAAAACACCCTTTAGTGATGACGAAAAACCCATCCATAGAAGCCTTACCTGCAAGTCCGAATTTGTGGTCTATGTGCTGGAGTGTCCGTGTGGCCTAAAATATGTTGGAAGTACTATACTTCAGGGCCACAAGAGGATACTCCAGCACATAAGGGGCATTAAGAACAATGACCAAGCCTACCCAGTGGCACGTCATTTTAAGGATTCCCACAATGGGGATCCTAAGGATCTTACATACTTTTTAATTGACTCTGTGCCACCAAACAAACGTGGAGGCAATCGGGAAAAGGCCCTTAGAAAGTTGGAGACAAGATACATCTTGGAACTGGATAGTAAATATCCAGGGGGTCTAAATGGGACGGAGGATCTTTACACTTGCCTCTGATAATCCGATTACAACAATAGCTGATGTAAATTCAATACAGGCCATAACATGGCACTAATTAAACCGCAAATGCCCCCTTTTTTAACCATCACAGTGAATTTTATAGGTTTTAGCTTTTTCTCACACTGGTGAATTGCACATATCACACTATATATTTTATCCATTTGCACTTGCACTTTTTTTCAAACAATGCATTGGTATTGGAAATATTGTACTAAGGGCATTGATAAAATAATAGCATAATTTTGGGTAATAAATGTTTAAATCTTACAGTGATATTCAACAAATATGGATATTGCTTTTAAAGTTGGGTACCATTATGGTTCCTATTAATTGAATGTATGAAGCTTTAGAGTACATAAACCCATAGTGGTGATTTTAGGTATTTAAACCTGGATGTCTTTTGTACTAAGTGTGCTGCTTTTATGTATTAATAATTTTTAAGAAAATGTCTTTTAAAAGAAGCAACTTAAGAGCATCATGTGATAAAGCCTATACTATTCGATGTAAGATTGTAAACAGTGGCTGCTTTAGAATTAGTGAACCTGGCAATGTACAAACACAATGAAAATGTATTGAAATTGTGATCACAATAATTGGGGTTGCCAAGTCGGTATTTTACACCATCAATTTTGAAAAATTCGGGGGCATATTATCAAGGGCTTTATCGCCCTAGCGGCGATAATTTTATCGCCCTATTAGCAAGCTGTCTCTAACTGGCGTTAGCGACAGCTTTTAGGCGTTAGCGGGCGGGATTCACATCGCCTTGCATGTCAGCGATAATTATTCCTAATGACATGCAAGGAAGGCGTTCCCTACTAAAAGCGACTGGAAACAGTCGCTAACTCCACTACCCCCTATTAGCAAGGCAGGCAAAGCGATAAAATACCCGCGCTAAGCGCGTTTATCGCTATATTTTATCTCCTGCTAGTGAGGATGACTTACCTGTTTAAAGTATAGGAGGTGGATTCTAATGCTGAATCCACCTTAGCGATAATGCGAGAATATCGCTGCTTTTCCAGCGATATTCTGACATTTTGCCGCTATCGCTGGAAATTTTATCGCTATGGAGATAAACTTTGTTAATAGGGTGTTATCTCAGCGATATTTTCCAGCGATAGGCGGCGTTAACCAAAGTCGCGCTAAGCGCGGTTAGCGTTAAATATCGCTATTCCTTGCTAATATGCCCCTCTGTTTTAATCATAAGCAGTCACTCATGCTTTAGTAACTTTTCTATGTCCACATACCATGCACGATATTAGCACCTGTCACTTTAAGAAAAAGGTGAAAAACTGGTTTAAAAGCTAGCCATTACCTGTGAAACGCGTCATGTGATCAAGGGCCTACGGGCTCGAAACGCGTCATGGCTGCAGTTTGTAGTTGAGCTGCCAATAAACTACATTGAATTGCACGAAATTGTGGTCCGGGCTCCTGTTCTTTGCCGCGGTAATTGCACTACGAGAGGAGTTCCTGTTATATATTCAGCCGGTTCTGACTCCTCCGGCTATCCTGCTGCGGTAATTGCACTACGAGAGGAGTTCCTGTTATATATATATTTCATCGGCCGAAACGCGTCATGGCAGGCAGAAGGGAGCAATAAAAATATTTTCTTATCTACCACGAAGAGGAGTTCGCGCATTCTTTCTCGCCGTGAGCTGGAAGTTTGAGAATGCTTTGAAGTTGATATATATATATATATATATATATATATATATATATATATATATATATATATATATATATGTATATATATATATATATATATATATATATATCTACTGGCGGTCGCCAGTAGATAGTTATAATTAGGACCTATTTTCCATAGGAAATCCGCGACATTCTATTTGAAATAACTCTCTTGCCGGTTGACGAATCTTCGTGAAATTTTCAAACTTTATGGCCCGCTCCGGTCCGCTCCTACCCTGAAAGTCTCGGGGTGATTCGTCAAGCGGGGGCCGAGAAAAAAGGGGGGTCCCAAAACGTGTTTTCCCCATTCATTTTCCCATAGGAAACTTTAGACACGGCTACAGCTCGAATTGCTGAACGGAATTACACCAAATTTGGCAAAGAGGTAGTTCTTGGTTCAGAAAAGAACCCTTTTGTTAAATGGTGTAAATCCGTTCAGTAGTTCCTGAGAAAATCAAAAGGAAAATCACATATATATCTATGGCCGCGTTGGATTCGCGCACCCTCCCGATCACGAGCTGTCTGCTAATTGGCTGTCAACACTCCAAACCAGGAAGTGTTGGCAGCCAACTTGTTCCTCGGTAGAACCGAGGAACAAGAAAGCAGTAAAAAAAGTGCGCAAAACGCACAAAGGGGGCAGGGTAGAAACACCCTGACCCCCTAGGTCTGCTCAGGGGGTCCCACAAGGACCCCCTGGGTAGAAAAAAGCATTTTTTTTTATTTTAAATCGGCAGGATGCGCTCAGGGAGGGTGGGCCAAGTCCCGGGGGCATGGTGGGGGGGGTTTAAATTTAATGTGGGGGGCCTCTAAGGCCCCCCAAGCCCCGGGGACCGCCACCCCCCGGGGCTTAAGAAAATAATGGTGCAGGAGGGCTCTTTGCCCTCCCGCAGCCCCGGGGACCGCCACCCCCCGGGGCTTCTTTTTAAAAAAAAATGTTTTGACCTGTGTGGGGGGGCTCCAGCCCCCCCCACACGCCCCGGGGACCGCCACCTCCCCGTGGTTTTTAAATGCTAATTTCTAACTATAACGTGTCTGAAACCTATGGTTTTTTCAGTGAATATAGATATAGATAGATATATATAGATATAGATATATATATCTGTGCATATCTTCAAGGTATGATAGATATGGAGTTAGGAATAGTAAATATATACTTGGCGTACCTTTGCATAGTTTGGTCTCTGATATTTTGCCCATGATATTCTTACTTGACAATATTTCTGTGTCTGATATTCAATAGTACAATTGTTACAATCGTGGCCTCCCACAGGCATAATACAAGCAGCAAATATGGGGTCTCCTCCAATGGTGTCTTCTGAATTTAGTTTCAAGCATCCATAAAACTATGTAATTTTGGCTTGGATTTAACACCCTAAAGAGGAATCTTTTGGGATTAGTCGATTTTACCAAAATTAGCATAGTTGGTGGTAAAATACAGCTTTGAAGAAAGTGTGAATTAATTACAGGTGGTGTGGTGTACAGGGCTAAGCTCCAGTAAATCATATGTCTGGAAGAGCTTTTGGGTCTGGTTGTATCTTATGCCCCAGGGGTAGGGATAAGGTTGGAGGTAGGAATAAGGTGAGAGGGGCTCACTGTGAATATGGAGTAATTTCATTTATCGCTACTGTTTTTCCTAATTGATCACATTATTAATTATCAATTGATTAAAAATAATCATTACATAGTAAATTTTGATTACTTTTGGACAAAGTCGGACTAGCTTAACAGGGCAATGAGACAGTGCCCGATAGGCTGGTCTGACAGATCCGTGTGTGGGTTGACTTTTTTAGCTGTTTTGTGGGCCTGTTTTCTGGCCAGATGGGCCGGTCTTTACTGGTAATTTCTTTGAAATTGCTACAAACATTGCCTGCAGCAAACACAGCTGCATGTAATCTCCCATACCTTGCAAAATTCCCATAGAGCATATCTATACAACTTCAAAACTAACCTGTTTTGCAAATGTGGGCCACTTTTGTAGCTATGTGGGGCCGTATTACAGTAAGTGCCCCGGGGGCGCAACGGGCGTTTGCGCCCGTTTTGGGCACCCCCGGGGCACTTTGGTATTACAGAAGGGGGTGCAGACACTGGTGCTTCCCCTTCAGTAATACCGATAGCGCTGGCGCACTTAAAGCACCAGCGCTACCTTCAGGGGGCGTTCCCTCGTTTGCATGGGGGCGTAACCTATGCAAATAAGGGGATTCATTTGCCTCTGCGCCCACGCCGTATTACTGACGCAGGCGCAGAGGCAAAGAAGCTCTCAGGAGGCGCACTCACAGTGTGCCACCTAAAAGCTGGTGCACTTTGAGTGCGTCCCCTGAGAGCAGCTCTCTGGAGGGGGTAAAGGGGGTCCTATGGACCCCTCCAGATATCCCTTGCAGGCAGGTGCAGTCACTGACTGCACCTGCCTGCAAGGGGATCTCTAAACCCCTGTAAAAGTGCAGGCGGGTGACAACTGCACAGTGAAACACTGAGCAGTTGCAAGCAGCCGCTCTGTGTTTTTACAGGAATGCGCTGCCCTGGGGGCAGCGTCTTCACCGTAATAGGGCACACTTTCATTGTTTGCAAACAATGAAAATGCATAATACGGCCCCTGATGCGTTAATGGGGGCCACTTTTATTTTTGTGTCCGGGCTTATTTTTCGTCCCAGTTCGACCCTGCTTTTGGAATTAAACTGAGACTTTTTTGAAGTGCTGAGAATTCCTTAAAGATTATGATAAGAGGTTCTTCATTTGATTAGAACATTAGGCTGATATAAAAATGTTTTGGCAATAGAAATGGATCCTTTTTCTTTAATTGAACGTTTTTCTGGGGATGTTTTCACAGGCGTGTACACTGCATCTGGATTCCCTTTAGTAACCCATTACAAGGACCTATTTACCATAACCAGTTACTTGTCCATCCTTAAGTGGGGCAACATCTTCAGCTCAGCTTCTCTGCAGAAGAGATGTGCTTGCTACTGCAAAATGAGTTCCAGTATTCATTTCTCCTCTGGTTTCCATGGTAATGATTTAATGAGCAGGTACTGTCTCAGCACATAAATAGCTCCAACAGTAGCTGGGCTGTCTTTGCAAGACGGAATCATTAGGAGATCCGACAGACACGATTCAGCATTCTAGCTCCATACCCCATGGTCAGGAAATAAAGAGCATAATTAGTCCCTGATGGAGGTCACATTGCTCCAAATACATTGGGCAGGGCAGAGGCTTCATGCTACTCCTGCAAAAGTGTTTTTGTTGAATGAGTCAAGTGTGCTTGGTAGTGGTGTGACTAATGTGCTGGTATACTCAGGCATAAAAATGTAATCTTCGTTGGGGGGAGGGTGGAGAAGAATTGCAGCATATGGTGCTGCACCTGCAATTCATGTGGATCTTATGCAGGGGCGTATCTTAGCCATAAGCAATAGGGTGTGTAGTTCCAACATTTCCCAGCAGGCCATGCGATGCCATTTCTTTAAATGGCTCCACCCCGATAACTCATCAGCCTGAGTTAAGCAATATTAGTGCATAATAATGTCCACTCATTGGAAGTGCTTCTTTACAGCCCCTATCAGCTCAGGTCTGAGGTTTACAGCCATGTCATTGATCGTGGTGACAAATATAACAGTGGTGACCCATAAAGCTACCAAATGGCTCTATATCATGTGTACACTATAGCCAGTGCTGACTTTTAAGCCAACAGCACTTTGCACACTGGTTAATTCTAATGCAGAATGCAGAATTCTAGTTAAGAAATTGTTGTTGGCTAACAATGTTGTGCTACCACTTGGCAAAACTGGGTGAACAAGAAGAGGAAGAAAACCACTTGAGTCATGAAATGTGTAAGTAGGTGTTGCAGTAGTAGGTCACTAATAGTCCATGCTGTAGAGAGATGTCACATAGCCCAGGCACCAGGCATGTTTGAATAAACTGGCTCTTTCTATTCGTAAACATGAACATTGCAGGATGTATGTGCACATTGCCCCAACTGAAAATATAGTGAAATGGACCCTAGAGAATACTACTCTGCCACTTGTCATGGGTGAAACCTCAGCCTGGCTTTTTTACGATAGCACGTTGCATCATGGGACGGGTAGTTTCCCTTTAACAGTTTAAGTATTGGCTAAAACAATCACAGCCTACAACATGCTGTTGGCTAAAAGGTCAACAGCATTTTAGAGCATGGCAAGGGGCTACTGAGCGGCTATGAAGGAAGACTGTGAAATTCGATTTATACACAGCCATTTTCTAAGTGAGCTTGACAACTAGTAGAAAAGAAATATGGATCTCCGCAGAGAGACAGAAGTAAGCAGCACCAGTCCTGCTGCTTCAGACCTTTAAAATGCAATGTTTTGCTGATTGTACAGCGGCCAACGCCCCACTGCCTGTGTAACATTTTCGGGGAACCTTTTGCCAGTGCTCGCGTTTTAGCAAACATCAGTTTCCGTGCTGGGATGATTGAGGCAATTTACAATGTTAAAATGTTACAACGTTCAAATGAAAATTGAAACTTTAAAGCAGAGGATGCAAAGTGTGGTTGACCATAAACGCCTAAAGTACCTGAATATATCTGTTGCTTATCAGATTTGTAAAAATGTAAAATTACTTTTGATTGCTGCAAGTGAATCCCGATATGAATGTTCTAGCAACTTTTTCTGTAAGTTGACACAATAGCTGCCTCTTGTCTCAAGTTTGAAAGCCCCCAAATTCAGTAAATTAAGCGTAGTGAGTACTAGGGCCACTCATTATTTACAGTAGTTCATTCCTCATAGTATGTAGTACCACTACTATACAAAAAACTTATCAATCAACTCTCCCTCATTAGGGTGTGCCTCCCTCCTTTGTATCATCTACACCAGAGGTCTTCAAACTTTTTGATGCCGAGACCCCCTTGTCAAACCTTTTTAGGTGCATGGACCCCCTCCTGATAAACATTTCCAGAACCTGATACTCCTCATAATCGACAACTATTGACAACCATAAACGCCCACAATTCCCACAGCAAATCATTTTTACGGTGGTGAAATAATATTAAACAGTGTTTAGAAAACCAAAGGTCAGTAAGCGTGGGGGCGTGGCCAGAGGTGTAGCTAAAAACAAAGGGCCTCATTTATGAGGAATTGGCGTAGGACAGAGCAACAGGTCTTCTTGTTGCACTGCCCTACGCCAATGTGAAAGGGCAGAAATGCTATGTATTTATGAAATATAGTGCATTCCTGACATTTCCCTTTGCATTGGCGGAAATTGCTGCATAGCACCAACATTGGCAGGATTATTTTAGTGCAGGAAGGGGCACCTTCCTTCACAAAAACATTCCCAAAAGACGTTTTCCTCTTTCTATGTGAGCTGCAGAATGCAGCACACATGGAAAGAGGAAAAAACGAGGAGAAATTAAAACATTTCTCCCTGTTACACCACCGCTGGGTAGGTGTAAGGCTTTGGCGCTGCCCCAGGTTTATGTGATTTTGTAAATCTGAGCAAGCATCAAAATCCATAGGTGTTGCGTGGGAACCCCCACGCAATGCCCTTGGACGCCTCCTTGATGCAGATAAGGCAACGCAGTGACTTGCGCTGCTATGTCTTACTCCATATCTATGAGGCCATGCAAAGCCATGCAGGATGACTTTGCGCCGCCTCATAGGTATGGTTGAGGCGCTTGCGCAGCCGGAGCATTTAAAAAGTTGTTACTCAGTGTGAAATGCACTGTAGTACATTATGAAACCTCTATTAGTTAATGCACTGCAGAGGTCTGTGTGTAACCAGAGAGCCACAGAATTAAATCTTGGTTGGTGCAGTGAAGAATAGTGACTTGTGTAATTTTAATGCTACGAGGTCACAGCCTTTTACAGAAAGCACTGTGAATATGTAAGTCATTATTTTATACTTGCATTACACACAGTATAAGATAGACTGCTGCAAAATGTGCACACAGGTTTACGATAAAATGGTGCTTCCAAAATGTAGATTTTAGTAATATCAGAGCGTATGTAATGCAATTTGTTTTTACAAAACTGTCACTTCAACACCGCCTTAGGGGTACTAAGAGCTGTGTAGATACAATTACGATTAAAAGCACCCACTTCACTGACCAGTTTAACTCTTCGCACTCCCACTAAAAAAACTAATCGTTGTCATCACAAAGCTTGGAGTGACTCGATCAATGGCTCCCAAGCACCCTTTATACTTGCAGATTAACTAATAGCGCACATTTGCATTTTATTCAGGCAAGCAAGCCCCCAGGCATGAAAGCTTTTCACAGAACAGGACACAAATAATGAAACTTCAGCTGAAGCATTTTAACCATCAAAATTAGCCTTCCCAGGACTGGTGTCTTTTTCCAAAACGAAAGCAAACACTACACTAAACCACGTAAGGATGTTACAAGCTCAAATACTCAAGCGTTCAGTTATTTTCTAAAGGCAGCATAAATTTCATAAAACAAGTATTTAAAATGGGATTATTTGGGGTCTGGCCAATAATGACCTGCCGACAAGTGCGGATACCCTTCTAAATAAACAGTTGTATTAGCAACTTGCGCCTTTCAGTTAAGAGATATAGACATATGCAGAAAATGTGAATTAATGATTCAGTTGCTTGTTGACAATGTCTGCACAGGTTATTGGCCCTCTCCTTATCCCACATCAACGTGTGCCAGCCACAGCAGCCTTCCTAAACGATAGGACAAAAGGTTACGTTTTAAAAAACTTGAATACCCAGATGAAAAATATGCTTCTGAGTGCTGTTTGCATGCGATCCTTTCCTTAAAACAGCTCGCTCATGATTGTGCAAATGTCATGAATGTACACATACATACATATTTATTTGTTTTTACTTCTGGCCTGATAACTTTTGCTATTTGCAAGGTTTGTGTAATAAAATAGACAGCGGCGGCAAGTGCAGGTAAGAGCGGTGAGGCCGGGCTGGGGGGGATTTGACAGACTACCACGAGGGAAAATTAAATAAATAATTCATTTTCCCTCGTTGTCGTCTGTTGAAATCCCCCCCCCAACCCGGCCTCACCGCCCCACCTCTCTTACCTGCATGGGCTGCGGCTGAAAATACAATCATTAAAAATAAATGCATACATCTAATAGCTTTGGGTGATTCCTCTTCAGCAATTGATCTGTTCGAATGTCACTCAAATTTTGCTTCCACCAACAGTAGCATACAACATTGACAATGGGTCTGCCAAATTCAGCCATTGTCAGTATTGCACAGTGGGTGACTGCATTTTCATAGTCCAGTCTAGAAAGAACAAGTGGTTGGTTAACTTCCTTTAAGTCTTGTTCCAGAATAAACTGCTGGTACCCAGAGCATCCTAAGTTGGAAGTCTGTGGTCTTTGTCATAGAAGAGATTTGTTGTTGTAGTTTAAGTATGCTATTGAAGATGAAACCAAGGGATTTGGCATTATCAACAATAGTCAGTGTACAGTCTGGGAGAGTGCAGGATTCATTCCAGGACCAAAGAGGTAGGTTAGATTTTTTTGGTGGCGATTAACAGGAACTTATTTTTGGAGGTATTGGGCCCGATTCACTAAGCTAAAATGAGGCTGAAAGTCTAACTTACGACTTTCAGTATTTCACAAAGGGCATTTACTACTCGTAAATGCCCTTTGTGAATACCAAAAGTCGTAAAGTTGGACTTTGTCTCATTTTACCTTCGTGAATCGGGCCCATTGTGTTTTAAGTGATATGTAGTCATCCATTTTTAGGCATGCTCCAGGAAGTTGGAGAGCAAAGAAATGTAATTCGGAGAAGACATCTTAAGATAGTGCTGGGTGTCATTAACATATTGATAATACAGTATATCAGAGTTCTTTAGGATAGCTTGAAGAGATTGCAAATAAAGGTTTAACAGTGTTGGGGCAGATGGAGACTCGAGGAACCCTTTCATGTAAACAGAAATAACTAGACACAGAGTAATCTATTTTAACTGCTTGGGTTTAGTTTGACAGATTGGATGTCAACCAGTTCAGCGCTACACCTTTGATGTCCATTTGTTCTTTCAAGATGTTGATAAGATGATTAATCCTATTACATACTACTGAAAGGCCGAGAAGCACAAGTAGGCAGGAGTTTCCAGATTCAAGGAAGCAGAGTGTCATTGATAATTTGTGGAAGAGCAGTCTCCATGTTGCAGCCTTGTCTGAATCCATATTGAAAGTTGTCCGGGTTATTGACAGAATATGGTAAGCAAGTTGTTGAGGTTGTTAGCATCAGCTAATCTTTTTTTTTCAGTAGTAGTACGATTTGTCTAGTTTTCAGTCAGGGAACACACCTTGAACAATTGACGAATTAACCGGGCCATCCAGTTGGATAGCTGATGTTATGTAATGCAAATCTGTAGAGAGCACTATCAACAGGAGGGTATCTTGGCACAGAACAGGTGTTTGTCTAGCCACACCTAGTGCCTAGTGGGATTACTCAAAAAGCCAAGTCTTCAGCTTCTTGCATGATTCAAGAAGTGAGGAGGAGACTCTTATGTGTAGTAGCAGGTCGTTCCACACTTTAGGAGCGATGCAGGAGAAGGCTCAACCATCAGATGTGTGGCTAGTTCTTTACAAAACTTATCAGGCACAATGTCGGTAAAGTAGTTGGAGAGTTTTACTTTCGTGATAGTTTCGAGTAATTCAGATTCCAAGTGTTTGGTAAAACAAGACCAGGATGTCTGAGCTTTAAAAGGTAACTTGAAAAACTGGTTTCTGCTATGCTTTTTTCCATGATGTTCCCCTGCTGTAGAGGTGCATTTTTAAAGATTTTATTGGTCTGGGGATTTTTGGTCTGTTTGTCCTTCACCATTATGTTTGTCTGAGGGGCAGCACCCGCGGAGGCAGGCAGCACCCTCCAATAATCCATTACCGGTCTACAATCACTGCATCATTTCCCAATCTTCTCTCCTCCGCCTGCTCCAAATGTTGGCTATCCTCTCCTCCTCCGCATTGTCCCTCACAGGACTTCTTTCACTAGTATGTGCAAATTAGTGGCAAAGTCAAGTCCCGCCCCAGGCATCAGTGAGCCTTAAAGCCTCTGTCCGAAATTAATAAGAGGTGTGCCCCTAGCACTGGATATTAAATCCATGAAAGGGTGACTGAGGCTGGACCAAGTTTTAAATATTTTCGAATACAAAAGATAAAATAAATCTGCATGCAGTCAAAACCCAGGTCACTCTTGTTAATGAGTCAAGAAGGATGCTATGCGGGATCCAGCTGCGTATGACGTTCATGTATTTCCAGGAACAGAAATTGATCATCATTGTACTGTTATGTAATTTCCTACTAAAATGGAAGAATTTCCTCCATGATGAATTTCTGGACGATGTGGTGCTTCTGTTCAACCCAAGTCCACACTACCCTCTAAGTCATTGTGCCAGGTGACCCAGGAATCCATGGAGTATTCACTGGTGATAAGAACACATTAACAGTCTTCCTGCTTGATGTCCTGAGAGTGGCGACCCTGGGCAAGTGCATATATTCAGACACTGCCTTGGGTTTATGTGGACAGTTTACACATGCACAGAAGTTGTACAATCATCTAACAGAAAAAGTAGCATCTTAATTGGGATTGGATGTTGATTAGAATGTTTAACCTTTGTTTCATAATTGCCAGTATCATGCTCACCATCTCCAGTTTTACTCCAGTGCTGCACTACACAACTTCATCTGGACAGAGCAAAGCACCTGTCTCAATCAGAGGGGTTACCATCTACAAAAAATACAGCAACCCCTTCATCGATAACCAGTCTGGCATTTCAGGGTGTGAGTAGTCCTCCATCTGGACATGAATGAATGGATGAATTAAATGGAACTTATAAAGCTCACAGCTACTCCATTGAGTGTCCTGGCGTGGAGCTCTCAGTCATCAACGATGTGCAATGTCACTTAGACTTGATGGAAGAACCAGCTCTTCAACATTTTCTTAAACAAGGCGGTACGAGCTACAGAGCGTAGCTCAAAAGGGAGTTTGTTCCAAGCCGCTGCTCCGAGGTAGGAGAAGGTCCTTCCCCCATTCTCATGTGACGAATCTTAGGAATCCTTGCCAGAAGATAGTGAGCTGACAGCAAGTTTCTGGAGGGGGCATAGAAACTAATTCTGGCCCTAAGATAACCTGCACCTGAATGGTGCATTGCGCTATGGACCAGGACATGTGTGTTCTTGGGGGCAGGCTAAGTAGAAAGCGGGCTGACATGTTTTGGACCACTTGAAGTTTGTTAAGCAGATAGTCCGCAAGTCCCAGATATAGGTAATTGCCGTAGTCCAGCCTTGATGTCATGGGCGCCTGGATGACCACCTTTCTTGCAGACAAGGAGAGAAAGTGTAGAAACTTTTGTAATGTCTGCAGAAGTCCAAAACGTGTTCCATTCACAGACATAATCTGTGATCATGACCAGGCTCCTATGGTGAGTGCAACAGTGACTCTCCCAATCACCAATGTGCCCTTTTTTCCACATAACACATCTTTTTCAGATCGAGAGTGGTGCACATCTCACAACCGTAAGGACTTCAGAAGGAAATGGTTTTCCCTAGTGTCCTACAACATCTGGTGACCCATTCACACATGACCCTGTCACCATGCCACATGGTGACTGGCCATACCTCTACAAATTACCACAGTCACATGCCCATGCACTCTCTCTTATCTTCGGCCCACATGCATCATCACCCATGGTCCTCAAAGGTGATTATCATTTTATAGTTCTCTGCATTTCTTTCAGGGCTGAAGGCCACAACTATTATATGCCACACATGCCGTCTTAACCCTGGTCTGCCCAAAATCTTTCTCACCTTAGTAAGCTTCAACATTAATTAATGCCTACCTTGTCCCTGCATTTTTCTCACGACTTACATAAGAGTGGAGAATACACGCATATTTTATTCCATACATTGAAGTTTATTTCTTTTATTTACATGTTTTTTATAGTGTGAATCAGGCGTAATGGCTTTGGGAATGCCGCACAGAAATTAGCAATTTTAAATTTGTGAATAGAGGCACCAGGCAGTTGATTGTTTCGTTCAGCAAGGGAGCAGAGACGTTTTAAGGCATGGGAGCAAAGTGGGCCCTGGCCCAGGGACCCTGCCATTTAGGTGGCCCCCTGATAGAGCCAGCTCTGTCCTTGCCCCGATGACCTTGAATAATTCTTAACAGGTTGTTTTAAATACCGTTTCCTTTAATTTATTTTTAACGTGGGTGATGTATTCGAGTTTATTACAGACATTTGGCAGAGAAATGTTTGTTTTTCAACACCATGCAGCATCCATAAAAACAGTTTCGTTTAGATTAAAACAGGACCTCATATATGAGAAAAGACAGGGGGTCACAAAGATTATTAGCAGTAATATTAGTGAGTTGCTGCTGAATTATAATATTGAAAACACACGTCACTATCCCTGAATATTAGATGTAAATACATTTAGAATTTGGACGAGTGTGCCTCTTCATTGACCAGGCCAGAGAGGGCATGAAAGAGCTGAACATTGATCATAAATTCAAAGCTGTTACAAACAGGGGCCCACAAAATACGTTTGACACAGGACCCCAGAAATCCTTAATATGTCCCTGCAAGGGATCATTTTAGCAATATTTATAAACCATGGAGCGCAGAACAGGCAATTTTGCCGCAGAAAACAAAAGAGCCTGAGTAAAATGTTCCAAAGTATAAAACACAGTAAACTCTGGAGCAGCCAGACAAAACATGTTCTTGGAATCTTCCCATCATTGGTAAAGGCACTTCCTACACCCTGATACCTACGGCCTTCATTATGGTTTATGTCTGAGTGAATTGTGCAACCATATTTTACACCCTACCTGGACATTCATTTAGTACAACGTTCACAAAAACCATGAGTGAACTGTGCAAGTAAATTTTGCTCACTACCTACGCCATGCATTTATTTTTTACGGTACCGCTTAATGAACCACGTATTTTGATCCCGACTTACATCCTGCATGGAAGCGTGTTGTTTGCATCTTACATCTGAATGAACTGCACAAACATGCTTTGGCTCTTCCCTTCTATTTTAGGGGCAGATTTACGAGCCCCCTGCGCCACCAGTACGTCACTTTTCGTGACGTACTGGTGGCATGAGGCTGCTCCATGTTTACAAGGAGAGGAAAAGCCACCCTGCGTGACTTTTCCTCTCCTTGTAAATACGGCCCCTTCACACGCAGCACTTTGCGGTGAAGGGGCGTTCCATGGGTGTTGCTGTGGGTGTTCCCACGCAGCACTCATGGAACAAGACACATCTCCAGAATTACGAGAAATCGTAACTCTGGAGATGCGTCTGAAAGCTACGCCACCCTAGAGGTGGCGTAGCGAGCATAACGAGGAGAAATGTTTTCATTTCTCCTCGTTTTTCCTCTTTCAATGCGTGCTGCATTCTACAGCACACATTGAAAGAGGAAAATGCCTGTAGTGATTGTTTTTGTGCAGGAAGGTGCCCCTTCCTGCACATAAACAATCTCCCCACGACGCAGGCATCCTTGCACCATGGTGCAAGGGTGCCTGCGCCGGCGCATGGCTGCAGTTTGTTCGCCAGCGCAGGGGGAAGCACAAGGATGCGACATATTCTTGTAAATATGTCGCATCCCTGTGCTTCAAAACTAACGCAGCGCGGCGCAACAAAATGACTTGCTGTACCCCGCTGCGTTAGTTCGACGTAAATCTGCCCCTTAGTATTCACAAAACCATGTGCCTCATCAGCAACCTCATTCCAATCCTACATAGCCACTGAAGATATATACCTTCTCACTGTGACCAAACCTATACACATCCATGCTCCTGGCGCACAACAAGACATACCCGCCCCTATTTCCATTATGTGGCAATCAGTGACACTCCATCTCATCACGAGAGCGAGGGCCTCGGGTTGCTTTGCCAGGCTGAATGCGGTCAATCCCACCGGAGCTTTGACATTTTCAGCCCGCAAAGTTCCGCTCAGGCAGAAGGGAGCCTGCACATTTAGCACCTGTCTAGCTCCTGGCTGCCTTACCTGAACAAGAAGAGTGTCTGTCAGGCTGACCTTTGGCAGCCTGGAAGACACTTTTCTTGATGGGCAAAAGGAAAGGGGTGTGTGGTCCCTACGCCTGTTAGGATGGGCCGCTGCTGCATAGTGCTCAATCTCAATTTACAGTTAGGCTACATTTCAGGAGTCACTTCCTCCTTTCCTATTTCTTCTATTCTGGCTTGTACTGTGGAACAAGAAGTATTAAATCTAGAGGAGTAACTTTAGCAGTTATGAGGCTTACCAGTGTCTTGCTGGCTAACATGTTGAATGCTCTCTACCCCTCTCCCTCTTCCTATTTCTGATGTCTTGGAACGCAATCTTTAGCACACAATACACCTTTATTTTAGACTCACTTAATCGAAGAGTCACCCATTTTCACCTATTCAGAAATGCAAAGGATCAGTTGGGGTGATGCACCAGAGTCCAAACTGTCATAATTGATAATATTACTAGACTAACCAATATTAAGACAGAGCGTTTAGTTTGCCAGTGTCAAGAGTGCTAACTATAATCTACCAATGGGTACTGTAGTTTCGGTGACTGAGGCCCACCGATCGGCACACAAATGACCACACTGAAGCGCTGGATACATTGGTGGTCGTAAAACTAAAACCACGCCCGGAGCCCCGGTCTCTTTATTATCTCGGCTGGCGTATGCCAGCTGCTCTCACTGACATCACGCACGTGGGGTAGGCGGTTGCTCTCCCCCTGTGCGATCCGGGTCAGTGGAACAGTCCAATGACCCGGCAACATTACATTCCTCCTTTACCAGGAGGTGTTAAACAAATGTGACCATAAAACATGAACAAACTTCGGGCTCAACGGAAGTCCAGGCCCTGGGACAACAGTCACAAACATACTCTTACTTGATCTCGTGTCGCACCGACATCCGGTTACTGCTGGATGCCTGTCGCCCCCACATGGTCAGTTGGACACAAAGTCTTTGTACCTCCGAGAAGGCCTTGGGTGTGCTCGCAGCCAATAACATCCTTGCTCACCCCTTGCTGAAGGTCCTGGTGATGGCTCTCCCTGTCTTGAGGCATCCGTTGCTCTTGGGCTCCTGCAATTGACTGCAGAGTGTGCTCCCCCTGAGCTTTGGGGGGTGCCAAGCGCGGGGTGTCAAACAGATCTTCTCAGGGTGTCCCAGGATCGGACTCTCTGCTGCAATCACTGTTGACCTCCAGAGGGTTCGTTGTCATGGCACCTTCCGGGGGGTTAGCCTCCCCGGACTTGCTGGTAGCTCCTTCAGGGATCCTTTTGAATTGGGAGACGTTTCGTGTCACCCGCTCATGGCCCCTCTTTGCAGTCACTCTCGTACCTTTGACCTCAACAACCACCCATCAATCCGGCTCGAACGGCAGTCTGAATTTCCCACCTGGGTGGCGGTCTCGCACTTACACTCGATCACCCACTTTATTGGGACTCTCTCGAGCGTGTTGTCTCCTGGAAGCATCCTCATTGGTGAGGGCCTTCCGGGCATCTGAATAATTCGGAGGAGTTGGTACTTCTTCCTACACAGGGTGGTGTGGAATGGTGTCTGTCACTGACCGACCAAAGCATAGTTGGATTGGGGTTATGCCTGTGGTGCAGAGGGGAGTTAGCCGGCATTCACGTAAGAACTGGTATAACGCCTGTTCCATGTTGAGACTTTCAGCCATTGCAATTTGGATCACTTTAGTGAGGGTTCTCATTAGGCGCTCTAATTCTCCATTGACTTAAGGCCATCAAGGTGTTATCCGGCGGTGTTTGATGTTATGAGAAGCCAGGTAGTCTGTCAGCTCAGAGCTGTTGAATGGAGGCCCGTTGTCGGTGCGGACTTCTTGGTTTGCCATGAGCTTCTCTAGCTTTGGGATCACTTCCGCTGCCGATGTTGTCGCCACTAGCTCCACTTCCGTGTAGCACGAGTAGTCGTCGACAACAACTAGCATGTATTGTCCTCCAGGGAAACTGCCAAAGTCGGCACTCACCCTCTGCCATGGGAGACTGGGGCCCGTTTCCGTGATGACTGGTGCTGGCCGGTCTGGTTGGCTCGTAGTGAGGCAGACAGGGCAGTTCCGCACAATCGACTCTACTTTCTGGTCCAGGCCTGGGAACCAGACTTTGTTCCGGAGCAGGTTCTTGGATTTCACGATCCTTTGGTGCGCTGCGTGTGCTAGAAGTGCCGCCTTCTGTGCAAGCTCTTCGGGCAACACGAGTCGTGGGCCTCTGAGCAGACATCCATCATTGGTCACGGACAGGTCTTGGCGGACCTGATAAAGCGCTTTTAGAGTCGACCGAGCTGTATCTGTGCGGAGTGATATGGGGTTTTGCAGTGTTCGCCAATCCCGCGTGGTGACAGCTTTGATAGCGATCTGGAGGCAGTCGTCGCTCTGAGTGGCAGCAATCACGTTCTCCAAGGACATTGGGAGGGGTCTAGATCTGTCCATGATCATTCTTACATAATCCTCGGTGGCTGCTGCTTCCGCGGCTTCGGGAGGCGTAGCCAGTCGGGCATGTCTGGAGAGGAAGTCGGCAGGGTTTCGGGTCCCGGGTCGGTATTCAACAGTGAATTGGAACTCCTACAATTGCAGGATCCACTTCTCGATTCTTGGGGGAGGTCGTGACGAGGATCTTTGAAATATAGGAATCAGTGGCTTGTGGTCTGTGACGACTGTGAATGGGTGGCCATTAAATAGATGTAGAAGTGTCTACAGCCCCAAAGGATGGCGATCGCCTCGCGCTCTATCTGGGAATAGGGATGCTCTGTTGGTGTGAGCATGCATCTAGCATATATGACTGGAGCCCATTCTCCACATACTTGTCGTTGGGCCAGAACAGCTTCAAGGCCATTGGGACTGGCATCCACCACGAGTTGTGATTCCCACCGGGGGTCAAAGTATACCAGAATGGTGTCTGCAGAGAGAGCGGCCTTGGTTTGCTGGAATGACTCTTCCTGGCCGGGCCCACACACTCATGGGCTGGATGACTTGGTTAGATCTCTGAGTCGACCGGTGAGGTCCGATAGGTTCTTTATAAAGCGTCTGCAGTAGGTTACCATGCCCAAGAAGCTGCAAACTCCTGATACTGACAGCGGGGCGGAGGCTTCCTGAATGTCTTTCATTTTCTCGGGGTCTAGGCCAACGCCCATGTCTGAAAAACGATATCCAAAGAAGCTGATATAATTCCTGAGGAAGTCACACTTCTCACGGTGTAGTGTGAGCCCGCTTTCTCTGAAACGGCAGAAGACAGCATGGAGGCAAGTTAGATGCTCGTCCAATGTGGGGGCATGGACCAGGAAGTCATCGCTTACGTTGAGTACCCTGTGCAGGCCGTGGAGGATGCCTTTGATGATGTTCTGGTAACCGGACCAGAGGTCCATTTTGGAAAACCATCTGGAACCTGACAGCTCCCCGATGATGTCGTCAACAGTCTGTGTGAGGTGGCGTTCCCGCTTGATTGCTAAATTTGGGATCCTCATGTCAACACAGAGGCGTACAGCATCTGGCTGTTTGGGCTTCTCTGCAACCACAATGGGGGACACCCATGGTGTGGGTACATGTACGCGTTCAATAATGCCAGCTCTTTCTAGAAGTTACAGCTCGGCTTCCACTCTGGGTCCAAGGTGGAAAGCGATCCTTCGGTGTCTGAGGGCTATTGGGGCAATCGACCTGTCAATGTGTAGGTGGATGACTGGACCTTTGAGGCGCCCAATCCTGTCAAATAGTGGTGCGAAGTCCTGCAACAGGGGGTCTAGGTCATGTGCGTGCATATCAAATGTGAACTGTATGAGGTTGAGGTCTTGAGCTGTGTGGCAGCTGAGCAGGAAGCCGGATCCTTCTTGTGACACATAGACCTTGCCCTTTGGTGTGTGGACTTGTGGGATAGATCTGCTTGGAATAGGCCCGAAGCCTCAGTGGGGAACTGTTGCCAAAAGCATACACCTGCACGCTGGTGTTTCGGAGTGTCGGCGGCTCAGGTAGGTGGTGGTAGATGTCAGCAGCCATGAGATTGATTGTGGCTCCCGTGTCTATGAGAGCTGTGACCAGGTGGTTCTGAACTCCGATCCTGCACATCAGGGCTGCTTGGTGAGCGGCCTTGAGAGTATCTAGCATCCTCACTACGTGGACAACGGCTGCTTCATCTTCATCCATGTTGATGTCTGACATGTCCTCTGGGTGCAGTTCCACAGTGCGCACCGCTTTCTGTGGGCCTCCGGACCGCCGCCCTTGCGAAGAGCTGCAGACTTTAGAAAAGTGGTTCTGTTTACCACATGCACTGCATGTCTTGCCGCTAGTGGGGCAGCTTCCCTTGTGGGGGTACGGGCCTCCGCACCACCCGCATGTGCGATTTTGTGGACTCTGCCTGGTGGGGTTTACAGGCGGCTTGGTGGCTTTTGGTCTTCCTCTGCGCGCCTCTGTTTGGATGGCATTGACTGGTTCCTCTTTGACTCGCGTAGATGAGTGTGGGTCCATGTGGGCAGCACGGGCCTTAGAGAGCTCCTGTGAGTATCTAGCATCCTCACTCCTGTGAGCACCCCAGTGTCAGAATGTCCCTCATGGCCATTTTAGGTTCTTGCAGGATGCGCTCGTGCAATTTGGAGGAGGCCCACCCCTGAATGAGTTGGGCTCTGACTTCGTTGTCCTCATCTGGGAGGGTGCAGGTGCTAGCCAGCTCTCTCAATCGCCCACAGAACACATCTACTGACTCCTCTGGAGCTGTCGTGCTTGGCGTTGGAGGAACCATTCATAGTTAGGGTTGGCATACGGCTCAAAGTGCGCTGTGATTGCATCCCTCAGGGTGGTATAGGTCCGCTGGGGATCCGCTTCGTCTACGGACTTCGAGATTTTGTGGATTTCAGCTCCCCCTAAGTGAATGAGCATGGGGCGTCTGTTCTCAGCCGGGGTCTTGGCGGCTTCGAAATATGTCTGTAGGCGTTCGATCCACGCCTTCCATCGAGCGGCTTGGGAGGGGGCGGCCCTGTTACTGTGAAAGGCTCCAGTGAGGGGACTGACGCCATGACACTGGAGGTGGTGTGCTGCGGCAGTGGATGAGAGGTTTCCACGAACTTCGGTTCAAACTCCCAAGTTGGGGTACTGACAGTCCGTTGCAGGCGTAAGTTGCAGGGGTTTACACTGACCTGGGTGGTTGCTGGTGGTCCTCCCCTCCTAGGTCAGCTGTGTCCTGGGCTATGAATGTGCAAGTCTGCCTTTCGTGGAGGTCTACTTTTCCTTTGCGGTGCAGCCTTGTGGAGGTTTGTTGTTTTTGTTCTCTGTTTTTTAAAAAATTTATTGAGGGAGGTTGCTTCCCCCCTGCGACTGTCCTTGGGGGTCTGTAGACTGCTCCTGCAGTCATGCGTGTGCTGGCTGACGTAGCTGGGTGCATCCCTGCAGTGCTGAAAAGCCGGAGCTTTGTGGAAGTGCCAGCCCCACTCCACGTGTCGCTGTGGTCTCCGCCGCGGGAAACAGAGCGGGCCAGTAGGAGTGCAGAGCCACGTCCCTCAAGGCCAGTGGAGCTGGTGGGGCCGAGGAATGCCAAAGGCCCTCGAAGCGGAGGGCATGCTGCTCCCGATGTCGTGGGAGCGGCTGCAACTGCGGGCAGAGCCAGCGGTGAGTCGCGGCACCGCGCTCGACGTCTCAAGGGCACCGGAGGCAGCAAGCTGAGCAGGCGGAGGACCAGGACCTCACAGCGTGCCGCTAGGCGTTGGGACGGGCGGGCACATACGGGTATCGTGGCCCCCTCGTCACCAATGTAGTGTTGGTGACTGAGGCCCACCGATTGGCACACAAATGACCAGACTGAAGCACTGGATAAGTTTGTGGTCGTAAAACTAAAACCACGCCCGGAGCCCCGGGCTCTTTATTATCTCGGCTGGCGTACGTCAGCCGCTCTCACTGACATCACGCATGTGGGGTAGGCGGTCGCTCTCCCCCTGTGCGATCCTGGTCAGTGGAACAGTCCAATGACCCGGCAACATTACAGGTACTTTGATACTTAAGTAACCTAAATAAAAGAATATCAAGTGCAGGCCTACAATGATAAAAACTAAACAAACAGGTAAAACTCTTGTTGACGTCCTTGCTCTGAAAGGCCTGGAAAGTATACAACATCCTCAAAGTTCCCATTTATAAATTTTAATTTCATCAACATGAGCATTTTTACAGAATGGTTATCTATGTGCAGAATTTAAAGGGGCCTATTCACAAAAGTAAATGTAATAGTAAACACGTTTGCAACAAAATTGACCTTTTTAAAAAAAAAATCTGCAGGAATTCACAAAGGGGTTCATGGCAGGTGTAAATCCATTTATTACTGTGGATTTCTGTGCCATGAGGGCAGAGGAATCTGAAATATTAAATCAACGGTTTGGAAATGAATATCATAGGAGTGGTGTGCTTTGAAGTTTGGCAACACCCACAAACTTGTACAGTTATGTGTTGTAAGAAAGAGGGTTATTATTTCGAGTAAGTGAATGCCCAACTCGAGGAATAATAACACTTCTTGTCAGGATGAACCATCAAAATCACTTAACTAACCTGAGTTCACACCCCTGGAAAAACGGCACAGAGCAAACAGGCTTAACTTAGGGCAAGGTGTAAAGTTTGTATGCAGTACCAAAACAATAATAAAGTCAAAACACCAAGCAATACAGATTCCAAACTGAGTTAAAAAAATAGAGTAAAATTTAATAAACAAAATTACACAAAAATGTCAAAAATCCAATAAGGGGAACCAGAGATCCAAATTTATAAAGTAGAAATAGCATCAAAAAAGCACCAATAATAGTCTATGCAAGCAGTAGGCTGTGACCTAGTGCGATCTGAAGCCAACTGCTATGCAGCTTTAGTCAGGTACACCAAGTGGATTTGTCCTGGAGAAAGTCTGGAAGTTCAAAAAAGTTTCTAAATCCCTGTCAGAAAGCGACTTTGTAATTTTTCGGGAAAAAAGGTGCTGACATTTTTTCTGTGTCCTAAAGCAGAATGGGACTTTGTCACTTTTTGAGATGAAAAATGCTTCCCGTCTGGGCCTTGCTGAAATTGTAGCTGCCACCATGGAAGTGAAAGTAATACGTTCTACACCTGCTCTCTGCTTCCTCATTTTGAACCCAAGTGTGCCTGTTCCTTGGAGCAGAGTGAGGGGATTTCATAATTTAATCTCATATTTTTTTTATTTTTATAATAATTGTGTGTTTACGTTGCATTAGTCACACATTTTCACTTGTCGTTTCTATTTGTATTCTCCTACCGTGTATTTCCATTAGTACTCTCCTAACGTGTATAAATGTTTTTGCACCAAGGGATGGAATAGCCAAAAGGGTTCCATTCAATTTAAATCAAATACAATTCCCAGCGTATGTTTGTATATGTATTTATGATGACACTTGTAGAGCACTAGTTCACTCTTAGTCTTTTTTTGTGTGCTGGTAAATAGCACCGAAAAGACCAGTTTAAATTGAAGATGGAAAAGGGAAAGTTTGCAGTGATGCAGTGACTCTCTACCTTCCTGTCTACTGAGCCACATTAAGGGGGTTAGTGAGTCGCGTTTGGTCCCAGGGACTAGAGTACAGAGTACATGGTTTCACAATGGTTGTGCATTTTTCAGACATGCTTAAACAGCAGTTTTAACTCTCGTTTGGTGTTTGATTTACATAGAGTGTGCATCAATTAGAGGCAGCAACACAAGGAAACATATTTTTGAACAGATGGAAAATATATTAATATACAGTTCAATTTTGCATGAAGCGTCTCGTGACTTCTAGATGATTAAAGGCGAGTAGTTTTACCTTTCAACATGTTGCAAGAGGCAGAATAAAATTACTTTAGACAGAATTTGCACATCAAAGTTATGAACTATTAAATGTGGAATGCTTTTACTGACAAGTTGAGACAATGACTAAGTGACTGTCTAATCCCTTCTTAGTTTGCTTATATGCTGGCTGTCTGAGGAAACCGCCCGTCTGGGCAGTCTGTTTTTTATTTCGTTTTGGGGGAAAAGTACGTCACAGGGTGAGCGTGTAGTTAGGCAGTACAGTACCTGTTCCTGTGGTGGCTCAGCCGCACAGAGCAGCTCGTGTGATACCAAGTTAGAATTTTCAGTCTGGTTTGAACTGGTTCTCTCAGGAGAGAGGGGCAGAGTACATGGACAGAAAGGAGTGTCCTGCCATCAGAGGGGACCTCGTTCAGGAACAAATGTCCATGATATGATCTATTAGAAGGACTCCCCGGAACCCTCCCTCAGCCCAACATGTGAGGTGTCTCAAGCTCCTGGTAGCATGCCTACAACATTTGAACCTCACGTCTGAGGTATTGATTCACTGCTGGTGAGAGAGGGACCTCCATACATACGATTCTGCGGTTGTAAGTCAGAAAATCAAGGAGAAAATACTAGAACCTGCCAAAATATTATGGGCAAAAAATTGAATACCCTTCTATCGTGCAGGTAAGTACATATAGATAAGTATACTTGTCTTGATGAAATTGTGGCCGTCAAAATTTTGGCCATGATATTTTGGAGGCATGATATTAACATCTTGATATTTTCGGAGAAAATCTGGGGTGCCTCCTCAGGATTCAATTAGCCACCACTAACGCAAATGGCCCCACAATGGGGGCTGGTGATTGCCAGCAGACAGGGGTGGATGTCTGAGTGGTTGAGATAAAGAGAGAAGAGGTGGAGATATAAATGGTCATGAGGTGGATTGAACCCAACAAACCTTTGTACTCAGCAATCACGGCATTCATTAGCACTAGTGGAGGACTCCTAAGAAGAACTTTGGGCCCTTGGGCGTACATTATTGAAAGAAATAGAGCACTGTTTCAAAAGAGGCCATCCTTTTCACCTGTGTTTTTGGTGCTGGGACTCTAGAGGGGCGGAATCCCCAATTCTGGTTAACATACCACACCAAAAATCAGTGATTATGAGGTTTCTTTTTACCCCAGTGTAGAGCACCACCCGGCCTCTACAATCAAATGTAACAAGCACACAGCCAGAGGGCAGGGCTTGACCCAAAGGTATAAATAAAGGGCTAGGCGATCGCTCATGGTCAATTGGCGATACCGGTATCCAGTGTCTACGTCTTTTAATACTGTCAGCGTGTGTGCGGCCTACGAGTGCCTGTGCCTGCCCCGGGCGCTCTCTATACTGGCAACGAGGCCGGTACCCACTATGCGTCCGATAGTGCCTACCTCTCTTCAGAGCGTGCGGAGAGTAGTGCAGCGCTGCCAGTTCCAGACGCCGCATTCAGGTGGGAGGCGGCCTGCCTCGCAACACAATGGCTTGCCTGTAGCTGGTGCATCCATTGTGTGGCCTCAGTGCCCTCATGTTGCCTCGACGGTGCCCTGGCCTGCGCTCAGAGGAGTAAATAAGCGCAACATCTCACACTGTTTCTTGCAGTGACCGCATGGTGCCTGCCCTGCCACCTAGCGGCAGCCCGAGGTATCGCAGGGCATCAAGCCTAATTCCAACGATGCACGTGGCTGGACGGGGGCTGTTGGCCCGAAGACTCGCTTGCAACGGACGCAAGCTGCAGGTATGGTGCTAGTGCAGCTGTGCCTCCCTGGTGAGCCCCATACCAGCCAAGCTTGCCGCTGCCTGAAATTAACCTCCCCCCGAAGAGAGAGAGAGAAAGAGAGAGCGCGAGAGCATTGTTTCTCCCAAAATCGTGCCTGCAGATACAGAAGTTCTTGCAATCAACCATCAATACGAAGCATATTTTAGTGGGGCAGTGAAAAAACATAAGAAAAACCAAGAATAAGAGGAAGCAATAAAACAGCATACAAGGCAATGGGGGCCTGACATGAATGCAGTACCACTGCAGACAGTCTAGTATAAGGAGTTTCCACGCAAGCCAAACAGGGAAATTCGCAGCAATGTGACAGCAGAAAATAATGAAGTACAGCACAACACGAAGCGCTCCATTACTGTGAACTGCAACCAAGTGCTCCGAGCTGTACATCAGTGACATGTCCAAGACAACAGCATGTCCTCCCTGCAGGAAGCTGCAGCTCCTCCCACTCCTCAACATTGTGCACACGCACTAGTCGCTACGCTATCGCCATTTAGCCAACTAGCAGATCCTACGACTGCAGTCCCACGGTGGCGTCAATGGATAGGACGCACTGAACATTATTTTTGCGTCACGTGCGAAACAGATGGCGCAGTCAAATGACCCATGATGCTTCACATGGGAGGTGCAGAACTTTATGACTTATTAGAAATTCTCCCCAATGCTGGCGCCAATGATGACTTTAACGCCGCTGTGGCTGACCTAAACCGGCAATTTGACGGTCAATTAAACCCCGACTATGAGAGATTCAAGTTGTGGCGGGCCCACTAGAGTGAAGATGAATCTGTAGACATGTTCTATGCATGCTTGCGCAAACTGGTGAGCACCTGCACGAACATTGATCAGCCACACGAAATCAGGGCACAGATTATCCAGGGTTGCTGGTTGTCCAGCCTACGAAAACTAATCCTGCGTCAACCTGGCATCACGCTATATGACATACTCATCCTGGCCCGGTCTCACGAGCTTGCAGACAGCCGGGCTAAAGAAATGGGGGCAGCCCTCATCTGCTGAGTAGGCCCGCCTGTGGCCCCAAAAGTCGTGAAAGTCAAGGAAGAACAAGTATACGCTATCTAGCGATACCCTGTAAAGTTATGCAGGGGCAGCACCCCTAAGCAGGGCGAGAGAACTTGCGGAAACTGTGGCATGGCACATCGCACACCAAACATGTTTCATGTACAAGGAAAACCCTGTTTGAAGTGTGGCCACACAAACCACTTCGCCAAAGTGTTCTGCAGTAGTGGTCCAACGACAGGTTCCAGCTACCATGGGCGTGGCCTGCAGACGCTACACCAACTGTCCCTCGAGGATGGCGAAGAAAGACAAAGTGAACATTGTGCTGCGATGGTGGGCCGTCCTGAAGATGAGGAGTAGGTGTTCACCGTGTCGTTCACTGGCAGAGAAAATCATGGCAGAAGACCTCCGCCAATGTGCTAAGTGGAAATCGACGGAATTCAGGTTACTGACCTCATTGACACTGGTTTGTCCGTAAATGTTATGAACATGACACAATTACACAAACTGGTCCCACAACCTCAAGTAATGCCCACAAAAACCAGGATCTATACTTACGGGGGCATGGACCCAATCCCCCTGAAAGGAATCATCGAAGTTGTAGTCAAGAATTAAAGTACGAAGACACGAGCCACGTTCCCAGTGACCAAAGGAGACACCGGCACCCTGCTCAGGTTTCCACACAACGGAGGACCTGGGCCTGGTCTTCGCCTGACAAGTACACCAGTCCCATGCTGATAACATCCTGGCTGACTTCTCAGAACTGTTCAGAGGCCTCGGGTGCCTCAAAGGGGAGCTGATCAAACTCCACATAGATGAAAAAATATGAACAGTGGCTCTATGGCACCAAAGAGTACCTTTTCACCTATGCCTGCTCGTTAAAAAACAACTAGAACAGATAGAGCGGCTTGGCATCATTGACAAGGTAACTGGGCCACTTGGGTGTCACCCCTCGTAATAGCCCTGAATACTAAGCAACCTGGGGCTATCAGACTTTGCGTAGACATGAGGTTGCCCCCAAAGTGATTCGCCGTTAACGGGGCACATCACCCCAACGGTTGATGACATTGTGGCAAATTTGAACGGGGCCCGCTGGTTCTCTAAAATTGACTTGAATGCCGGATACGACCAGCTCCTGCTCGATGTGCAATCGGGTATATCACGACCTTCTCAACCCACAGAGGTCTTCACCATTATTATCGCCTCAATTTCGGGATTTCTTCGGGGGCCGAAGTCTTCCAAGATGTCATTCTTGAAACTCTGTCAGGATTGGTAGGCGTGATCATGTGAGTGACAACATTCTCATTTTCTAGAACACCTTGGAAGAACATCATATTAGAATGAGAGCCACCCTCAAATGCCTGGCAGACAGTGGCTTGATCTTACATCACCAAAAGTGTTCCTTTTATACCAACGCAGTGGAATTCTTCGGCTGCCACTTTTGAAGCGAGGGCTTACAAGTTGACCCAAAAAAAGTTGAGGCCATCAAGTTAGCAGCAGTTTCTCGGAACGCTTCAGAAATACGCAGTTCCCTAGGAATAGCCAAGTACTGCATGCACATTATCCCAAATTTGGCCCTTTTGTCAGAACCACTAAGCACCCTTCCGAAACATGACTGCCCGTGGGATTGGCAAATTAGAAGAAAGAACCTCTAAAATGACCTATATTACTTTTAGTATGGCCTCCTAAGGCTCATTAACAACACAACCCCAATATCAGTGTCATGCAACAGTGTTAATCACAAAAATATATATTTTTATTATTTTTTCTTCATACAAAAATATTTTATGCGTTTTTAATATGTTTTATCATTTTGCTGCTATACATTGCTTAAAAAGGCAAACTCATCATTGTCTACACATACATATGACAATAAAACAGTTAAACAAACAGTTACCTAGATGTCTACAAAGTCTCAAACATTTAAGTGTGCAATAGTCACATTTGATATCAACACTAAAACCATGAATCAACAGTTGAATTTCTTCATCTGTTACATATATGTGGACTAGGTAGCCAACAAAACAACTCTAAAATTAAAGTACAATTGCTGAAAGCACAAATAACCCCACACTCAACCATCAACACTTCTCTCTCACCTGTCAAACCAGCTCATTCACACTAACACTCATACACAAAAGAGATTCAATCATGTCGGAGATCCAAAACAGTTTATCTGAGACAGACTCTATCATTCTTTGTGATACACGTATCACCCATCAGATTCCTCTGGTGTATCCGTCTCTGAAAGGACTCTCCACATGTGTGGTAATGGTCAACGCACGTTTCGGCGGGTCTTCATTTAAACCGCCTTCCTCAGGAACAAGATGAAATAAAATAAATCTCAAATAGAGTGGACGGGGGTTATCTGTGAAATAATAACACAGGGCAATAATTTAGACACTGAGAGCGGGGAAGGTTGAATTATTTAACCTTCCCCGCTCTCAGTGTCTAAATTACCAAAGAATGAAAGAGTCTGTCTCAGTTAAACTGTTTTGGATCTCCGACATGATTGAATCGCTTTTGTGTATGAGTGTTAGTGTGAATGAGCTGGTTTGACAGGTGAGAGAGAAGTGTTGATGGTTGAGTGTGGGGTTATTTGTGCTTTCAGCAATTGTACTTTAATTTTAGAGTTGTTTTGTTGGCTACCTAGTCCACATATATGTAACAGATGAAGAAATTCAAGTGTTGATTCATGGTTCTAGTGTTGATATCAAATGTGACTATTGCACACTTAAATGTTTGAGACTTTGTAGACATCTAGGAAACTGTTTGTTTAACTGTTTTATTGTCATATGTATGTGTAGACAATGATGAACTTGCCTTTTTAAGCAATGTATAGCAGCAAAATGATAAAACATATTAAAAAAGCATAAAATATTTTTGTATGAAGAAAAAATAATAAAAATATATATTTTTGTGATTAACACTGTTGCATGACGCTGATATTGGGGTTGTGTTGTTAATGAGCCTTAGGAGGCCATACTAAAAGTAATATAGGTCAGTTTAGAGGTTCTTTCTTCTAATTTGTTGTTTTCCCCTTCTCTTGGACCTCAAAGTAATTAGCGGGTACCTTTTTCCTTTTGTGCCCGTGGGAGTGGAACAGCACAGCAGTGCAGGCATTCAAAGAGGTGAAAGGCACACTCCTACATGGCGCCACAATGGCATACTTCAGACCCAAGTGCCGAACGGAACTGGCGCAAGTCCTGTAGGCCTCAGAGCAGTCCTGCTCCAAGAGAAATGTGAAGGATAGTGTGTCCCTATTGCCTATGTGAGTAGAGCGCTCAATGACGTCGAGACCCGCTGTGCACAGATAGAGCACGAAGCCCTGGCTATCAGGTGGGCATGCTGGCATTTTCGCCTCTATCCCTGCCTACAGAAGTTCGCTGTGGTGACCAACCACAAGCTGTTGATCCCCCTTTTTGCCAGCACTGCCAGGAATGGGCTACTGCTGGTCAATTGGTGGGCAGTCCAACTCCAACAGTATTCTTTCGAAGTGGTATACCAGCCCGGGTGAATAACCCTGCACACTACCTCTCACATCATCCCCTTACACCAGAGACAACCAGACATACAGAAGAGGATAAAGGTGCGGAAGGCTTTCTAAGAATGATCGTTGAAGATGCCTGCCCATGGATACTATCCCTGGCTGAAATACAGGAAGCGACTACAGCTGACAGGTGCATATCAAAAGCCAAAGAAGCACTCCAGAGATGACAGTGGCGCAACTTCTTAGACGGAGCCCGGGCACTCACCCCGAGGAACAGACAGTTGTGAGCCAGACCTGGCGAGTTTGTGATGAGTAACTCACAAAATGTATGGGGCAGGTGATACCAGAATCAGGGGATGGACAGAACTACCGAGTTCGTGATGAGCTCAGTGTTAGCCAAGGAGGGCTGCTGTGGCGTGGCTGCCAGATTGTGATCCCTCGAAGTCTCTGGGCTCGGGTCATTGAACTGGTGCACCAAGGGCACCAAGGCATCGCCAAAACCAAAGCCTGCCTTCAGGGACAAGGTATGGATGGACAAGTTGATAGAGGAGAAAGTGAGAGACTGTCATTCCTGTTCTATCACAAGTGGAAATCCACCCACATCACCTATCATCACAGAAGAGGCAAGTCTCCATCCATGGTCATCTTTCAGCATGGATTTTGGACGTTTTCTGGATGGGCGGCTCACTGCTATCGTCATCAACAGCCACACCAAGTATCCTGCTGTGGAACTTGTGAGGTCAACAGCTCGGAATCGTTAGGCCAGCGTTGGAGAAGATATTTGCACTGCTGGGCATCTCCGATTAGATCAAAACTGACAATGGCCCACCATTCCAAGGAAAAGACTCCAAGCATATTTACACAGCTAAAACATCAAGCACTGGAAAATAACCTCCCAGTTGCCCCAGGACAATAGCGAAGCAGAGCGCTTCATGCGAACACTCAGTCGTGCGCTCAGGATTGGAGTGGAAAGGGGTGAAGATTCAGAATGCTGGTGTTACCAGTTTCTGCAAGCATGCCATCAAACACCCCATAGCACAACCGGGTGTGCTCCCAGTGACCTGCTAATGTGGACATGTACCTGAGACATCATTCCGGTACATAAAAAATGGTCGAAGCGGAAGGACAATCTTTATACAAATCACATCACCCGAAATAAACACATTCTTCAAATTAGTCTGAAATTTTTGTGCTGTGCGAGGATGGGGGCGGGGCTCAATCCTGCGCTTGCAGGATGACTGCTGTCCCTGCCAGTGCGCATGTCAGATTAGTCGGCTGTTTACAGCCGTCCTATCCGACATGCACACTGTAGACCCAGTAATCCAAGGGCTGTGAAACAGCCTGCGGATTGCTGGTACAGGCCCCCAGCCTCAAAATGAGTGCTGGATTTGCCTGCTCCAACCAATCCTGGAGCTGCTTTCATGCTGAAAACAGCATGAGAGCAGTTCCAGAACTGGTTAGATTCGCGTTCCACGAGCAGGAAGGAAGTCCTTCCCTTTCCTGCTCATGGACACAAGGATCGCCAGCAGAGAAGTGCCACACCGGGCGGGAGATGCCACCGCATTTATGGTGAGTTGTGCACCATCGCGCCTCACCATATTTTGTTACTGTTTGCCGCCACTGATGCCACATGAGGAAAGTCTGAAGGGTGTGTGCCACAAGGCCTATTACTGCGATTCTTCCATCATGGGTGTAGCTATCATCAGTGCAACAGGTGGAGTGGCCTCAGCTTCCAAAAAGGTAAGGGGCCGACTCCCCCAAATAATGTCTGTCTTTCACTACCCAGCCAGGGGAGGAGGACAGTTTCTACATGCCTGGCTTGGCCAACGTGTGTGTGCTCGGTTGTAGAATGGCCTATTTAGACAATGTTTTGGTGTCTTTCATGATGACCAGAGTGTGCTCTTAACCTGATTTCGAGCAGTGCGCTCAAGCAATTATTGTCTGGCTTGAAAAGTGTGGGTTATGAGCGTAGCCTCTGTGGGAAGTTCTTTGATGTTGTGGTTGATTAGAAAGAAGTATGTCAATATTATACACATACATGCTTATATTTCATCATGCATGCATGCATGCCACAAGGAAATATGTAAACATTCGTACGTGAGCTTTGCGTACTCCAAGTGGCGTAACGCAAAACGAGGGATCGGCTGCAGAATGTGATGTTGGGCCCCTAAGTCTCACAGATATTCATTGGCTTTGGGCTGAATGGGGGTCTCCTGAAGGGTGGGGAGGAGAGGGGGCATTGAAAGGTTGGGGGCCAGGGCACGAGTAGGGGGTACACGTGGGTGGACGGCGTCCACCCCCTTTTTTATCAGGGTGAACGCCATCCACCCTGCAAAGAATTTGGGCCCCACTGAATAATATTCTGAACTCGTCCCGGTGTAATTTCCAAACACCGGGACACTTTCAGCAGCGCCTGCATGTTGTCTGCTTTCCATCTGCAGCAAGCAACAACGTGCAGATGGGGACGGGGGTTTCTTATTTAAGACTCCTGCTGGGCCCATAACAAAGGCCGAATTAGACGGCTCCTCAGGCCTCCTTTTGTGAGTCTCTTGGCTGGGAGCAGTCAGGAGCCTCACACCTGATGCAAATGAAGCGGAGTGGAAACAAAGACTCACACCTTGTTAGCACTTCACACATACTTGAGAAAGGGAGCTTTTCACTTTGTTCAGTCCCTGTTTAGGAGATATGCATGCACTGTAAGAATATCAGATGTGTTGGTTTTTCCCAGTATTTACACAAAGCAAATTACATTTATGTAGAGCTTACTTCCCCTGAGGAGGCATTGAAATAATGTAAGTACCACTATTTTTTCTTGTATAGCCCTACTCATTCCAATGCAGGGTGTCAGAGCACTTTACATCAAAATGTGCAATTTACATGTGCAATAAATTATATAAGTTTGTAAATGAATGTACAGGATCTGTTACATAAAACTGGGAGATTGCAAGGTGTAGAAATCACATATCATCTTCCATAGCTCACTGTGCTATTATCCTTGCAATGCGCTCAAACGTACACATGATAGACCTGCTAAACATATATGTGAGGGCTTTAGACCTGATGTCACTTCTTGTGATGCCACTTCCTGTAAATTCGTGGCTTGTGATGCCACTTTCTATGATGTCAATTCCTGTGATGCCATGTGTGATGTCGTGCGCCATATGTCGCGTGCCGTGATGTCATGTGCCGTGATGTTACGCGCCGTGATGTCGCGCGCCGTGATGTCACTTGCATACTGCCAAACTTGGTCAGTCCCCCCACTTCTTTTTTTAGGACTTGTGCCCTGTTGGGGGCCCTCTGCGCCGCAGGGGCTGCAGGGATCTTTGTTATGCCCCTGCTTACTCCTGCCAAATTCTTTATCTTTGTAAATCGGCTCGCGGGTACTAAATAGTGAAAACAGTCTGCTATCTTACCTTTGACCTCGACCATATCCCTTTGACGTATATAGTTTATTTAATCTGGAGCCAATCTAATTTACTGAGGTGCTACAAAAGATAAAAAGATATTTGGTCCAACTCGGTCGCATAGATAATTTCAGTTAAAAGAGTTACTTACCTCCAAGTGCATTTCACTTGTGATTCATGTGAACTCATTTTACCAAATGGTGGCGCTGTTTCTCAACTCAAAAAGCCCAGAGCAGTTTCTCCTCTAGAGACAGTTTAGGTCTTAGGTTTGACCAGATCGAAATACGTACAACCACGAGCAGAGAAGACAAGAGCATTGTACGTATAGGACGATCAACTGTAGATATTTAATGTGGCAACTGCTGCTTGAAGTAGCAAGGTAATAAACCCAGCAATTTAAAACAACACACAGATAGACATAAGCTTTAACTCTCAAGGATAATTTGCATGTCATGGACAAAAGCTGCCTTTTTTTCAGTATTCTAAACTCAAATACATTTTATGCACAACTGGTAAAGCCATGTGTGTTCTGTGTTCAGGGGTCATCCTCTACGTTTTAGCTGAAGAAATGCCCCAAACAAATCGAGTAACTGTGCGCAAAGTAATAATTTCTGCCCTAGGCTATGAGATCCCTGACCTCAACAAGAATGGGGTTTACTTGGTTGAACAAAAATTGGTCGTTTTCACATTGTATATGAAGGATACGTGTATTTTTATTACAGTACAAAAGTACAAAATAGCTTTATGACACAAAAATCATTAAAAAACCTCCCACATTGTATTAATTGTTTAAGTCGTTGCAAACTTGCATCTTTTCTATAGTGCCTATATAGGCAACACCCCCCACCCAATGCCAAATAGCATGCATGATGGAATAAATAAATACACAACACAATTTTTGGTTGGGAAAATATTGCTGCAGGTTTATTCCATACAAAAGTATGCAACATGGTGGGTTATCTTACGGGCGATCCAAGGGCAGGCAGTGGTGACTAACCTACGCTGCCCTGCCCGCCTGATGAGCCAAATTGCACTGTGGCCAACCCAATCAGTGCTACCAATTATGATGGGATCCCCCTCCCCTGGATCCCGTGGACCACTGGACCACTGGACCACCATCTTACTCACGTCCCTTTTCGGGCAGAGCGTTGCAAGGCCAGCCCCCGGTTGTTCAGGCTTACAACCGCCCTAAGGACTAGCGGGGCGCCAACGATTTTCTTCCAGGGACCTCCCATGAGGACTCCTGGGATTAGGCACTGGCACCCCTATTGTGCTCCTGAAGAGGTACCCTTCTGTACCCTTCTGCCTCCGGATCGCCCTGTAACTCCGCCTGCAACACAAACAAGAACATTAAAAGGTCCTACCTCATCATGCTCCCCAGCCACACGCCGGGTAAGCGGTAGGGCGGGAGACGGCGTGTCCGGCAGCAAAGAGGGCGCCAGAAAGGCAGGGGAAGGTATAAGTACCTTCCCCCAACCCTCTGTGCGCCGGAAATGACGCGTCCTGCGCGTCCGGCTGTGGGACTCCTCCCCAGGGTCCCCAGACTAGAGGGGGTGCTGGTGTGCCTAAGTGGCACTAAGGTGGTCGCCCTTTTAGGTGGCCCACTGCGTGAGCCGCGGGCAGCCGCATAGTGCCTATATAGGCAACACCCCCCACCCAATGCCAAATAGCATGCATGATGGAATAAATAAATACACAACGCAATTTTTGGTTGGGAAAATATTGCTGCAGGTTTATTCCATACAAAAGTATGCAACATGGTGGGTTACCTTACGGGCGATCCAAGGGCAGGCAGTGGTGACTAACCTATGCTGCCCTGCCCGCCTGATGAGCCAAATTGCACTGTGGCCACCCCAATCTGTGCAACCAATTATGATGGGCTCCCCCTCCCTTGGATCCCGTGGACCACTGGACCACCATCTTACTCACGCCCCTTTTCGGGCGGAGCGTTGCAAGGCCAGCCCCCGGTTGTTCAGGCTTACAACCGCCCTAAGGACTAGTGGGGCGCCGACGATTTTCTTCCAGGGACCTCCCATGAGGACTCCTGGGATTTGGCACTGGCACCTCTATTGTGCTCCTGAAGAGGTACCCTTCTGTACCCTTCTGCCTCCAGGTCGCCCTGTAACTCCGCGAAAGCTCTGGAGGTGGCCCCCGTTGCCTCCAGAGCCCCCCACAAAGACTGCCAATTTCCTCACCTGCAACCTACTATTTCCAGGGCCTCGCTAATGTCCAGTAAGAACAGATCCATGCTCCCTGTGACAAGTGCACCCCGTCCTCGTGAAAATAACCTTTGGTGTTCGCCTGAATTAGCCCGTGCCTGATGAAGCCAAAGCCCCTTTGGTCTGTGAACTTGCGCATGGCGCAGTTTATCCATCTCCGGGAATGTTCAACTGCTTCATATGACCTTGCACCTTGCCAAACCCTATGCGGGACTATTTCTGACCACCATAACTCGCATTGCCCAATGTATTTGCTGATTTCGCCCATATCTGCCTTCATTGCCTGCAACAGTGCCCCTCTGCCCATAACCGTGAGGTCGTTGCCTCCAAGATGGATGACCAAGATGTTTGGGGGGCCTCCCCCCCCCGTCAGTCTCTGCTGCAGTTTGTTGAGTAGGCTGTGCCATCTCATACCAGGGTACCCCAACCAGACAATCTGTGTCTGGGAGAACCCATGCTTCCACGTCCTGTGCTCCGCACATTGTGCCAACTTGGCAACACATGAGTGGCCGATCACCCACACCTTGAACCCTGGCAAAATAAATGGATGCGAATTTTCACACACTATTTTAATGATGCTACATATTACACACTGCAAGTATAGTAACAAACCATATCACACTGCACACAAAACTGTACAATATATATAAACAGCTTAATGATACCACATAGCCTATCCTTCTGTTGATGCCTAGTCAACCCCTAGCCTGTTGAAACCCTTCAGGGGCGGATGTAGCGCTCATAACAACGAGACTCCCAGCGTCCCACCTTTTTTATGCGCTCCGGTGACAGACCAACCTTGAAGGCCGCGGTGGCCGCCCCAATTCTAAACGAATGACTGGAATACTTCTTGTCTGGGTGCGCCTGGCCGGACAACGCCAAGCAAGCCATCATGATCCGGTCCACCTGGAATTTTGTGAGTGGCATCAGATCGGCATAAATTAAAAAATAGCCTGCCGCGGTCGGGCGGACAGCTAAATAATCGCTGACCCGAGCGACCAGGCAGTACTGTTTGTCCCCCAGCGGCAGGAAAACTACGTCTGACCCTCGCCCTGCCTGGTCAGTTTTGGACTTTCCTTTTGCATATTACTAGGGAGTGACTGGTCAGCCGGACATCCTGGCTGCATAAGGCGTCACCTGACGCATCTTTTTTGGATCTAGCCACTAGTTCGCTTATCCGAAACGCCCCAAAAAATGCCAGGCAGAATGCCGCTGCAAAGAGACTGGCCTCGAAGTGAGAATTGGTGGCCTTGTCAACAGCCTCTAACATGCCCTGCAGTGTGTTGAAATCGATGGGTGCCCTGTTGACTGGTACCTTGATCTCTTCTCTGGCCCACCCCTTGAGAGCAGCCCGAATGAGAAAGGCCTTGGCTGGATCCTGTAACCCCATGAGTTTTGCATTGTGACTTACAGCTGCCAAGTGACCAGTGACCCATGAATGGCTCGTCCCCTGTTCCTTAGCCCATAGCACAAAACATTGAACTCTGTGCTCCATGGGGGTCGAATCCTGCCCCTGCGCCCCCGTGATGTTTAGAAAAGTGGCAACATAGGCCTTGTACCGCTTCCTGGTCCCAGGTGCGAGGGAAAGTTCACCCATTTTTCTTGGGCGCTGTTCCACCATAGAATATGCCAGAGGTGTGCCGGGAAGGGGGTCATCTCCGCTCTCGCTCGTGGCCAGGCCTCCCGGAAACGGAGCCACTGAAAATGAGAGAGAGCATCAGCTGCCACGTTCTTGGCCCCCTCAATGTGTCTCGCCCTGAACTCCACATTGCAGTGCAGACATGCCCTGACTAACTCCCTTGGCAAACAAAGAACCAGGGGGCACTTAGCTGTCTGCTCGTTGATGGCCTGCACCACTGCCATGTTGTCTGACCAGAATAGGACTCTTCTGGATGCTAGAGCCTCAGGCCATAAGTGTAGGGCAGCCACTATCGGAAACAACTCAAGTACAGTGACATTCGCTGTGATCTTCTTCTTGCGCCAAGCATTCGGCCACCTTTCGGCACACCACTCACTGCCCATTATTGCACCAAAGCCCTCCCTGCCTGACGCATCAGTGAATAGGCAAAGTTCTGGACTACCCGCCCAAGGGGATCTCCAAATCACAGTACCATTGAACTTCAACAAAAACTCGTTCCACATTAGTAAGTCCTCCCTCAAACCTTTACTCAGTCTGACCATGTGATGCTTCTTCTTCACATTTGCTGTGGCCCTGGCTAGTCTCCTTGCAAAAACTCTGCCCGCTGGGATCACCCTGGCTGCGAAATTTAGCTTACCTAAGAGGCTCTGTATGACACCCAGGGTAGCCCTGTCCTTACCCAAGACAGCCTGAATATCCTGGCACAAGGCCCGCACCTTTTCTGCCGGAAGCCTGGACACGCCCTCAACCGTGTCAAGCTCAATGCCTAGAAAAGTGAGAACCTTCGCCAGACCCTCAGTCTTCCCAGGCGCCAAGGGAACCCCTAGGTGCCCAGTTAGCTCCTGGAAGCACCGTAATGCTTTACTGCAGTCCTATGTCCCTGCTCCCCCAATGAATAGGAAGTCATCCAAGTAGTGCGTTACTCCTTCTATGTCGCGTGACCAAGTGAGTGCCCATTGTAGAAAACAGCTAAAGGCCTCAAAGTACACGCAGGACACCGTGCAACCCATAGGCATACATCTGTCGAAGAAGAAACGTCCCTGCCACTTGAAAACCAGCAGGTGGTGACTCTCTGGGTGGACCGGCAGCAGGCCCCTTTACCTGCTCTCCTCACCATGTGGACCGCTACATTAAACGAACAGTAAGAAACGGAACATGTTACGTCCTCAAGCCAGTGGTTCACCGAATTGCCCTCAGGGTAAGACAGGTGGTGGATCAAACGGAAAGTCCCTGGATCTTTTTTAGGGACCACCCCCAAGGAGGAAACCAAAAAGTTGTCAAGCGGGGGCTGGGCGAATGGCCCTGCCACCCTACCCAAGGCTACTTCCTTCATAACCTTCTCTTGTACTACTTCTGGGAGGTCCTTTGCTGACCTGAGGTTATCTGCGTCCCTGCAACCTAGCGGGCCTAGATATGGGATCCTGAAACCCTCAATGAATCCATCAGCCAGTAGCGTGCCGTCTTTAGTATTGGGGTAGGCCCTGAGCAGGGGGAGGAGGTTGTCAATGATTATTGGCGAGGGGCCTTTTGCAGCGAAATCCCTGGCTGTGGAAGTATCGGGGAGTGGGACTGGAGGTGGGCCCAGGCCGTCGGATGATGGTGTGCCGGTGGCGGGGGGGGGGACAGGGTGGGCAGGGATGGCCTCGCTGCGTGATGCTGGCTAACTGGCCCTCGCGCTTGACACTGCAAGACACTGCTGGGTGATGGGCCCCGCACTTGCTGCAGCTGTGGGCAAACTTGCATGCCTTCTCCCAAGAGCAAGACCCTGCGTTAAACAACCTGCACGTGCCTGCATTAAACCGTTTTCCAACCCGTTTCTGGCCATTCCTTCCCTGTGGCCCCCGAAAGGGCTGTCTGAAGAAGCGCTTCCCTGACTGGCCCTTGAAAGTGGCCTGCCCTTTCTGACTCTTGGTTGGGTTGTCCTTATGGTACGGGGTAAACCTACCCATGTGTTCCATCCAGAGCTGGACCTCTTTCTGGTCCCATCCCAGCTCTGGACACATGGCCATTTTCTTCCTGAATTCTCGGTCATAATTGTACCACCCGATCCCACCCGACTTTATGGCCTCATTGTGTATGGAACGGGAGTATTGGAACAGCGCGGGACCTTGATCTGGATATTTTTCCATAACCACCGCTGACAGTATGGAGAATGCCTCCAACCAGTTTTCAATGGTTTTCTCAGGCCAGGCCTGGTATTTCACTTTTTTCTCCTCGTCTTTCCCCCCCATCTTCCTAGTATCCAGACCATCCAACCCGTGCATCAGTAATGTGAAAATGTCCACGAATTCCCGCCTCCAGATCCCCTCTTTAGCCGCTAAAGGCACCTGCCATGCAAGGGAGCAGCGTCCCGATACTAAGGGCGCGACTGTGACCAGTGCTGGCAGCGCTGCTGCCAAGGGGGGTGCTTTGGCTGCCTCAATCAACAAGGAGGGGGTAAGGACCTCCTGGGGGTTGACCGGCAGGGCCGTTAATCCGCCTAGCCCACTGGGACCTGGAATGCCTGCTGGGAGTACCTAGGGGGTGGGTGCAGGCAAGGGTTGCCTGCTCGTCGGCAGGGGGCTGTTGCTGGCTGTGGCGCTACTGGTGACCTGCGCTTGTGTTGACTGCAACAGTTTTTCTGGCTGTGTCGCTGGGGCTACTTCGGTGGTGGATGAGCCAGCTAGTCTCTGTGTGCGCGGATGTATGACGATACCACGCATGCATTACATCGCATGCCATTAGATCGCGGTTTTAACAACGCAAGTCGTTACAACGACTTGCGTTGGAGGGTGCTGGACTTAGGAGTAGTTTAATTTACTATTCCAACTCCAGCCTACGTACAGTAGGGAAGGTGTTGGATAGTAATTTAAACTACTCCTTGTCCTATAGCGCCCTCCAGTGCAAGTCGTTGTAACGACTTTCGTTGTAAAAACCGCGATCTAATGGCATGCGATGTAATGCATGCGTCCTAAAGGTTGTTTCCTGTGTGCGCGCGCCGCTGACCTGATCACCCCATACCTGTGAAATTGATTGTGCCCCTCCCCCCACAGGAGCAGGGGCCACTGGAAGGAGTGGTGGCACAGGGTTAGTAAAACGTGTTCTGAAGTCCGCCATAATGCGCAACATAGAGTCCATTATCTTACCCATTTTGTCAATGTTATCACTGCTGGCTGCGTTTGGGTTCACGGAGCATGCCGGTACCGTCACGGGCACTGCTTCTTGGTGTGGGGAAGTGACTCTGACTTTTGGTGCAGGGGGCTCTGCAGGGAACTCCTTGTTCGTGGGCCGGCGAGCCCGTTTAGGCCTCACAGGTCCAGACTCCACTGGTCCTGCCTGGGATGCCCCAGGTAGGTCCGATACTACCCCGGAATCTTCTGGATCGTGCGCGTGGAGAATGCCTTTTGCCCACTCTATTCCTTTAGACTTCGCCATTTCCATGAAGTTCGCCCAGACTGCCCCCTGCGACGTGCCAGGTTGGGAATCATCGACCGTGGTGATTTGGGAAAACAGAGGGGGTGATCCTTGGCTATCCATGCCCTTGGCCTGTCGTGCAGAAACCTCTTGGCAGGTCCTGCAGGGATAGAGAAACGTGAAAGGATGGTCCCTATTGCCACTACGCCGCTGATCCGAGGGGATCCGGTAACTAGTGCAGCCCCATCGAGTGTGTCCTTTCACCCCAACGTACACCAATACTTACTTTCTCCCTTGATTCAAGACCAACGCTGCCTGCTGAAGTGAATTCCGGAGATTCTGAGGTGTGAGAGATAAGCACCGGTTAACATGTATGACAGGTTTGCATGCACTAATCCTGGCACTTGCGCCTGGATCCTCACCCCAGCCTTCTCTCCCCCCCTGTGAGCGACCTGGCTTATCCTGTGTGTCCTCGTTACTGTGGGTAGTGGTCGAAGCGGGGACCCGTGCTTGAAGTCGAAAGGACTCACTACCTTGCTGTAATATAAATGGTGGGGGGTTAAGAGACTTATTGACTTTGAGTCCGTGCCTGCCCCCAAAGTGGGCAGCGCCAGAGGCACCCGTCCTGGAAGGGTGGGGGAGGGGGCAAAGGCAAAAGGGGCCCCTCCACAGTAACGCATACTATGAGGGGTGGAAGTAAAGTTACCTATGTCCTTAATCGCGACCAGAAGCATCCGTGCCCGATGCGACCGTCTACCTGGCGTCCGAGTAGCTATCTGGAAAATGACAAAATTTAGCAAGACCAGACAATGACATACGTAGCACCAACCATCCAACCTCCTACCTCCCACTGTGTCTGGAAACTGCACTGTCCTACTTACTGGCTTACAAATGCCTACGTGGCCCGGTGACCAATCGTCTGGTTCTCTTGTCGATCAGTGGTGTGAATGTAACCTTGTTGGTGTATCTGGGGATGGAAACAACAATCAACTGACTTGATAGGTCTAAGAGCAAGGACCTGCTCATGGAAAGCCCCCCCTTACCGGCGCACACCAGCAGCACCGTACTTACAGCACCTGGAAGAGCTGGGCCCAGCCCATCTGGAAGTAGAATATCTCAGGCGGATGCCACTGAGCAGTGCACCGCGGCCTCCCCACTAGGCAAACCTAAGCCCTGGCGGTCTAGCCCATAAAGGCACTAGCTGGTGTGCATAGACAGGAAAGCTTGAAACCTTGCAACACGAACACATGAAACAATAGAACATATTCACATTTTGAATCCCCTGCAAATAGCCTGCTTCATAATTTTGCGGTGGTGCCCCCGCGTGGCCTCACACCCAAAGGGCCCGCCCAGGGTCACTGGGATGCCAGCAGCCCGGTCTGCCCGAAACCTCCTCGGGGGCGCCCACGCAACGTGAACCGCGTGGCCGGGGCAGCAGCTGGACCGCCGCGCCAGCCTCCCGGTACACCACCTCCCCACGGTCCACATTTTCCATGCACCTCGGCAGGCAGGACCCCCCTCCCTACCTGCCATGAGTGGCCCCAATGGGCACGCGACCCCGACAGAGGCAATCGTGGGGGGGGGACACTCCGGACCATCCGGCCTAGCCACAATCCCAACAGAGAAAGCAGGCAGGTGAGACGCATGCGGCCTCCCTGAAGGCACAATCGTGGTCTCTCTCTGTCCCATAAATTGCACAGTCGATGACGCTACTCGTCACATTTCAGTAAATTAAAAACATCAAACCATCCCACGTATTATTCACTCATCCATCTTTTAAATTTCCCAGGTCTCCAGAGCTTACCACGGAAATGACTCAAGGGGAAACCCTCATGGTTTGTTATTTACTCATGTGCTTGGGCTTAATAAATCATACATTTTTCCAGAAAGCTAGTTCCCCACCGCCACACAGCGTGGCATGCCCCGGCCATACACATGGATCCCCCTCCCTGAACTGTGCCGCTAGGCCCGCTGGATGATGGGATCCCCCTCCCAAACCTACTGACCCGCAAGGAAATTTTTAACTCCGAGACCACAACCCTTGAAACATCGGCCTTTTTCAACACACGACCTTTAAGTAAAGTCAGAAACCTAAACCACTATGCCATAGTGGCTCCTAAATAGGCTAAGATCCCGCGCCCCCGAGTCAACCAGGCGGGAACTGGAGACTCCCCGGGTGAAAGGGGGGGGGCGCCGGGGCGGGGCTCAAGAGGAAGCCCGCGGACCCCCATTGGATTACTAGGCCGTAGTGCCCCTTGGCCGGCCATCCATAGCCCGCGGCCCCTAAGGCCCAGTTAATCGACGGTGCCCCCGGGATGGAGAAGGCTGAGGCGGGGAGGCGCGTGGGGCCACACCCGACGACTCACTGTCAAGTGCCGAGTGGTGGTGTACTGCACCCCGCGTGGCGCCCGCCCGAACAAGGAGCACAGCAGGTTACCCGGGGAGGGCTCAGCAGCAGGCCTTCCCCCGAGCGGCGGGGGCAAGGGCTCTCAAGTAATAGGCCTGCGGCCCCCCATCTGGCGTTCTGATTGGGTCCCCCTCCTAGGACCGTGCCGCTAGGCCCCAGGAAAACGTGCTGACCCGCAGGTAATATGTAAACTCCGGGACCACAACCTTAGAACGATCGGCATTTAGGCCCAACAGTGGCAAATCCCCCTCCCGCCACGCACGAAGAAAGACCTGGAGGTGGTGGGAAGCAAAAACCCAGGGTCTCCAGCAAGAAAGCCTGCACGCCGACGGCCGACCCACTCGCGCACATCGCTGAGAGCAGGGAGCCACGCCACTGTGGGTAAAGCCGTGCCGGACTCTCAGCATGGCAGCTGAGGCCGACCCCCAGTAGCGGTTCTTCCCCTAGCGGTCGGGCCCGCTGGGCTGCCTGCTGCCCCTTGCTGCATCGCCTCTGGCGCCTTCAGGGCGCTGATCCCGGAAAGGGCTGTGCTATGGAAAATAGTAAGAGGAGCTAGTAACGCTCCTTTGTATATGGCTGTTCGGTCAGGCCTGCGCGGCGTGAGGCCGGGAAGTTTGTACCCCCTCTCCCTGACCCCGTCCCAATCCCTCGCCACAACCCCACCAGCAGGTACCAACACCAGCGGACCTCCTGCGGGGGCCGGGCCAGGGCATTTACAACTGGGACGGGGTCCCACACGGGCGATGGCCTTACGTGGTGGGACCCGGGGGGGGGGAGAGGGGTTTGGGTGACAAGCACTTACCTCGCTTCCCGACTCGACCGACCGCACGACGTGTCCAGCAGCAGACCAACAGCACAACCAACAGCACGACCTCCCAAGACGGCGTGTCCAGCAGCAAAGAGGGCGCCAGAAAGGCAGGGGGAGGTATAAGTACCTTCACCCAACCCTCTGTGCGCCGTAAATGACGCGTCCCACACATTCGGCTGTGGGACTCCTCCCCAGGGTCCCCAGACTAGAGGGGTTGCTGGTGTGCCTAAGTGGCATTAAGGTGGCCGCCCTTTTAGGTGGCCCACTGCGTGAGCCGCGGGCAGCCGCATTTCCTTTGATTATCATCACAGTGAGTGTCCACTATTCCAGTCCTTGCATTCACCTATTGACCATAGAATCTCAATTATTTTCACAGCCAACCAGTCATTCAGTTCATGTGTAGGCCATTCGATCACACTTGATGTCACAGTCAGCCAACAGGTGTTTTCCAGAATTTAAAACGTATTGGACTCTCCATTCAAAGAAACAGATTGTAAACATCACATGCTCATGGGAAATCTTGCATCAAAGAAAAAAATTAAAAAGACACACTACTCACATCCTTGTCTTTAATGGAACAAAATGTTCATATTACTAATAAGTAGGACAATCTGCGTTGATAGCACCCTTGGTTACGACTCAACATCCTAACACCATGGGAAGGCAAATGACTACTGAGTTTATTTATGCATGTGTACCTCAAACAATATATATAAGCCAGTACACCAGTGCTTCCCAAACTTTTTAGAACCACGACCCAATTTTTAGAATGACAAAGTTTCGCGACCCCTCTAGCTTTAATGGACATGAGGCGGGTGATTTTTTAATGTACCTAAAGTATTGTGTAGCAGCACACTGTCATTTAGAGACAGTACATTTTCCATTGAAATGGGCACTACATTTGCACAGATACAGCTTTACTGATAAAACTATATTGCATACAAATGATAATGTGTAGAAAATCGGGTTTCGGTGAATATTTATCATTTGTGCATCACCAAGTAATGTGTCTTTATTTGGTTTGATCGCATTAAAATATTTGTTTCCATCACACTTCAGAATTACAAAACATTTGCTTAATTTTTGCTTTCCTAACTGCTGAATGCATACCGCTCATTTACAGGTGTTTACATTTTGTTGTGGGTTCCAAAAGTGACATCCTACAGCTTTACACCAGCAAGATTGTCACATAATTCCCTTTACTTTTCTTTCTCGGCCTCAAAGTGAGGGAAGTTTGTAAACACCAATGCCCATATCACAAAATATAGCCGGCAATTTTTCAGAAGACATAGCCTGACAATTTGACCTCTGTCTTTGAAGTGCAGAAAATGTGTAAAGATAAATGCAGACTTGAAAGGCATCTTTACTTATTGCTTGGACTTTCGCACCTCACCATCAATCGGCTCGTGACCCACCATTTAGGAAACACTGCAGTACACAGTTACATAACAAACAAGCATTGGCATAGCCAAAGGTCTCGCCTTTGGGACCTTATAAGTGTTTAGCCATGCAACAGTTGATGTTGTTGCACCAAGGATATTGTGCTGCATAACTAAATACTTATAAGGTCCCAAAAGCGAGACCTATTGGCTATGCCAATGCTTGTTATTAGGTGTCCATGGAGCGGACGGTCTGCTTGGGCCGATGTGTTTCAAGATTTTAATGAATTCCAGAGCAGCTGCTTTGTCCTTACATTTCAGACGAGTGTTTTTAAAGTTCTATTTAGTTCGCCGCGCAGCTTGTAAACAATGATTTTCTGAGGACTCAATACAGTCAAGAAGCGCATGAGTATGAGGTGATGAGGGGCAGAAAAATCAGGGGGGGGTTCGGTATGTCGCAGCGCAAGCATCAATGGGGAGGTCCTGTTGGTTTTAACAGCTTATACCTATAGCTGGGATGATCCTGTGGGAACGATATAATCGTCTAATCCGAGTCCTTACCCTTTGCACTGTGACGCAGTTCAGAAAGTCACATTGTAAATACGTATTCATTTCAGGGCTGGATTAATTGAATCACTTCTAGGGAGATTCGAGGCATTTTCAGTATCATGGAAACTAATGTTATACTAGCGAGGCTTTATGAATCCAAAGCGACTTGGGCTGACTGGAAAGCATGTGAAATAGCCACATGTGAGATTACTTTAGTGACATCCAGGCGCCTGGTGACCAGTCATTTTACGAGCCCTCCCGCCTCCCCTCCTCACCTGGAGTCGAACTTGCTGCCGCCCTGGAAGGTGCTGTGGTAGTGGTAGCGCACGAAGTCGCCGACTGCGACCTTTCGGGGGCAGACATCCGGCACGGAGCTGCGCTCCACTTCCACGTCGTCCAGCGGCACCGGCGGCGCGTCATTGCAGGCCACCAAGCTCATCAGCAGGCAGGCCGTCTGCAACAAGGCCAAAGCCTGCCACCAGCGCCGGCTGCTGCATGACATGGCCTGGCGCAGAGGAACGAGGACTGGGGGGGCTGAGAAGAAAGCAAGCCGGAGGGGGAAGGGCAGTGCTGGGGAGATGCTGGGAAGTCGAACAAGAAGGAGAGCAGACCCTGAGCTGTGGAGAAAAGGATCAGAGGGCGGTGGCGTGAAATAAGGGCGCAGAGAAGCGTGGGGAAAGTAAGTAACTGAGAGCTAGGGCACCGAAGAGAAATGAGGCCCGGGGAAGCAGAGCTAGGGAGGAAAGAGAAGCTGAATGAGAGACAAGCACAGCCATCAAAGCAGGATGCTGCAAGCTGTAACGCGGCTGCTATTCCAACATGCAGAAAGAGGTGACAGGGAAGCAGAGCAGAATGCCCGTACAAGAGGGTTTCTTTCCCTCGTGGCAAGGAAGAGCTGTGCCGGTGCGCTCTCGCTCTGTCTTTCAAGCAGTTTTGCAAACGTGGAAAATGAAACAAGAAAAAATATTTCCCAGAAGCAGGCTCCATTGATGCTAGCTGTGTACAGAGAAAGAGAGAGATACAGAACACGAATGCCGTATGCTGAATATATGGTGTGGCCAAATGAAAACAAGCGCCACAACAAACAAGCAATGGCCGCGCGGCCGTGAAACTGACACGGCCGCGCGGCCGCGAAAGTGAAAGTAATCGCGAGGGAAGCCATATGGTGCCTGATCGCGCGTGCACACTCGCGTGAACGCAAGCTGGTCGCCAGCAAACTGCTGTTTGCACTTCCAAAACCCGCTTACTAAAACTCTCGCCAGAGCAGCGCATGCGCTGGCTCAGGCGAGACCTAAAAATGACATCCCCCCTCTGCGCAATGTGATATTGAGCCATATGCCATGTGTGCAGCCTGAGGCTTAACTGTCCAATGATGAATATATCCCTCCAAAAACACCCTCAACTCTACTGACTGTGGGATTTTGGCCCGCCGCCAGTTTCTGGGGTCCAAACGAGGGGTTGCTGAGATGGGAATTTCCAGATGAAGTGTGGCATGCTATGCCCCTAGCAGTAGATGCATATTATTTCAACTTGAAAATAAATTCTCTAGTATTTTACACACTTCTGTCTCTGTGCATGTTGGTTCGAAATTCTTACCCGTAGTAGTCTTCTGCGCTGCTCCTCATTTCAAGGTTTCTCACAGATCCGAATTGTTTTCCTGCACAGGCGAGAGAGTGCTGCTCTAGATCCTGTTCATAATAAGAGGGCAGCCTTGCAATATGGGTGTCTCAAGCCCCATGTCCATGCCAACATGTGATGACTGATAAGCAACCGTTGGCAGCTGATTGGTAGTCATGAGGTACCAGCCTTTTTACCAGCATGCCAGGTTGGGAAGACTGGGAAGCAGTGGCGGCTCGCATAGGGCGTGCTGCGGGGCGGTGGGTCGGGGCGGGGGAGGGGCAGGGTGGGGAGGTAGTAAACTTGGACATACGACGGAACGGAGGAACGTAATAATTACTTTCCTCCGTTCCGTCGGATGTCCGAGTTTACTACCCCCCACCCTGCCCCTCCACCGCCCCGCAGCACGCCCTATGCGAGCTGCCACTGCTGGGAAGTCTATTGGTACACCATTGTAAGTCGGTGCAGTTTATGAAGACTCCTGTGATTGTGTAGACCCCAAGTCTCATGGTCCCCAAGTATATGTGCAGCCCTAAAATGGTGGTTTGGCATGTTAGACAGCACAGACCTTTAGTCTATATAGAACCTTCCTTTGGGTTCAGCTTGTGGATGTTGGGTGGGCATCCCCTCTTTGTTGTGCACCGCATTACTGACCAATGTGTACTATATAGGTGTAACATTCAAGTGAGCGCTAGGGAACCAAATTCACCCCTTTTGAGTCAAACAGACCTTTAAGTAACTGACTCCAATTGGCTCAAATAAGATAAAATACAACTCTCAAAACTCTCAAATAAATTGTTTCTCTGCATGCCCGTGTGCCTCTCACTGCCTCCCCACCCACTCATGCTACACAGGCCATTGTTGCAATACTGTTGTGTGTCTTATTTGGATCAATTAAACAGTGAATGTAACAGGGAATTGCTCTTTACTGGACTTAGCCAGTTCAGGTAGGCCATCCTGTGTTCTGTAAGGAATAATGACTTATCATATATAATTATTAATGTATAATAATTATACATTAATACGAACCCCCACGGGTGAAAGGGGAAGATTCTCCCTCTGTCGTTATTAATAGACATCTGATATAATGAGATGTGGACTCATAAATGCGCGGTCTCTAGTGAAAAACACTCTACACAGATTGATCTGATGCTAGAAACTGATAAGAGGGATGTACTGTTCCTAACAGAAACTTGGGGGCAGATCTACAAGGAAGTGCCGCAGCGCAGCAACGCAAGCCCTTTGGCTGCGCCACGCTGCGGCACTACAGAAGCATAGGAATGCGACATATTTACAATAATATGTCGCATTCCTGTGCTCTCCCCTGCGCTGGCGCACAAACTGCAGCCATGCGCCGGCGCAGGCACCCTTGCACCATGGTGCAAGGATGCCGGCGTCATGGGGAGATTGTTGTTAAAAACAATCACTACAGGCATTTTCCTCTTTCAATGCGTGCTGTAGAATGCAGCACGCTTTGAAAGAGGAAAAAACGAGGAGAAATGAAAACATTTCTCCTCATTGCTCCTCGCTACGCCTCCCCTGGGGAGGCGTAGCATTGACACGCATTTCCAGATTTACGATTCCTCGTAAATCTGGAAATGTGTCTCGTTCCATGGGTGTTGCGTGGGAACACCCACAGCAACACCCATGGCACACCCCTTCCACGCAAAGTGCTGCGTGTGAAGGGGCCATATTTTCAAGGAGAGGAAAAGTCACGCAGGGTGGCTTTTTGTCTCCTTGAAATATGGAGAAGTGGAATGCGCCTCCAGTACGTCACAAAAAGTGACGTACTGGTGGCGCAGGGGGCTTGTAAATCTGCCCCTTGGTCTTTTCATGGCTCAGCCATAGACCTGGGTGAGGCCTTTCCACCAGGTTTCAACATATTGCACAGTCCACGAGAAAACAGGAAAAAAGGAGGAGTGGGCTTAATTTTCAAAGAAAAATGGAACTTCACCACTCTTGCTCTTGATGAACTGAAAATCCCCGAATTCATGGGCTTCACATTAAAATTTGGGAAAGGCTGTGTTCTGTCACGAATCCTATGACAACAACCTCCGGGCCCAGCAACCCCCTCCCTACCTGCCTAGCTGCAATCTTTTATAGAGCTCATCTCAAACCTGGCCATTACCCACTAAAACGTCTTCATCCTAGCAGATTTTAATATGTGGGTAGAGGGAGACCTAACGCTCCCTTTCAAAGAACTACAAGGCTCTTGTGAAATCCTGGGACTGCGGCAATTACTGCACGGCCCCACTCACCAAGGTGGTCACACCTTGGATCTATTTTTCCACCAGAGAAACCAATTGTAATGGATGACATTATATCCATGTGCTGGACCGACCATGCGTTAGTGGCCTTCCATATTAATATAAAGAAATTAAATGTCCGGAATACAGAACAGGCCAAAGTGAGACAAGGGAGACATGGCATAAACTGAATAGGTCAACAGAAGGAAAGCTGTTCGATCCAGCCACAATGTATGATCACAGGAGAACAGCAGAATATAATTATGAAGCCCTAGTGGAAAAAATTGTTGAAACACTAGATAAAGAAATACCCTTGAAGAATGCAAAAATGTGATGCAGACCCTCTGCCCCATGGTACAATACAATATTTAAAAACATCTAAACAAGCTTGCAAGAAATTGGAAGGAAAGTGGCGCAGTTCATATACAGATGAGGGCAAAAAACGCCTAAAGAGAGCCCTAATTGATTATAAGAAGGAGGTCTGTAAGGCACAAGCCTATTATTATGTGAATGCAATTCTCAAAGCCCCTAACACTGCTAAAAAGGTATTCAATATCATGCGCTAACTAACTTACCCAGAATGTATGAAGCAAGTAATTGAACCCTCACAGGCATTATGTGATAATCTTGCAGATTTATTTGATAATATGATCAAAAAGATCATTGAGGACATTGAAACCTCTCAAGAACTGACAGATCTTTGCCTTAAAGACTCTCCTGCCAGCCACTTTAGTAAGCTATGCTCCTTTGAACCTATGACTGATGAGGGCTTTAGAGCAATAGCACAGTCCACTACATCTGGGTCACCAAATAGACCCGCTACCACACATAGGGGCCGATTCCGATCTCGGCCGGAAGGGCTCCGAATCGGATTCGGCTTAACCGGATCCGATTCGGAGCCCTATTTCCCGACCGATTCGTACACGCGTCCGGGCGAGCGAGTACGATGCGAAATCGCCGACCGACTCGTCCGGGCGTCCCGACCGCTCTGACCGACTCGTTCCCGGGTCTAACCGCACCGACCGACTCGCTCGGATCGACACGCACCGCGCAATGGAGACGTTCCCCGGCCGGGTGAGTACGATGCGCGCCGCGAGCAGTCCGACCGAGCCGCGCACTCGTTCTCGAAGGAGCAGTCGGAGCCGTACTTTGGGGGTCCGTGTCGGACCCCCCTGTACGCGTAGCCGCGTGAGTCACACACAGGGGGTGTACGGCGTGAGTCGCTTCGCCGTGTACACGCTGTAGGGGGCGCCCTTGTCCGCCTCACACCCATTGAGTCAATGGGAGCCCGCGTACGCGTTGTACGACATGCTCCCATTGACTTCAATGGGAGTCCGACCGAATCGAGTCCGATGGCATACGTGCGCATCGTACTCGTTCGGTCGGGCTGCACGGGTCCGATTCGGTCGGAAATCTCTCCGGGTCCGGCTCAATCGGAGAGATTTCCGGCCCGAATCGGAATCGGCCCCATAGTCTGGAAAGCCATGGTGAATGAATTGCTCCCCCCACTATTACAGATTTGCAATCAATCATTGGAACCTGGTAGTGTTCCACGGGCCTGGAAAAAGACTATAGTCACCCCACTACTGAAGAAACCTTCTGCGGGCCCTTTGGTCCTCAGTAACTATAGGCCAAAATCACTTTTGCCCTTTCCTGTGAAAATTTGAGCACGGTTTGTGAGTAAAAAATTGTCCCTTCATCTGGAAGATCAAAATCTCCTGGAGAAGGATCTGCCCTGATTCTGGACATGGATGTCCTCCAGATGAGGAAGGACAGTGGCCAATCAGCAGTCTTGATATTACTTGATCTATCAGCCACTTTTAATAATGTGAATTGCAAGACACTACTGGCAAGATTAGCCAGGATTGGGGTCAGGGACACTTCTGAACTGGATGGGTTCCTACCTGTCAGATCATTGCCAAGTGGCCTCGCTGCCTCCATACTGCTCTTACTTCAAAACCCTTGAACAAGGAGTCCCACAGGGATCGGCACTAAGCCATTCTTTTTAACATTTCTATGAGGCCTCTAATAGCACTCATCAAATCCCACAACATTAGGCTGGTGAATTTCACTCAAACAAGATGGACGCTCTGGGCTCATTTCATAAATGTATGAGTGAAATTGTCAATTGGCTAGACAGTAACTCCCTAAAATTCAACAGGGACAAAACTGAGTTTTTGTGTTGTCCAGCTACCAAAATCCCAATAAAACTCCCCTCGAATTTCTGGCCACTGACAAAGGAGAATAAGCTAAAACAACCGGAGATGGTGCGTATTTTGTGGGTCACCTTTGATGACAGGTTATCCATAGAGAGCCATGTAAATAAAGTGGCAGTAACTTGCTTTTCACTTCTCCAAGGCTTAAGGAAACTTTTACTGATGCTGTCCTCTCATGCAAAAACATTGATTGTGCGAAGCATGGTACTAAGTAGGCTTGAGTACTGTAACGCTCTGTTACTTGGAGTACTGGAATATCTAATTGAGAGATTGTACTGAGTCCACGCTTCAGCTACAAAGCTGGCACTAAATAGGCCAAGGAGATCCCCTGCCTCTAGCGCTATGAAGGAACTCCATTGGCTCCCAATAAATCAGAGGATAGCCTTTAAATCTTTGTGCATAGTTTTCAAAGCACTTCAGGGTAAATGCCCTCTGCCCCTGCAAAGAAGATTAAAAAGATATATTTCAGGGAGATGCCTTCACTCAGCAACTGCAAACCTCATTTGCGTTGCAAAATTTTGTTAAAAAAAAAAAGATAGGGTTGTCGATCCTTTCAGTCGCGGCCGGCATGGCTCACGGGTGGGGGGGGCGGACCGCAGGGTCGCACGGGGTAGGGAGGGACGGGGGAGTAGTCGCGAGGGAGGGGGGCGTCGCGCCAGGAGAGAGGGGGGTTTAAATAATATACAAAAAATAAATAAAACTTACCTTTCCTGGGTCACGTGTCTTCACTGCTGGGTCTGCTCCTGCTTTTCTGCCTCTGCAGGAACAGGAAGCAGGCAGCTTCCCTCCCCTCCCCTAAGCCAATCACAACGCTGCAATGGCAGCGTTGTGATTGGTTGGGACGCTGACCACACAAGCGTCTATGGGGAGGCCATTTTCTCCATGTAGGCTGCATGCAGCCTACATGGAGAAAGGGGAGTGTGCGCATGACTGGTTTGGGCGGCTCCAGAGGGCCGACCAAACAGTCAGGGCCCGCAGCATTGGGCTAGCTACTCCTCCCCTGCCCTCGAGCAGACCCGCCCACTCGCCTGCCCCCAACCAAACCCTTCTGCTTTCTTGCAGTGCGAGAAGCAGAAACAAATCTGCTTCTCACAGTGCGAGAAAGCAGTGGGGCGATGCTCCTCCGCCCACATGGAGGAGCCGCACCTGGATCATTTATGATCAGAGCGGCTCAGTTTTGGAATAATCTCCCAGTCGCCCTAAGATCTGCAACTTCAGAAAAGCCTTAAAAACCTGACCCTTTCCTGTGTAACTCCATGTTTACTGATTTAACTTTCTCAATAGCAGTTTGCTTCTTGTCTATGCAAAGGCCTTCAGCGCCAGGATACCTCTATGGTGATAGTGTGCTCTATAAGTGTTATAAATGCCTAACAAAATAAATAAATAAATCATGACTGCAGTCAAGGCATAGCCACCTTTCATGTGCTGGCACTAGTTCTGAGTGGATATTTAACTTACAAAGTAGTTATATGAGTTCACGTTTGATTTGAGGTGGAAGCTCTGATAACCACTGCAAAAAGAGAATGGGACCTGGGACAACAGACTTGGCTGCTCTTTAGAGTAATTTAGGACCAGACTGAAGGACATAGGTCAAACGCCTGCTGTTGTTGTGACTAGAGTGAGAAGGAGGTAAACATTGCCTCACGTCTAAAACCTGCTGCAAGGATTTCAAAAATTGCATGGCCTAACTCCGAATAATGGCATTTAGATTGTTGCTTGGAAGATGAGTTAGCCCAGACTTACGAATTGCTGCTGGTACCCACCCTGACCCGTACACCACAAACAACAAGAGTGACTCTGCAACTGGCCTGCACTATGGCACTGCCTTGAAATTCTGTGTCTTTGCAAGAGCAAAGTATTTTACATTGTTTCATAACTGCCAAGTCCAAGGGGAAAGTTCAAGAAACCTAAAGGATGAACTGCTTCATGAACCTGGACGGCACACAGTCCTCTTTCTCCGTTCTGTGAATGGCTCCCCTTTGTGTCACCATTATAAGTGTGAGCCTAATTCCTAAAGGTAAATTTACACTTTTGTGTAAGTTTATGATTTTTTGCAATTCACAAAGCAATTTTACAAGTAGTTTCTCTACGACTGCGGAGTCTCTGCACTCATGGTGGAGACTCTACATATAAAAAGATAGGCAGAAGTACATACTCCCTCTGTGGTGTGGCTGCCCAGTCCACTTGCTGCAAAGATCATGGCTCCCCTTTGAGACACAGCCTTCGATGTTATGATTCTGATCCATGGAGTGGGCTCTTTTGCTGATGATTAGGGCTGTATGTGTTCCAGCAACCAGAAACTCACCTGAACCAGCTACATCCCTGCTTCCCCCAGCCAGGCATTAGCTGAGAAAATTCTGAATGCACGCCTTCTAGAACATGGTTGTTCTGTGGAACTCAACTATGCTGAGGCATGTATGTAAAAGTAAAACTAAAAATCTTAATTGACAAGTAGAACTTTTTTGATTTGCTTGTGCAGACCAGACACTGCACCTAGGACGTATGCTACAATGTCTGAACGGAGGCTAGCTTTTCTTAGCATCACTTGTGCTCACAAACTTTCCTGCCACAATACATGTGGAGTTTATATAACTACCTACATAATTAAATAGAAAGGTACATTTATGAATTTTATTAAGTTTCCTATACTATTGAATCCTAAAGTGCATAAATGTAACATTTTTCACCATGTAGATTTATTTACACAATATTCTAAATTTTGCACTTTGAGGATGCTTTTGTTATACATGCGCCGTATATAGTAAATAAACTAAGCTAAATTAAGTCTGACAGCTCTAGTTACCCAGAAATTAAGGTTCTAATACAGGAACTGAGGCAGGCCGATGTGAAACAAACTTGTCATCAATGTTGTTGAGGTAAAATTGGCCGATTTGTTCCGGACTTTTCTAGTTGAAGTATTTGTGAAGCCTACTTTCCATTTATTATTTTCTTCACGGACCATCACAAAAAAGTTTCTGTTTAGATTTGTAGAATTTGCAGAGGAGTCTGTCCGTCCGAACAACCTTTTCATTATGCATTTTAGGGATGATTTTCATAATTTCCCCAAGAGTTATTTCCAACTTATTTATTAATATGAGTGATATTTGGTTTATAATTGTTCTTTCCCTTTATTTTCACCCTGCTCATCTTTTTGGAACATATTCTGACAAAGGTCAGAAACCAACTCAGTGTCTTATTTCATGCTATTTATTATGCGCTTGCGTGTCAATTTCTACAGAGTTAGTGTTCCTTGCAGCACTTTTCTTGCCAGCAATGAAAAAGTATTACATTTTTCACATATTCAAACATACTTAGCAACATTTTGCCTGTAGTATGGTGCTGATATCATTGTAAAAGTTGTTGGGTCCTATTCATGAACTGCATTTTGTAGTATGTTTAGTAGTACTACAATGGCACTACTATTCACAGACCTACATGCGGAGGTCTCCGCCTCTCCTATCTTTTCTGTGCCAAAACCTCCGAGCTGACAGCAGAGATCTCTGCTCATAAAAAGGCAATATTTTGGTAGTAAATTTGGAAGGGACAGGGGAGTGGCAGGAAAATGAGAGGAGTAAAGAGGGATTAAGGGAAGGACATGCATCCACCCTCAAAAGAGTAAGTCTATTGCTATTCACAAGCTGAATTTCTAAAGTTACCATAGCCAAAACAGGATCCCAAACAGTAAAAACATTAATAAATGTTCTCCTGCTCAGATCTGCATTATGTCCAGCACCACACACGGTCAACCGGTGGTGCTGCAAACACCCCTAAGTATCAAACACAGCAACAAGATTCTAGATTCTTATTAGCAGATTTTGAAGCATAAAAAATACTAAATATTTGCAGTTCGTGGAGGATCTTCCCGACATAGATTGCAAGTAGCTCGAGGCATAAGCAAAACACACAGTAATATGCAAAGGTTTGAGCTTGCGATCAACTCATAAAGAAGGAAGGACATTTTGAAATGATAATATTTAAGTAACATATGGCTTAATGCCTCTTTAGACAATGCAGAATAAAATGCATAATGTGCAATAGAGAATTGGGAACAGCTAGGTAGAATAATCATGGATGGAAAACAGATGAACCATTATAAAATATCATCGGGGTCTGTGTAGATGTTTACTCTCCAGCATCAGATTATACACATTTTTATTTATTTATTTAAAGAGTTTTATATAGCGCTGGCTAGACCCGAAGGTATCAGAGCGCTTTACATAAGGTTCCACATAGTTGCAAACTTACATCAGTTACAAGTTACCAATGATACCAGTAAAAACATTTAAGGAGCATAGAAGAAAAGGAAAGTGGAGTGAGAAGGGTTAGGGAAAAAAGGGGTAGGGTATAGATACGACGGAGAGACGAAGGGAAAGTCTGCCCAAGGTCCGGCTGGGTAGGTGACGGCCAAGGGGGAATCCGTAGCCCATCTCCTCTTCAGCTATCAGGTAGCTCCACCGGGCATCGGTCAAATAGCTAGGTCTCAACAGAAAAACATTAAAGGGATAGAAGGCAAGAAGAAGGGAGCGTAGAGGGGGAATGGGGTTGGGTGAAGGGGTAGGAGGGAGATATGACAGAGAGACGAAGGAACGTCTGCCCAAAGTCCGGCTGGGTAGGTGACAGCCGAGTGGGGATCCACAGCCCATCTCCTCTTCAGCTAACAGGTAGCTCCACCGGGCATCGGCCAGAGTGCAAGGTCTCAACGGTCGATGGCAAGTTCACAGATTCAATGGTAGGGGTAGAGACGAGGATAACTATGTCCAAAGTCCGGCTGGGTAGCTGACGGTCAAGGGGTGACCCAGAGCTGATCTCCTTTATAGCTGACTGGGCAGCTCCACCGAAAATCGGCCACGATGATCGGTCTCTTTGTGCTTAGGAGTTCATGTAAAAGTCAGGCGTTGTCCTGGCCCGTCATTACAGAGAACACCCCGGGCTCGAAAAGCCCCCAGAATAGGGTGCCTTCGCAATGGGGGATCAGTTGGAATGTCCCTACAGTTCAGTTTGGGAGTGCCCCGGAGCCTCAGGGGCCCCCCGCGGCGGTAATCAAGACTGGTCCTAGCCTCCATCTTAAGGTCAGGCATTGCCCTGAGAAGGCTCCGCAATGAATATTTCGGCCTCTACAATGTCCCCGGGCCAGATCGTTATGTCAGGGGGGAATTCACAATAATGCCCCCACTGCTCCTTACAGAGGAGCTGTCAGCACATCGCCTGTGAGAGACAGTCAGTGGCCCCCCCTCAGCTTCAAACTATGTCGTGCACTCACCGGTATAGCCTGGTGACAAGCAAATAACAGTCCAGCAGTGTTCCAGTCCAGGCGCAGGTCTCCCACACTCCCGAGGTGGAATGACTGTGTGAGCCCCGACTGCAGCCAGGCTGCACACCGCACCGCAGCTTCCGGCACCACGAGAAGGCCTCGTGGGTACACCTTCATCCGGATTCTGACTCTTTGGGGGCTCGGAAAGAGAGGATGGGCCAAGTCTCCCAGCGGAATAACAATTCCACAAGTGGAGGAAACTTAAGCAAACAAGAAGCAGAGGAGCTGACAACAGCACACAGTTCAACACCAAGTATACACCTAAGAATACCCCTCAATGGTAAGCTTAGGTAATAGCACCAAACAACAGCCTTGCTCAGGGGATAACAATTCAGTGCCAAACAGAGTTTAGGGACACATTGACCCAGAACGTGCGAATTTCAAAATGGTGAGTCATGAAATCCAACCTCTTAAATTTTGATTGGAGAAGCTGGTGGTAAAGTCTGTCTGGGTAAAATGAAGGATGACAGTAAGGAGATAGACATTTGTTAACACCGAGACACATAATAAAATGTATAACATTTTGTATAGTGTTTCATACTAAAGTCTGCATTTTGTAAGAGCTGTAAATAGCTGTTTTTACAACTAAAAGAGGTTTTGGAAGAAGGACAAACTAGGAAAAATAAAACTGATTAAGTCTGTCAAAATTAAAGCTTCAAAACACAAGGGAAGTTTATAAAAGTAGACATATCAGGTGCAAGGAGTACATGATGTGCCTTTTCATGTAACTTAAATACATGAGTGAGGATGTGACGTATTAGACTATTCAGTGCTAACAATTTAAGATATCTAAAAGGGGGAAATATACTGAGAATTCTAGCACAAGAAATCGATCTGTGTAAGAAATCGAACAAAAACTGTTCTCAGCATAGAATTTATAGCTAGTAGAGGTCACGTCTCACAGTCAAGGATAGTCGAGAAGTACTAATGGATTCTAATAGGAGGTAGGCATTCTTGGTGGCAAAAACGGACCAATGGAATATCTAATGGCATCAATTTATGAAACCAATGCAGATAACAGTATCTCTTTCTATAACGGTTTCACCAATGCTGAATAGTCATCTTTCCATTTTTGGGTGTGATTTTAATTTGGAGATGTCTGCTGGCCCAGTGGACATCTCTAGTCTTTGGCAGGAACCGCTGTCACAACAGTTCCTGTCAAGGAGTTAAAAGGTTGACGCTCTAAATTAGATGGACGGTTGAATGACCAAACCTCTCACAGCCACAGATCATACGTGTGTGCCATGACCTAGGCCTGTCTCAGGAATAACAGTCTTGCTTCAAAGGACAGGTGCCCAAAACACTTCCCTCAGTTGGTAGAAGGCTATTGCCTTCACCTGGAGTTAAGCAGCATGAGAGCTGTGGTGGCAGCATACTGTGTTTTCAATATTAGTGATTAGTAGAATGAGGAGGCCTTTTTACCTGTGTCCCCAGAGTGGAGACTTCTGACCCCCTGCACACGGGATGTATGTGTGCCAGTTAAGTGGTACAGTACACAAGAGTAAGCGCATGCGGGTGTGTGTGCACTGGGGTGTATGTGTGCCTATGAAATGGTGCAGTACATGAGGGCCTACACAAGTGTAATTGCGTGTGAGCAGAGGGAGATGTGTGTTTGTGAAGGGCACAATACATGGAAGTCTCTGGGGCATATGTACAAGGAAATGGTGCAGCGCAGTGCTGCTGTAAATTTTGCAGCACCGCATCATTTAAAAAACACAGGGATGCGCCGTATTTACAAGCATACAGCGCACCCCTGTGTTTTCCCTTACGCTAAAAATAGCTGCCTAGCGCCGTAGTGCAAGAGTGCCTGTGTTGAAGGGATGATTGTTTATGTGCTAGAAGGTGTCCCTTCCTGCACATAAACAATCAATAAAGGCAAATTGCTACTTTTATGTGTGCTGCATTCTGCAACTCACATAGAAGTAGCAAATTGCAATTATTTAATTTTTGTTTTTGTCCAGGAAGGGACACTTTCCTGCACAAAAACAATCATTAATGATGTCTTGCTTTTTGTATGTATGCTGCAGAATGCAGCACAAATAGAAAAAGTATTTCTCCTAGTTGACCCAATTTAACGCCTGCTTTTGCATGGCATTAGTTTTTGGCGCTGCCTCAGATTTACACATCTTTGTAAATCTGGGGGAGTGTCAAAAATCAATGGGTGTTGCGGTGGAACGCCCACCGCAACACCCATTGCACGCCCCTTTCACACAGATACCTGCTTGAAAGGGTACAATATTTACAAAACTGACTTAAGCCATGCAATGTGGCTTAACACCTCTTTGTAAATATGGTGCAAGGCACTGCGCCACCGGAACGTCGCAAAAAGTGAAGTTCCGGTGGTGCAATCCCCTTGTACATATGCCCCTCTGTGTCCCATTTTGGGAGACCCAGGGACTGCTGGAGCAGCATGTGGAGGTAGTGGAACCCCCAGATAGATTTGTGGATTTCTGCATTCCTGAGAGTTGGGTGGGACACACACTGGAGGAAGGCAGAGCCAGCCTCATTGTGCATTTCAAAAGGACTTTTTGATTTTAAGAGAAGCCACTGGTCAAGGGCACTTGGGCACATCGCAGGAAGGAGATGGGCTGATAGAGGAATCATAAAGAGTAGAGGTGGGGGCCTTTATAAACTTTTGATACACGTATCACAGAGTCTGACGTCCAGGTGGGATCCTCTAGTTGATCCCACGGCCTATGTTTTGGTCTATCTGATTTGAAGAAACTCCTACTGTCACAGATTGCTCTTTGGAGGAACAGCACAGCAGAGGAATGGGCACTTAAAAGTGGGCCATCCCCCAGAACATGAACTTCAAAGAAATAGATGCTAAATTACATTTGCATCTGAAAATGGATTATAAAAAGAGAAGATTGAGACTCCCAAACTGAAGCTGTACATGCAGAAGCTCAACAAATTCTGCCTGTTTGGATCAGGACTGTCTACTAAGGGCCTGCCAGTTTCCCTGCTGGGTGAGGGGACATCACCCAGGAGAATCAAGACCACATGCCCTTGGGCCTGGAGCTCAAGTTTCAGCCTGACTCGAGACCAGAGGATACTTTGAGGAGCGTGAGATTGCTAAAGGGAGCAAGGTCCAGTGGTGATCCTGTTTAGTGGATCCCTGAAGTGTAAGATTCAGGTCAACGTCTGGACCACTGCAGCAATTGAGTTGTCAACCAATGTGCATTTTACACAAAATCCATATGCCGGGAGGGGGGGCAGACAATCTAAAGGGACTTTGTCATGGTGCAGTGCTGTAGTGAAGATAAGGCCATCACTCTGTACAGTGTTGTGAGCCAAAGAGGGACGCTGTCTTAAGTACGTGGCTCGCGCCCCTTGTATGCCTACAGGCTGTTTCTGTGAATCCTCGAGGCCATTGCCCCTGTGCATCGGTGTGGTGAAAAGAGGGCCATCGCCCTGGCCAACATCGTGACCCACAGAGGTATGCCGTTTTGAGTGCTCAGACTGTAACTCCTAAATGCCAGATGGGAGCCACGGAGGAAGCCTAGGACCATTGCCCATGAACGCCACTGGGAGTTCGGAGCTGTTACTATGTCATCGGACCTCACGTAGCACACCAGGTCTGTCATCGGAGACAAGTAGTACTTACCATAACAAAGGAGGAGTGCCATGGAGGTCCACTCCCTCCGTGCCGACCACAACGAGACTACAGCTCATTGCTTGTACAAGCTGAAGTCGACTTTGAGCCAGGACTGCTGAATGCTCCCGGGTCTTCTGTTGCATCTCCAGCCTCCAGCAGCAGTGGGTAAGACCTCACCTCAAGTTGCAGAGACCTTGGGGAGAAACCTGCTCTGATTGAAGGGCAGAAGGCGATGGGACACTTTTGGCTTTGAATAGCCATTGTGTGACTTCTAAGACATGTATTCTCTAGCAGGCCTATCATGGATGTTGCTTCACGTAAATGGGGAATAACCTGGTCCGCAGCAAGAACAGCAGGATGCTGGACCCTGCGGGGACCGTGCTAGAATACAGACCTTAAGTAGTGTGTATCACATTTCGCTTTGTGCGAGTATAAATACTACTTTTTATAAAAGTGAGTATTTGACAGAACACTCAACTATTGTGGTTGCTGAATGTATGTTGTGTTGTGAGTCTATGCTCACCCTACACCTGTCTCCTCTCTGAGTAGCCTTGGACCTCTTGACTCGTGCTACCACTGAAAGTCAAGTAGGGAAGGGTATTTGGTCCAGGTTACTTGAAGCCCATAGTAGACCAGGCCCTGGGACATCAGGAGTAAAAAGCCTGAACCACCTGAGTTGAGCCCTATCGGTCCTGCTTGACCCGTGTCCCTCAGAAAGGGGTTCTAACAGTCTACTACTAACAGCCATAAAATGTGTTCTGGGAGACTTGTTTGGATGGATGGGATGTAATTCTATGTTACTCTTTACTACAGATAATAGGACACAGCACAGTCCCATCAAAAACGACCAGATTGTCAATGAATCATAATTGTATTCTAGGTGTCAATGTGTAGTAAAAAAAGCCACACCTACAAGCAGAAGACTGTAGGAAAACCATTCTATTTCAACTGAACATATATTGAAAGTTAACTCAGATTGTTAAACTCATTCTCTGAACACGCTCTGCTGACACAAATAAATCTCGCCTTGTATCTCACCTAGGCCATTCCTAAGGAAGCCCCTTCCTGCCACAAAGTTATTCATGAGAACCACTCATGCTACCTAGAAACGCCTTTGCGGAGTCATCCAGTGAAAACACATCTCTTTCCTGTATGGCCCACTATTAATTCAACCTAAAATCCTACTAAGACCTTAATTTATCATGCCCTGCTTCACTTCTAGTACAGCTTTTTTCCTCTCCATCATATCAGGACCCAGGTCTGGGAAACCAACAACTGCTGGTCACCCAGCAACATCTCATTCTTCAGGATGGCCTCCTAAAGGATGTGATTTTTCCTGGTTGGCACAGTGAGCGTATCAGTGACTTCTGATACCATCTCTGTGCTACACACTCTCACGGTTTAGGACCACCTGGTAGTGGCCAGTTTGTAGGCCCTCTGTATCACTCCCTCAATATTCTCATATTGCATGGCCAGCAATTCAGCTATCACCTCCACAAGTTACCATGTAAGGCCTGAGACATAATGTTCATTGGGTACTCAAGCACATGAAGCTGTGTCCTCATCACCAAATTATCAAGCTGCTCATATTGTTCGTCAATTCACACCATGGTGTTGACTGCATGGTCAACAGAAAGACTGTAGATCCTTCTTCTCAGATGACATGTTAACTGCTTGCTCCTCCAAGGGCTGTACCCTTCTCTCTATTTTCTCCATCCTGCACTCATTCAAATGCTTTCTAGTCACCAAGTTCTCCAGTTTTTCCTCAACAGTTTTTATAGATTTTACAGACTCTCAAAGAGCATCTAGTGGTGACTCCAATTATAGAAAATATACAGGTAGAAACACCAGATGAATATGTAAGCCCTCTAGACAGGATTCACAAGGTAGAGGTACATATTAAGGGTGATATACTCCTCAGAATACAAGCAGTATTCTGGCCTCATTTATCAGATGCTTATGACTTCATTCTTGCAGAGGACGACTGGCATCCGGTTTTCATAAGGGATGCACCTCGAGGTGAGAAGGTGATGATGCAAGCATTTTCTTCCTTAGTACCTGAAAAACTAAGGGAAAAATATGCACGCGAATGGGCTCTGAAACAGCCTCCTGCATTGTATAGAAATCAAGCGGGTGGGACAAAGAAACTGTTCCACTCATAATTCCCTTAAGGAGTGAGCCCCATGTTCAGACTCAGTATGTCATGGTATAATTGTGCTCTGTAGTTCCACAATGAATACCCCTCTTTTTCCAGTATTGAAGCCTGATGGTTCATACAGAATAGTTTTAAATTATAGAAATTTAAATGCACATACACAAATGCATGCTGTACTAAACACTCACAGTTCAGGACTAATAATGAACTTAGTGAGGATAAAATATAAAACAACTTTTGACATATTCAATACATTCTTTAGTCAAAATAGAATGCTTGAGTCTCAGTATTGAACTTCTTTTTGCTTCATTGGTTTTTAGTATGCTTATTTAAGATTGTCAATGGGGTATAAAAATAGCCCTGGGTGTTTTGCAGCAAGAATCATAGAGATCATACAAGAAGCTTGCGCTATCATACATTGATAATGAATATAGTACAGACGATGACTTGATTCAACACCAAATCTGGTAGGTCAGAATAGTGACTTTGCTAACCTGATACAGGTATAAAATGAAAAAACTCTGAATGTTTTACACATACATGAGTAGAAGAGCATGTTCTGCACAGACCACAAATGTCTACCACTGCTCGAGCGATCCTAAAAGACATGCAATACCTAGTAGCAATGGGAGCAGCTCATACCTTTCATTCAGACAATGGTCCTGCATTCGCCTCTAAGGCATTTATGGATGCTATGTCTGCTCTGGGAGTACAGCTGCTATATTTACACCTGTTCCACCAAAATGGAACAGCATTGTAGAACATGCCAAAGGCCAATAGAAAACTCAAACAAGCCTTGACTGCCACAATTCCATTCACTTTCACCTGGAGATTTTCGCTGCCGAAAACAGTTGAAATCTATGTGTGAAGTTATGAAAGAAAATGAAGAACTATCATGGGAATCAGATGCAGATTCCCCTGGTAGTTCCTTAGGGGCAGATTTATTCTTCTTTCATGCAGTGCAACGCAGAAAGCCACCCTGCTGCGCTGTGTGAAAGGGAAGGGGCAGGAATGCAGCACGTTAACCATTATATGGCGCATTCCTGTCCTTTCTGTATTTTCGTATTTTGTAAAGCACAAACTACTCACCCTTACAGGTCTCAAGGCGCTGGGGGCCGTTGTGGAAATTAAGTGAGCTATTGCCCAGAGTCACATGGTGCTGAGCTGCCGCCAGAGCCGGGGATCGAACCGTGAGCCCTGTGCTCCGAAGTCAGCTGCCCTGGCCGCTGCACCACACCTTTCCAAGCTCTGGCGCACTTTTGGCTGCCTAGCGCCAATGCAGGCACCCTTGCATCATGTTGCATGGGTGCCTGCATTTTAGGCAGGATTGTTTTTGTGCAGGAAGGGACACCTTCCTATACAAAAACAATTCTGAGAGGCATTTTTCTCTTTCTATTTGTGCTGCATTCTGTAGCACATGAAGAAAGAGTACTCAACAAGGAGATATCAAGATGAAAAACATCTTTGAACACACATTGTATCATAGTAAAGTGCTCGAAAATACAAATGGCATGGTTAAATTGACAAACTAAAGTGCACAGGTGCTATACAAAAATACATATACTCAACTTGTGGCTGATATGGATACAATTTTCATTAACATCACTCTGTATCAGAGTATGATGTTCCACATCGTATTAAAACATTCCACTAGTATCTTTGACGAAGTTTCAACCCTATTAAATTATTTATATGAGGGTCATCATCAGGACAAACAGGATTTTTGGTAGCACCAATACGTCTTGGTAGCCTCTGAAGCACAATAAGTTCCTTGTAAGGCTCTTAATGCAATAGTGTGAATATTTTACTCCACCACCTAGCAGTATTGGTGGTTTATTCGCCAGTGAACTCAGCAAGGGGCTATTTTCAAGAATCTAAAAGGTTGCAGGTCAATTTGCTACAGCAACCACAACTAGCGATCGGTGTTTCACAGATGACAAAGAAAAAGTTGATGATAATTGACAAGACTGATTGCCATCTGATTCATTATTTGCCACATTCGCTGTGATCTTCTTAGCCTGGCTTTCATTGCCCTGGGATCTGCTGAGAACACTTTATTGTAATGGAGCGTACATTGGATGCTCACTTTTGTCCTCATTATCCCAGCCCATTCTTGTCCATTATCATGAAATAGTAGTATTCAGTGCACAAAAGCAGTTTACTTAAAGTGTTGGTCTTCATGTTTCTTTTCGATGAGTGATAAAGGGGAGGACTTAGTAGAGTTTTCCACTTCTCCACTCACACCCTTGAACATTATTTTTTACCATTCTAAGTTTCGGCTACATACAGTTTTAATTGTTTTTACACAAGACCTATTGTTTCCAAAATGTAACATATGCACATAGTGGGCTTTGGTCTGCCCCTTCCTCCTGTTTAGATGACCGCGTGCCTCTCTATTCTTATATTTGTCCCAGTCAGGAGCACTTTGATCTCAAAGTGTCTTGACTGACAGAGGTATTCTTCCACTGCTGATGTCAGACCGTGCATTATAGTGCATGTGAAGAATCATTTTGCCCCTCCTCTGCCTGTCCCCTGCCTACTTTCTTTTTTTCACCCATTTTCTCTCTCTGGCATCCTCTTGCCCAAGCTCCCTTGTTAAGGTTTTGCCTGACTACCGCACTCTCGGTATGTGGCTATCTTAAAATATCTTTTACCATTTTAAGATGGCTGCCCATGTGTGTGATTGCAAATTGGACTTCTTTCAATATTTTGTTCACCAATCCCATTCAAAGATGACTGATGAGGATATGGGTGCAACAAGGGTGGCCATTTTGAGTGGGATTTAAAAAAGAAACAACCTTGAAATCTGGTGGTGGCCATCTCTGAATGCATTTTACTCTTTTTTCTAAAATCCTACTAAAAAATGGTCACTGTGGATACGTTTACATTATCGGTGGCCATCTACCATACTACAAAAAGCATTGCAAAGCAGTAGGCTTCATTGCTAAGACCTAATAATTTTGCACGTGTTGTTTTCTTCCCTTCTGCAACTCTTATGATGTGGTTCTTGGCTACAGCATCACTTAACTGAGCACAAGTTGGGCAGATTACTATATGTGAGATTAAAGGTTGATCGTTCTGACCTTTGACATATATTACGGGTTTGTTTGCAATCTTAGCTGACGTATCCCTCCTACTACAAATGGTTGCTTAAAATATGGCATGTGGGTGTGTGGCTTTGGGCATCACAATGGCGGTCGCACTCTTAAGAGTGCTCCAGATCCCCTCCACCATCTGACACAGAAACCACCTTTTCCCAGCCCTTCCTTGGCGTTCCGTTACCCTCAGTGATTGGTGAGAGTCAGCAGTCCTTGACAGGGGCGGCCTGAGGCATTGACTCCCGCCATGCGGGTCAAGCTCTACCTGTGGCACGAACACTGACGCGCCCAAAATGGCGACTCGCCTGGGGCCCGGACTACACTAAGGTGTTTCTGTTGGAGGCCTCCCTTTGCTTCTGCCCTGCGACTTTGGCCTCGGCATCATTGCTTTGCCACATTGGGGCCTGGCGTCCTTGGTGACCTCCAAACTTGCAAGACACTCCTCTGGGCCGCCTACTGTGACCTGGACCGGGCGGGCCCGCTGGAGGAACACTACCAAGCTGGTTTCAGTGGCCAGAGGTGCAGCTGTTGAGAGCCTGCTGTTCTTGGCAGGTGTGGACCCAGGGCATCGTCTCCCGCTACATGGCCTTGAACCGCCTGCTGCTTGAGTGCTGACAACGGCCAAGGCGGTGGCTTGCCTGGTGACCAGATCAGACTTAGACGCTCCCGTTGGAGGCCTCCCCTATCATCTGCACTGCTGCCCTTGCCCTGTGGTGGCCTTGCCCATCCCACTGTAGCTAGTTGTTTTTGGGTCATGCTCCCCGGGCTGTGGAGGAATCTTCTGGGCTGCCCGCGGTGACCTAAACAGGGCTGTCTGACCAGGGGGACATTGCCTGACTGGACTCGGCAGCCGGGTGTGTGACACGAAACCGGTCCTAGGATGCTTGTTTCCGGTCCAGGGAGGACCTGGCTTGGCAGTTCGGGCTGGACTGTTCCCATGAGGCACAGGGTCAAGACTGATTTGCATATGGCCAGGTCTGAACTGGGGTGGCATGGTGAGCAAAAGAATGATGGATTTAACCCAGATCCTTTGACTGGGGGTGAATGTTTTGTTTGTTCTGCATTCCGTCCATGAATTGTTTGTCTTTTGCTGTCTAACAGGTAAGCGGCTGGTCGCCACTTACACCATGGCATCTGTCATCACCACAGCGGACACCATGGTAAAAGACAAGGTCCACCAGGCTCACTGCTCCCAACCATGTTTAGATAAATACACCACAGGCCTGGTGGGTGGCCCGCACCCTCTGTGGAGCCTCCTGGAACCCGATCGAAACCAGAATCCAGGGACCTTTCTACAGTCCTGCAGACCATTCATGCATCGAAGCGGCAGTGGAAACTAAAATTGGAGAAGTTCACATCGACGTGGCATTGCTACTTCAAGACCTGCGCAACAAGGCTGGCAGTGTCTCAGAGGCTGAAAGTCGTGTATTAGTGGTAGAAGACGATATTGCTGACAGCGGCGGCTCCTCCGCTAAGACAGAGGAGTAGTGCCCCACTACTTTAAAGCAGTACAAAGGAAAAGTTAAAATGATAATAACAGAACGTTATTATCATTTTATTTTTTGTATTGCAGTTGCTGCCAGGGTGGGGTGGGGCTGTGCTCCCAGCGTCACAGGGAGGAGGAGTGGCTGATGCTGCACCTAATGTGCGCATGAGACGGCCGGCCAAACAGTCATGCGCACATTGCATGTTCTCCACCCGGGCTGTGTTACAGCCTTGGTGGAAAACATGCACAGGCTTCCACTCCCTCTCTGATCGCTGAACCACGTCGCTTAGACCAATCATGACTCTGCTATCAGCAGCGTCGTGATTGGCTAGAGGACTCTGGAAGCCTGAGTGCTTCCTGGTCCTGCTTCCTGCGGAGGAGAGGCGGCGGCTGGTGACAGTGACCAGCAGGTACATTTTTTTAAAAATGTATTTCCTACCCCACCACCTTCTCCCCTGCCACCGTTCCCTACCAGCCACCACTGGTTGCTGAGCTGAAGATGAATGTCTCTTAACTAATGTCTCAAACTGCAGAGCGGAGGGACTGGGCCGAAGAAGCAGAAATCCGATCCTGGCGCAACCTCAGACTAGTTGACTTTCTTGAGGGTTTGGAGACACTAAATCCCACCAAATTCCTGGAGACGTGGCTCAAATCTTGGGTTCCCACAGATAAGCTCTCTGCATGGTGTGTAGTGGAGTGAGCTCACAGATCATTAGCACTTAAACCGCTCCCGGGGGGCTCCGTCCAGGTCCCTGATTGCCGATATCCAAAATTTTTGCAGCTGTGATGCTGCCTTGCATGAGGGCCGCAAGACCAAGGAGCTGCACTTTCAAAACTGTTTCCTGACCAGAGGCATCCAAACCCAGTGGTGATCATACTCAGAGGTCAAGCAGAAGCTGAAGGCCATGAACTTGTCCTACATGCTCCTATTTCCCACATGCCTAAAGTTGATTTTCGATGGCAAGGCTATTTACTTTGAGGTGCCGGAGGCTGCATGGGAATGGGTAACTGAACAACAGCACTTGCTACCCCTGCCACCTCCGCTATGGCCTTTCGGATCGGCCCTCTCCAGGGGTGGCACAGCCTACAGTCCTCTGAAATGAAAGATCCGGCTCGCTCCTGCAGAAGCCGTAGAAGGGACACGACCTTCTCACCCTTGTCATGATCAGACACTTCCACGCTACAGTTGCGGGCCCTGCCCCAGGTGCCACAGAACACATTGGCATTGCCTGAGTCTGGCATCTGTGAGGCAGCCGCCCGAGACTAGCCCCACCTGCAGCCTGAGGACACTTACGTCAATGGCCACTGACATCATGTGGTCCTGCAGTGGACTGCCTCGTTGTTTGTACTGAAGGGAAGATAAGTCTGGATTGACACTGAGTTTAACCTTATATTGCATGAATGCTAACCAAAAATCCCTTAAGGAGGGGGTCCACCACTCCATGCTTTACTTGTGTGATGTTTTAGGGTTATGTTAGAGTTATATGGGGAACAGATGCTTCAGGGGTGAAAGTATGGCATGGGGGTTGTTGGGGGATTTTGTTTATTTATTCATGTGGGGTTTTGTTTTTAGTTGTTGTTTTGCTCCTTCCACTATGCCACACCACTGATTACAGCTGATTGTCCACACTTACATGCATAATAGCAGCTGTCCAGGGCCTGCTGCCCCCAGCGACTAGCAGACATCTTTCCTTCTGGCACTACTTAGTCCCTCATATCCATTCTAACAGAGTTCCAGGACCTGTCCTGGAATTTCAATAGACTTTTGGGTCATACCAAACAATCCACGGTCCTGTGATACGCTCACCTGTTTCTCCCCGCATTCCTGATGCTTCAGGAAACACATTTACTAGGCACCCACTGTCCCTTCCTGTCAGGCTACAACAGGCTTTCCCATGGCGACTTTGCACAAAGCTCCCGAGGGGTGGTAATCCTCCTCCACCGCTCCTTCTTCATGGCGATTAGCCGAATTACCCATGACACTCATGGCAGATACATCGCATTAGAGGGAAGAGTGGAAGCGCAAAGCCTCAATCTGCTCTGCATCTACGCCCCTGACTGGTGAATTTGTTCGTCAAACCCTGACTACCCTTGTCCTAGGCTTCCCACATGGCACCATGGTGGTGGGAGGGGATTTCAACGCCTTCCTAGATCCCGCACTGACTCTACAGGAGTTCCCTCAAGCAGCAGGGTGCTGGTGCCCGTTGGCTCTCCAGCTCGGTGGATGCGCTTGGCCTGAGTGACATGTGGAAACTGTGGCACCCCCGGCAATGACAATATACGCACACATCCGCTTATGGCAGCTTTGCAGGTCTCCGAGATCAAAATACTCCCTAGGGGAATATCTGACCATTCTCCTATATTGCTCCACCTTGGCTCCAGAGCCCTCCATCGTCGCCCAACTTGGCGTCTCAATGCATGGCATCTCAAAGATGAACACTGCTCTTGTGCAATCGCTGATGAGCTACAGGCATATTTTCAATCCAATCAAGGCATGGTAAACTCAACCGGCACATTATGGGTGGGGTATTCAGACAAAATATCGAAATTTTAATATCGACCGACATAAATATTGAGTTGCAAATATCGTGATACAGAAATATCGTCAGCAAGAATATCGTTGACAAGAATATCAATTTTAAGGTAATTAATGTTGATATTAAAAATATAGAGAGTGTTAATATCGGTTACAAAAATATCTATGTTGTTAATATTGATGTTACAAATATAGTTAATACCGATTTTTTATAATTTTTGTGTATTTTAATATATATGTTAATTGTATATGTTATATATTGTTTGTATAAATATTGTTAATGTTTATTAATATAGTTAGTACATTTATAGTATTGTTTTATTTAATATAATAATTTTTTGCCATTTTTAGCACCGTAGCGGATTGTGGGGTTTATAGGGGTACAGGGTGGGAAGTAAATAAATTATAATGAATTAATAATTCATTTTTAATTAATATTAATTATTTAATTGATAATTATTTATGTTAATTGCATAAATACACATTTTTTTTATGCATATTAGGTGCAGGATGCGGGTTTTGTAGAGGAATAGGGTTGGAAGTAAATTAATTATAAATAATAAAAATCTATTTATTATTAAAATAAATTTTGTAATTGAATAATGTAAATTGCATAATACCTTTTAATTTTTGGTGTGTTGTTTGGTATGGAGAAAGGGTGTGTAGGAAATTAATTACAATAATTAATAATTAATGTTAATTTATAATAATTATTTAATTGGTAATTAATTATGCAAATTGTGTAATTATGATATTGTTTATGTTATATATTAGATGTGCCTTGTATTTGTAGGGGTAAAGTGTGGGCAGTTAATTAAATACAATTCATTTATTATTAGTTAATTATTATTATTAATCGTTTACTTGATATTTAATTACGTAAATTACATAAATTATGTGATTACGTTTTTTTCAATTTATATATTATGTCTGGGTTTTAGTTTTGTATGGATAAAGGTTGAGAAGGTAATTGAATATCATTATTTTACTATTACTTAATTATTATTAATATTTTAATTGAAAATTATTTATGTAAAATGTGTAAATATTATAATGTGAAGAAATACATGTAGATGTGTGTTGTGTAGTTTGGAGAAGTATAGGGTAGAACATTAAGTAATACATTTAAAAATAGTAAATTTCTTTTGATTTATGTTATTTATTATTGTTTGCGTTCATCTTTTTCTGCTTTTTAATTGTAAATAATATTGTGTTTATTTGTTGATGTTATTTTGAGAATATAGGGGGTCATTAGGATGGCGGGCGGACTTGAGTCCGCCCGCCATCTCAGCGGTAACGGGACCGCCCGCCTGTCATGCAGCGGTCCCACACCCCTAATCATGATGCGACCGCCACCGCGGTGGTCGCAACTGGCAATTTAACATTGCGGCGGGTGCTGCTGGCTGCAGCACCCGCCGCAATGTCAAATGGCCATGTTGTGCATTTCCATGCACAACGTGGCAGGCACCACGCAGTGCCTGCCACCATTTGCATGGAAAATGGAGGGGGGTACCATGGGTACCCCCCCAGTGCACAACTGCCCCCCCCACAGAGGGGGCCCGCAACAGGCCCCCAAAGCCAGTCTCCGCCTGTCTTTTTGCGGTGGGATATCCGCCGCAAAAAGACAGGCGGAAGGGCTCATCCTAATCACTACGGCGGTGCCTGCACAGCACCGCCGCAATGATGCCCTGGTTCCGGGTTCCGCAAGGCAGGTGGAAAAGGACCGCCTTGCGGGACCATGGCGTCCGTCCGCCGCGGTACCAATGCGATTCCCACCGCCATCCTAATTTGGCGGTGGGTGAATCACATTGTAATGGCGGGAGGATCACCACAGCCGGCCCAGCGGTGGCGATCCTCCTGCCATCATAATAAGCCCCTAAGTTTGGTATTTTAATTATAATAACATTTCTATTAATATATGATATGAGTAAGAGAATTAGTCTATATCTAATGTTGCATAGAGTTCAGTGGGAGCAGTAAATGTAACCCTTTGCAAACCAACACTTTACCTACTGTTATATTGAATGGAGTGGGAATAGTAAATTTTACCCCTCTGCAATTCAACACTTTCCCTACTGTTGCACTGACTGGAGTGTGAATAGTAAATTTTACCCCTCGACAATCCAACACTTTCCTTACTGTTGCACTGACTGGAGTGGAAATAATAAATTTTACCCCTTCGCAATCCAACACCTTCCCTATCGCCGCACTGACTGAAGAGGGAATACTAAATTTTACCCCTCCCAATCCAACACTTTCCCTACTGTTGTAATGAATGGAGTGGGAATAGTAAATTTTACCCCTCCGCAATCCAACACTTTCCTTACTGTTGCATTGACTGGAGTGGGACTAATACATTTTACCCCTCCGCAATCCAACATTTACTCTACTGTTGCATGGACTCGATAGGGAATAGTAAATTGTACCCCGCCGCAATCCAACACTTTCCCTACTGTTGTAATGAGTGGAGTGGGAATAGTACATTTTACCCCTCTGTAATCCAACACTTTCCCTACCATTGCACTGACTGGAGTGGGAATAGTAAATTTTACACCTACATTATCCAAAACTTTCCCTACTGTTTCACTGACTGGAGTGGGAATAGTAAAGTTTACCCGTCCACTATTCAGCTCTTTATTTACTGCTGTACTGACTGGAGTGGGGATAGTAAATTTTACCCCTACTGAGTCCAATGTTTTACCTACTGATAGAGAAATTGGAGTGAGAATAGTATATGTATTAGTTGTATAATTTTATAGTTTAGTTTATATTGTTTACATGTATATTATTATGTTTTTTTGTATTTAAAATGATATTAATTACAATTGTTAATGTTTTTAAAATGCAATATATTTTTAGTAAATTGTAATTTGTTGTTTGGTTTATTTTTTTATTTGGAATTAAATTGGTATGTTTTTTATTTTTTTATGTTATTATGTATATATATATACATATATCGTCAAAACCACAAATATGCACGCTCTCAGTAAACGAGGAACTCCGTGATAGTATATCCACAAGTTGTTTATTCACAACGCGTTTCAGGGCAACAACCCCTTGATCACGTGAAACGTGCACAAGCAGTAGGTGACTAATAAAGCATTCAATGAAGTCATAAACACAAACATAGGACTACTGCATATCTCAATCATTCGAAATAAATGGCAGACATATTGGAACGGTAAACACAAACACGAAAACACAAATCATCATGTATAACGTGTACTAGTGCCCCTGCTGTTCTGGACTGTACATAAATGCATTCATGCAATGGATGGAATTATACAAATACTGTATTACTGGCAGCCTGCTGCTCATGATGTTAAAAACGTTATCTCCAAGTGAAAAAAGAATGATGAAAATAAAATACAATACAATACCCAGTAAAACACTCCTAAGTTGGGCAAGTGCCCCGATGAGACAGAATGCGAGACAGGGGTGACGTGTCCGCAATGCCTGACTGCAACAAAAGTGTTAATGGACTCCAACATCCAGTGCATACTATGGGGAACTGTATCAAAGTGCGTATCTACTGCTGAAAAAAAGAGAGAGCAATGCTGGCCAACTGTATCCAATATCGAATACAAAGTAAATATCAGCCTGCAGGTTGGAGTGTTGTAAAATACAACCCCAAGGGGAAAAAATCTGCTCCTGTACTGGACAAATGCCCTAATGAGACAGAAAGGGTGGTAAACGTAACTGGCAGCGACCAACCCCATATGCCGAAGGCAACAGTGAATTGCCAACATGGTAAGAAAATTGGATAACGGGCCAGTGCCCAATAAAATACATAGGGGCCGATTCCGATTCGGGCCGGAAAAAGCACTGACCGACTCGGATCCGGAAATAATACCGACCGACACGTACCCGTGGCGCCCGACACGCCAAATACGATGCAAGGCGTGGAAAATCCGACCGACACGTACCGAAACCAAGTCGACCGACCGAGCCGCAAGGAAAACAGCAATCCGGCCGGAAAAACACGCAAATCCAACCGACCGACACGCACCCGGAACAAATCCGACCGAAACGTACACGCGAACTCCAAACCGCAAAGTACGATGCAAGGCGCGAAAACCACGAGCGAGTCGGCGGATGCCAAGCCGTACGACCGACACGCATACAAAACCGAGCCGAAGCAACACAAAACACCGCGACCGACGCGTACGCAGCATAGAAAACTGCACAAACACAGCATGAACGAAACGGAGAACACCGTACGAGACAAATGCAGGGTCCGACTCGGTCACAAGAACGTTTCCAACATACACAAACAGCACAAAGGAAAAATCACCCAAAAAAAGGCCAAACAAGCAATTACCAAGCCAATAAATACTGGGGGGGTGGGGACAGAGAACAAAGACACACCCACAACTCCACCTATATAAAGGACACAAATCACAACCATGAGCCTTTGCAAATGCCATTCCACTGCCAGCACCCAAGAGAAAGCAACCACACACCCACAGCTCATCCCTCACACAAGCCACACACCATCAGCACACCAACAAATACCTACCTCACATACACCCAGCAAAACACACACTCACACACCCTCACCTGCACACCAACACACACATCACTCACCATCACCACCCATCACCATGCCCCCAAGAAGAATCCCAAGTTCCTAGATAGTGAATTGGAAGTCATGGTAGACGAGATCCTCAGGGTAGAGCCACAGCTGTTTGGCACACTGGTCCAACAGACCCCCATCTCCCAGAAAACCAAGATGTGGGAGAGGATCATCAACAGGGTGAACGCACAATCACCATGTCGGCGCACAAAGAGCGACATCCAGAACAGGTGGTATGACGTGCGCAGGAGGGTACGGGACCTGCTGAAGAAAGACTACATCAACAGCCAATACACCGGCAGTGGCCCTCCTGCCAAGCCAATATACCTCAGGCCCTGGGAGGAGAAGGTGCGGGCCATCCTTCCGCCAGTGAGCGTATATGGACTAGAGGACATCCCAGAGCCTGGTGAGTACACAACAAATGTACACAATATACTGCCACAAAACACACACATCACTGTCAAGGGGAGAGTCAAACCATGCACTCATAGCAATTACACAGCAACCAGAACAGAATCATCCCAAAATGTGTATGTCAGTCAGATAAACACAACACATGCCATCAAAAAAGTCACATCCAACTGTGCCAACACATGTACAAACACAACTACAACTACAGCTAGGCAGTGGCACAAATAGAACTAACAAACACATCCAGACATGTAGCCACCACAACAACACCAACACACAGTGAAGACCACTCAAAGGAAGGAATTCTGTGTATGCTGGCCAAGTCAGTGTAGCCAATAGCATCATGGGAGTCGCAGTCACACATATTGCCCCCCCCACAACTGTCCCATCAACACCTGAACCATGCTCACATCACAGGGAGTGGAGAAGGACTCACAAGATGGCTGACACTGGCTACTGCTGTGGGGAGCACAAGGCCCTGCTGGCAACTGTGCACCAACAAACAGCAGGACACCACTGACTGACATCCTGAGAGACAACTTACACTCCCTGCAATGCAAGCACGTTCCATGGTGGGATATCTGGCTAGCTGGGTGGGAAGGAGGACTTGCAGCACTGACCATAGTCACAAGCACCTCCCCTCACACACACCCCAACACAAACTCCACAGAACCCACCTGGTAGAATGCAATGCCCCCATCCTAACACAAGATCCCACAAAGAACCACCACCCTGGGTTATGTTGTGTGAAGCACAGGGCCACTCTTGGGACTTTTAGCCAAACAACTGCCAGGACAACACTCCCAGCCATCCTGTCAGCACAGCCAGCCCACCCCACAGGGAAGCAGAGTCAAAGGAAGGAAGCATGGGCATGCTGGGAAGGGGGTGGAGGCAATAGCATGATGGGAGTCGTAGTCACTGATATTGGTCACCCCCACAACTGTCCCATCAACACCACCCTGAACCATGCTCACATCACAGGAAGTGGAGAAGGACTCACAAGATGGCTGACACTGGCTACTGCTGTGGGGAGCACAAGGCCCTGCTGGGAACTGTGCACCAACAAACAGCAGGACACCACTGACTGACATCCTGAGAGACAACTTCCACTCCCTGCAATGCAAGCACGTTCCATGGTGGGATATCTGGCTAGCTGGGTGGGAAGGAGGACTTGCAGCACTGACCATAGTCACAAGCACCTCCCCTCACACACACCCCAACACAAACTCCACAGAACCCACCTGGTAGAATGCAATGCCCCCATCCTAACACAAGATCCCACAAAGAACCACCACCCTGGGTTATGTTGTGTGAAGCACAGGGCCACTCTTGGGACTTCTAGCCAAACAACTGCCAGGACAACACTCCCAGCCATCCTGTCAGCACAGCCAGCCCACCCCACAGGGAAGCAGAGTCAAAGGAAGGAAGCATGGGCATGCTGGGAAGGGGGAGGAGGCAATAGCATGATGGGAGTCGTAGTCACAGCTCTACATCCCCCACCACATGGCCCAGCAAGCTCACACTCACGCTTGCACATCCCACAGAGAGTGGAAAGGCCCATCAAAGATGTCTGACACTGTTGCTGTGTCGTGGGGAGCACAAGGGCATGCTGGGTACTGCACACCAACCAACAGCAGGACACCACTGTCAGCCATCTTGCCATTGCTCTCACACCCACACACACTGAACTCCCCACAAAAGCAAGTAAGTATGGGAATGCTGGGAAGTGGGGTGGAGGCAATAGCATGATGGGAGTCGTAGTCACAGACATAGCTCACCCCCACAACTGTCCCATCAACACCACCCTGAACCATGCTCACATCACAGGGAGTGGAGAAGGACTCACAAGATGGCTGACACTGGCTACTGCTGTGGGGAGCACAAGGCCCTGCTGGCAACTGTGCACCAACAAACAGCAGGACACCACTGACTGACATCCTGAGAGACAACTTCCACTCCTGTAACGCAAGCACGTTCCATGGTGGGATAACTGACTGGCTGGGTGGGTGGGAAGGAGAGGCCGGCTGTCAACCAAACACAACCAATGCAGACCATGTTCACACCCCAAAAATACATAGAAATGCCCAAATAATGCAGGACAATGTGCCACACCAATATCAACCCCTGACTGTGACGACTTAAGACAATGCAATGTACAGGCCCGCACCCAGAGGCACAGTCACAACTGTCATGTGTGTCAACCATTGATGCCTGCAGAAACATAACATACATTGTTTGTGTCTCCCAAAAACAGGTGATGATGGGGACACAGCAGCAGACGCTGAGGAGTCCCAGTCCCAGGCTCAAGAGGATGCGGAGCTCACTGGCGTCGTACTGCCTCTGTCCTCCTCGGACGATGAAGACCAACCTGGCACATCCGGTGCAAGTCAACATGCAGCACCAGCAGGACCACCAGCTGCAGCACCAGCAGGACCACCAGCTGCACCCCTGCACCCACCCTCCAACGACTGTCACCACAAATACCATCCCTGCCGACATGGACAGAACAAGGAGCAACACCAGCACAGGGACCCTGGACCAACCTGGGGCCATGGACACCACCACCACCACCAACCCCCAAGGTGGACCAGGGTTATCTGTGCGTTGCACTGCACACACTGCACATGTCAGCAGGGGTGGTGGGAGGGGTGGGAGACAGAGGTCGCTGCTTGCAGACGTTGCTGGTGTGCATGATGACCCACAACTGGTACGCATAGCTGATGCGTACCAGTCCAGCACCGGAGACCTCAGCCAGGTAGTGGGGCTCCTCAGAGACATGAAACAGCAGCAGGCTGCCCATCATGCCCGCTTGGACTCCCACATGTCCCACGTGGAGTCACACACGTCCCGCATGGACTCACACATGTCCCGCGTGGAGTCCAAGTGGGATGCACTGCATGAGATGACGGCGGTGCACAGGGACATTTTACAATGCCTCCGCCAGATGAACAGCAACCAGTCCACACTTCCCTGTGTGCCAACAACATCTGGTGCCGAACAAACTGCAACTGCCACAGGGAGGGAGGAGGACTCTGGCGGAGAGTCCCCTGCACCGCAGCAGCCTGTACTTGAGGGCCCCCCCCTCCAAGAAGAGGGGTCGTCCGAGGAGGGAAAAGTGAGAGGCCGATGGCCAAGCGCAACTCCCAGGAAGCCTGAACCTGTTCTGGATGTTCGCCTTTGTGCACAGACTGTTCACCCTGTTGACGGCAACACTACTCCCACACATTGCATGGGGAGTACAAGTTGGACCAATGTGTCAGACAACTGTGGCCCCGATACTGGGGATCCTGTCTACCAGGACTTTCAATTCACCTAGGAACTTCGGATTGCAAGATTTATGTACAGCACTACCTATCCTATGCACTATTAACACAAATGTATCACAATAAACACACTAATACACCATACTTGCCTCTGTCGTGATTCCAACGTGGGTGCTGTTATGGGGATGATGAACTGCAAAATTACACTGTGTATGCGAAGTGCAACAGCAAGGACAACACAGGCATGTGAGTAAAGGCAACGTGACACATATGAGGGAGACACACCACCAGGGCTACACAACACATACACACCTAGGCCATCTGACTCATTGCCTACACTGATGTTGCCAGGGAAGACGGTGCAATGTACAGACACCACACCCATTCCCAGTTGTAGTCAAGTAGCCCACAGGTGCAGTAAGCAAATGGCAGTCAAATGTGTGACCACAGACAACGCACATCACAAAGTGAAGCACATGTTTATTACACAGTTGCAACATGTCGTAACCACTACAGATGCAAGGTAATCCCACCTGGCAGCGGGCACACAGTCAACAACTCTAGACGGAAGGAAGTCCATGGGTGTGGCGCACATCACCTGTAGGGACACAACAGCTACCACCCTGGATGTGCAATCACGTCGTCGGTGGACACAGTTGACCAAACGAATCTGAAAGTACCCTGTGAAGGACAGAAATGACACACAGTCAAAAGCAATGGAGTACAGGACAGAACAGCAAAACTCATGCACAATACATGTTACAAGATACCCACCCAGAACCAAGTTAGCATGTCAACACTGTTGGGGAGTACAGCCCACCTGTTAGCACACATCGCAACACACATCCAGTCAAGTAGCCCATGGACACACTCCAACAGCACCAGAGCACCACCCACACATCATGCCAACTCACATCATTGACATGACACCTCAGGATACTCACATTCAGCTAAAGAAGTTGGTGATGAGCTGTGTGCGGACATCACCATCATCATCATCATCATCGTCACTGGCATCGTGGTCCAGGCCAGGATCCTCCACAGGTGGCGGATGTTGGTCATTGTCATCCTGGATGAGAGGCAACTCCTTCCGCACTGCCAGGTTGTGGAGCATGCAGCAGACGATGATAATCTTGCACACTTTCGCAGGGGCATATGGGAGGGACCCTCCGGTCTTGTCCAGGCAGCGGAAGCGGCTCTTCAGGAGACCAAATGTCCGCTCAATCACTCTCCTGGTCCGACCATGTGCCTCATTGTAGCGCATCTGGGCTGGTGTCACAGGGTTCCTGAGGGGTGTCAGCAACCACGGCATGTTGGGTTATCCCGAGTCACCTACGGACAGACAAGTGCACATTAGCTGACTTGGAAAAGTGGGCGGAATACTACAGATCAGATCACACACAATGGCACAAAGTCAGTACACACCGACAAGCCAGGCACGCTGGTTCTGCATCTGTGCCATCATCCTGGGGATGCGACTACTCCTCATCACAAAGGCATCGTGTGCTGAACCAGGGAAACGGGCACACACGTGTGTGATGGTCATGTCTGCAAGACACACCACCAGTGCATTGACCGAGTGGTAGTGCTTGCGGTTCCTGTAGGCCTGCTCCTGGGCCTGTGGTGGTACCAAAGCCACATGTGTCCCATCAATGGAGCCAATGACATGCGGCATCCTCCCCAGGGCATAAAAGTCACTCTTCACGTCAGTGAGTCGTCGCAGTCTAGGGAAATAGATGTACCGGTTCAGGAATAGCAACATTGCCGCCGAAACATCGCGGAGCACACGGCTCAACATGGTCTGTGACATCCCACCAGCAGTCGCCACAGTATGTTGGAAGGTACCGGTGGCAAAGAAGTGTAGGGCTGCCATCACCTTCACCTTGGGGGTCAGCGCTGTAGGATACGGCCGGCCAGGCTGCAAATGTGGGGACAACTGCACTGCCAAATCCTCAATCAGCTGCCTGGTGAAGCGGTACCGTCGGATGCTGTCCCGTTCCACCATCGTTGCCAGGTCTGGGAATGGTCGATGGACAGCAGGAGCCCTGCAGTGCAGAGGAGAAGTAAGCAAGATTGTCAGTCACCCCACATATGCGGCATTGAACACACTCAAGATCCCAACATACATCATTATGAGGCACAACTACATGAAGTGTGCAGTTCCGGAAGGACATGTATGGTACATACATGGCCAACATCTGTCAACACGGTCCAACAGGTGGCATCAATTAGTCCCAGGTTGGCCCATTGGATATCATGAGGCCGTGTCACAGTTCCCATCTCCTGCTGCCGTGTCACAATAACCCCCGCAGTGACATGTGAGGACAGATGTGCCCCAGGCACCACAGCTCAACGACAGGTACATTCCCAGGGACCCTGTATTGCCACATGGACACTGGCATTACATGGAGTATCATGTATACACCACAGCAAAACAACCATGACCCCCACAGGTAGTGGCCCCACTTGCCACGGCAGGACAGACATGGACGTCTGTGACACACACACGCACAACATCAAAGTCCATGCACACACAACCTGGATGTGGAGACTGTCTCCCATTGTGCACATGAAATCAGAGACATTGTAAACACTACATGCACAAAGACTGTGGAGGACCATCACTATTGTGCCACTGGGACACCCTGGCTCAAACATACCGTCCCACATGGGACTCACGGGGTATGTGACATGACATACACATACACCACCGTGAAATGTGACCATGGCACATGCACAGATATGAACAGTTGCACATCACAGTGGTCATGCACACGTAACACCCAGGATCCTGTCCCCATGAACACGTGCACAGCCTGGGGGTGGCTGCCCACAGGTGACACCCACAGGACAACATGTACACCAACATACACACAATAGGAAATGCAGCCTTACATGCCTTATGATAAAGTTTGGACAGGCTGTCATGATGTAGGTGTGCCCCTCACTCCCTGGGAGCTATCTGTGGCTGGCATATGTCCATCTGAGACAGGCATGCTGACATATGCCAGTCACATGTACAGTGATGCGTTGTACTGCAATGGACCGATCGGTGCCCCCGGCCGGCCCATTGCATTCAATGTGTGCGGGTACGCGTTGTACCCCTGTACGCGTTGTACTGCAATGGACCGATCGGTGCCTCCGGCCGGCCCATTGCATTCAATGTGTCGGGTACGCGTTGTACCCCTGTACGCGTTGTACCCCTGATGCAGCGTTGTACTGCAATGGACCGATCGGTGCCTCCGGCCGGCCCATTGCATTCAATGTGTGCAGTGCGCGTTGTACCCCTGTGCAGCGTTGTACCCCTGTATGCAGCGTTGTACTGCAATGGACCGATCGGTGCCTCCGGCCGGCCCATTGCATTCAATGTGTGCGGGTTCGCGTTATACCCCTGTACGCGTTGTACTGCAATGGACCGATCGGTGCCTCCGGCCGGCCCATTGCATTCAATGTGTGCGGGTACGCGTTGTACCCCTGTACGCGTTGTACTGCAATGGACCGATCGGTGCCTCCGGCCAGCCCATTGCATTCAATGTGCTGCGGTGCACGCGTTGTACCCCTGTGCAGCGTTGTACTGCAATGGACCGATCGGTGCCTCCGGCCGGCCCATTGCATTCAATGTGTCGGGTACGCGTTGTACCCCTGTACGCGTTGAACCGCAATGGACCGATCGGTGCCTCCGGCCGGCCCATTGCATTCAATGTGTGCGGTGCACGCGTTGTACCCCTGTACGCGTTGTACTGCAATGGACCGATCGGTGCCTCGGCCGGCCCATTGCATTCAATGTGTGCGGGTACGCGTTGTACCCCTGTACGCGTTGTACTGCAATGGACCGATCGGTGCCTCCGGCCGGCCCATTGCATTCAATGTGTGCGGGTACGCGTTGTACCCTGTACGCGTTGTACCCCTGTACGCGTTGTACTGCAATGGACCGATCGGTGCCTCCGGCCGGCCCATTGCATTCAATGTGTGCGGGTACGCGTTGTACCCCTGTACGCGTTGTACCGCAATGGACCGATCGGTGCGCACCCATTGACAATGGGCTTGCCTGGCAACGGACGCGTTTTCGAATTTTGAACGAGTCGGTTGCTGGAAAATCAGTTGGTCACCCACAACAATGTTGCAAAATCATGTATGTCATGAAGTTGAAGATTTGAAGGATGCTGTGGGCGTGTTTTGGTGCTGCTATTCCATGGATTGGCCAGATTCAGAAGATGCAAACGACTTGGACCTATCACTTTGGACACAAGGGACAGTATCTGCCTCTCCAGCACATATATATTGCTGGCTGTTCCCCTGAGAGCTCACTTGCCTGCACTACATGCTCCAGGACGACATCTGCCACTGCACTGCTGCTGTCTCTGCCCCTCTGGACCCTGCAATGGCACGTACTGTGGAGAGAGCCCCAGCCTTCAGCCTTAAAGAGAACCAGGCCCTGCTGGACAGCCTACTTCCACAGTACAGCAAGCTGTATGGGACACCAGGGGAGCAGGTGAGTGTTCTGTGCACTGCCTTTCTGAATGTGCATTTTGTCTGACTAGCAAGGCTGGAAGTCTGCACGCCACTGGCTAGCAGGCTCACTGAGTAGTTGTCACCCCCCATAGTGTGTAGTGACATGCACTGGACAGGTATGGTGCAGTGACAGTGCATTTGAACAAGGTTTTACTTCCCATGCAATGATACCATGTAGTGACGTCTGGCAAACTGTCCATGGGCAGCTTTGCACTGCCTGTGTACATCATGTGCCCCTGTGATTGAGACATGTATATACAACTGTGTCATGCACGGATATGTTGCATGTGTGGTAATGGCCTTTTCACTTTGTCATCCTGACAGGTTAATGCCCATCGGAAGCAGGAGATCTGGAAGGACATCGTCCGGGCCGTCCGGTCCGTGGGGGTCTACAAGCGCCGGATCCGCAACTGCCAGAAGAGGTGGCAGGACCTTCGGGGCTGGACCCGGAGGATTTCACGGGTCCAGCTGAAGCTGTCGCCTCCTCGCAGGAGGGGCGGAACACGGACCCTGACCCCCCACATGCTCCAGATCCTGGCGGTGGTGTTTCCAGACCTGGATGGGCAGCTGAAGGCCAGACAGCAGCAAGGAGGGGGTGAGTCAAAGACTGCACTGTGAACTCTGTTTTACATGCTTTGTGCCCTCCTCTGGCCTGGTTCAACTGCCACAGTGCAGCAGTCATGTTGTCCAGGAGCCATGTCCCCCTATTGTGCACTGCCCACTGCTCATCTGATACCCAGGTGTGGCCCTTACATTCAGGGAATTGTGTCACTTGGGACTGTGTCCTTGCAGTTTGCTTCACTAAAGGTGGGGGACAGCATCTGTTTCCCTAACTCTGTTGTGGGCATCATGGGTGGGTCCATTGTTCACACAATGCCTGTGTTCGGACATGTAATCTGCGTGTTGCTTTGATATGCGGTCCACTTGCTGAGCTGAGCCACCACATGTGCCTGGGGTATGTGGCACACGCCCATGCAGCGGGTGGGAACAATGTTTGGGCCCCAGGAGTGTGCAGATTACGTGTGTCACACATACATAGCCAGCTATCCACTGTCCAGGGCACATCCCTCATTCATGTGGAGCAGGACAGTCATGCCTACTCCAGGCCATGCAATGCACTCTGTACTCCCACTCCCGTGTATCAGCTGACACATTGTGCACAGTGATTTGACCCCTCAGGTGTCTGCCTCTGTGTCAGTGTGCTGTGGATTAGTTGCCAGGACTGCTGGGGTGTTTCTTGGTAGGGGCTCAGCATGCCCCTGGAGATGTGACCATAGGAGACGATACTTGTGTGTCACATAGGTGTTTGATCAGCTGCCCGTGCAGACTGGGGTATGCGAATGTGAAGTTCAGGCAGCTGTTCCCCATTCACAGCAAATTGTGAGGGGCTCAGGTTCAGAGGGTAGTGTCACAGGTCTCCCATATGTCCAATAGGTATGACCTGGACAGATGAGGGTTAAGATGATGTGTTGTGTGGGGGATGTACATGTGCACTTTTGCAACTCCAGGACTTGCATTCCCCATGACCTACTATTGTGACACAGTGCATAGTGTTGTTGTCTGGCTGCCAAGTCATACATCACTGAGACAGTGATGTATGACTTAGCAGTCATGCCTCTGCCATGGCATGTGTCAACTTATTGGTGGTCCTGCAGGGGAGTGACGTGCTACATGCACACCATTGTGGCGATGGCTATCAGGACATGGGTGCATCATGGTGTCTGTCGCTGGTATGCATCACATGCATTTCCTATTTGACTCTGGGCATCCCTTTCATCCGGAAACCTGTACTGACTCAGTGGCAAGAGCTGTGATGTGTGCATGTCCACATGCCACACCGTGTCCTCTGCACTGTCCAACTACTGTGTACTTGGTGCATGTGTCCACACTGGGGTGTTGCAATCCAACAGACACCAGACAGATGGGTGCAAGGCCATGTGGGATGTGAGTGCCATGCTTGGCATCAGACTGACAATTGGCTTCTCCTGTTCAGTTAGGGCACTTTTAGCAATGTACAACTAATGATGCCAGGGCTTGCTCTGTAATGTGCTGTGCTCACAGTGGTGTGTGCGTTTGGTGCAGGTGACTGATGTCTGTCTGTTTCCCCATTGTTTGCAGATACATCCACGGCCACGGAAGGGGACAGCTCCACGGACCAGGAGGAGCCAGAGAGCCAGACTGGGTCAGCAGCCGAGGAGTGGTCGGAGGGACCCAGTGGCACGGAGGGCGAGGGAGCCACACCGAGGAGTCCTCAGCACCATCCACCTCAGCTGAGGACCAGAGCAACTCGGAGGATGACTCCCTTGTGGAGGCGGGTGTCAGCAGCCACCACACCCCAGCTAGTGTTGCTGTCCCCGCCACCACCAGCACCACCACCGCCCTCCCATCGGCTCCCATTCCCCAGGTCCTTGGAGGCTCCCATGTTCGGGAGCGTGTCTCCTTTGGGCCAGGCACCGCACCCCCTGCCCCTGTGTCCCCTGCTGCCCTGAGTGAGGAGTCTGTGTACCTCCTTCGCCAGCTCCATGTAGGGCAGACAGCCATGCTGAGTGTCCTCCATGCGCACACCGCACTGTTGACTCAGCTGGTGTCGTTCATGGAGGGCATCTCATCGGGCATGTCTGACCTACAGAGGGGCAATAGGTCCATGGACTCCTCCCTGATGGCAGCAGTGTCCCTCCTCAGACAGTCCCTCACCCCTCCTGCCTCTGCTCCATCCACACTCCCCAGCACCTTACCCGTCCCAAGCACACACACACCGGCACAGGCACACACCAGCACACACACGTCCAGCACACAGACACACACGCCACAAACAAAATGCACACGCACGCACAGTCAGGGGACTGAAACCAGACTCACAGGGGATGGGGCCCTGGTACACACACACGCATCCACGGGCACTGCGCAGTCCTCAGTTGCCTCTCCCTCCAAAGCACCCTCCCTTGCCTCACCTGCAACCCCAAAGACCCAGCGCCTCTTCCTCAGTGACCTCGGCCTCTTCCCCTCCGATCCAGCTGCTCCAGCATCCAGGGTGAAGAGGAAGCCCCCCACATGGAGCAGAGTGCCCCTCGCCCCCGGACACCCTCCCCCAGGCGCAGACAGACTGAGGCCCCCACCCGCAAGTCCCCTGGAGTGGTAAGAGCAAGACCCCGCCGCCGCCCTGCAGCTCAAGCACCAGGTCTCCTTCCTCCATCCCTCAGGCCCCCACTCCACAGGTGCCCCCACCACACCCTGCCCCAGGTTCCCCCACCCACAGATATACCATCCCCAAGAGGCTCCGGCCTTCTCCCCTGCCACTTGCTCTCCCGGCACCACACCCCCCGCTGCGCTTGTCTGTGCCACTGATGTGGTGAGGGTGTCCTCCCCTCTGTCCAGCCCACCTTGCCTGTTCCCCATTCTCCTCCCCTGGTGGTAGGCACTGCAGTGGAGTCCACTACCACCCTGTCTGACTTGGGCACTGCAGTGGCGGACCTGTCCACTCCATCTGCAGGGTCCACTGCAGTCGTGCCGGCACCCACAACATCTGAGCCATGCCCCCCAGTTGTGCCGGCACACACCATGTCAGACACCTCCACTGCAGTTGTCAGTGGCTCTCCAGCACCCACCACCCCTTCCCTGCTTCCTCCTGGTGAGCCCTGATTCTGTCCCTGCGGTGCCTGGCCTACCCCCCGGTTGCCCCTCCTAGTGGATTGTCCCTGGTTTTGTGCAGGCATGTGTAGGGTGGCATCTGCCACTGTCACCCACTTGTGACTTTGTTGATGGACTGGCCATTGGCCTTTGTTTATGTTCTACCGGACTTCTACTTTTAATGCCACATATGCTGAATAAAGCAACTTTCTGTTCTCTAGTGCTTTTGCTTCTGATGTACATGATGTTGATGATGCTAACCATGCCCTTGCTGCAGTGATGGTGATATTTGGTCTCATGATAATGAAGTGTTACTGTGCAGGAACCCATGTGGTCCAGGGGGAATGTGTCCTATCCTGTGGTGTATCCATGTCATCCATAGCAGCATCTGAGGGTGTCATGTGTTCAGTATTTGGCAATGGGATTTCCTACTTAGATTGGCAATTTCACATCTGTGGCTTCCACCCCTGCACATCTGTTGTGCCTGCCATTGTTTAATTCGTCTACTTCCCTGACCGTGTGGCCATCTCCAGTGGACATGCAGGTTTGGGCATCAATGGGGAAGGACTCATCTGTGTTGTCAGTGCAACATTGCTATACAAGTGTGTTGGATCTGTGCTGATGATTCCGTTGGCACTTTCATGACCAGGCTGATGTGACGGGAGCCCTCATTTGGTGCTAATTGTTGATTGTGTGACCAAGTGCTCAGCTGACATGATGGGGCCCTACTGAGGCAACATATGGCACAGCTTTCCTCACACAGGAGTGGAGTCCCCTCATGGCAGTGTGTACTCCTGTGACATTGCCTGCGCCCAAGGTGTGTGTTGTATGTGCATGTCTGTGTGTTCACTTCCGTTTAGCTGTGCATGCTGTGATCCCTAGTGTTGTACCTGTTTGTGATGCTAGCTGAGTTGAGCTAAGTTCCCCAAAGTCTTCTCCCTGGGTTCTCTGTGATGTGGGTGCATGGCACATTACTGGTCATCAGGGTGTCACCCATAGGTGTGTTTGCTGTCAGGGCTGAGTTTGTGTGCAGACGCAGATGGGTCACAGTCAGGTTTCCCCTTGGCACTTGTTGTTTGCCCCTGTCATGTGATTTCCAGTTTGTGTTATCTTTCAGTGATTGTGACACGTTGTGTGTGTGACTGCTGGCACTCCTCAGGGTCCGGGCTGCAATGTTGGTTGTTGTCTATGTGTGTTCTTTGTGGGTGACCTTGGCTTCTTCATTGGTGTGTGACTGTGGCTGGGATCCCATTGGTTGGTGTGGTATTGCCGTCATGTCCATGTACAGCGTAGTGTGCAGTGTGTCAGACATTCAGGAGTCTTGTTGAGTGTCCATGTGTGATGTGTTTCTGCACCTTGGTTCCCACCCACCACCCTGGAATAGTCATGGGTGCATGTGCAATGTCACCAGTGCATGTGTGCTTCACTGCTGCACATTGTTGGAGGTCGAGGGGTGTGGTGTTGAGTGTGTGCAGATGAGAGTTGTTGCCCGGCTAGGCCCCTGCCTCCATGTTGGCCTTGGCTTACTGGCCATGCTGTTTGATTTGTGCTTGTGTAGGTGTGATGGTAGTTAGTTGCTCAGTACACATGACTGTGGTTCACAGTGTGAACCACATTTAGCTTTGTCATCACAGTGGGATTGTAATGCAGCCCAGGGTCACCACATTGTGGGGGCCCTGGGGGTGGTGCTGTGGTGTGTCTGTGTCTTGCTGTGTCAGTTGCTGTCCCTACGTGCCTGTGTGACATGTGTGATTTGTGCTCCCTCTCATCTGACAATGCCTGCTTGCCCACATAGGGGATTTGGATCCATGAGTTACCTTTGTGTGGCACTGTATGCACATCTGTATGATTGGTATTCAGGTCTCCTCATGTGTTGTGTGGTTGCCTGGGGACACTGGCACCCCCCCTCACCTGTTGTGTATGATGTGCAGTGTGGGTCTGCCTGTTTGTGTTTGTGCATCTGCACCACTGCATTGGCATATCTTGGGTGTGCCATTGGCTGTATGTAGTTTGGTGGGTTTCCCCTGCTGTCCCTGGGACTCCTAGGTCATCGGTCAGCACAATGATCATGGTTTGTGTGTCCCATTGCTGCCATGGTATGGTATCTGTTCACCTCACATCTGCAGTCTCCACAGGCTATCTGCATGTGTGTGCCCATTGGTGCAAATATGTGGGTCTGCATTCTGATGGTCACTTCTGTCATTGTGTCATTGATGATTGTTGACGGTGTCAGCCCCCATGGGTGTTGTTTGTCTGCACATGGCCAAAGGTATGTCTTATTTGCACTGCAGGATTTGGCTCCCCCAATTTATGTTGCAATGGGACACATACACTACTTTGCCACTGATGTGTTTGTTGTTCTGTGACCAGGAATCATCCATGCAGTTTGGCAGTTGCACCTCTTTCTTTGTCAACACTTACCTTTTGGTCACTGTGATGATGGGGGTTTGGACCCCATTGCCACAATGTTCAAAATGTGCTTCAGCTATGGACCCCACACTTACATTTTGGTCACTGTGATGATGGGGGTTTGGACCCCATTGCCACAATGTTCAAAATGTGCTTCAGATATGGACCCCACACTTACCTTTTGGTCACTGTGATGATGGGGGTTTGGACCCCATTGCCACAATGTTCAAAATGTGCTTCAGCTATGGACCCCACACTTACCTTTTGGTCACTGTGATGATGGGGGTTTGGACCCCATTGCCACAATGTTCAAAATGTGCTTCAGCTATGGACCCCACACTTACATTTTGGTCACTGTGATGATGGGGGTTTGGACCCCATTGCCACAATGTTCAAAATGTGCTTCAGCTATGGACCCCACACTTACATTTTGGTCACTGTGATGATGGGGGTTTGGACCCCATTGCCACAATTTTCAAAATGTGCTTCAGCTATGGACCCCACACTTACATTTTGGTCACTGTGATGATGGGGGTTTGGACCCCATTGCCACAATGTTCAAAATGTGCTTCAGCTATGGACCCCACACTTACATTTTGGTCACTGTGATGATGGGGGTTTGGACCCCATTGCCACAATGTTCAAAATGTGCTTCAGCTATGGACCCCACACTTACATTTTGGTCACTGTGATGATGGGGGTTTGGACCCCATTGCCACAATGGTCATGGCCTGCTTGCATTGTGGGTGCCACACACATATATGTGTGGCACATGTGCTAGGGGGTCACATTGTATGTTCAAAGTCATGTTCGGTGTTGTAGGCATTTGACACAGTATACACACGCTTGTCATGGTGTTGGGGGATGTCTTCTTCTTGCATTCCCTAGGTTGTGGTGTGCTGGTTGTGTCATGCATTGTCCATTCTATGAGTGGGGGTGGTAGTAGTGGTAGGCATCCAGCCCCCTGGCTAAGGGTGGTAGTAGTGGTAGGCATCCTGCCCCCCTGGGTGAGGGTGGTAGTGGTGGTAGGCATCCAGCCCCCCTGGCTAAGGGTGGTAGTAGTGGTAGGCATCCTGCCCCCCTGGGTGAGGGTGGTAGTGGTGGTAGGCATCCAGCCCCCCTGGCTAAGGGTGGTAGTAGTGGTAGGCATCCTGCCCACCCTGGGTAAGGGTGGTAGTAGTGGTAGGCATCCTGCCCCCTGGGTAAGGGTGGTAGTAGTGGTAGGCATCTCTGCCTCCCTGGGTAAGGGTGGTAGTAGTGGTAGGCATCCTGCCCACCCTGGGTGAGGGTGGTAGTAGTGGTAGGCATCCAGCCCCCCTGGCTAAGGGTGGTGGTAGGCATCCAGCCCCCCTGGGTGAGGGTGGTAGTAGTGGTAGGCATCCTGCCCCCCTGGGTAAGGGTGGTAGTAGTGGTAGGCATCCTGCCCCCCGGCTAAGGGTGGTAGTAGTGGTAGGCATCCTGCCCCCCTGGGTAAGGGTGGTAGTAGTGGTAGGCATCCTGCCCACCCTGGGTAAGGGTGGTAGTAGTGGTGGGCATCCTGCCCCCCCTGGGTAAGGGTGGTAGTGGTGGTAGGCATCCAGCCCCCCCTGGCTAAGGGTGGTAGTAGTGGTAGGCATCCTGCCCACCCTGGGTGAGGGTGGTAGTGGTGGTAGGCATCCAGCCCCCCCTGGCTAAGGGTGGTAGTAGTGGTAGGCATCCTGCCCCCCCCGGGTGAGGGTGGTAGTGGTGGTAGGCATCCAGCCCCCCCTGGCTAAGGGTGGTAGTAGTGGTAGGCATCCTGCCCCCCTGGGTAAGGGTGGTAGTAGTGGTAGGCATCTCTGCCCCCCCTGGGTAAGGGTGGTAGTAGTGGTAGGCATCCTGCCCACCCTGGGTGAGGGTGGTAGTAGTGGTAGGCATCCAGCCCCCCCTGGCTCAGGGTGGTAGTAGTGGTAGGCATCCAGCCCCCCCTGGCTAAGGGTGGTAGTGGTGGTAGGCATCCAGCCCCCCCTGGCTAAGGGTGGTAGTAGTGGTAGGCATCCAGCCCCCCTGGGTAGGGGTGGTGGTGCGCATTCAGGCCCCTGTGTGCATATGTGGCATTGGTGATGGGCATCCCGCCCCTATGGTGCTGCTGTTGCTGGTGTAAGTATATTCTGCATCCCTCTGTGTGTGTGTGATGTGTCGTGTACGTGTTGTATGTGTTTTGTGGTTGGTGTCTGGCTTACCTTCTGCGCCGTACGCGTCCGTGCCTGTTCCGGTAGTAAATGTAAAATATTGGTATGATCGGGACGAAGGGATTCATGGTTGGTTCGTGTCGTTCGTCCTTCTCGTTGCTTCGCGTTGTCCTCGTCGCTTCGCCTCGTCCTCGTCGCTTCGCGTCGTCCTCGTCGCTGCCGTGTTTGTCTCGGAGCCGTGGATCGTGTTGTGTCGCGAATCGGAGCTTATGTGCGCCTCTCCCGGATGCTTTGACGTGCGTAGCGACGGGTTCGGCGCGTACGGAAAGCGCATCGTACTCGTTCGGCCGGACGGAGCTGCATTTTCCCTTCCGTGCGACTCGATTCAGCGTTTCCGGATTCGCCTCGGTCGGGGAACAGGACCTGGTTTGGGTGAGTACGGCTCGGCCGGATTCTTTGCTGTTGTGCGCATCGTACTTACTCGTTCGGTGTGCTGTACGGATCGGTCGGGAAACAGGCTTTCGCATGGCTTTTTTCCCGACCGAATGGTGTTGGGTACGCCTCCGACCGAGATCGGAATCGACCCCTTAGTGTTAAAAGAGGAGTCAGGAAATATCAGACTTCTAGCAGTAGTTCCCAGCAACAACGGAAAACGGGCAAGTGCCCTAATGTACCAGTTATCAGGAGAGGAGTCAAGAAATAACAAACTTCTGGCAGTAGTCCCCAGTCCAACATGATAAAAATGGATTGCAGAGATGACAAATCAATTGAAACGTAGTTACCCAGTCTCAGGACCGTGACGGTGATGATAAGGGGAAAAGGGTAGGTGGCCCGTGAAAGTGATTACAGGTGAGGGGGCCCCTTCCTTTCCTTCTGAAATAAAGAAAAAATAGAACACATGTTAAAATCACAAGTGGTCCAAAACAATCAATAAAATATCAAAAGGTTAAAAACTAGACAAATAAATACGATCAAATGCACACAAGGAGTAAGAAAGCTGTAAAAACAGAATATACTAACTCAACTGGCAGCACACTCAGTTATCTTTGAGATGGATAGCCATTTCTTCGTCAAAATTCAGCCCACCAGGTGTCTTCGTTTGAAACTGCACAATCAGTTTGGACTCTCTTTGTCTGAGTTTTAACACCCTGTTCCCTCCCCTGGAATTACCTACAATCTGTTCCAGGATGAAGAATTTAAGCAAAGACGAGTTGGAATAATGTTTCTCTTGGAAATGGCGTGCTACAGGGTATTTTACATCAAAATTGGTAATGGCCCTGCTATGTTCCAGGACACCCTTTTTTGCCATGTGTGTTGTACTGCCAATATACCAGAGTTTACATGGACATTCTATAGCATAAATGGCAAAGGTGGTACTACATGTAAGAAACTGGTCAATAGTTTTGTTAATCCCATTATATGTGACCCTGTTTCGGTAACTGCTGTTTTTACATGCTTTGCAGTGCCCGCATGGAAAGAAACCCTTAAGACCATGGTCATGCCTACTGGGGTATATAGTGATGTCACTATGTACTAGCAAGTCCCTGATATTCCTACCCCTCCTGTATGTGATGTTGGGTCTGGTTGGAATGCTCTCCCCAATTGTACTATCATGTTTGAGGATGTCCCAGTTCTTTGCAAAAATGCGTTTGATGTTACTGGAGTCAGAGTTAAAGGTCATGATCATCCTCGGGCAGTTGTCTGCCGTATCACTGGGTTCAATGATGTTATCAGAGATGGTTACAGTTCTGCTGACCCCATCTACCCTCTCTTTAGCTCTGCGTAATACCCAGGAGGGATAACCTCTAGTTTTAAACCGTTCCAACATGATCATGCTCTCTCTCTGGTACGCATCTTCTGTATTGCAGTTTCTTTTTGCCCTCAGCAGCTCCCCATAGGGAATACTCCATTTGAGTGTCTCTGGGTGGCTACTGAGGGCATGCAGAATGCTATTACCCGCGGTGGATTTCCTAAACAGGGCCGTCTGAATCTGATTATTGACGATTTCAAGCCTGACATCTAAATATTCTGCCTTGGACTTACTGATGGTACCTGAGAGGATGATGTCATATTCATTGTTGTTGAGTGCCTTGATGAATTCATTGGCCATCAATTCCGATCCTCTCCAAACAATGAATAAATCATCAATGTATCTCCTCCACACTGCTACATGTTCAAGATACTCGGCTAGGTGTGGGTTGGTGGTCAGAGTCCCCTCCCAGTGACCCATAAACAAATTCGCAAAACTGGGAGCGAAACAAGAACCCATCGCAGTGCCGGTCACCTGTCTGTAAAGGGCCCCATTAAACATGAAGATATTGTTAGTGAGACAATAGTCTATCATCTCCAATATCATGAGACTGTGTTCATGAAATCTTGCCGGTCTGGTCTTCAAAAATTGGCTACAGGCATCCAGGCCCTGCCTGTGGTCAATAATGGTATACAACGAGTGTACATCAAGAGTAATCAAGAGGAGATCCTGTTCCCACTGTAAATCCTGGATTTTATTCAAAAAATCCTTGGTGTCCCTCACATAGCTCGATAAAGAGACAACAAAATCTCTGAGAAAGTGATCCACATATTTTGAGATATGTTCCCCTACACTACCCTTCGAAGACACAATGGGACGCCCCGGTGGATTGGTGGGGTCTTTGTGTAACTTGGGTAAAAGGTAAAGGACCGGGAGTACTGGATGATCATTTTTTAAGTAGCAGTACTCCTCCCATTCAAGGATCCCTTTGTCTTTCCATATGGTCAGTTTGTCCCATATGTCAGTGATGCTGTTATTGTAGGTTTCTGTGTCGGTAGGAAGGTAGAAATCAGTGTTACCCAGTTGTTTCATGGCTTCAGAAATGTATTGTGACCTGTCTAAAATGACCACATTCCCACCCTTGTCAGCAGGGCGGATGACAATCTTGTCATCCTCAGTGAGAGATTTCAGCGCCTGTCTCTGCTGATATGTGAGATTATTGTTATTACCCCTGGGATATCCTTCCTTGATTCTATATCTGCAGAGGGCTTTGCTGACACAATCCTGAAAAGTGTCTATGTTGTCGTGTGGTAAATTAGGTACGAAAGTGGATCTGGGTCTGAAATCAGTGCATGCAGATGCATCAGTGATAACACCGAGCAACTCCAGTGCTTGTGTGTTACTGATATCCGAAGTGCAATCCGTGTTTTCCTGATCTAGTTGTACCATGGTGATCAGTGTATCTATGTCACCTATGTTGAGATTGTTCTGTTCATGAGAACTGAGATTTCTCTTACTCCCATTTTTATCGCCTAACCGTTTAAGTTTGTGCCGTTTTTTTAATTTTAATTTCCTCACGAATTTAAAGAGATCAATTCTGGCATCAGTATAATTACAAGGAAATGAAGGGCAAAAAGAAAGTCCCAGACATAAAATTTGTTTTTCAATGTCTGTCATGGGTTTGCTAGAAAGATTAATAACAGTTTTATTCACCATTTCTTGATCCATTAGTATGTCTTCATGGAGCGTGTCCTTCTGTTTCCCACGTTGCCCCTTCCTCTGCCTCTTCTGCCATCGTTGCTTGATTCGTTTTCTTCTGTTACGGCGTTTCCTCGTCCTCTGCCTCTTCCTCGACCCCTCTGGCCCCGTGTCTTTGGCGTTGGGGTGTCTCGCACTGTTTGTTTGCTCCGGCGTAATTGCCGGTATTCGTCTAAAAAAGTAATTTGACGAGTATTGCGTTCTTCTATTGGGATGTTTTCCACCGAAATGTCTGATTCAGTCTCACTGACTGATGAGGCTATCAATGGGATGTTCTCCGTTGTTGCTGGGGACTACTGCTAGAAGTCTGATATTTCCTGACTCCTCTTTTAACACTATGTATTTTATTGGGCACTGGCCCGTTATCCAATTTTCTTACCATGTTGGCAATTCACTGTTGCCTTCGGCATATGGGGTTGGTCGCTGCCAGTTACGTTTACCACCCTTTCTGTCTCATTAGGGCATTTGTCCAGTACAGGAGCAGATTTTTTCCCCTTGGGGTTGTATTTTACAACACTCCAACCTGCAGGCTGATATTTACTTTGTATTCGATATTGGATACATTTGGCCAGCATTGCTCTCTCTTTTTTTCAGCAGTAGATACGCACTTTGATACAGTTCCCCATAGTATGCACTGGATGTTGGAGTCCATTAACACTTTTGTTGCAGTCAGGCATTGCGGACACGTCACCCCTGTCTCGCATTCTGTCTCATCGGGGCACTTGCCCAACTTAGGAGTGTTTTACTGGGTATTGTATTGTATTTTATTTTCATTTTCATCATTCTTTTTTCACTTGGAGATAACGTTTTTAACATCATGAGCAGCAGGCTGCCAGTAATACAGTATTTGTATAATTCCATCCATTGCATGAATGCATTTCTGTACAGTCCAGAACAGCAGGGGCACTAGTACACGTTATACATGATGATTTGTGTTTTCGTGTTTGTGTTTACCGTTCCAATATGTCTGCCATTTATTTCGAATGATTGAGATATGCAGTAGTCCTATGTTTGTGTTTATGACTTCATTGAATGCTTTATTAGTCACCCACTGCTTGTGCACGTTTCACGTGTTCAAGGGGTTGTTGCCCAGAAACGCGTTGTGAATAAACAACTTGTGGATATACTATCACGGAGTTCCTCGTTTACTGAGAGCGTGCATATTTGTGGTTTTGACGATAGTGACATTACTGGCTTGCTCCGCCGGGGAGCACGCCACTTCTCACGGGTCCATCGCAGTCGGAAGGAGCATTTTCTTGGGATATATACATATATATATATATATATATATATATATGTATATATATATATATATATATATATATGTTATAACATTACAGTTACATTTAATAAAACATATTAAATTATAATATAAATGGAAGATATTAGTTTAATATTTTTTAATTATATATATGTAACTAAATATATATATTAATATATGTGTGTTTTATTTTGTGAATAACTATAATAGTAATATTTATTTTAAAATGAATTAAATATATTTAATTATTATTATATTACTTTTAATATATTTAATGTTTAATATTAATATATAATTAAAAAAATGATATTTTGTACAATGATATTTTTATTTTGATATTTTTGTCATTTACATTATAAATATAGGATGATGATATTTTTGACATTGATATTTCTGTCACTATATTTTTGGAGGATGATATTTTAAGCTTCGATATTTTGTCAGGAAACCTATGGGCGACATGGAAAGCCACCATCAGAGGATATGCCAAAGGTTTTATAATACACAAAGAAAAAGAGAGATTGCAGCGAATAACCCTGCTGGAGGCTCAGGCGCTGCACTTAGAAGCGCAGCTTCCGTATGATCCTCAGGGCGAGGTCTCTCGTCAACTCGCAGTAGCCTGTGCCAAGATACAACAGATATTGTTGGAAAAGGCGTGCCACATTTGGCGCACCTCTACATCAAGGGTCTACAAACATGGGGACAAGAACGGCAAGCTATTTTACTGGCTCGCCACTAGAACTCTGGTATCCCGCACAACCCCTGAAATCCTAGACGCCAAAGGCACTTCACTCCATGCTCCATAGTGCAAACCTTTGCTGACTACTATCGACTGCTGTATGCGGCTGTCCTAAGGCTAGATGTTGAGAGAACCTCCCAGCTCCTGGATGAAATCTCCCTACCGATGGTGTCTCCGACCCTACGAGGTGAGTTAGATCAACCGATCACATTGGCCTAATTAGATAGGGGCTTTCATCTCTGATCTATCTGCTGGGAAAACACCCAGCCATGACGGCTACCCTACTGAGTTTCATGGTGCATAGAGAGATATACTCTTCCCGCGTTTACTCACGTTGTATAATGAAACCACTACATTGGGCAATTTTCCTCTGGAACTTGATATGGTCACCATTGTGGCCATCTCCAAACCAGGCCCTGCACTGAACACCTGTGTTGCATACCTACCGATGCGGCTTTATGCCGACAAGGTACATGAGGCACTGTCTCAGAAGAGTGCATGTCGCTTTGGAACATCAACACCTCCTGGCATCTCCCAGTGCCTTGTTACTAGTCTACTTCGTAAAGGCCTTCGACACAGTGGACTGGTCCTTGCTGTTCCAGGTCCTTCATAGATTGGGTCTGGGCCCCCTCTTCTGAGGGTTTGTTAAGTAATTGTACTCTGAGCCCCCTGCATGGATACAAATCAACTGCATGGTCTCTGAACCCTTTCCCATCTGTAGAGGAACGAGGCAAGGCTGTCACCTCTCCCCCCTTCTTTCCACCCTAAATATTCAGGCCCTGGTGAGACTGATCCGCTGTGACACATAGGTTCAAGGCTGGCCTTTAGCCTCCGGGTTAAGCATGCTACGTTGGTATTGGTCTGCTCCACTCTTGTCTGGAGTGTGTCGACTTGCAAGCATCTAATTCGGTGCGACGCCTGAATTTCCTGTACCTGGGAATCCCTATTCCTCTTCTTCCGGACTTGGACTGGAGACTTAACTTCACATCATTGGTTCAGAAAGCAAAAGACGATTTCAAAAGTTGGGGCCCCTTTCATTTAATGTTATGGGTAGGGTCTCACTATACAAATGATGATTCTACTGCGATTTTTGAATCTCTTTCAAAACTACCCGTGAGCTGTGCTTCGTTGGTGGTTCAACGAGATGGACTCCTTCATAAAAACATACCTCTGGCATACCTCTAGACCACGAATTGCCCTAGCCAAATGCCAACAAACAATGTACAACAGGGGCCTTGGCATGCCCAGTCTTTAATTGTATTACCTAGCAGTCCAGACCATAGTCATTAACGACTGGTTTTAACTGGGGCTGGTCAGACCCGGTGTATGTGGTCGAGTTGAACATGATGGGATTTGAAGCTGTGCTTTGGATGCTCTATGGCGCCCCCTTTCCCTATACCTCACCTGAGGTAACCCAGGTGGTACTTCTTGGCTGGCGTACAGCTCTTAGATACGCGGGCTGGGATTCCAAACTCACGATGCAAATCCTCTTATGAAGAGGGACCTGGCTGTGTGAAACAGCCGGCCTAAAGGGCTATAATCACTGGGACTCTATGGGTATCTCTCCACTAGGGGAGGTGTGGCTGAGTGGACGTATAGGCTCCTTTCCAGAGCTACAATCAAACTATGCTTCATTGTCCACAGAGTTTCACAAATACCTTCAACTGCGTCATGCACCGAGAGTGCACATTTGCCTGGGTACATAACACCCCTAGCATAGTCCTTTAGAGGCTAAACTCTTGATGGGCGCGCTGGTTAAAGGAGGGACTTCCCAAATGTATTGCTCCCTAATCATTAACGCCCCTGACAAATTTGCACCATTTCGAACCCAATGGGAGAGGTGGGTCGGGTCCTTAGAGGAAGAAGAGCGGTGCGACACTGGGATGGCCCATCACACCATAACCATTTCATCCAAGTTAAGATTAGTGCAAGTGTACTACCTTCACTGTGACTACCTCACCCCCACTCACCTGCACTGCGCACGCCTCCTCTCGACTCCCACGTATTTTAGATGTCCCTACTCTTCTGCAGACTTATACCATATGATGTGGACATGCCACCTGATCTCTAGCTTCTGGGGTGAAGTGGTCTAAATGCTCTCAGATATACTGGGGTGAGAAGTGGAATTATCCCCCCAAATAGCTTTATTTGGGATCTTCGAAGGAATAGGGGGCACAAGAGCTGAACTAGCACTGATCAGGGTAGCCAAAAGAGACATTGCCCGGCAATGAAAATCACCCACACCACCCTCATTGACTCAAGGGTGCCGAGGCATGAACTGGTGTGCACAGCAGGAGAAGCCGGTGTTTGAAGCCCGAGGCTGTCCTAACAAACATGCCAAGATCTGAAGCAAATGGTGGGACCTTTTTGGACTGGGTAACCCACAGTAACGCTGATCGCACTTTCCTGCAGGAGGGCTCTGTTATTGCTATGTTTTGGTGCGAGGACCAATCTGCAAATGGAAATGTATTCTACCGTGGCTACGTGTGGGACTTTTTTGTTTTGTGCAAAACGTAATAAATTTGCTTAGCAAAAAAATATATGGTATGCGTTTCTAAAAACACTTCGTGATCAGAATCACTGATACAAGAGTAACATCATATTTAGGATAGGTTTTGTGAATGAGAGAGATTAGCCAGCTAAACTTTTGCAAAGTGTAATGGTCAGCGTTCCTGTGTTTGCCGTTCCTCTAGCCGGAACCTGTACCCACGTCATCCGCGGGCCAGGCGTGGCCTGCGGGGTTCAATAAAAGGGAAGAGCCCACTCGTGGGCGGTCTTCCGGCACCAGTAAACCAAGTGTGTGTGTGTGCATATTATTAGCTGGTCCTTATATTTAGTAATAGGCCTCACCTCGACTGCAGAGTAAACAAGGTCACCACATTGGCGATGAGGGGGGCCGTGACCCTCGCTGTATCCTGTTGCCCGTGGAAGCCCAGCTGCTACAGCGCACGACGTGCCCGGTGCATGAGGAGCTGCGACCGCTATGTCGCCCGAAGAGCGGGTGGTGCGAGACAGAGCCCGGCGGGTGAGTGCTGCCCCGCTGTGTGCCCCAAGTGTCCCGAGGTTCGAGGACGATGCTTCGACGACCCCCGACACCCGCTCCTGTCCTGGCGTGCTGCCCTGTTCCTCGCAGCTGCTGCTTTGATCACAGCTCGAGCGTGGTCTCCGTGGGAGGGGCTCCTCCGCGTGACGGCTGCAAGGAAAGACGAGACCTGTTGGCGCGTACGCGCGAAGAGCGTGTTCTGGCGCCCAGCGCGGGCCAGTGGTGCGCGCAGGCCCCAGGAAGAGAGGGGTGCCATCACCGAAGGGTCCAGTATCTAGTGAAAGGCCCAGAGGGTGAAAGGAGCCCAGTGACAACTACAGTTAAAGTAGATGGCTGCTCAAGGCATTGCAGCAGAAGTCTGGGCTGGACAGTCCTCCTTCAAAGTCAAAAGAGGCACTACCAACCACCCCAGGTGCAGGAGGGAGGAAAGGAAAAAAAAAATAAAAAGAGAAGAAAATCAGCGAAGCGCAGAAGCACTTCCACCACACCACACAAAGAGCCAGAGAAAGAGGCATTGGCACAGAGAGTCTGACCACAGGCCACTACCACAGTGAGAGGGGCCGCGCACAGAAGAGTGTGAGGAAAGGCACTTACCCACAGGAAAATGGGGGATGAAGACCAACCGCCGGCCCCACCCAGATTGCCGGTCCAACACGCACTTACCGGGGTACTACCACCCTTCAGTGAACTGGAAGACCCGGCCACAGCGTCCCTGAGGTGGAAAATCTGGATTGAACGCCTGAATAACTACTTCGTTGCCACGAGGGAGACCGATGGGGCCGTGAAAAGGTCGTTACTTCTCCACTATGCCGGTGACGAAATATTTAAACTGTTCAAACATCTGCCAAACACAGGCATTGCCACGGATTACGACGCTGCGGTGGCGGCATTAGATGCGCACTTCGACCCCCAGCTCAACCCAGATTTCAAACGCTTCAAATTGCGCCAAGCGCGCCAAAGGGAGGGGGAGTCCATTGATACGTTCTACGCCCGCCTGCGTGAACTGGCCAGCACGGAGGATGATTAGCCAAAGGAGATAAGGGCCCAGATCATCCAAGGGTGCTGAGACAAGACACTCAGAGGCCTCATCCTGCGCCAGCCAAAGATCGCCCTGGAAGACATACTTATACTCGCGAGGACCCACGATCTATCAGTGGCCAGGGCCAACGAGATGGACAAGGCCCTCACCAAGCCGCAAGGAAGACCGGAGACCATTAAGATGGAGCGGGCGGACGCCCTCCGAACGAAATCACGAAATGACACACACAGGAAGGCAAGGCCCGAAGCGCCCAAGACACGGTGCGGGTACTGTGGGCATGAACCACACACAGCGAAGGACTGCCCTGCGCAAGGCAAAACCTGTGCCAACTGTGGGATCCCCAACCACTTTGCTGCAGTGTGCAGGAGACGGAACCGAGGCCGCGACACCCAAGGACAAAAGCCACCATCACGGACGGTCCGACAACTATCCCTAGCTGACTCAGTGCAGAAGGAGGAGCCACAAAGGACAAGTCGGAGGTACCAAGAACTCGAAGACTCATCCATGGTAGAGGATGAAGGGGAAACTTACCTGATCTCGTTCGCACAAGAGCTCAAGCGGCGCCGAAGGCCACAACCCACCTGCACGGTCAAGATCGCAGGCACAGAAGTAAAGGCGATCATCGATACAGGAGCATCGGTGAACGTGATGGGCCTCCAGCAATATCGACACCTCCGACCTCGTCCGCCAGTCACCCCGTCCCGGACCAAGATATTCGCCTATGGGAGCCACACCCCTCTGCCACTGAGAGGAAAGATATCCGTCCCGATCAGGTGAAGCGACCAGGAGGTCACAGCCATCATTCACGTCATAGACCGTGAAGCAGATGCCCTATTAAGCAGCCACACGGCGGAGGACCTGGGTCTGGTTTCCTTTGCCAGGAGTGTTCAAGCCCATCAGGTTGATGAATTACTCGACCAATTCCCGGAACTCTTCCGAGGACTCGGACACATCAAGTGTGACCCCATCAAGCTGCACATCGACAAGTCCGTCACCCCAGTCGCGCTGCGACACAGACGAGTCCCCTTCCACCTGAGGCCGTTGGTGGAGAGAGAACTAGAGGTCCTTGAAAAACAAGGAGTGATTGAGAAAAAAGTCTCGGGACCAACATCCTGGGTATCCCCGATGGTGATCGCGGAAAAGCCCAAACAGCCAGGGGCCATACGCCTATGCATCGACATGAGGCTGCCCAATCGGGCTATCAAAAGAGAGCGCCATCTTACACCAACTATGGATGATATAATTGCGGACGTCAACGGGTCAAGGTGGTTCTCGAAAATCGATCTGAACGCAGGTTACCATCAGCTGCTGTTAGCGGAAGAAAGCCGCTACATTACGACATTCAGCACTCACCTGGGGCTACGTCGCTACAAGTGCCTGAACTTCGGAATATCCTCGGCGGCAGAGGTATTCCAGAACACAATCCGTGAGATGCTGTCAGGGCTACCAGGAGTGACAAATGTCAGTGATGACATCCTGATCCACTCTGCCACTGCGGCGGACCATCACAAACACTTGAGAAGCACGCTGAGGCGTCTCAGCAAACATGGGGTGACGCTCCACAGAGAAAAGTGTCTCTTCTTCCAACCTTCTCTAGAATTCTTCGGGTATGTGTTCAATCAGGAGGGCATTCAAGTGGATCCGAAGAAGTCGCATGCCATCAGAAACGCTCCAGCTCCAACGACACCTACTGAAGTGAGGAGTTTCCTAGGCATGGCTACTTATTGCGGGAGATTCATCCCCGATCTAGCGACCCGTGCTGAACCGTTGAGAGCCCTCACGAGAACAAATACCAAGTGGCAGTGGGGACAGCAGGAAGAGGAGGCATTCCAGAGCATCAAAGACGCGCTCCTGGGAGAGATCACCCTCGCATACTTCGATCCAGCGAAGCGGACGGAACTACTAGTGGATGCCATTCCGGTGGGACTAGGAGCGGTGCTAGCCCAGGAACAGGAGCCAGGCAGGTGGGCCACGTTATCGTTTGCCAGCAAGTCACTAACCCCCACTGAAGCAAGGTACGCCCAGATCGAGCGAGAGGCCCTCGCTATAAAGTGGGCCTGTAATCATTTTCACCTGTACCTGACGGGCCAGCCGTTCACTGTGGTCACCGACCACCAGCCTTTGCTTCCCCTCTTCAAGGGATCAGCCCCTCATCCACCTCCCCAGATTGAGCGATGGGCTGTACAACTCCAGCCATACCAAATGGAAGTTGTGTACAGACCAGGGGCGAAGAATCCCGTGGACTTTCTGTCCCGACACCCAGCACCACAGGAAGAGGTGGGCGACCTCGAAGGGTCGGAACAGTATATTAACGTGATCTCTGCGGCGGCATGTCCCCAGGCCATGACACTTGAGAAAATCAAGGAAGCCGCTGAGAAAGACCTCATATACACCCGGACCCTCCAGGCGGTCCAAGAAGGGTCATGGAGGAACTTCCTTCAGCAGACCAATGCCTGGGCACCAGAGGACCGAGAAGGGCTGACGAAGGTATGGAGGGTGAGGAGCGAGCTGAGCGCCACGGAAGACGGGATATTACTGAGAGGTTCGAGGCTAGTGATACCACAAGCGCTGAAACACCGAGCAACTCAACTGGCCCATGGAGGCCACCAAGGCGCAACCAAAATGAAGGCACGAATGAGGGAGAAGGTCTAGTTCCCCGAACTGGAGGAAATGGTCGAAGACCTATTTCTCCGTTGCCTGTCCTGCCAACTAACTAGCGCTCCCGAGAAGCCGACCCCGGAGATCACAGAAGAGGCCTGCACCCTCCCATGGTCGAAGGTGAGCATCGACTTTGGGAGTTTCCCTGGAGGGAAACACACGCTCGTCCTTGAGGATGCATTCTCGAAATATCCGATAGTAGAACCAGTCGTGTCGACCGCCTTCGCCCATGTGGCCCCTATCCTAGAGAGAGTGTTTGCCACGTTTGGATTTCCCCTGGAGATCCGGAGCGACAATGGGCCCCCGTTCCACGGGGTTGAGTTTGCTACCTTCCTGCGTCAGCGAGGGATCCGCCACCGGCGCGTCACGCCTCAATGGCCCCAGGCCAACGGAGACGTTGAACGTTTCATGCGGACTTTAAACAAAATGCTACGCATCGCCACGGTGGAGCAAGCGGATCCCGAGCAGCGTCTCCACGAGTTCCTCAGGGAGTACAGGAGCACTCCACATTGCACCACGCTGCGGAGCCCGTGGTCCCTCATGCTCAAAGGCCCAAGGAGAGATCTGATCCCTACGTGTCCAGGGTGGACACCTTCGCCGCTAGATGCCCAGGAAACTCAAGCAAGAAGAGAACGACAGAACAACTGAGCCAGTGCTTGACGCCATGCTGCACCGCGGTCACTCCAACTTGGTGCCACCATCTTACTCAAAGACCGCCGGCCAGGGGGAAAATTCAGGACTACCCATGAACCAGTGACCTGGACAGTCGTCGCCAGCAATGGAACCATGGTGACGGCCCGCAAAGGGAGCGAGGAGATATCGCGAAACATCTCCTGGTTCAAGGAATTCCCCGTTAAAACCACAGCCGAGCCGCCGGTGTGTGACCCCCGGCCCTCGCTGAGCCCAAGCCGGAGCGTCCCGGGCAGGGAAGCAGAAGATGGGGGTAACATAGTGGAACCCCCTCCCCAACGCACGCCGCCTCCCTGTTCGCCTCCCAGCCGGCCAACACCCGGGGAACCACCCCTAAGAAGCCAACCACATCGTTACAGTCTACGGCCCAATCCTCGCCCTAACCATCGGCTCCAGGAGTTTGCGTGCTAAGACTGCAGAGACTGATCCCACCGAACTGTGTGTAGTTTACCGGACTTTCAGAAGCTTTCATCTTTCAAGAACCACGTTGGAGAGGGATGTAATGTTCAGCGTTCCTGTGTTTGCCGTTCCGATAGCCGGAACCTGTACCCACGTCATCCGCGGGCCAGGCGTGGCCTGGGGGGTTCAATAAAAGGGAAGAGCCCGCTCGTGGGCGGTCTTCCGGCACCAGTAAACCAAGTGTGTGTGCATATTATTAGCTGGTCCTTATATTTAGTAAAAGGCCTCACCTCGACTGCAGATTAAACGAGGTCACCACACAAAGGATGGCCAGAGTCTGTGGCGAGAATGTTGTACCAACCTGCATGTTCTACATTAGCTATAATCATTCATTACTTTGTAGCCATATGGGAATGTGTCCTATATTGTGAAAAGAAATTATCTCTCTTAGGTCTAACATTATCCGATCAATGTACAAGAATGGCATAACCTTAAAATTATTGAATTGAGTTGTTAATGAAGTGAAATGTATGAAATGATCTGAGTTTAATATTTTGAAGATTTTACATTTCAAAGGTAGTTTAATAATTTGTTTTTGAATTCCATTCTTTCCATTTATAGATCATTTGCTTCGTTCTGTTTTATTACATCACAAATATAATTCAACAAAATTACAATTTTAAATCCGTCCCAAAAAGCTATTATTATGAAGAAGATGTCGCACAGTATGTGATAGAGTTGAAATAAACCCACTGTTAATGGAAAAATGTACTTGGTAAGTGGGCCCAGCTGCTTTGGTCGCATAGAAATCGATGATACACCAGCATGTTACATAGAAATGCAGATAATTGTCTCTGTAATTTAGTTGTTGGAATCAACAACATTTCTTTTTCTAAAGAGCAGCCTGGATAATGTAGAACCTTGCCACATAAATAAAAACAATATTTCTCACACAACATTGTAGTATAAGAGTCACAGATATTTATTGTCGAACATAGAGTTCATAACAAATACAAAATGCATACAATGCCTGCACATTCAAAGAAACCAAAAGCATCAGGACAAAAATAAAGCCATAAAATTCACAAAAGCTATAGCAAGGGTCACTCAACCCATAGAAAAGGCTGCCGCAGCAATATTTTGGGTATACTTAATTTACAGTAGACAATTCAAGTAATAATTGCAGTAATAAAAAATTCATCATTTAGGTTTAAAGGACAATATTTCAGCACATCTGCTCTATAAAGACCATCTTCCTCGGGGCTAAAAAAACTGTGTCTCACAATGATGAAGGGAATCCAGCACTTTTGGATTGATTTGTCACCAGCCAAGTAAACTGTATGGGAGGACATGTGCTTGGGTTCAGGGGAGAACTTGGTTTGGGGGTACTCGTAAGGGCACTTTCTGCAAAACAAACAACATGCATTTAGTAACTTGAGGCCTGATTACGATCTTGGCGGATGGGCTACTCCGTCACAAAGGTGACGTATATCCCGTCCGCCATATTACAAGTTCCATAGGATATAATGGAACTTGTAATACAGCGGATGGGATATCCGTCACGTTTGTGATAGAGTATCCTATCTGCCAAGATCGTAATCATGCCCTTAGTCTTAAGGCAAAGACATATAAGTCGAATTCAGGGCCTCATTACGATGCCGGTCAGACTTACGTTCGACCGGCACCGTGGGGGAAGCACGACCGCCGCCCGACTAGTTGTTGGCGGTCCCGCTGTCCGCATTACAATGCGACCGCCTTCAAGGTGGTCGCAATGTATATACTTTGTATTGCGGTGTGTGCTACGTGCGACCGGCACCATGGGGGAAGCAGGACCGCCCGACTAGTAGTCGGCGGTCCCGCTGTCCGCATTACAATGCGACCGCTTCAAGCCGGTCGCAATGTGTATACTTTGTATTGCGGCGTGTGCTGCGGGCTGCAGCACACGCCACAGTACGAAACATACACATCTAACAAATCCCTGCACTATGTGGCAGGCATAATGCGGTGCCTGCCACATGGTGAAGCGATATGTAGGGGGGCACCATAGGTGCCCTCCAGGGCCCATATCGGAGGGGGAAGGGGGACTTGACGGGCCCACAAGTCACTTTCCGCCTGCCTTTTCATGGTGGGTTAACCGCCATGAACCGGCCGGCGGAAAGGGACATTGTAATCCCTACGGCGGTGCCTGAGCAGGCACCCCCACTGTTGTAGGGATTGCAGTCCCTCCGCCGGTCCGCTGGGCTCCTTAAGCCCATCGGATGCGTAGCGGTCGGTCTCTCCGCCTGCCCTCCATGTGCCCGCCATCATACTGCGGCAGGCAGTCCTGCAGGGTCTGATAGTGGTGGGACCGCCACCAATGGCCTGACGGTGGCAGTCCCACCGCCATCGTAATGAGGCCCTCAGTTTGGTGGCTAAAAAGAGTGAATGTATATAACCTGGCATAAAGCTGCCTTAAAACTACAGAGTCTTGTATGCAAGCATGGTACTGGCAGAGTAGTACATATGTATGCAAATTTACCAATATTGTGTGGTAAATCCACACCAGTGCCAAGCCATTACATGTTAAGCACCATGTAATTGGGAATTACGATTTTGGTGTGGATTGGTCATAAAACCACATGGGATTCCCAGTTCTGTGGGGTTAAAGGCATACATTTTCAGTGCTTCTGCCTCATGGTCTCTTGGTGTGCAGGAGTAGGAGAGGGAAGGGAAAGGTAAGTTCTTGTGTAGGGGAGTATTCTATGCTCTCTCTGCCAGAAAAAAAACAGTGAATAAAGCCGAGGTACTGCTGCAGCCAAAAAACTCATGGTTTTTTGGGGCGAAATTACTGCCTGAAAAGATCGGGTCCAGTGTTTCCATACACAGGGAAACGTGTTGTAGGAACGCAGGCCCGGTGCTCGGTTTACAGTACTCATACTGGGTCCCACCACAAGTTGTGCACATTCCCACAGCTCCTTTCCTCACGCACTATCTGTTTTTACTTTCATAATGCTCTACAGACATCTGGCACACAGCCACAAGACCCAGCATTTACAGCGTTTGTTGATCTACATCACTGCATTCTCCGCATACTTGGCCTGCGCTACATAAGTCCACATACATCTTAATGTATTTATTTACCAATGTTAAAATTAGCTGTGGATATAAATCTTTGTATGTTGAATTTTATATTTAATTTTTTTATTCAGTAAGAATGAATTCTAAGAATACGTATGTATTGATTATTTATATGTGTACCAGTCCAAAATGTGCTCTAAGTAAATGATTACATTAAGTGATATATAATATTTGTTATCTGTTTCTTCTTTATCTCACATATACTATAATATTTCTCTCTTTCTAGCAGTTGTTCCAGTGTGTTACAGCAAAAATGCTTCTGGCACATACTGCAAAATATTTTCCTTTTTTCGAGATTTTATTTTCTTCAAAATAATTTCAGCTTGGTTTTTGGCAGAGATAAATCTGGTACTATTTTCTAATAACAACAGACTGGTGTAAAAGAATGCATTGTATTCCGTTTGGCACTGAGAATGTGCATAACATTCTAATTTCTTTCTCTGTATCAAATTGTAAGTCATATGGCTCCAATTGTGTAAGGTCTTCTTTTTCAACTTGTTCTGTGATGTTTTAATGAGTCATTCACAGATAGCATTGGATTCATTTTTGATCACATAGTTTGATTTTGTATCCTTAACTATTAGTAAAGGCTTGACTAGCCTGACCCCTTTAATTTATTTGGGGCTACTCGCAAAGGTGAGTTCTACCTGTAAGTTATGCATGTAATGTCACTGTTATGCTTTTGAATAACTTTACTATTTTTGGCTTATTTCTGAGTTTAATGTTACTCAAAAGTGTAGGCGTACCTGTCTCCACCCCCTCAGTTTAGGAGCTGGAGTAATAATATTCGTAATTTACGACTATATAGTTACTACAAGAAACCTATGACCGTCCTTTATGTGTGGCAGGACCTGTGCACTTGTTGCGGAACCTCAGTACCAGGACCGCAACCATGGCATGGTAAGAATAGGAGACCTCTGCAATTGGGACAGAGCCTCCACACTCGGGGTGGAGACATTCGTCTGGTAGTGAAAAGAAGACCTCTGCATGGAAATGAATAGGAAAATTAAATACACCTGAAAGAAATTAGACACCTTAGACACATTCTCAGATAGCAACATAAATACAGCCCACACCATAGAATCTGCTTTTTCTTCTTCTTGATCTGGATCCTGCAGGCCACATCTTTAGGCAGAACTTGTAGACTGTCACTCACTTCAAGGAAAAGAGAAATGTCACTAAAGAGGAGACAACCCTTGTAAAAACTATGAACAACTTCATGGGCTCTCTCTGTTCAAACTCAGTGGAACCCAAAAGGGAGCCTGATGGCAGGAGGTCACTGACTCTTTGAATGCAATGGGGGAGATAAAATAAATGTGGCAAAACAAGTAGAGGCGGGTGAAGGAGAAGTTCTCTAGTTTAGAGCCAGCTCAAGATCTTCCTGAAGTGCCATATGGATCCTGTCTCTGTCTCACTCCATCCAGAAGACTGTACGCTCCACAATGTATCTCAAACTGATATATGGACTGCCTTTTTCCGACAACACTAGTTTGATGCAAGGTAAGATCATAAACCCCTCCTAACTCTCTCTCTCTAAATCCAAACCTACAAGCTCTCATCCATATATGTCTTTCACTCATACCTGCAATGTTAGTCATACCATACATCACATATATATCTCTCCCAAACACCCTGCAATCCAAGCTCTATAATTTCATCCATATTGTGTTAATGTTGATTTTGTTACTTATTCATTAAGCAAATTCTTTCGAGCAGATTGATTGCTCAACTGAGGCTGAAGTCAGTGCAACTTTAAGAGGGCAACACACAGCAGGTCTTGCAACACAAGATACGTACACACACAGTTATGTCCTTATACTAGCACACAATAAAGGATTTTTATTGCTTGTTTTGTTAATTCTTAACACTATATTTGACACTGTGTTTTAAAATGTCTTGTTTTGAAATGACTTGTAATCAAATGTAACCTTGTTATTTATACTAGTACACTATAGTATGCTCATACTTTTTGTAAACCTTTTTAAGGAGATGTGTTGTTGTCTCATACATCAACTGCCACAACATCAACTTCTGCTCCTAGCTGTGCACCAGCACCCGTACTGGCACCTCACAGCAAATGGATGGTATTCACTTATAAGTTAAATGTCTGATGTTTTGCTGAATTATCTGATCTCTTTGTGTATTTCTGACAGGGTAGCTGTAGGTCTTTTATCACGCATTCTGGATGGCACAATGCTCAATATGTCATTCTATTTTTCAGATATTATATTTTGTCTTAAAAAGTTTGCCGGTTGAGCCCTTGCAAAAGATGTATCTTGCCAGGTCGAAATAGCACTTTAAAACGGGACACACAGGCTGTAATAGCAGACCTGAGACATGTTTGATAGGCTACTTAAGTTATTGGCTCCAATAGTTCTGCAGACCCACTAGTAGTATTTAATTTTCAGGCCCTGTGTACATGTAGGGACTTTTAAGTAAATTAAAGGTGCCAAATGGTGTAAGCCAATCTTGCCATGTTTTAGGGAGTGAGCACACTCCCTTTAGCACTGGTTATCAATGGTAATGTGCATAGAATCCTAAAGCTAACAAAAACGGAATCAGCAAATATGGAGGAATGAGCCAAATGTTTGGGGGAAGACCACCCTAAGGCTGACAGGTTTAACAACCCACTAATGTATTTCTTTTATTCTGTCACTACTGTGAGGACAAGTTGATTGTAGCATTCCCCCTCTGCCGTGGCAATACATGATCACATTATAACTATGGTTTAACATAAACATATTTATGTAAATATGATTTTGTTTTTTTATTGCAAGGGCCCTAGAGAGGTACTTAGTGCATTATGAGTATATATATTCCTATAACATGTCATCCTGTGCTTAATGAATGATGAATCTTTTTCTAGGTAGTGTAGTAATTTGTGACACCTTTTGATGCCTCCTTTTAACTAATCACAGTTTGCATTGTAAAATCCCCAAGTACGTTGTTTAATGTTTTTTCCAACAGACTGAAAGTGTATTCTTCTAGTAAGTTGATGTTTTAATTCCAATCGTCTGTTTCTAATACAATTTTCACTGAGGAAGGCATAGATCCCTATTTCATCAATCCACAATATAACATCAATAAAAAAACAAGTTAAATTGCATAATGCAGTTCATCAAAGTAGGAGTCTTGAGAAACCTTTCATAGTGATTGTTAGACCTGGCATATCTGGGCGTGATTACCCCTGACTTTTTGCCTCTATCTCCTTTGTTTTTAGATGCTTTGGGTACTTTGCCACTGCTGATCGGTGTCAAAGTACAAGGGTTCCCTATGTAAAGTACAATGGTAATTGGTTGGCCATGATTGGTATGTTTGCCTTACTAGTAAAAGTCCCTAGTGATGTGCACTGTGTGTGCAAGGGCTAGTAATGGAAGGGCGCGCAGAGAAGGGAACTCAGGCCTTCAGTGTAGGGCCTGCGCCCAGTTTGCTAAGTTAGCATGTTGTCCTGACAAGTGCAACCACTTGTCAGGCCTTACTTTCCCTTTTGCGTACACTGTGGGCACCCCTGTGGTAGGTCCCGGGTAACCCCTGGGCAGGGTGCAGTGTTGGTAAAAGGCAGGACATATACTGAGGTGTGTGCTATGTCCTGACAGTGAAAAAACACTCCATTTCGTTTTCACTGGTGAAAGGCCATTCTGCCCATAGGACAGAATGGGGAGGCTGGGTATGGTGTTTTGTTAGCCTAGTTTCCTATAAGTTTATAATGGAGAGGTGAAGTTTAGTATGTATGAACTCACAGTGTCATAACACATCTTTCTATGAAAGTGGTTTTGTCACTGTGTGTTCAGAAACCACTCTTTTAGAAAGTGGCTGCGTTTTGTGCTTTAAGCATTTCTGTGTGTCTCTGCTGAATGTGGATTGACTGTCTGGATCTGAGATGGGAGGGGGTGAGATGGCACCTGGCTGACCTGCATCTGGAGAGTATGCGAGGAGAAACCCCGGGAGGTGAAGAGGCCTGGGTTGCAGCTATAAAACAATTGACCCATCTCCTGCTGAGTGATTAAGGGTCCAGACCCCCAGTATCAAAGGGAGAAAGGTGACACTGGGAGGGAGACACCCAGAACTGATTTAGGCAGGGGTCAGGGACCCCTGAGCACAACAAACTTCAAAGACATGAAGGGGTATAACTAAGAGAACTGAAACCCCTAGAATTTGGTGTAATTTTGAATGGTGAAATGGACAGGTCGAGCCTGCAAAGGCTTTGACCTCTTTCGTGGTCAAGAAGAACCTCTGGCAAGGAAGAAGTTGCTGAAGAGACTGCTGGATAGGACTGACCCTTGCTTCGTGATCTGGGGCTGGCCTGCAGTTTGTAGCTTTTACTAAGGAAGAGACTGAAGGGACATTGCAGTGGGTGGTGTCCCTCCCTTCTTGAACAGGACTGTGCTTTGTGCTGTGTCCTGAACCCCAAGGGCCCGAGTTGAGCTGGCTCCCTGTTTGGAAACACAGGAACATAAAAGTTTCCGGAGAAGTCCCAAGCAACGCGGAGTGCGCATGCTTTTGCAGCTTGAGACCCTCAGAAGTTGTGCCTTGTGATCGTGGGCACGCAGGAGTAAACTGAGTCTCGGACGCGCAGGGTGCGTGTCGTGGTGCAAGCCGAGGCATTGATGAGGAGCGCCTGGTCGTTGTGTGCACCGGGAGACGAGGTGAGACTCGGACGCGCAGGGTGTGTGTCGTGGTGCAAGCCGAGGCGTTGGTGAGGAGCGCCTGGTCGTTGTGTGCACTGGGAAAAGAAGTGAGTCTCGGACGTGCAGGGTGCATGTCGTGGTGCAAGCCAAGGCGTTGTTGAAGAGCGCCTGGTCGTTGTGTGCACCGAGAGAAGAGGTGAGACTCGGATGCGCAGGGTGCGTGTCGTGGTTCAAGCCGAGGCGTTGGTGAAGAGCGCCTGGTCGTTGTGTGCACCGGGAGAAGAGGTGAGACTCGGACGCGCAGGGTGCATGTCGAGGTGCAAGCCGAGGAGTGGTGACGATCGCCTGGTCATCGTGTGCACCAGAGAAGAGGCGAGTCTCGGACGCGCAGAGTGCGTGTCGCGGTGCAACCAGAGGCGCTGGTGAGGAGTGCCTGGGTAGCGTGTGCACCGAAATCAAAGTAAGTCTCCACAAGTGCTGAGGGCGGGTCTCGGTGTCCACTGAGACCGCCGGAAGGAGGGCCAGGTCATTGGGCCCTCGGAGTGCAACAGTAGCGGCCCAGACCGGCAGTCCCGGAGGAGCGGAGTCGCCGGCCCGAGCTCGCCGTGCCCATTGATGGAGTTCTGGATCAAGGCCCAAGTCGCTGAAGGAGGGGAGGAGAGTGGGGTCGTGCCCCCCCAGGTAACGTGGATCACCACCTGGGGTGGGGTGCAGGCTCGGAGGGACACTCTCTCGGCCTCTCGCTCCTGGCAGCTGCGTGAGCCTGTTGCTTCGGCTCGGATCGAGGCCCGTGCTGGCTCAAGGAGGGGCAGTACTGGGGCCGGAGTGAGAAGCGGTACTTTTGTGTCATCATTGATCCATGTCGGGGGCAACTGTTAACGGAGCACCTAGACTGTCGTATTACACTTTGCATTATTGCTGCGAACTGTCGTATGACGCCTGACTCTATTTGTGCCTGACGAACTACATGCTGGGTGTGCTACGCACTGCGTTATTTTCCCTTGCAGAGTACATGATTGTAAGCGTGGCACATTGCATTATTTCTTCATCGCACAGTACCTGATTATAACGTGGCGCATTGCATTATTTCTTCAGTGCACAGTACATGATTGTAGCGTGACGCATTGCTTTGTTTCTTCCTTGCACAGGGCATGCTGGTGGTGATACGCATTGCATTATTCCTTCTATTGCAAAGTACATGACAATGGCGCTACGTATGGCATTGTTTCTCTATTGCACAGTTCATGAGTATATCGTTACGCATTGCAGTATTTCGTTTCTTTTGCAACGTGTGTGATTCTAGCAATACGACCTACCTAACCTTTTGGAAACGGTTAGAAGTCAGCTTAACTGTTGGTTAGAAGCGGTGGTTGGGATTAGAACCTACCAATCCACCGGAAGAAATACTACCCATTATTATATGTTGGTTTTGTATCGTGTGGTCATATCGTATATCTTCTTGTATAAAGATTATACTCGTTTTATAAAAATTCGTGTGGAGTCTATTTGTGGTGACATCATTGGGTTGCTGTGAGGGTGGTTGCACATACTGTACACTCGTGCCTTGGCGATAAGCCTGGCTGCTCGTGCCAAGCTACTAAGGGGGTGAGCAGGGCTATCTCAGACGGTGTCCTTACTTAGCCTAACATTGAAACGAGGGGTCCGGATCTCGCACCTGGCAACAGCGGTGTGGAACGGGGACTCCCGCCTCCAGCATTTGGTGGCGGCGGTGAGGGATAAGGACCCCCACTTCCAACAGTGATTAACATAAATTACCAGGGACTGTATTCCTTGTTGCTGAAAACTGATATGAGGGATCTAATTAATATGCTAACTGGGCATCTGTTACACTATCTAGACTCGAAGGGCCTTATTCACAAAGGTAAACTTACACTTTTGAGTAAGTTTACGATTTTTTGCAATTCAAAAAATAATTTTACGAGTAGTATCTTTACAACTACAGAATCTCCTCACTAATGGTGGAGGCTCCTTACATAAAAAGATAGGCAGTTGTAAAGATACTACTCATAACATTGATTTGTGAATTGCAAACAATTGTAAGCTTACACAAAAGTGTAAGTTTACCTTTGTGAATCAGACCCTTAGTGTATCTCCTGTTCAGTTTCTGTGCTGATAGCTGATAATATATATTTGGAAAGTGACTTGTATATTGAAGTCTCCTGTTCACCAGTGTGGTGTGTGGTAGACCACATGGATTATTCAAATGTTTGCTCAACTCTGCTATTTTACATGCTTAAGTACTTGCACTTTTCATTGGTCATATAAAGTTAGGGCCTGTTTTAGCGTTGGGCAGATGAGGGACCTCCACCAAAAACTGTCATTGTCCCTTATATCATATTACGAGGGCATTGATGTCAATGGCAGATGGGGCATGCTCCACATTTTAGCGCATGCCCTTGTTTACTAAAATCTAAATTCGGTACTATGGGGCAGGTTTACTACGTTTTCATGCAACACAGAGCAGCAACCATATTTGCTGCTCTGTGTTGCGTGAAAGAAAGAGAGCAGAACAGTGCCATATCTGCTAGGATATGGCACTGTGTTTCTCTCTGCCCCTGTTCTGGTGCACTTAAGACTGCCTTGCATCAAAGCATACAAATCCATGCAACGTAGGGCAATGGAGTGTGTTTGATGTTATGCAGAGGTTTTGCACTGGAGATTTACCCATTCAGTACCAAGTACTATGGGCCTCATTTATGAGATTGTGACGCAGTGCAGCGCAGCAAGTCCCCTTGGTGCGCTGCACTGTGTAATGAGGAAAGGGCAGGAATGAGCCGTATTTAAGGCAATATGGTGCCTTCCTGTTCGTTCCCTTGCGATGGCGACCTTTTGGCAGCCTAGAGCCAATGCAGGCACCCTTGCACTATGGTGCAAGGGTACTCGTGTTGCATGAAGTATTGTTTTTGAGCAGGAAGGAGTACCTTCCCGCACAAAAATAATCCTGGGTGGCATATTCCTCTCTCTAGGTGTGCTGCAAAATACAGCACTCATAGAAAAAAGAAGAAACAAGGAGAAATTGAGATATTGCTCCTTGTTACACCTCCCCTGGGAAGATGTAAGATTTTGGCACATCCGCAGGTTTACAACTTCTTGTAAGTCTAGGGATGCATCCATGGGAGTTGCATGGGAACACCCATGCAACACCCATGGAACGCCTTCCCATGGCTGAGTAACGCAATTCAGCGATTTGCGCTGCGTTGCGTTACTCTGGATTTTTTAAGCCACTCAGAGCCTCGCAGAGTAGCTTTGCGTGGCTTCAAAAAGCTGACTTAGAGGTTTGCGTCACGCATGTACCACGTTGCATGATGCAAACATGACGCAACCCTCTCATAAATATGCCCATTTGCTTTTACATAGTTGTTGGGTGCTGTACATTCCTACTTACATGCAATATTGGAAAAGTTTTGAGAAGCGCAAACTTTTCTCAAACTTAACACTTGCCTCGAGGTGGCATACATTTTTGTTGCAAACTCCAATCTAGAAATTTTTAGTAATTAGGGCATTACGTCAAAAGCCATGGGTGGTTATATGGGATTGACCATTGTGCCACACATGAAATTCTCACTTGATGCAAAGACAGCACTACTTTCGAAAGCAAATTTAGTACAACATTTTGCACCAGATGAGCTTTAATTTTCTGATGCAAACCTAGATCGAAGTTTTAGGAAATTCCACCCAAGTTTCTAAACACATAAGCTAACTGCACAAGGTATATAAAAAAACAACAATCTGAATAATGCACCCCATGTTGTCTTTGAATATGTCCCTTACAGTTGGTGGAAACATATGTCATTCCAAAGTGAGAAATTGCTCATGAATGCCCTCCGAAATAAACTGACCTTTCAAAATATCCATTCCAAGAAATTGAGGGGCATATTAGCAAGACAGGCGATAAAATTATCGCTAATTTGTGTTATAGAATTCCAATAGAAGCCCAGGTTAGATGTCCTGCACATCTAACCTGGGCTTCTATTGAATTCCATAACGCATATTAGCAAGCCCATTATCGCCGTTTTAGCGGCAGTTTCCTGCCGCTAAAACGGCGATAATTTTATCGCCGGTCTTGCTAATATGCCCCTTAGTTATTAGTTATGAAGGATCAGCTCTGCCATGTTTCCCAGGTCTATCTGTGATGTGTTGATCCATTCCAGGTTTTTTCTTTGAGTTCTGGGACTGGTAGTCTTGCTTTTTTTTCCATATAAAATAGAACTGCAACTCCCAGAGTGAGAAAACCTCTGGGAGTTGCAGTACATATTGCATGGACCTGGGGAATCTTAGCAGCAATGAAGGATGTGAGTCTTCCACAAGTACTAGGCCCAGAATGGTCTTATTAGTGGGAAATAAGTGCCCCATTGGCTCTCTCAGAGTAGCGAAGAAGAGCAGTCCAAGGCCTACTCAGAGGAGGAGCTGTGGGCTATCAATCTCAACTCCCTCTCATGCAATAACAACACTCAATAAATTATTGCCCAGTCAGTGTTTTATTTTAGAAAGAGTAAGTACATTTTATTACACACACACTACTAAATACTGTATATTAAATTACAAATATGAACATCAGGAAGATGGAAATACCTTTGGTGACACCCTCAAATTATGATGCACCCCTAGTTTGCCCCGAACCCCATTATCATAATGCCCCTCACCTATACCAGATGTGATATCATACTATAAGGGGTGTCATTATTTATCAGGCAAGCCTACCAGCTTTCTCAAGGGGTCACCACATTGTTGTATGTAAGGCAGGACAATTGGCTTTGTCAAGAGATCCCCCATCAACATATGTAAGGCAGGTCTAATGGCTTTGTCAAGGGGTCACCACATTGCTAAAACAATAACTACATGTTCAGTTTCATTACAACCAATGGAATCAATAACCATATTCAAATGCATTATTTAATAATATAGGTTATAGGTAACAAGGGAACCTGTGTGTTGTCTGTTACCTTGGGTAAGTTTATGCAAAAAGGACAGCGGTCCCAAGACCATAGATATCACAATCAATGTGCAAGTACATCAAATAATCAATGTATTCAATTGCATATAAAAACATTAAAAGCAATGTGATGGCGCAGTGGGTGTATGGTGAGAAACATGCTCGGTGCTCTCATACAAGCAATACATACATGTGACAAAACGTGATCAAGAGTGTGTACAAGTAAGAACAACATGGTGCATTTTATTCTTATGTACAATCAAACTGGGTCTGTTGCACTAGTCGACGATGTTTTGGTCCTTTAGACAGATAGAAGGATTGCCATCAGGACTCTAAGAATACATGAGCCCGAGAAAAATAGGGGACTGAAAGAGAGCACAGAAAATATAGTGTTAGAATAGAGAAGGCCATAGTATTGGATTCCAATGTATACAGTGAGCGGATACTCACTGGGCACTAATGAAACATTGCTGAAGACACCAATGGGCTCAATTCAGTTACAGCTACAGATTTAAAATACACAAGGCATAAGTCAAAATGGTGGGAAAAATGGAGTGGGGGAGTGGGACATAGTGAATGAGAACATTGAGTCGCAATAGTTTCAAAATTACCTGTGGAAGGATTGAATAGATACAACAAGTTGTCAAAAATTGCCAATGTAGTATGGATGGGGTCCACGGGGATCTAAAGTGAGGTGCCAGAAAGTCAGTCAAAAAAGCGGCTGATAAAGAAATATGTATGTTATGTTATGTTATTGAATGTGTTGAATAATTTCTTGCACATATTACTTTATGCCTTCTTTGCCTACTTTTGGGACTCCTCTGATGGAGATATGGTTTCGTCTTGAGCAGATTCCCATGTACTCCTGCCTCTTTAGAAGAATTTTGAGCTGTTCATTCAGTGTTAGTAACTGTGCCAAGTATCTCTCCAGGTCAAGGGATTTTTCAGTTGTGGTTTTCTCAAGGTCATGCTGTGAGAAAATGCCCTTTTTGCCTGATCACCCCCATTTCTTGTGGAATTGTTTTTGTTTACTCTGTGCACTTGGACACAGCTAATAAGGCCCCAGTACACTCTGGGGCATATTCTCAAGGAGCTATCGCCGAGTTAACGGCACTTTATCGCAGCCAAATCCGCGATAAATTTATCACCCCATTCCCAAGCTGGTGCCAACAGCCCATAACACCAGTTTACCTGCGATAGCAGTCGCAAAAAACATTGCCACAGAGGAGCCCGGCAACTAACGCTAATGATATGTAGGCGTTCCCGTGCTAAAAGCCGCGACAACACCACTCCACAACATTCTCAACGACCAGACAGATCGGCGATAAGATCACAACATGCGCTAAGGCGCGTTAGCAGCAGGAAACTAACACCTGCTCCTACCTGGTGTAAAGTCGGACGACAACCGGCACCAGACAAGGGAGCACAGCCCATAGCCACACATGAAGAACAACAGATGCCCTGGAGCAACCCATCATGCAGGCCTGAGCCCCAATAGGTCAACAACACCCACCGCCACCACCCCCAGGACCCCCCCCCCCGGGACCCTACCCCGGGCACCCCCCCCATGGACAAAGATATTGCACATCAACTCCACGAAATCATGAACCAAACAAATCGCCTGAAGTCGCACAATCACAACACCCAACATACATGTGTGGCCAGAAAAGGGAAATCATACACCCATATCAAAATATCCAAACAATACGTTTATTACAGAACAAACCAAAAAAACTATTCTGAAGAGGCATGGCGAGGTCGTCTCAGGACATTCTGTAAGTCACAGCCTGCAAAACAGAAATCTGGATCAGAAGGTGTGCCATGCGCCCATCAAAGTACAGAGAGAGAGAGAGCGAAAGAGAGGAAGAGAGAGGGAGAGAGAAAGAGAGAGGGAGAGAGGGAGAGAGAAAGAGAGAGGGAGAGAGAAAGAGAGGGAGAGAGGGAGAGAGAAAGAGAGAGGGAGAGAGAGAGAGAGGGAGAGAGGGAGAGGGAGAGAGAAAGAGAGGGAGAGAGAAAGAGAGAGGGAGAGAGGGAGAGAGTGCCGACACTGCGGACCTAGGCCTCACTGCTCACCTGCTGCCACCGGTGTGTCTCCAACCAAGTGCCGGTATTCACAGCAGTCCCCCAGGTCCGTCATCTGAAACAGTTTCCAGAGACATGAATGGCAGAGTCCATACAGTTGCACACGCCATCATTGCTTGCCCGCCCGGCGCACACAGGCTGCTGTATCCCAGCCCCTCCCGCCGCCCAGCGGTGATTGCCCACCCCTGCGCAACCAGGCCTCACTGCTTACCTTCCGCCACCGGCGTGTCTCCAAGAGGGCACACCACGTTCCGGAGGGATCTCCAAGCCCGGTCCCGCGACCATGGCACCCTCCACATCATGCAGCCCCGCACCGCGGGCCACCAGGTCACACACCTGACTCTGGGTCTTGATTTCGCAATGGCAGAGACCACATCAGTGCACACGGCATCATCACAGGCTGCACACCCGCTCAGCGCTTGAGGTGCCACTAACTCTGTGAAGCGCGACGCATCGCCACGTGGCGGGAGGGCCGCACTGCCCGCTGGCCCAGGCCTACACTGCGGTCCAGCAGGGCTCACACTAATCTTTGCCAGTCCGGACCGCCAGGACGGCGCATCATCGAAAGCTGCACACCCGCTCAGCACTTTAGGTGCCCCTATCTCACTGCACCGCAAGACACCGTCCCGTGGCGGGGTGCCTGTGCCTGCCGCAGTGTATCCGGTGCCGCCAAGTCTGTGCACCGCTAGCCATGGACCCTTAATGATTGAGTCCCGTTGTGCGGACGCCATCATGTCACCCCCGGCAATGGGCAATGTGAGGTGGCAGGGCCCTAGGCCCTCATGCACACATGAGAACTACACGGAGACACCCAGTCAGAGAGAGTGGAAATGGCGTCCAGCACGTGCGCCAGGCCCTTTTTATTGCCAGGGTCACATGTCCTGTGACGCCAGTGCTGGATGGGTGTGGTGTGGGTGTACACCAGCCGTGAGGGAGTGGCTGTGGCATGCTGACAACTAGACCTGTGAGCTGCAGATCCCCACAGTGGAGACCTGGGACATGTAGCGTTGTCGTCCCCCCCTGTGTGCGTAATCGGAGTGGGCTGTCCTGACGTATGCCAGTCCAGCGCAAGGGTGTGAACAATGACCCCGGGGCTCTGGGCGTGGTTCCCCCCTGGGCTGGACAAGGAAGTGACCAATGGATGTGTCTCTGTTGTAGTGTCGGCGCCACACAGACTGGAATCGGCTATCTGTCACCCTGTGACAATAGTCCCACAACATGGGCAACATGGACGTAAGGGGGAATCACTGACCCCACATTCATCCATACTTCCACACTTGAAAGATCATAGACATGACACATCTGTGTGGATATGAATGTTTATTACACATTCAAGGGAGTGTTGCAGCTGGAGCAGTACAGGGCCATGCAAACCCCACTTCACATTGTCGGCCCGTGGAGGGCCAGCCAGAGTCCTTCAGGAAATGACAGGTACATCAGGAGAGGAGGAGTTCAGTCCGCAGTCTGATAGCTGTGTCATTGGTGATCAAACAGAATATGGCAGTCCATGTAGAGGGCCAAGGTGAGTGTCGCAGAGTGCTTCGGGGGACAGTGGAAGGTGATGATGCAGAGGGCAGAACCAAGCAGAAACAGGCCACATGGCGGAGATGAATGCTACTGCATCCTCCTGACCACGAGGGCTGATTCATCCGCATCTTCGTCCTCTGCTGTTGCATGTGCCTCACATGTGGGTGGTGGTGTACTGTCTCCAGCACTGTGTGGCACAGACACATCAGGGGCCGGAGATGTGGATGGGGTGGTAGCAGCAGCATGCATCAGCGCCAGGCCTTGTGGCAGCAATGCCATGAGGAGGGTCTTTAGGGCATTGAGGGACCCAGCTAACTCTCGCTGGTGTGCAGCCGTGGCAGCCGCTCTTTCTGCCTGCGTCCGCTCCATGTTCTCCATGATCCTCCGCATGTGTCCCAACTCCCGGGCGAGATCGCTGGAGGCACTCTGGCTAGACAGCAAAGGACCTGACAGAATACCATATTTGAGATTAGAGGCATAGTAGGAGGAGAGGGGTTTACGTTGCCTTGGATGATTGATTGATTGATTGACAGTCATTCTTGTCGCAGAGTCAGGACTCTAGCGATGTCAGCCATGGTCCATTGGAGAGCATGGAGCGGACTGTGGGTGTCCGTTAGGGACTGTGAGTGGTCCCTGATGGGACTTAGACACCCACGTATGGCGTCTAGTTTGGCTGCCATGCGGTCGAACCCCACCTGCACCTGTTCAGGCAGCTTCTCCTGGCACCCCAACACACGGCGTTGGAAGGCCATGTGTTCATCGTGGGGGTCCTGGGAGGCAGCCGTGGTGGTGGGTGCTGCCTGCTGTGTGTACTATGCAGGGGGGGCTCCTCATGGCAGCTGGGCTGCCCTGATCCTGGAAGTGGGCTGCGGAGGCTCTCCACGAGCTGTTTGAGGGCGTCTGAGTCGAAGGTGTGGTGGTCCTCTTTGTCATCAGAGAAGAGAGGTTCGGACTGCTCTGCAGGAGGTGTTGGATTTCCCCCTGCAATGTGAAGGGGAGATGCAGTTTAACATCGTGTACACATGTATGTTGACGCATTGTACATGTCTGCATTCAGACTGCATGATAGTGTACATTGTGACTGTTTGGGGGGAGCTGCCTATTTGATGCGGGACAGTGGACATTCCGACTACATCACGGATGTGAGTTTGTACTTGTACATTGTCAACTCACATTTCCCTGCAGTGCCATATGTGATTGGCCAGTTTCTACGCACATGAGGCACCTGTTGTGTCCTCTGTTCTGTTGTGGACGTGTTGCGGTTTGTACCACCTCGTTGTCAATGTTGATGTGCTCTGCATGTTATGTGTGTGTGCCGCATTTTGGGGGAGTCGCCCCTGCAGCTCTGATTTAGCTGCCCTTCTCCCTTCCATGCGGTGTGCCTCTGGGTTCTGTGCTTATGCAGTGCTGAGATGTTGCATACCTGTGTGCATTGGTCTCTTGGTGGGAGTTGTGGGTCTGGGGCATGTTTTGTCCGCAGATGTGCTATGCTTAATTGTGCATGTGTGCCATTGTGCCCATCTCCCCCGTCCCCCCAGTCCCTGGTGGTTACTCACCCTGTTGCTGTTGTGTCCGGTCATGTTGAGCAGTGTCCGGTCCCCCGACTCCTGCCGCCGTCTCCCCACTGATGACTGTGGAGACCATTTCCTCCATCTCGTCCAGCTCCTCCTGTGGCGCTGGACTCCCACCTCCAGTCTGCATTGCTGCCTTCCGGTTGTTTGCGAGTTTCAGCTTGGTTTTGCGCTTCATATCATTCCAGCGCCTCTTGACCTCGTCCATTGTCCTCTTCAGCACTCCGACTGCATTCACCTTGTCCACGATGGTCTGCATATTCCATTTTTAGTTGCCAGTGACACAGTGGAGGTGACGAACAGTGATTGATGGTGTTCTATCACCTCCGTTATCATGATCCTGTTTTCCTGCGGATTGAACTTCGTCTTCCTCTTCTTCTTGTCCTTGCCCTTCCCTGACCCTGAGGTCCCAGGCTGGTCCTCCGTGGGGCTTGTGGGGTTCTGGTTGTCCTCTGTACTTGCTCCGGCTGCCTCCATTGTGCTTCGCTGTTGTTTGGCTTTTGTTTGTATGTTTTTTTCTACTTTTATGGTGCATTTTCCCGCATGACGCGTGGGAATTGCAGGCCTGTGGCTGGTTTTCATAGATTTTTGTATCGCGATTGGCGTCATCGCTACTATTTTCGCGTTGGGGTTTCGCGTTTTTGCGGCGTCACGTTGTTTTTAACGCGTTCATTTGACGCGTTGTCCTGTGACTATCGCATGGTACCGCCGTGTTGTGAATACCACGTTAACACGTAGTTGTTTTCCCGCGATGGACTGTGATGTGTGGGGTTGCGTTAAGCTACACTTGCGGTAGTTATCACACGTTCTTGAGAATATGCCCCTCTGACTTCTAAAACATGTCAAAATTGGCTAACACCTAATTAACATATCTACCTTTCCTATAGGTCCTTACTATATGGTGACCAAAATACACCTATGGCATGGAAGGTAAAATGGCATCTATGGAATACAGCTACTGTGCCATCTATTAGTGTGACCAGACAAACATAGCTCCAGGCTTACCACAGTAACCTGGTTGCTGCAGATTTAAACCTGCAGAACAGCCTGTCAAAATAACCCTTTTTGGCAGGTGAAACCCTCCACTTAGCCTCCTATCTCTGGATTGACACCAGCTAGAAATAAGATTAAACCACTCTTTTAAAATGTATTAAAACACCAACCCAATGGAGAAGTTGGATTTTTAATAATTATTAAGTAAAAAAACTTAGGGAAGGTTACCTTTTCCCTGTCTGCTGCTTCTGAGGCTAATTTGCATCAGTTATCTAACTGTAGCCAAGCCAGTGAATAACTCCTGATTATCTGTGAACATGTTTTCCAGAGAAGAGACAAAGGCTGAGGTGTGTGGAGGTGTTTTCTCTTCTCTTGGGAGGAAAACCAATTGAGGTGTATCTAGGAACTGAATTTACTTAAAAAGTGCTTTCACTGTCACAAGCAAATGTTAGGTGACACATGGAAAGGCCCCGACTTTTGTCATCCCAGTCAAGTAACCACCAAACTCAGTGGGGGCAAGGTACCCTAGAAATGGTTTGAAGTGACCAAGGAGGTGGGCACTGCTCATTATCCTGGCCACACGTCTGGGTGAGCACAATGGCTCTGCACAAGGGGAGAAGGGTTTCTATATCCTCAATTTTGTGAGGGGCACTGTGCGATTGTCTGAAGTAGGGCAAACAGGAACTGCTACCAAAGTGGGTAGGGTAACCCCTAGGAACTTTTACCTCATTGGTTAGACAGAGGCCAGGAGTCACCCCGACCCACTAGCTAGTGCGAGGCATAAATGTGACATTTCCAGGGACTCTCTTCAGAGCACTTTGTGGACCTTCAAGAGAACAGAAGAGGACTGGACCTGCTGTCTGTGAACTGAAAGACTTGACCTGCTCCTTCTTGTACCCAGGAGAAAGAAGTCGACTTCAAGGGTCAGTTATCTAACTTCATGGGTGACTACAGGGCTGCCAAAATTACAAGAGGCCTTTTCCTGAAGTCCCTAGCTGACCATTACCAAGTAGATCTGCCCTGCTCGTGACCTTTGCTGGAGTGAGTTTCGACCCCTAAGTACTGTTCCTGGAGTCCTTGGACCCTTGGCTGGGTCTAATTGGACTTCCCCTACCACGCCTGAAAACGTAGGACCAAGACAAAGCACCCCAGCTTATTTGGCCACGCGCAACTTCACTGGGTTATAAAAATCAGGTTTCTCCCGCTCTGATCTTCTCCGCCGCAGAAAGTTTTATTAAGCTGACCATCAGTGAGAAGGCATCTGGCCTCGTGGAACTCAGTGTTAGATATGGCTTCAGCATTGCCCACTGAAGGATTCCGAGCTCTAAAAAAGAGAGTAAGGGCCTGATTTAGAGTTTGGAGGAGAGAGTACTTGGTTGCAGTTTCAGAGGGTACTCCGTCGCAACTATGTCAGAGTACCCTCTCTGTCAAACTTTCAGTCTGCCCTGCTTAAAGTATGTTAACAATGTAGCCTACTCCAGCTCCATCGCTGACCTACTCCTCTGACTGCCCGATGGAGTATGGGGGGTCAGAGGCTTACATATAACACCATCCGCCCTCTTTAGGGTGGTGGTATTATTTTTTTGCAGTAAAATAAAATAATGACTCTCACACCATAGGAGCCAACTCCTTTGGAATGGGGGTTATTACATTTTGCTTTTCTAAAAACAAGATTCTGCTTTGGAATTTTGTTTTTAAAAACGTAAAAAGATTTTAAAAGTTTGATGGGTGACCATCTTATTTGATGAAGCTATATTTTGACACATTGATGAGAACTCTAAAAGCAGAGTATGGGTACTCTGTCATAGCAATTGAGTGCTTTACTCCATTGCCCCAACAGAGAACAATATGTATTCCGTGTTTTAAATAAGGGCCTAAGTCTGAAGGTAAAAATCATGACTGGGCAAAGGTCCCAAAATTGTCAGATTGGTCAGAGGACTTCCCTGGGCGCAAAGTAAAAAATTCTTCCACTTGGACCTTTTCCTGCCGAATCCTAATGGCTTCATCGGTACCTTGCCCAACAACAATCTGACTTCATGAAGACTTCTTCAGATACATCCTGCTTGCTGCCTTGCCCCGCTGAATGATTTTGACTTCCGGAAAAAAGAATAAGTCCTATGGTTAAAACCTCCAATTGGGTTGAACCCGGTTGGTCTATCCAGCTGCGACCCATTGTGGGCCGCTTGAAATCATGTCTAGGTCCCGGCCCACAGCGACCATTGACTACCATTGCTATTTGTGCCTTTTGGCGATATTTTTACTTAAATCTTCAAAAATTCATATCTCTGGTTCCCCTTATTGGATTTTTGTTGTTTGGTGCCATTCTGTTAAATAAATGTACTCTATTTTTCTAAAGTGGAGATTTTTATTGTGGTGTGTATTTGACTTTTTAACTATTTTGGTATTTCTAAATGCTTTATACAGTTTCTCTAAGTTAAGCCTGTCTGATCTGTGCCATCGCTACCAAGGGTTGAGCACCGTTTTAAATTACTGAACTGATTCAGAATGCTCTTGGTGACCCTTTTGCCTTCATCTTAGAAAAGGTGCTTGGGCACTGGGCTACTGCCTTTCACGTGCCTGGTGTGTTACAGGATCCCGTCCTCCTTCTTGCCTGCCTTCTGTTTTAGCCTATTCTTGATACTGTGGTGCTTCCTCTCTTCATTGCTTGTCATGGTTGAAAAATGTATCCTTTAAAGAGCTGATGGTTGTGGTGGCTCATGTTCCACAACGTGGTTCAATTCGTCGTATCTTGTCTATCACTTCACTCCCAGTTTCTAACTTGTCAAATATCCCTCACCTCCTCGTTTCTTTTTACTTTTTGTGGCTCAGAGGAATCCAAGTGGCAACTCCCTACCAGCTGTGGCTGCTTATGTGATTTTCTCCTGGGTGACCCTCTACTCCTTCTTTCTGATTTCTCCATGGTGTTTCAGTGCTGTTTGTGGGCTGGGCCTTTATCCTTTCAGTGTGCACTCCCAATCCACCCTCCAATAACATTAATAGGGGGAGGAGGACAAGATCCTTGACTGTGTGTCACACATTCTACATGTGTGACCCACAGACCCTTGTTACGGGTTGATGAGTTTAAGCTGGGCTGGTGCTTTTCCCCATCATGGAAGCAGAGACATCAATTTAAGCGATGTCCACCTCATATCACCATATTTAACCCAACCCACCAGCACATTGTATCTTGTGCATTCCCCTATGAACTTCCCATGTAAAATGTACTTACCAACAGAAATGCCCCAGAGACAACCATGCCCCTGATCCTTTATCCCTCAAAAAGCACAATTGGGTGTCAGCTGTGCCCATTTGTTATCTGCTCTGGAGCCAGCTGTGGCCATCTGTGATTCATTCCATGATAACAACTACCATCTCTGTTTATTTATTTATTTATTTAGTGTTTTATATAGCGCGAACAAGACCCAGAAATGGGTATCAGAGCGCTTCACATATACATAGAAATGTCGCATTAAACACTACCAGAGCGGATCAAATATATATATATAGCATTGAAGTTTTAAACAGTGCAATAGAAACCTATAAATGTAGTTACCTCGATAGACATGTGGGGCGAGGAGAAAAAAAATAAAGAAAAACATTTGTACAATCATTAATAAGATTAGAGTAGTCTAGGTTATAGCTTATCATACATGTAGGCTTGTTCTGGGTATTCTCAGTGTGACAGTAGGGGAAGCAGTCTTCAAGCAGAAGTTTCCGTGCGAGTACGGACCATCGCGATGCGCCTAGTGAGAGAGTGAGGAACTTCAACTAGAGTCTGGTAATGGATGAGCTTACAGAGAGAGATACTCCGCAGGTTTGGGTGGGTAGAGTGATTGTCTGAATGAGGCTTCTAGGACATGTAATGAGCGGGTTACTGTGGATTAAGGGAGGAATTTGCTCATTAGGAAGGACTTAGCTTCTTTTTTGAATGTAGAAGTAGAAGAGATTTTCCTGATGCCTGGTGGGAGCGAGTTCCATATTCTAGGTGCAGCTCCGGAGAAGGCTCTGTCGTATGTTCTTTTCTTATGGAAGAGTGAAGGTTTTAGAAGAAGAGCGCCGGCGCTCCGTGAGAGTCTGCTTCCTCCAGAAATCGAGATTTTCTGTGCTAGGTACAGTGGGGATTGCCTAATGCGTTATGCAGGCCATCTTTAGTTGGATTCTTGCTTCGTGAGGCAGCCAGTTGAGAGCTTTCAGATGAGGGGTGATGTGGCCAAATTTTTTAGACCCAGTTAAGAGTCTCGCGGCTGCATTAAGACAGGCTTTAAGCGGGACTGTTGAGACTTTGGGTAGTCCTGATAGAGTGGTACATCCATATTCAAGTCTGGAGATGACTAACGCCTGAACAGCAGGTCTAGTGGTTCGATGTACGGTTTCATTTTTCTAAGGTAGCTGAGCTGAAACAGGCATTTTTAGCCATCAGGTTGATGTGTGATTGCATATTAAGGTTCTTGTCTAGAGTGATTCCTAGCGACTTGGTGGAGTCCACCAGGGTCGCAGTACAGTTTAGTGCAGTGATTAGCTTAGTCCAATCTTTCCTAACTGTGGAGTTTTTTGGGGGGGAGATTAGAAGGAATTCGTTTTTTTGAGAGTTTAGCTTAAGGTGATTGGTTGTTAGCCAGTGGACGGTCTTTTTTAATGCTTGGTTCATCGTCTTAATTTCTTCCAGGTAAGTGATCTTGATATATAGCTGAGTGTCGTCCGCATACATGTGGAAGGAGATGTTAGCCTGCTGTAGTATTACGGTTAAGGGTTCGATATAGAGATTAAATAATGATGGGGATAGTGTTGAGCCTTGTGGTACTCCTAGTAGGTTAGGAGATGGTGTGGATAGATTTCGATTCACCAGGAATCTTTGCGTTCTGTTGTCTAAGAAGGATTTAAACCATTGTAGGACCGTTCCCGATAAATCCATCCTGTTCTCAAGTCTCTCGAGAATTTTGCCATGGTTAACAGTGTCAAAAGCAGATGAGAGGTCAAGTAGTATAAGCAGACATGATTCATTACGGTCTAATGCTAGTAGGGCGTCATCCACAATATGTAGGATAGCTGTTTCGGTGCTGTGCCCGGGTCTGAAGCCTGATTGGCAGGTGTCAAGCAGCTTGAATTCCATAATGTGTTGGTTAAGCTGTTGTTGAACACATTTTTCTATTACTTTGGCGAACATGGGAATGTTGGGTATCGGTCGGAAATTGTTTGGGTCCGAAGGGTTCTCTGTAGGTTTTTTTAGGATGGGGATGACTTGGCCGATTTTTAGGCAATCCGGGATGGATCCTTGAGAGAGCGATGCATTGATTATCTTGGTCCAAATGGGGATGGTAGTATGGTTGATAGCTGTCAGGCAACTCGACGGGAGGGGGTCGTTGTAGTGGTTGTTCGGTTTTATAGACAATAGGATTTTGGTGATGTCTCTATGGTCATAAAGTTTGAAGGAGGACCAGTGGGTTTTATTTTTGGATCCTGACAGAGTAAGTTGAGTTTGATGAATGATTGGAGAATTTTTAGGGGAAGCGGGGTTATCAGCGGCAGTCTTGAGTTCCTTCTCCAGGGAGGTGGCTTTAGCAGTAAAGGAGGAGAATTCTTTGCTGCTTAAATGAGATTTCGATGTCAAGGGTGCGGATGTGGCCAGTTCCTCAGTCTGTTTTTGGCGTTGTCAAGTTCTGATCTGAAGAAGTCTTTTTTAGAGTTTAGGATACTTTTGTTGTAGGAGTTTCTGGACTTTCTTAGCAGTCTTAAGTGAGGGGATGAAGGATGTTGTCTCCATTGCCGTTCAGTTAGTCTCAGTTTGCGTCTTTCTTCGTTGAGAGAACCATTGAACCAAGGGTTTTTGTCTTTGTCCGGTATCCTTTTGAGTTTTGGCGGGGCTAGATCATCAATAATTTTTGTCATTGTGGAATTGTAGTGTTCCGTGAGCTCGTTGACGTTCTCCATATTGGTGGGAGGGAGAAGTTCTTTCTTGTATTGTGTTGTTAGTAATTCCAATTTTAGGTTTTTTGTGTCAGAAACCCATTGTTTAGGTTCGGTAGATTGTGAGGTTGGTTTCTTTCTTGTAGGGGGTATTTGGACCAATCGCAGAGGTCGATTTGGATTGTATTAATCATTCTTTCTTTGGAGATGATGCAGTCTAGTGTTGCACCTTTATTGTGGGTAGGAAGGGTGCAGGCTTGGACTAGGGATTGGTCTGTAAGGAAATCTTTGACAGCATTGACTTGAGGATCATAGGGGTCTTCCCAGTGAAGATTGAAATCCCCTAGGAAAATATCATTGGAATGTGAGGCAGAGTTTGTTGTAATGATTTCTATTAGTTGGTCAATGAATAGGGCGTTTTTGCCTGGGGGGTGGTAAAATACGTGTAGTTTGCAGATCTGGTTATCTGTGGATTTTAAGGAGATCCCAAGGTATTCACAAGATTCGAGGGGGTCGGAGTGAATTATAGTAATAGAGATGTCAGCTCGATGGATACAGGCAATGCCTCCGCCTATTTTGTGTGGTCTGTCTAGCCTAACAATGTTGTAGTCGGGAGGCACAAGAAGGTCTAAGCAAGGGGAAGAAGATTCTGTAAGCCATGATTCCGTCAGGATGGTTAGATCAACTTCTCGGCTCAAAATGAGGTCAGCGTTGTCAGCAGCGTGTTTCATTGCTGAGCGGCAGTTGAGTAGAAGGCAGGAGATTGGCTTTGATGAGTTACCCCTGTTAGTTTCATGTGTTTCGGGGGTAAATGTTACTTTTTTTTAGGTTATTAGGGTTAACCTTTCTGTTGTTTGGGTGAGTTGTTCTATTTGCATTGATTGGGAGTGAGCTAATTGCATGTTCAACCATCATGGGGGGGATTGGGGGGTGATTCGTAAGATAGTAACAGGGACTGCGTTTCCAAGTCTCTCAGGTATCGATGTTGTTTGCAGGTTCGGAGATGGCGATAGGATAGAGGCAGGGGAATAGTATTTGGCTTGCTGTGGTTTGAGAGAGTAGATTTTTGAAAATGGTTGATTTTAGAGAGATAATTTTCTGAGATGATTAAAAGGTTCTTAATTTCTAATGGCATTTTGCAAGTTTAGATAGATCCTATCAGTTTGGGTTCTGAGAGTTTCTAGTTCTACTAAGGACGAAGGGAATGATTGGAACAGAGTGCTGGGAGGTCTAGAGATAGGAATGCTCGATTGTTCGACATCCGTGTGAGAGGGTCTGGTAGAAGTTCCATCTGACCTTTTTGGATTTTTTAAAGGGTATGACTTGGGATTCATTTCGGGGTTACGTTTTAGTCTTTGGTTGTCCTGGGCAGTGTTAGATGTTACCGAAATGACGGCGTTTTGAGTGGATGAATTAGTAGTGTTCAGTGGTACGAGAGGTAGAGCTGGGAGTATAGGTTTTTTCCTTTTTGCTATCTGGAGTGTGTTATTGTGTGAGCCCAGTGGTAACCATGGTGGATTGAGAGGGGTAGAGCGGGTCCTTGATATGGGACTGGGATCCGTGATGGTAATGGAGATGGGGGGTGATTTGGGAGCTAAGAGAAGGGAGTTGCTGTCCCTAGTTTCAGGGATTCTGGTCGTAAGCCTAGGTTGTTACAGCTCCTGAGAGATTATATATTCTATTGTGTCGAGGTGACAATCGGTTTGAGGGTCAGATTGCAAGGAAATGTCTTGATGGTGTGCAGGATATGATTTGTTGTATACAAGGTCTTTTAGTGTGGCAAAATAGTTGTTGAATAGCTCGAAGTCCTTATTTGCTGCTTGGATAAGAACTGTGCCATTTTTGTAGGAGGTAATATTCAGAGTTGCTCTAAGATTATGTGAGGGTGCCGTTAGAATCTTGGAACCGTATGGGATGTTTTTCTTTTCCTTGATATATAGCTGATTAGTGAAGGTAGTACGCCATTTTGCCATTTTTCTGGTGAAAAATATAAGATTGTTAATAATGGTGCCTTTTCTTATGTTGAAGGAAGGGTCTAAGAATAGAATGTCTGGGTTCTTTCTAAGCAGGGTGTGTTTAAAATTTCTGGTTGCATTTTTAGAGAGGTTAGAGGGGTAAAGAATAGAGAAGGAGTTACTTCCATTTGGATTCATATTTAATCCTGTCATGTAGTTGATGAGAGTTGTGATCTGGAACTATTCTAATAGACCTTCGCTGCCTTAGGATCAGCAGATTAGGAAGCAGGGTAGGGCCAGTTATGTCAGATCAGTTTGGAATCAATTCAATGTGGCTGCTACAAGCAGGTAGTTAATTTTTTTATTTATTTATTTATTATTACCTCTTCTATTTCTATAGATAAGATAGGACACCGATTTGATTCATAACAACATGGCTGCCTTAAGAGGGTAGCTAAACAGAAAGCCCTTCTTTTGTTTCTGATCTAGGGGTGTAAACAGAAAGTCCTTTTTTTGTTTCTGATTCAGGGGTGAAGACCTCTTTCTATTTCAATTTCAATAGACCGGACTAGCTAGCTCTGCCATTTTGAATCACAGCAGAAAGCAGGAATAAAGGCAGGTAAAATGGCAGGGCAGTAGAGCGCTCGAGCATAGCAATTCACAGATCTGCAAGGTCCACTTGCAATGCAGCATTTAAATCTGCCTAGCTGTTAGCACAAAGGGTCCACACATTGCCATGAAGACCCTCCAGAATTCTGCAAGCAGGAGGCAATTGACCCAATTCCCAGCAAAGACCAGAGCAAAGGCAGGGGAAAATGGAGAAAATGGCAGAAGAAAAAGAGTCAAAACAATGTACTCTGCACACTCGCAACGCTCCCCAGCGAAGAAGCATCCCACTCTACCCAGACATCAATAAAGCGGGCTCTAGACTGCTCCTACGTGACAGGAGACAGACTGTGTGCTGCTTCGTATCTCTGCATGCAGGGGCGGCAGTCTTGATGAATGTCACTCTAGCGGCGGCCACTCTGCTGCAGCCCCGGGCGCCAGACCGCTCCAGACAAACCTGCGGTCAGCCTCCCTGGGGGAAGATCGCTGCAAACACTGAGGCCTCGATCCCCTGTCCAATGTCAGCACAGCGTCAGTGTCATGCAGGGCATCCGACCCTCGGGGAAGTCTCTACACCTCCTCCGGGACTGGCGTCCTCTCCGTGGAGCTCTCACCAGCACGCTACAAGGCCGTCGCGCAGCGCAGTGACCAGCAAAGCGTCTGAGCTGCGCACGGAGGGGACCCGTGTGCACCGCTGTTGGGTCGCACTCTCAACCGAGGCTCCGACTCACTCACCTCCGCACGTCTCCACCTCCGAAGATCCCAGGAGAGGTGAGAGTGGCTCGCTATCCGTCGGAGTGCCTCCCCCTCCAGCCCTGATGGCGTCTTGATCGCAGGAGGTGAGTCCTCAAGTTCTCCCCCAATCCTCTCCGAAGTGTATTCCAAGTCCAGGCAGGGCTCTCAGCAGTGGTCGGTTGCTGTGAGTGAAATGGTCCGGGTCCGATGCATGGGTCCGAAGGCTAAACGAGGATTTTTGCTCATCGAGCAATCCTCAGCCACGGAGCTCCCTTCTCGGGCTCCTCACCGTCCAGCGGCCATCTCCTTGTGAAATTTAAATGTGCAATTTTTTTTATCTGCACCTGAATCAACTAGATATTTGCACTTGAGCCATCTGAACGCTTCTGAAATTCGCTTCAAGAGTAAAATCAATATTTGTGCCAACTGTTCCCTTGTGTTACCTGCACATGGGTCAAAATATAAAAAAATCTCATACAAGCCTGACCAGTGCAAGCAGTCATTTGGCTCATCACTCCCCATCCTCATTAGACCACAAAAAGCAATACACCATTGCACCAGCAACAGCGCTCCAGCTAATGCTATTCACATCACCATTGTCAATTCTCTCTCCCTAGTGCTCATCAACTTACTTTTCAGGCTCACAAACAAGTATCTGACTTTGCTGATTTCCTCAAATAACATGATCTTGGCATTCACTTCATCAGCAAACATTAGCTCTTCCCTCCCCATCCTTAACTTATAATAAGTAAGTTTATAATGGTTCAACATTGTTCACGTATCCCACCAGTGCCAAGATGGTGGCTGACTAACATCCACTAAATCATCCTCTCCTCTCCTCTCCTTTCCTCTCCTCTCCTCTCCTCTCCCCTCCTTTCCTCTCCTCTCCTTTAAATCTTGCTGAAGAAGGAGAGTGCAGCCCCAGAAAGGGTAGGTCCTGGGCCACAATCTCCACTCCAGCCCCGCCCTCTTGTGACAGACAGCCCTAGTTCCTTGGTACATACGTTTTACTTTTATAGTGTAGTCAGCAGGCGGCCAGATTTGACAGAGGGTCTTGAGAGCCACTTAAGACACTCTACCAAACAAGCAATGCCTGTAAGTACCCCACTCTTCAGCTTAGATGCTTGATTCTTAATTTTTGCAAGCTGGAAAATTGGAGTTTTGACAATATTTGATAAAGAACTCAAAAAGTAATGTTAACACGCTTTGCCAAGACTCCATCACTTAATTTAAAAAGAGAGACTTCTCTACAGAGATACAAAATATGGTGGTGGCTCAACCTAACCTCTGAATGCTTTGGGTTCAAGTGTCTGGTCTCAAGTGAGCATTACCCAAAAGCACAAATGCTTGTCCCTTTTAGGTTTCGTCTGTACATCGCTCGTGCTGAGCTTGCGAAGTCTTTTGTATTTGAAAAGAAAATCTTAAAAGGGGCTTACAGCCCGCCCTTACTTTCCATTTGTTTGTATGCTTGTCACTATTGTTTTCTTGCTTGCTGTTGGTTGCAGCATGCTATTTCCTGTTATTTTCGTCTTTCTCTTTGTGTGTTTTCTTATCAGCGAGGCTTGGACTAAGTACTCCCTTTGAACTTTTCCTCCTCCTTTTATGGTACTACTTTTTTCTTTGTGATTAAGAGTGTTTGGCGACTGCACCACCTGAAGGTATTGGACCGCTTTAAATTAGCACCAGTTCCTTTACACAAGGACACATTCATTTTTGTAGGCACGGGGAGATTAAGTGATGTGCCCAGAATCAAGGATGTCAAGCCGATGCCGAAACTCAAACCTGGTTTCCCAGCTATATAGTCAGCAGCTCTGGCCCTTATTCCACATCCTCTCCCAAGAGGATGCCACATTGTCTCCCTAGCGTCGGCCTCAGTTCACCTTTTTGTGATTATGGCCAAATCACCTAACCTCCCCGTGGCAGCCCACATTTGCTGTTGGTTGCCCATACACCTCCCACCCGTCGCTGAACTCCGTTGCACAGATGCCCTCCTGCCCCAGATTTCCTCCTCCTCCGACTCTGATTTTCACATGTGTTTTTTTGTGTGCAGTTTTATGTAGCGCCAACACCACATGAAGGTATTGAAATGCTTTACATAAGCACAGGTCATTTTTTTGTGTGCAGTTGTATATAGCACCAAACACCACCCGAAGCTATTGGAGCGCTTTACGTTAGCACAAGTTACTTTACACAAGGATACATTTATGTTTGTAGGCAATGGGAGATTAGGTGATTTGACCAATGTTCAAAAACAGGACCCCCTGCAAATGCTCTGGACTCCAAGGGCAGGGAAAATATACTGTACACAAAAGCACCCTTAGGCAGTCCATATTTCACGCTTAGATCATAATTGATGCTTGGTGGGTTTGACTTGATCCTACCAAGCATGAATTATGATCTAAGCCACATATATCATGAAGCATAAAGAAATATATGAATTGTATTGTATAACAACTGAAGAAAATCTTTTTAGATATCGGCTATATGCGTGTAACCCGACTATGACTTGACACTGGATGCAGTGTCTTAGATTACTCATAGGATAGCAGTGTGTTGTGTATATTTATTATATTTATTCTTTATATGTAATTCATTATTAGATAATTAAAAGTTATATTTCTTTTTACAATATTGTGTTGCTTGGCCTTGTGATTTTGTATATACAACATTAGATGTAGAGTGAAATATAGACTGCCTAAGTGTGTTTTTGTATACAGTAGATTAAGTGATTTGCCCAGAGTCAAGGATGTAAAGCTGACGCTGAAACTCAAACCTGGTTTCCTGACTCCATAGTCAGCAGTTCTGGCCCTTATGCTGTATCCTCTCCCAAGAGGACGCCACTTCGCCTCCCTTGCCTCGGTTTCAGTTCCATATTTTGGGATGATGGGCATATCACTTAATCTCCCTGTGGTTGCCCGTATTTACTGTTGGTTGCCCGTCCCCCTCCTGTCTGCCACTGCTTGCCCCCGGTGAACTCCATTACACAGATCCCCTCCTCCACTGACTCTGTTCTCCACATTTTTTGTGTGCAGTTTTATGTAGCGCCAGCACCACCCAAAGGTATTGGAGCGCATTACATAAGCACCAGTTTCTTTTTTTTGTACAGTTTTATATAGCGCCAACACCACCCAAAGGTATTGGAGCACTTAACATTAGCACCAGCTACTTTTTTTTGTGCCGTTTTATATGGCACCAACACCACACAAAGGTATTGGAGCGCTTTGCATTGGCACCAGTTCCTTTTTTTTGCATAGTTTTATATAGCGCCAACACCACCCAAAGGTATTGGATCACTTTACATTAGCACCAATTACTTTACACAAGGATGCATTCTTTTTTGTAGGCACAGTGAGATTAAGTGATTTGCCCAAAATCAAGGATGTTAAGCTGATGCCGAAACTCGAACCTGGTTTACCAGCTCCATAGTCGGCAGCTCTGGCCCTTATGCTGCATCCTCTCCCAAGAGGACGCCACTTCGCCTCCCTAGCCTCGGCTTCATATTTTGGGATGATGGGCATATCACTTAATCTCCCTGTGGTTGCCAGTATTTACTGTTGGTTGCCCGTCCCCCTCCTGTCTGCCACTGCTTGCCCCCGCTGAACTCCATTACACAGATCCCCTCCTCCAATGACTTTGTTCTCCACATTTTTTGTGTGCAGTTTTATGTAGCTGTTATCCAACATAGGGATTCTACCATGTATTATGTGAATATATATGCACCCATGTGTGTGCTGCTATTTTTATTTTTATTTGAAGTATCTAGTCATACGTGAAAAATGGTGCAAAAGGATCAAAGCTCCTTCTCTCATTTTGTGGGAAGGGCAATGTTTCAAAAAATTGTAAAATACCCCTCACACACTGAAACCTGATTCAGTGTCATGCTTCATCAGTGGGGTCTTCCCGCCCCTCTACGGGACGGGGCGTGCTACGATTACGTAGACGCAGGAGCACTTTATTCAGTGATTGGTAAGTGTGTGTAGTGCGTGGGATCGTGAAAAGAAAATGTGAGATGGTTAAAAATTCTCTGGCTAGTGGAACGAAAATACTTTATTATCTTCCCTGGCTGAGAATAGTAAAAGTGGGGAGGTGTAGATGGTGTACTATAATGAGTCACCTCCTACAAGGTCGACATGTTTCAGAAGCCATCCCCTTGGCTTTCTTCTTCAGGACCAAAAAACTGATCCCTGTTACACCTCAATGGGTGATAGAATAAATGTACATATGCCTGATAGTCACAAACACTGTCCTTTGTTCCCTGTTATGGGAGTAGAAAAATATACCACTTGTATATCTTAAGAACCTGAAAAGAAAAATATTTTGGATAAATCATGGCTTTCATCGTTTATCTTTATCTATTCACATCACCATCACGTTGAAAGTTTTAAGCTTTTTTGTGATATATTTCTCTTATGCAACCCTTTTGTAGGTAATGGTACCATTTGGTAAGTATCCTCTACTCATAAATCATCTGAAAGAACACTCCTTGTGATTTCTAGTGCCCAGTATCACATTTATTCAACATTCTTTCATACATATGTATCTCCTTGCAAGATACATTTTATGTTACAATACATTCATACATAAAGGAAATATTTGTACACTCCTATTGTGCCCCTAAAGCACCAGTTTCTTTTTTTGTACAGTTTTATATAGCGCCAACACCACCCAAAGGTATTGGAGCACTTAACATTAGCACCAGTTACTTTTTTTGTGCCGTTTTATATAGCGCCAACACCACCCAAAGGTATTGGAGCACTTTACATTAGCACCAGTTACTTTACTCAAGAATGCATTCATGTTTGTAGGCACAGTGAGATTAAGTGATTTGCCCAAAATCAAGGATGTTAAGCTGATGCCGAAACTCGAACCTGGTTTACCAGCTCCATAGTCTGCAGCTCTGGCCCTTACGCCACATCCTCTCCCGAATGGACACCATATCATCTCCCTATCCTGGGCCTCAGTTTCACATTTTGTGATTACAAATCTCCCATTCACTTAATCTCCCCGTTTCTAAATACAATAAGCATTGGCAAAGCCGGTAGGTTTCTCCTGTGCGAAATCTGCTGTTTTTATGTCTTGGCTACACAGCGCATGCGCTGTTTTGAAGAGACGTGTTGTGTCCTATCTGTAGGCTTACAGGCTGCCCATGCGTACCATTGATATACTTCAGCGTCCCTCTCATTTTCTTTGATGCCATTCGTCATGGCATGCGGGCGTCATGCCTGCTTCTTGTGTTTGGCCCTCGCATAGCGCATGGACCAAGTACATGTCTCCTTACACTGATCCCAGTTTGCGCAGCTATTTTGCCTTTGTTTTCAAGCACTCCATAGGAGTACTTGTGTTTTCAGGCCATCTCCCTTGTACACCACACACATACCACTAAAATGCATGTGTGTGTCCATAAACTAATGCATTTCTTGAAAAGTTGTTAAAACACAAACAGCACTTATTTATTTTTTATTTTTTGCACGATCCGATGGTATTGGAGCGCTCGCTTTGTCCTCCAGCTTGCCATAGCGCGAACACGAGCCAATGGTATTGGAGCACTTTAAATGCTCACCAATTACATTCCACCACGATATATTCATTTTTTCGCTGATCCTGCTTCAATTAAGATATTTTTTTTACCGCTTCATTGTTGCTTCCTCCCGCCCTCTCCCGTTGATGCTTGCCCATTTCCCCATCCCCTCCTGCTTCGCTGCTTGACCCGTCCCCCCACTACTTCCCTTGTCGCTGCTGCTTTTATTTTTTGCACGATCCAATGGTTTTGGAGCACTTGTTCTGTCCTCCATCTTGCCAGAGTGCTAACACCAGCTGATAGTATCAGTCACATCACACAATGACACATTCATTCTCGTATGCAGGGGGAAGCGTAAGTGATGTGCCCAGAATCACAAACTGTTCAGCCGACCCCAAGATTCGAACCTGGTTCCCCAGTTCCCCTGTCAGCAGCTCTGGCCTTTACGCCACATCCTCGCTTCACTTCAAAGCACCTCAAATGTTTCTCACTATCACTTCCACATTTGTTCAGCAAGACCCTGTCAACACCGAACAAGCGTTGGCAAAGCCAATAGATCTCGGCAATGCCCGAGCTATTAGCCTTGTCAATGTGAATGTCTTTTAGCCATGTTGTCTAGCAGTGCATCTGATGTTCAGCTTGGGTGAAAATCACGGAAATCAGTGCTATGATACGGCCAGCACAGGACAAATCCTAGCGCTTTTTTGTGTTAGGAGGGGCAGGACAATAAACTCAACAAGGGGGGGCAAAGAGACTCAGCGTCAGCTCAACATCCTGTGATTCTGGGTTTTTAGTGACTTTCAGCCATGCTGAACAGCAGATGTGCTGCTTGCCAACATGGCTAAAAGACATTCACATTGACAAGGCCAATAGCACGGGTATTGCTGAGACCTATTGGCTTTGCCAATGCTTGTCATTAAATCAAGTCAGTACCTTCTAACAAAATCTTCTGGTTATGTAAATAATTTTATAGGCAGTGCCACATTAAACGTGACTTTGTCAACAAAAATATACATCTCTCAAGATGTTTATTAATGACTGACACATTTCATCCTATTCATTTTTTGTCTTTGGGATGTGATTGTTATTTGTTAAGAGTAGCTCGAGGGGAAGGAAGCAAATAGTAATACACCTCCATGCCACAGAGAGTAAAAACAAGCATTGGCAATGCCAATAGGTTTCGCCTATTGTCCATGTCATGGCGCTTTTCTTTTTTTTTTTACTTTAAGTTATATTACACAGCAGCTCAACTGCTCTGCAATATGTAAAAAGAAAACCTTGACAAAGTCAATAGAATTCACATAGGGTAATCCTATTGGCTTTGCCAATGCTTGTTTTAATGTTTTCACCATAAATGGGAACAAAAAAGCCTGAGCCTTGATCCTGCTCATGCATGAAGAAAGAGGGGATAGTTTCTTTTAATTCAGCATTGAAAAGTTCACTGTCACGCTGGCACTGATCTTGTCAACAGTAAACACAAAAGAAGTAGGTAGCCACTTATTCATGTGAAAGCAATGGAAGCGTGGTTAGTAATGGAGATCTAAATGTAGTAAGTCATATGAAATTTTTAAGGAGGTCTAGTAGGCCATTCTTAATGGAAGAGGATGCCTCACACACAATATTGTGTCATGCTTTATCATAGGCATCCTCTCCCCACCCTGGTAAGGTGGTACTACCAGGGGGTTCAGCCTGTCAGTAGACTTCCCCAGGGGATTTTATCATTGAGTCCCACTTGGTCTGTGTGGAGCCTCTGTACCCATCTCTGTTCGAAAAGAATAAGTGCCTTTGTCATGTCTGTGTGCTCCTGTGATAGTCGCTCTATAACAGAGCACTCAAGTTGGTCGGCTGTGTGACCTCTCTCAATGTAGTGGGGCATCCTCCTATGAACCTTTGAAAGGCAGCGCCTTGGGCCAGCAACCACAGGACCGCCCTCCCAGATTACAAGTTGTAATCTGGCGGGCATTCGGCGGTGAAGTTTGGTGGTGGTGTGGGAGCGGGGCGGTGGCATGCCGCCCGGCTCCTACACGGCCAAACTCATAATCAGTCCCTAAGCCTTTTTCCATAAATTTAAGGCTGGTTTGTTCCATTCTTCAATGAGGTGATTGTTCACTACTTGTAAACTTTAAACATTATCTTTTCTAAGTGATTATATCTTACAGCAGCCCCTAGATATGCAGACCTTCTAGGTGACTGCGCATTTCCAGTGACGTCTAACATTTATAACTTACGGGTGATCATTCCCTTAGATACATCTAAATATTTATAACTTAGAAGAGATAGTTCACTTCCTCCAAGTCTGAAACAGCCTCACAGCTAGATAGTTTCTCATGGTTAGTCATTTCTAACTTACATTTGATTAACTCTCCGCTTTCAAAGACTTCAATTAGCTCCTAATGATCGGTCACTTTAAGGCTAGCTTATCAAACTTACTTTCAGAGAATTAGGTTATTTTTTAAATAAGTACTTTTTGGGTCAAAGTGCATATTTTTGTAATGTCTGCTTTTGAGTCAGAGTTCATTGCTATCTGAGAGACCAGTGCCTTAGACGGCTTCTAAGACTACAGCATACTCACATAGTTAGAATAGTCAATCTACACTTCCCATTATATAGCTACATTGACAATATAGTGGTAGTCTGCATCCAGCACTAGATGTTGTTTGAGGTTGATACTGTGACATACAACTACATGGGCCCTGTCATCATAAATTGTGATATGTCCATAACTCCGAATGGCTTTCAGTTCTTCCTGGTGTTGTGGTTGCTCCTAGTAGCTCAAGGGTTACAACCCAAGCTGCACCATGCCTTGTGGTGGCTTTCGAGTTCGAGGAATTCCCCCACTATGCCTCCAATCATCCAAGGCCTATCTACAAATTAAACCACAGCAAGCCTCACTTGCTGGTCTCATTTAACGCTGTGGGGCAGATTTACAAGCCCCTTGTGCCACTTTTGCGTCACTTTTCCCATGTTAAAAGTGACGCAAAAGTGGCGCAAGGGGCTTGTAAATCTGCCCCTGTGTATTTTAAACCACCCCTATCAATCCCCCATTGGCGCATCTTGTTGCTGTGCTGAGGACATGAAAGAAAGTTGAATCACACACACCATTTTACTGGCCGTGAATGGAAGAAAAAGTTGTAATTTGCTGGTAATTATTTTTGATAACACTTTTTCTGCAGGTTATAGCAACATAATTACCTCTTCAAAAAGACAAGGGTGACGAGCCACTCGTAGAAGCTACCATGCTGCAGGAAAGGAAGGCCACTGTGAGGACACCAGGGCGATACACCGTGCCTCTTACTTTTAGCTCGAGGAGGTCTTTCTTCCTGCCGTAATGAGCTATGGCACGGTTGTCCAGAGTTTGGGGCCGAGTATTCCTCCGAGCCCCACTTCCCGGGTCCTTTTCACAGGGGCAAAGCAGCCCCACTTAGGCCCTAATGCTGTCATGTCCCGCTGGCGGATAGTCAAGGAAGAGCTTTCCTGCCCCTCAATCCCTCTCATTATTTGGGATACTGTTGAGCCCCCGAATCCTTTGCTCTGCTCTCCAATTTTTGCCCATTGTTTTTCTAAGAATATGAGCCAACTGGCCACGTCTCAGCCAGTCACACTGATGTGGTATGAAGATTTGTAGCTAAGAATATCCTCAACAAAATCATATACATGCAAATTTTAGAATCAACTGCGTATTATGAATCATACCTAATCATGCAAATAAAGAACAGGCCAACAATAAATGTTGTCACTTTCTTTTATAGCCCTAAGTGGATCTGACGCTTGAAGTTCTGTTTTTATCTCTGCATCGTTGTGTTCAGTGCTTTGCTCCTTTGTCTACCAGACAATCTGTTACACAGGCGTCCTGGCCAGAGCTTGTTTAAAATTTCTCAAATATGTCGGAGTCCCCCAGCTGAGAGGCTGGGCAGCTCAATGGAACTCTTTAAAAACCAAGCAGATGCGAAAGGCTGCCTGCTATGAGACAGACAATTAGACTGGAGACTGCTAACGAGTGCTTTTTACTTCTTAGGAGGATTCCACACGAGGGGTGTTCGGTGTGTGCAGCCTTTCAGAAGAGTGTCCTAGACCGCCCAGCAGAGAGATGTTCAAACACACAGAAGACCTTTTAATTTTAAATGAAAAAAACATACCCATGGTTCTCACGAACTGATGCAAGCAATGACAACAGCAGGGTGTTCTTGATAGAGGCTGGCGTCTCTCCAAAGGACTGATCCTTGTCAAAGAACATTATCGTGGTTAAGCGGTTCAGAGCTAACCAGGCCACTGAAGCCTTTTGACCCCTCGTTCTTCTTTTCTACTCGTGTTTTTGAGCACTCAGGATGGAGTTTAGATTCTAAATTTGTGAGTCGTGTCGTTTATCTTTAGACTACAGATCTGTTATTAAGCTCCCTGTTGATTAGATGGCGGCTCTGGAGAAGTCACGCAATGCAGTCATCTACTGAGCATGAGATTACTAAAATGAAACACAAAGACACAGCAGCATCAGAGAACAGACATTCATTCATACGTGGCGTATAGTATAAAGACTACTTATACAGTGGTTGTGCGCATATACTGTTTAATTTTATATGTATATGTGTGTGTGTATATATATATTTTTTTATATGTGTGTATGTATATATATATAATATTTTTTCTTAAACCTTTAAAAATTCACTGAAAAAAACCAAAGGTTAAACTAACGTTATAGTTAGGTGAATTTGTCGGTGACAACATTAACGTTTGTAACTAAAAAACGCACAGAAATTCACCAGTTATAGTTAGCAGAGCTAACTATAACTTGAGCCCCTGCCTTGCACTGCTTATGACCTCACATATGACATCACTCATGAAAAGTTCAATGACATCATTTATGACATCACTGATGACATCTCAAATGACATATCCCTTTTTCACACCTAACTATAACATTAGTTTAACCTTTGTTTTTTCAGTGGATTTCTAGGATTTTTTTAACGCAAAGAATAATTACCATACGTAAATGCAACTCCCTGCAGCGCACGGCCTTTAGCTTCCTTCCAAACTTGATGTGATTCCCTTTAGCAGTTTTTGCTGTAACATGTCTTAACCCCTTCGATGCTCGTGACGAGCTCAGCTCGTCATGCTGCGCGGTCGCGCTGTGCGCATGACGAGCTGAGCTCGTCACGACCACACCCGCGATCGGAATGTCCAGCACACAAGCGGAATTCTGATCGCGGTCAAGGGGTTAAAGAAGTCTATTGAAAAAGCATGGGGATTTTGCATTTTGGGACCCTCCTTTTTTCTTGGCCCCCACTTGATGGATCACCCGGAAACTTTCCAGGAAGGAGCTGAGGTGGATAAACTTCTTTTTGGAAAGTTTTGTGAAGATTCGCTAAACAGCGCCAAAGTCATTAACAAACCAAAAAATGCTCTTTCTATGGAAAAGCAGACCTAACTATAACTACCTAGGTAATTCACTGAAAAGAACACGGGTTAAAGTAACGTTATATTTACGTGAATATGTCAGTGCCAATGCACTGCATATGACCTCACTTATTACATCACTCATGACATGTTCTATGATATCATTTATTACATCTCTCATGACATCTCAAATGACACCATTTATGACATTACTGATGATATCATCACGGATGACATCATCCAATGAGTGTGCTACTTTGTTTTATAGTTTACATATTGCTGGGTAGCTACCATATTACTTTTCTACCTAATTTTGTACAGCCTGTGTCCAGGTATTGTGTGTAAGTGTTTATAAAACGGATGTGCTTCTGATGCATCATAGATGTGTAGAGGTATTGATCACGTTATAAATCTTTGTATTGAGGCTCTGTGGGCAGATGACAGTTGACAAGTTCTGTCCAGTATGTTCCACACAAGTTTTTTGGCTCTGCAGTAAAAGTTTCCAACAGGGCAAAGATTCTACATAGTAGAACTAAGGGCTTGATTCAGATCTTGGCAGACGTGTTACTCCATCACAACAGTGACGGATATCCCGTCCACTGAAATTTAAATCCCATAGGATATAATGGGATTTATATTTCAGCGGATTGAATATCCATCCCCGTTGTGACGGAGAAAAGTGTCCGCCGAGATCTAAATCGGTCTCTAAGTATTGTAAGCAGCATTGAGTTATTAGACAGAATCGTCTCAGCATGACAATTTCTACATAACGTAGAAGACTGTGTGTACCAGGTACTAAACTATGTATTTGTGCTTGTTTAGCATTAGAAGATGCTGTATCTCCAAAGTTTTCAGCACAATATGGAGGCAGCAGGTACTATGACCTTTAGCACCTTCAGACCTTGGTTATTATAAGCAAATAGTGTCTCTTTGGACAAGTTTTGCATAGAGTGTACTCTGTTTTTAGTAGATACTTTTTAATGCTCCTTGCAAACAGTGTGGTACAGAGAAAACTCTCTCCATATATTAAACACTGTTTAAAATACCCACTTTTCTACTCATACCAACTTCATTTCTCAGTGTAGGTTAGGTACTGTGCAACATTTGTTACAGATAAAGGCTGTCCGTAGTAGGTTATTAATTTTGGAAGAGATGTTGACTATCTTGAGGGACTTGGCTTTCTCTGAGCACTTGTATACAGATTGAACACTGTGCAATATGAGTTTCCCATATATCTGTGGTTGATTGTTTATGTGAACTAGGCTAACTGTGAAGTGTATGGTATAGGGACAATGGTGCACAAACCCATGCCTGCTACATGCAAGGGAGTTGTATCTGTGATGACATTAAATATGCTTCATATTATAATGAGCTGTTTTGTTCTTACTTTTAGGTCTCTAATTACGTACTAGTTTATAGAGCAGTGTATACAAAAAAAGCTTGGATGATGTCATCAATGATGTAATCAGTGATGTCATTTGAGATTTCATCAGTGATGTCATAAACAGTGGTGGCTGATGAACTCTGAATGTGGTGAGGCATAAACCCAGTCCCAGTTTGCACCATGCAAGTAAGCCTATTTCCTTTCTTTTTGGTAAGTGTACGGAGAGGAGTCATTTCTCTCCCTGAGAATTTTCGTAACAGAGAAAATTGTTCATTTCTTTGCACAATTTCCCCCTGGCTCTTACCTTTTGAGAGGCGATACGACAACAAATTAATGAGGAGAGTAGAGCCAATGGTCTGGATTGCCTATAAGAGCCCATATACGAGCCAGGCAATGTATAAGTTTGGAATGTAAGTCGTGCAACACACAACATGTGAAAATTAAAGTGCCTTCAAAATTCAGAAATGTGTATTTCTTTAACATGCGGAAGCCTTAGACTTTAGTACACCCGATTATATTACTGCATTGAGAGGTATGAGTTATTAAACAAGAACTTAAAATCAATAATGCCTCGCCCCACCCTTACAACAATGCCATTAGTGAACTAGGAGGGCAGTCCTCTGTCATATGTACCCTATATGTGTCTTAGATTCTTTTTTTAGATTGAGCAACAGTATAGTCTATTCAATCAAATAGGAGAGGTTTTTGTGCATCCTTAACTCACGTATTTGAAGGTTGTCTCATGCAGTAATACATGGTGGCTTTGACTGCTACTGTTATATTCCATGTAGGTACCCTATATAGGCGCAGGTAATATTGCAACCTTTCACCTATATTCTTCCCTACATTACATACATAACGGTTCTTAGGCACTGACCTTTTAGCTAGATATGACAGTGCATTCAGAACGCGGGTTTTTTCCTGGTTCGATTCTCATACATTATGCATGAGGCTTCTTGGAAGCACAGCAGGACTAACAGTAGGATTACCATCTCCTGTATAATATCTCTGTATAAAGTTCAGGCCCAACGTCATCCTTTAGGCCGACACAGTAACACAGCAAGGTAGGACCCCTGGGGAGACCTATGGGTATATATACAGCACATCTTGCTTAGGAAGATAGAGGAGACCGTGACTTCACGGCTGACACACTGACCAGAGACGCTGAGGTTCCTGCATGCAGACGCTCCAGCTAGCAGTGGTCTAACATCCCTCGCGGGGTGTCCAACTCGAGACCAGGATGGGGTCCCACATTCTCTAACTCTCAGGTAATGGGGTTGACTAGATCCTAGAGGGATTCTTGGCATAACACCTACACAGATGCTAGGTACATTTAGGTACATCTAGTTAGGGAGACATCATAGGAGTACGCACTTTTTATCATGTGTTTATGTACATGTATATATTCATGATTTCTGCAAGATGGTAGAACTATACCATCCCTTTACTTTCATAGTATTGCTAATCATATATCTCTGCTACTGTCTAATGGTTGTTGCAGCTCATCTATTCTACACTAGAATAACAACTGTTCAATAAATACTTATTGAAAACGCCCAGACTGTTTATTCTGTGTATCTCTCTGAGACAAAATAAGTAAGCACGAGTGACTGAGCGAAAGGTAGTATATTGTTTCCACGATTCTGAGGGATCAGGGTTGTCATGTTCTGAGGTTGCCAGAATCTATTCTCTCTTTGGTAAGAGGAGATTATAGTGGCACTGTGAGCTATCTAATCCACATAGTCTAACGTATCCGGTGGGGATGCACAGAATCAGTCTGCCACCAAACCCACAGTTTATGTTATCCAAACACGCAGATCCTGTATAGGTAATATAGGAACTACACGACATGGCGCCGTCAACGTTGGTTGGGCACTTATTTAACAGTAGAATCTGAGTAGTTCAGTCGTGCTTTCTCAGAGACCCCTACTCACAAAACACCAGAGGCGTCTGGAGGAGGTGGGCACAAACTCCGCCACAGCTGAGTAGACGAGAAATCTTATTTATTGGCTGTTGGTTAATCAAGCTTGAAGGACACAGTGTTCCTAAAATTGTGCATAAACACCGTATCTTGGTTCCCTTGAAAAGTTATTTAGTGTACTAAAAACAATGACTAACCAGGTCTTAGACCCACTGCAACAAGAACTGCCCCTCACAGACGAGGAAGATGCAGATGCAATACAAATTGCACCAAACTTTAGAAATACAGTCACCCTGAGACTGCTAGAGCATGGTTTATCATCTAGGGGTGGCATAGTAGTTTTTGTGATTGAGGCACATGAATCAAACAGAACAGAGGTATTTTATTCATGGGTTACATTCCCAGCAGCAAATGCAAGAACAAAAACATTTCACTCCTACACAGAAGGAGATGCACCAGCGTAATATTGTCTGTTCGAGGACATAGAGGTTCCGCTCACGTACCAGGAACATTTATACTGGTTTAAAGGTGCCCTACCGCATACAAGAAGAAGAGTAAGACTTGGCCCGCTCGGAAGAGAAGGGGCAACATGGCCAATATTAGCGGCCTACACACCACATCCTGACATTGAAACAATGCCACCAGGAGACTTACTCATACAACATAAAGATTTAATTAATATCTATAGGAACTTGACGCAATTCATCTTGAGGACACTTACAGTCCAACCAGCAATAGTTGCAACAAATGGAACTCGAATTCAGGGTACAGCAACTAAAATTACACCACAAACATTACATGCGGTAATGGGTAAAATGCCCACAAAACGTGAACAAATGCCATTCTGGGTAGCTCAGAAAATAACACAGCTAGAGGCAGTATTCCTGAATACTACCCCGTATGAAAAACACAGAATGCTAACAATCTGCTTGCCCATGGGGATAACTCCACAAGTAGAGGATTGTACCACTTGGGGTACAGTCTTTGCTGCCATTTATACCAGAACTCATGGTATCCCGTCATTAGCAGTAATACCTGATGTATTGAGACAAAAACAAAACGAGTATGGAGCAGAACCTGCCCTAAACTTAGGGATGAAGTTACTAGGTAACTATGCCCAGGTATCAGCCATAATACCAGCTAACATTAAGGGAGAAGCAGCTTCAGTGGCTATCCGCCAACGCCTAAGGGAGTTCAGTCCTTTAGAACAAGAACACAAACTACCGAAAATAATTGAAACTGCATATGCAGAATTAGGCAGAGACAGTTTGGGTGAGAAAGCTTTAAAACCACAACTGATGGGCAGTCCTGAAAAGGACACTACTAAGCAGACACCTGCTTCAACAAAAAGAAGTGGGACAATAAAAAACAACAAAACTTTAAAGGAAACAGATCTTAATACTGAGGTAGATCTCCACCACAGGAGCCCTCCGAAAAGAGGTATAACCTTAGGAATAGGGATAATATTAGAAAACCTGACAGGTATCAGGATACTGATACACGTTCCTCTCGTTCCTTTCAGGGTTCATTGAAAAACTCCGAGAGGGAAGGATGGTCAGACAGACAAGAAGAGCGTACAAAGTCCAGAGACAAGCAGCACGCTCAGGATTACACTTCTAAAAAAGAAGAGAAACCAAAGCAAAAACCACAGTTCAAAAAGAAGAAAGTTGCAGGTCTAAAGATCAGACATGCCCAGAATGCTGAGGACTCGACTACTGAATGGGGAATGGGCTCTGACGATGCTAGACAGTGCGGCAGAAGTAACAATAGCTCGCCAGAACCTGAAGGAATTTCTGGTGACAGCGGACTTGAATGATTATATCACGGTAGAAACACCCGATACTAGGGTAAGTGTCCCACATAAAGTATATGAAATAACGCTCCAAATGGAGGGGGACAAATGCAGAACAGTGAGAGGTCTCTTTTGGGAGAACCTGACATTTGGCTATGATATTTTATTAGCTGAACAAGATTGACCGCCAGCATTCGTCATGGATTGCCCTAAAGGAGAAACAGTAATTCTTCCGGCATTCTCAGACCATATTCCCAGGCATTTACAACACACTTATGCGCAGGAGTGGGCGGTAGCCCAAGCTCCTGCATTATACAAAAACCATGTTGGATGGGATAAGGATTCAACCCACCATATAATTCCTTTAAAAAAAACTCCAACTGCACAGAAGCAGTATCCAATAAAGCAAGAAGCTAAAAAACAGGTCCGGGAGATCTTAGATCAACTTGAATACCAGGGGGTGATTGAAACTTGCACCTCACCAATGAACAATCCTTTGTTTCCTATCATGAAACCTGACAATTCATAGCGTTTAGTTTTAGATTACAGACATTTGAACACTTGCACTAAGACATTTGCAGTCCAAAATGCACACAGTGCCGCATTAATGAATAACATTGTGCGGAAAAAATATAAAACACTTGATATCTCAAATGGATTTTTCTGCCAGAATATAGCGCCTGAAAGCAGGCATCTAACAGCATTCTCAGTGCTAGGGTCCCAGCATCAATTTTGTCGACTCCCCCAGGGGTATAAGAACAGCCCGGGGTTGTTTTCGGCCAGGGTAACAGAGTTACTTCAAAATTTGGACGAAGAGGCATTGTCTTATGTGGATGATATTTATCTGACGGACGGTGACCTAGAGGAACACTTGAACAGAGTGAATACCATACCATAATTTTGGGATTTGCATCTGAAGGCTACAAATTCAACTTTAAAAAATCAAAAATTGCCCACCTCAGCATCCTGTTTTTAGGATATGAGCTTTCAAGTGAAGGAAAAAGCCTGGCAGCCAATTTTTTTGAAAAATGTGCGCTGCTCCAACCTCCAAAATCACTGAAAAACTTACAGTCAATTCTGGGTTTCCTAAATTTTGGTAGAACATACATTTTAGATTACGCAGAAAGAGTAAAACCTTTTTACGATTTAGTAAAACCTGATTTTTCAGTAAAACAATGGACACAGGATCATACAGATACACTTCGTTTCTTACAAGCTGACATGATAGCTTCCAAACACTTACAGACACGCGTAAACGTACGCAACCTGGTGATCCGTATAGTTGCGGGTCAATCTGGGTACACCTATCTGACATATAATGAAGGTGAAACAGTACCAATTGCATACAAATCACATTTGTACACAAATGCTGAGATGCGCTTCGCATCTACAGAAAAGATTCTGACATCAGTACAGACTGCTGTAGTGAGAGAAAGAGCACTTGCTCAGGGGAAACGAATAATAGTAGTAACTCCGGTTCCAGCCTTAGAGGCTGCCACAAAGGCAAGCGTTCCTAATGCTAAAGCTTCACATCCGAGATGGATACAATGGGCTAATTCACTCACTGCAACAGATGTAGAATACAGGTACGACCCAAATTTAAAGACACAAGCATTCCTGCAATACAAACAAGAATACCCTCTACCAAACGAAATATTGCCTCTAGGTCAGTATGAATATATAATTTACACTGACGGATCTGCTCAACCGGCCATAGGCAGTAAGCAACAATATAGCGCAGCATGTGCAATCGTTAAAGGTCGCATGCGGGATGGAAAATTCCACCCAAGTTGCACAAATACGCAGTCTCTAGGAGACTGCACAGCACAGCTGGCAGAGTTAAAAGCGCTGATACTGGCACTGGTAAATACGGATCGAGAATTTCCCACACTAACAGTGTGCGATTCTTTTTACTGTGTACAGTCATATAATGAATATTTGCAGCACTGGGTTCAAAATGGGTTCAAAGATGCAAAAGGTGGCACAATTAAGCATAAAATGCTATGGGAACAGGTAGTGGAGTTGAAAACCGAACTACCAAGGGCTCACGTGAGCCATACACTGAGTCATCAGCGTGATAGCGTTCACGTTGAAGGGAATTCATTGGCTGATGAAGCCGCAAAGGGGGCTGTACGCACTGCTTCCGTAGGTGCAATCACTTGTTCTAAAATGAAATAGACGGTGAGATTATGGTAGCTATCAATGCTTGTCCCAAAAATAGCGGAGCAGTACCAAAAAGGTTTCCTCTCAAGTACTCCTACAAGTTAGATGCCAATAACATTCCATTTGCTCAGATTCCTGGAGTGGGGGATAGAGTAATTCCAAACATGGATCCTAGGTTAGGTTTAATTCTAGCAGCACATGAAGGGATAGGTTCTGCACATGCAGGCGTTACGGCGACTGTTTCTTTGTTGAAACAACGCTATTGGTGGCCTGGATTAACAAAGCAGACTAAAGACTATGGGGCCGATTCCGATCTCGGCCGGTAGGGCTCCGAATCGGATTCAGCATAACCGGATCCGATTCGGAGCCCTATTTCTCGACCGATTCGTACACGCGTCCGGATGAGCGAGTACGATGCGACTCGCCGACCGACTCGCTCGGGCGTCCCAACCGCTCCGACCGACTCGTTCCCGGGTCTTACCGCACCGACCGACTCGCTCGGACACGACTCGCACCGCGCAATGGAGACGTCTCCCGGCCGGGTAAGTACGATGCGCGCCGCCAGCAGTCCAACCGACACCCGCCGTCCGGCTCGAAAGAGCAGTCGGAGCCGCACTTCGGGGTCCGTGTCGGACTCCTGTACGCGTAGGCCGCGCGAGTCGCACACAGGGGGACCCATCCCCTACCTGTGCGTGTACGGCGCAAGTCGCTTCTCCGCGTACCCGCTGTAGGGGGCGCCCTTGTTCGCCTCGCACCCATTGAGACAATGGGAGCCCGCGTACGCGTTGTACGACCGGCTCCCATTGACTTCAATGGGAGTCCGACCGACTCAAGTACGATAGCATACGGACGCATCGTACTCGTTCGGTCGGGCTGCACGAGTCCGATTCGGTCGGAAATCTCTCCGGGTCCGGCTCGGTCGGAGAGATTTCCAGCCCAAATCGGAATCGGCCCCTATGTCTTGAAATGCGACATCTGCCAGCAGATGAAAGGTTCCACCGTAACACGTCCAGCACAGACACCATTATTAATATCTGACAAACCATTAGCGTGTGTTTACTTGGACCACTGCGGCCCCTTACAAAGAGATGGGGCTTACAGGTATATCATGGTTGCAGTGGATTCCTGCTCGAGATTCCTATGGGTGTGGCCCCAACGCTCGGCTGACGCTCGAACTGTTATCAAAGATTTGCGAGTCTTTATAGGGACATACGCAATTGGCACATTACATTCTGACCAGGGCCCTGCGTTTAGCTCTCGGGCTTACAAGGAGGCCATGCGAGTATTGGGTGTAGCATTGCGGTACTCATCTCCGTACCATACCGAGGGAAATTCGGTTGTGGAGAGAAAAAAACGGGACTTAAAGCAATCTTTAACAGCTAGAGTATTAGGCACGGGTGAAAGTTGGGTAAAACATCTGTATGGAGTCCAGCGAGCTTTGAACAACATGCCAAGAAGTTCTCTAGGGGGTGTAACTCCATATGAGGTCCTATTTGGGACAAGAATGTGGGTACCTGATCTTGATTGTGAAGGCGCAGTGGTGGATGAAAAACATTTTGACATCCATGATAGTTTGGCTGTTTTACAGGAACTAAATGAATCCAGGACACAACAAAGTAATGTCCATATGAAGCAGACCGCCACTGGGGAAGTCAAATCAGTCACGGCAAGACCTGTCTGGATCCCAAAAGTCGGGGATCTGGTCAGAGAGAAAATAGCAGACAAGAAAGAATTTGGGCCATCATACAGAAAGCCAGTACAGTTCTAGCAGTTGAAGGAACAAGAACTGTACTTCTGCCGCCTCTTGCCGGAAAAAAGGAGAAAAGATTTGTCTCAATCGACCTAATCAAACCACATTATGTGGCCGATACTGAGTAGTAGGCCACGTAGACTCCAAAGTAGCAGACGCACTCCTCTCGCTACAATCCAAGAAGTTCAAACGGAGAAACTCATCACGTTCGAAGAGTCCTCTGTACGGAATGATGGACTATGCAACAATGCTATGGAACTCGTTCCCCTGGAACCTGAAGTTCAACTTCAAAATCAAACTCAAAATGAAAGACAAATTGTTATTAGACCAAATACAGATGTCTACGTCAGCATGCCTCGACAAGAGCAAAGTACGATTTCAACAAATCCTGATGCAATACCAACAATTGATCGAACTGCTTCTGGCTACTTCATAAACTTTGATACGTTTTCTTTGGATCCAAGCGAACCGGAAACGATGCCAGCCAAAAAATCACGCAAACAGCAAGTAAAAGACTTTCTGAACTTTCTTAAAAAGACTTACTTGGTGTCACCCTGGTAGAACTATGGATAATCACTGGGATACTTTTCTTTCTTTTCTGGGTAGGCTTAGTAATAGTTTTTAGCATGCTTGTTAATGGAAGATACCTTCGACAAAGCTCTGCAGCCCAAAAGGTGAACTTACTTTTAAGACCACACCTATCATCTCATCGAGAACAAAGAGACTTGTCATTGTATTGTATTGTATTGTATTAAGCACTTGTAAAGCGCACTGTCGCCCAAAGGGTATCCTGGCGCTGTCGAACATGTGCTCAAGTCAGCCATGAATGGATAAGCGGCCATGAGCAGATTGATCGAGGCAGGCTAATTATGGGAAAGTTCATTCCCTGGGAAAGAGCCAAGTTTTGACTCTTTTCCTAAACTGCATCAGATCTTCTGACTGTCTGATATTGGTGGGGAGTTTATTCCAAAGCTTTGCTGTCATCAGTGAACATTACGGCAGTTCCTATACCGGATGGTATAGTTTGAGACAAGGTTGATTTCGATATATTTGGTCCGACCAAAATTTTAAGAATTCCTCATTTATTTAAAATATCGTTGAGTGATATCATTACCTCAAGTACATTTTCTGATGATTGGGATTTTGAAACTGTTAATAACATGTTATCTGATTTGGAAGAATCTGTTGTGTTTTCTAATGGTGAAACATTGGAAGACACATCAGATTTCGAGACTATGTATTGTTATCAACACTATGGTCATCACTTTTTACATACATCTGCAAATCCTAGGTGTTCACATACCACCAGTGGGAACATTGTCCAACACCACCGAAAGGCAGTTCAAAAACATTTACACAGAAGTTTCCATATTTTTCAGGGTTTAATATGTCTGACCCAGCCTCATATTACTATAGGGTTGCACCAGCATCAGCACAGAAAAATATGTTGACAAACACCAAACAGATTTACTCTGCTTCCTTTATTGCCCAGTTGTCTGAAAAAGGTTTCGACTTGTGGAAAGACACCATAAACCTAAAATCAGTCTGGGGGACTAGGGAACGGCAGGTACAGGGAACAGAAGCTTTGTTTAGAGCATGCCTCATCCCTCAACAAATCATGTTTTTGAACGAGACAGTGCAACAGACAGTGCAACAGACGTCTTGCCTTGGACTAACTAAGAACAAAGACTTGAACACACCTCGGATGCCGACTCCATCACACACCGAGGGTAACGAAACATCACAGGAAGAGATTACAATAGATGACATTATACAATACAACAGATCAGACCCCGATTGGAAAAAATGGTTGATTTGGCCCACAGACACGAATAGTTGTCAGGCAAGATTCATGGGTAAAGCCGAAGGGTTTAGTATCCATAGGCCAGATCAACGTTATGTACAGAGACAACATCCAGGGGTAATGACATCCTACAGTGTTGGGAAGTTGTGCCTCGATTGGCTAAAAACCTCAACACTCACACAGGTGAAACAAAACTTATCCTTACTGTCACATGATGTGGATCTTAGGGATTTTTTAATGGGTCCCAGGAAGCCACGTCAGAAATGTTTCTAATATGCTGTCTATAATGAAATATGGAAACTATCCCAACAAGAGGCCGCAGAGAGACTACGAGAGATAGACCGTATAAATCTAGAAAAATCTCTAGCAGTGGTAGACAATGGGTTAACTACATTGACCTCCAGGATATATTCCTTAGGCAACATTGTATCTTCTGCGATAGACATACTAGAACAAGATTTGGCCATATTACAACACGGGCAATCACAGTTATGTTCTATTAAGTTATTAAGCTGGACGCTGCAATCTTTGCGTGCAGGCTACGTGCCTTGGCGTTATATCAACAGTACGTCTCTGTTTTCTGAATACAATCTAACAGATAAACAGATAGAAATGGCACAAAGGGGAGTTAAATATACAATGCTGCGTATCGAAAAACTGGATAGATTAGCATTTACAGTGGCAGAATCACCGTCCACAGAATGGCTAATCCATGGCCACATAACTCTACCGGTCACTACTTTTCAGTTTCAGTATTGCCTTGAACAAAAGCAAGTAGGCAGATATGACGAAATGGGTAAGGAATACTTTAAGGAATCTTGGGAATTACCATACAGATTTCGATGCCGGAGTGGGGATGGAGAAGTGTTTCTGAGCGGTACAAACTGTGAGAACGCTTTAAGTGGATCACTCATATGCCAGGATATAATGCTGCACGGGGCTTGTAATGGTTCTGTGGCGAACCTGTCCTGCCATTTGAGGGGTGCCCCAGCTGCTGTGATTACTCCAGCATTTAGGCTACTTTCGAATGGGAGTTACTTGATGCTGAACAGTCAAGGCTGCTGCGGAATGCTCCCGGGCATCGCATATCTGGTAACCGTGAGCTCCAGGGTTACTTGTTGTATGCAAGTATTGTTTCCACCGACACATACAGTCAGGGAGGCGCCATTATGGCCTTCACTGAATGTTTCTTTAATACGGTTTGATACTCTAAGCAGAATGAAAGCCATGCTTCTACAGAAGTCTGTGCCCTTAACCTCCTCTCGAGAGACTTTTGATCTCCAGATCGCAAGGTCTTCGGCAGAGATACAGGTGCTCATTCATACAAACTGCCCTTTCCATTTCACAGAAATGGTCAATCGTATCTTTAACATGTCTGATACGACAGGCATAGTCCACCTATTTAAGACCATAGGTTCTGGACTTCTGAGCACCTTTCAGACGGTACTTGGAGTTATCCCAAACTTCATACACTCCGTATTTGGAAGCATCTTTGGAGGACTTCCACTCATCCTGTTCCTAGCAGCAGGTATCCTGATTGTTTTATATTTGCTACGCAATGGACGTTCCAGTCACCAAGGAGATGGAAAAGGCACTCCTGGAGCGTAAATACCGTGACCGCGTGGTACAACATCTGGGCACACCTCGCCTAAGAGAACTAAGTGCATCTTGGTTCTTGTCATTTCGACCAGTCTGGATGGACTGCATCTTACCTGTCCTCCGATGCCTGTTTTGCGGAGAAGAATGCGTGTTAGACACTCCCATCATGTGCGCAACCGGACGTGAATGCGTTACTGGACCCGATAACGGCCCATGTTCTGCAGTGTCCTCAGCGTATTCCAATGTTGATGGCGGCATTCCTTGAGCCACCGCAGGTAGTAACTGCACCTGTTGGTATGAACACCGGCTCCTCTACTGACACCCAGGCTTTGGACGGCGTGCAGGCTGCCCCAGCACCGGCTAGGGACAGCGTGGAACATCATCTGTGCTCAATTGACATACTCTGCGAGGTGTTACAGGGGCCGTCTACGGCGGAAGCAAGCAACAGAAATGTTACGTCTACCAGCCAGGACACATAAACAATTGACTCATTTGGCTCGTCGTGTGCTGGAAGAAATGCGCCCTTTTTTAAACAAGCTCAATTTGGGAACTCAAAAACAAAATTGACATTCCTTTAATTTTTTGGGCATATATGGCTTTTTAATGCTTATAGTGGTTCGGACTATAATTATGGACACTTTTAGAGCTAGGGCTTGAAAAAATGTCTTTTTACATTTTTTAAGTTTTTTAGAATTTTTTTAGAAGTTTTTAAACATTTTTAGCTAAAGAGATGTTTTTATAAACTTTGTGTGTACCGCTATCTAGTTATGCTAGTAGTACAGTAATAGGTTACATATGTCGTCCAGTCGGAAGAGGAGTGGGTGTTATATTCCATATAGGTACCCTATATAGGCGCAGGTAACATTGCAACCTATCACCTATATTCTTCCCTACATTACATATATAACGGTTCTTAGGCACTGACCTTTTACCTAGATATGACACTGCATTCAGAACGCAGGTTTTTCCCTGGTTCGATTCTCATACATTATGCATGAGGCTTCTTGGAAGCACAGCAGGACTAACAGTAGGATTACCATCTCCTGTATAATATCTCTGTATAAGGTTCAGGCCCAACGTCATCCTTTAGGCCGACACAGTAACACAGCAAGGTAGGACCCCTGGGGAGACCTATGGGTATATATACAGCACATCTTGCTTAGGAAGATAGAGGAGACCGTGACTTCCCGGCTGACACACTGACCAGAGACACTGAGGTTCCTGCATGCAGACACTCCAGCTAGCAGTGGTCTAACATCCCTCGCAAGGTGTCCAATTCGAGACCAGGACTGGGTCCCGCATTCTCTAACTCTCAGGTAATGGGGTTGACTAGATCCTAGAGGGATTCTTGGCATAACACCTACACAGATGCTAGGTACATTCAGGTACATCTAGTTAGGGAGACATCGTAGGAGTACGCACTTTTTATCATGTGTTTATGTACATGTATATATTCATGATTTCTTCAAGATGGTAGAACTATACCATCCCTTTACTTTCTTAGTATTGCTAATCAAATATCTCTGCTACTATCTAATGGTTGTTGCAGCTCATCTATTCTACACTAGAATAACAACTTTTCAATAAATACTTATTGAAAATGCCCAGACTGTTTATTCTGTGTATCTCTCTGAGACAAAATAAGTAAGCATGAGTGACTGAGCGAAAGGTAGTATATTGTTTCCACGATTCTGAGGGATCAGGGTTGTCATGTTCTGAGGTTGCCAGAATCTATTCTCTCCTTGGTAAGAAGAGATTATAGTGGCACTGTGAGCTATCTAATACAGATAGGCTAACGTATCCGGTGGGGGTGCACAGAATCAGTCTGCCACCAAACCCACAGTTTATGTTATCCAAACGTGCAGATCCTGTATGGGTGATATATAGGAACTACACGACACTACCTTGGGTCGTTCGTGTTCCTAATGCACAGATAAATCCAGAAACAGCAATAATTACTTTATTTAATTATTTGTCTGGGCTCTCTTTCATGTAGGTGAGGAGGTACCAAACATTCCTTTTCATTGACTATGAACACGTAAAAGCTACACTTGTAAGTTTAATTTTGCTGATGCAGTGTAAACCTTCCCAATTAAAAAGAGAGACATTTTACTTATAATATATTAATCTGAACATGTGGAAAGGATACAACATAATTGGTTGCAGTCCACTGCACCTTGTTAGGTTCTTGCCTCTGGGTTAACTTAGTTGAATCTGACAAAGTGGGAAAACTTTAGCGGTGAGCGCAGCATTTTATTTTCTATACCTGACATACTCAGTTCTTGGCCCTGCAGGCTGCCAGCTGCAGATGGGTCAGGTCAGTCCACATTCAACTCCCACTTAGAGCTATTCACCTCCCAGCTAATGAGTTGTTCAAATGATGCTGTTTCTAAATGTGTCCTGCAAAAGGAGTCACAGTCCATACTAGGCTGCACATGCGTTTTTGGTTTCCACAAAAATGTCATACACACTGCCTGCTGTAGTCCTCCCCTCGTCTCCATGAGGGAAGAGCCTGGCAGAAGCACTCCAATCAGCAAGAGAGACTCCTGGGATAAATGATGTGAAGCCTCACGCAAGGCTTCTTCCTAAAACGCACGAGGCCGCATCAATCAGCTGCGCCTCTGCCCTGCTCAACGACAGCACCCACTAAAGTGAAGATGAAGGGCTGCAACAGTGGGAGCCCAATGTCATTAAGTCACTTTTGTCAGATGCTGGGCCCTCAGGGCGCACCTGATTGCCTGACCTTCACTACATACGAGTGTAAGGCAGCCTTGCACTCTTCATTCGATAGCTCATTTGTATTCTCTGCCCGAGTTACTCCTTAAAATTATAACGGAGGTTGCAAAGTAGGTGGGTGTGGGCAGAAACCACCACTGGAGTAGGGGAAGATTCAGGGGATGAGGGTGGAAAGAATTTGAAGGGGAGAATGAGGAGATGACAGGGCTTCTATTTTGCTCACAATACAGCCAGGAAACGCACTCATAATGAATGAAAATTCCAGAGTAGATGTGCACTCAGATCCCAAATACTTTGCCATCAAAGCACAACATCATTAAAGTTGGGTGATGGCCTAGCTGCTCAGTGACCCCTATGCCATTGAAGAATCTTCAGCCATGTATGGCTGTTACTACAACATCACATTAAATGCTAAGAGTTTTGAGCCCATACTTCACATATCAAAAAACCTAAATTAAATACCCCAGAAGGCATTGTGTTGATGCCTAAAAAGCCATCAGCGGCTAATGGTGTCGCACTTGACATGGGAGACACAGTTTATATTGTGTGTGGCTAGAAAGGCACAGAAAGAGGATGGGCCAAATGAATCATAGCCTTTTCTGTTGTTATATGCATTTTGGGCAGACCTCAAGACATATAGTGCCATGAGGTTGATGTATTCAACTAGAAGGTTGGTGTCTAATTGAGGGGTTGGCTCAGAGTACAGATTTGCTGTCCTTTTTTGGGGTGGGGCCAGATATGTATAGCTCTCCATTGTGCTGTGTCCTCAAACATTGCACATATTGCAAGCCCTGGCATAATGGTGATATTTATTGGCATTCAGTGGCTACCCATGGGTACCATTACCATGGTAATGGTTCCAAACTGTGGCATAATGAAGACCCTTGTAATATGATGGGAATTCTTGGCATGATGGAGTTAATTCTAAGGAAAATGTGAGCGTCCTTTGCATGATAACCACCTCTGTTCTTTGGCATATCATGGCATCATTGGCATGATGGAGCCTATCCCTGGCATAGTGCTGTCACTGGCATCCATAGCATAATGGTATTTGCTTCTGACTTATGCTGACCCGACATCATGGTGGCTATTATTGACATGTTGTGCCCATCCATTTGCATGTACAAGCAGTTGCATGCAAGTAAAGCTGTGGGTGGTGGGTTAAAAAGATATTTGATAGGTTGAGGAACAGCGGCCTTTGCACCTTTTTTGTGTATATTACAATTGCACCTTTTTTGTGTATATTACAATTGGCTCACCTAGAAAGCTTTTTGAGCCGCACAAGGAGTTGGAAAGATCTATAACACCAACACAATACAATTTGTAACATGTTCCATTCATCCATCACCTTACCAATTCACCCATCATTGAAATAATTTATGAATGCACACACATTGTTATTGAGGAAATGAAACATGAAGAAATTACATCACAGCAGATACCAGTAAAAAACGATAAAACATTACACATGGTGAAAGAGCAGTGTAGGCCTAAAATCCGTGCTGATGCCAGAGAGATGGAGAGTTCACTAGAAAATACAGCACATGACCTGCAGTGTTTTAGTTAAAGGAAAACCTGTTTGTAAGCTTGAAGGAATTTATGGCTAGGCGCACAGACATGTATTCTGTGTTCTCAGCAAATTGAAAGGATTGAAAGATTATGTACATGTGTTGCACAATATTAAGTTAAGGCGCTGAATAGTTGGTAGAGTGTTTTCCCCAATATAAAGTTGGGAGTGGTCAATGTGGGTGATTCGAAGTTGGGTTTCCAATATGTGTCCTAATATTTGACATAGAGGGATGGCTGAAAGGCCCATGCCATTAAACTTTACTTTGAAGTACGATCTGAACACTTGAATTACGGCCCTGGGCCTAATGTCCAGAAGTCATTCCATGGGCAATGAGATGTATGGTTTGAGGGTTATCTTCTCTTGAGCATGGAGGGAAGTGGCCAGTTGCTGCCGACTGCATTTATTGTTTCGAGTCAAAACAATGGTGATTAACATTTAGAAGTAGTTGAAGCGTTCATATTTTAAATGTTGATGGTGTGTGTGTGTGTATGCATGTAAGTAGAAAAGTAAAAGACACACAAATGATGGACGGAATGCAGAACATATCAAAACATTCACCCCTAGTCAAGAGATCTGGGTTAAATCCATTGTTCTTTTGCTCACCATGCCACCCCAGTTTAGACCCAGCCATATGCAAATCAGCCTTGACCCTGTGCCTCATGGGAACAGTCCAGCCCGAACTGCCAAGCCAGGTCCTCCCTGGACCAGAAACAAGCATCCTTGGACCGGTTTCAGGGTTTCACCCCTCCTCAGCCAGGCTAGCTTGAATCCAGTGGCACAGTGAGATCAGGGCCCACGTCTGGGCATACCCGGCACACTTAGGGCGAGAAAGCAAAAGACACACAAATGATGGACGGAATGCAGAACAAATCAAAACATTCACCCCCAGTCAAGAAATCTGGGTTAAATCCATTGTTCTTTTGTTCACCATGCCACCCCAGTTTAGACCCAGCCATATGCAAATCAGTCTTGGCCCTGTGCCTCATGGGAACAGTCCAGCCCGAACTGCCAAGCAGGTCCTCCTGGACTGGAAACAAGCATCCTAGGACCGGTTTCTGGGTTTCACCCCTCATCAGCCAGGTTAGCTTGACCCTCGTCTGGGCATACCCGGCGTACTTAGGGAGAGAAAGCAAAAGACACACAGGCCAGTTGAGGAGCCCACTGTGATAGTAGCTATCAATGACAAGCGGTATGCAATTCTCATAGATACGGAAGCAATACGATCTTGTATTAGAGAGGGAGACCTTCCAATTTCTAATAGATCAATGGACACACCAGCATTCTCTGGGGCAGCAATGAGGGTTCCATTTACTAAACCAGTGGAGATGGACATGGGAGGGAGGTACATTGATGGCTGTTTACTGTTCTCTGCAGCTGCCCCAGCTAATCTATTGGGGAGAGATCATATGGCGAAATTAAATATGACTATTCATTTTGAGCCTGATGGAACTAGGGTTTGTTCTACCCCTGGAGTTCCACCTTCCAGGATCTTGGCTGTAACAGTAGATTCTTCTACTGGAGAACAAATCAGAGCTCAGACCACTGATATAGAAGCATTTATTATAGCAGTGTATACAATAATAGCAGAAACACAAGAGTTACTGGGAAGAGAGGTCCAGTTACCTAAAGAGTTTCTGTTTCAGCGATAAAGGCATGGTTCTTGGATACCTGACAATGAGTTGATATTGCAAACAGAGGCCTTAGAGATAACACCAACCTATGGGGCTCTGATAGCCAGTGATCATAACCATTTCTTGTGGGCATGTGTTATATTCATTGAGCCAGGTAAAATGGTTAGGGAAAAACTGGATGATCAACTGTTTGATGATTCTAAGAATACAGTTGTAGTCTTTCAGGGTGACCTACTGTTGACGACAGTATTGGAAGTTACGATGCCCACACTAGGTAGAGCTTTTGATTCTGTCTTGGATGCAGATCTTTCCCAAATACCAAACACCTTGTGGACTAAAGGTCCCCAAGATGTAGGCCTTATTCGTACTGCTACTCCATTCAAAATTACTCTGAAGGAAGGTGCTATTCTACCTAGAGTGAGACAGTATCCTCATGATTCTTCAGGCACACTCCACATAGTAGAGCAGCTAACACTACCAGCATACTATTCTGTACAGGCAGCAGAGCTTATAGCCTTGATAGTGACTTGACCGCCTCCCCCCGTTCAGTTCCGAAGCCACCGAAGTCATCTGCGGCGTTCCACAAGGATCTTCACTCAGCCCAACCCTCTTCAACGTCTACATGAGCCCCCTCGCAGCCATCGCACGCCAACACAACCTCAACATCATCTCCTACGCCGACGACACCCAGCTGATCCTCTCCCTCACCAACGACCCCACCACCGCCAGAGCCAACCTACACGACGGGATGAGAGATGTCGCCGACTGGATGAGGAACAGCCGCCTTAAACTGAACTCAGACAAGACGGAAGTCCTCATCCTGGGCTCATCACCCTCCGCCTGGGACGACTCCTGGTGGCCCCCGGCCCTGGGCACCGCACCCAAGCCAACGGACCACGCACGCAACCTGGGCTTCATCCTGGACTCCTCCCTGTCGATGACCAGACAAGTCAACGCCGTCTCATCTTCATGCTTCAACACTCTGCGCATGCTCCGCAAGATCTTCAGATGGATCCCCACTGAAACCAGGAAGACCGCCACCCAGGCACTCGTCACCAGCCGACTGGACTATGGGAACACCCTCTACGCCGGAACCACAGCCAAACTTCAAAAAGACTCCAGCGCATCCAGAACGCCTCCGCACGACTCATCCTGGACATCCCCGACACAGCCACATCACCGGACACCTGAAAGACCTGCACTGGCTCCCCGTCAGCAAGAGAATCACGCTCAGACTCTCACCCACGCACACAAGGCCCTCCACGACCTGGGCCCAAAGTACCTCAACGACCGCGTGACCTTCTACACGCCCACACGCCAGCTACGATCAACCAGCCACGCCCTCGCCACCGTACCACGCATCCGCAGAACCACCGCCGGAGGAAGATCCTTCTCCTACCTGGCAGCCAAGACCTGGAACTCCCTCCCCACTCACCTTCGGCGAACCCAGGACCATCTCTCCTTCAGGAAGCAGCTCAAGACCTGGCTGTTCGAGCAGTAACTTACCCCCTCCCCCAGCGCCTTGAGACCCTCCCGGGTGAGTAGCGCGCTCTATAAATGCCGTGATTGATTGATTGATTAAGCAAGGAGCAGAAAAAATCATCACAATCTATTCAGATTTGGCTTAGGCAACTACAACTGTATTCTCTAGCATTATGAGATGGAGCAGGAGAGGTTTCCTTAAGTCAGACAGAAGTCCTGTTATGCATAAGAATCTCTTAGAGCCTTTAATAGACACATCTGCCTTACCACAGGCAGTGGCAGTTGTGAAATGTGCAGCACATACATATGGACAGGATTTGTGGTCATAGGGAAATGCGCTAGCACATTTCCCTGTTTTGGTGGCCCAGGCTGCCTCACCGTCTGAGTCTGAATCTGACCCTCATACAGATAATGTCTCTCCTAATTATGCTGAGACAGCGCGCTTTCATTTTCGAGAGTTGCAAGAAGCTGCTCCGCCCCATGAGAATCAGGTATGGGAGGCTAGAAGGTGCTCCCAGTCAGAGGACAATCTTATAGACAATTATCTACAGGTAAACAAGTGATGCCTCAGGCTTAACTTATGATAGCTCTTGATCAGTTGCATTTACCAGCCCACATCTGAAGAGAGCATTTGTCTAAGCAAATACAACAAGATTGGTTTGTTCCCAACTTACATGATATGCTTACCATGTACCTTCATAATTGTATATTTTGTCAACAATTCTCTCCAAGTCCCACGTTGAAGGTGACAAATTCTACCATTCACCGTCCACAAGGTGCTTTTAAAGCTCTCCATATTGACTTTGTGGACATGTTAGATAGGTGCAACAACTATTGGAATCTTATAGTTTGCCTTTTTTCCCGATGGATTGAAGCAGGACTGTGCGTCTCTGTGATGCTAAATGAGCTGTTACTGCTCTGATTCATGAAGTGATTCCCCACTGGGGAATTCCAGAAGGGATAAGATCCGACAATGGCACACACTTTGTTAATGCAATCTTCACACATCTCACAACACAATGTTAGGGATAAAGCATGAACTATCTTCTGTTTATCATCCCCAGAGTAATGGCATTGTTGAGCGCCTTAATGGCCTGCTGTAGAATAAAATCAGCAAGCTATGTGCCACGTTGCATAAGAAGTGGTTGTATTGCTTTCCATTGGCACTTTTTTCCTTAGGAACACACCCAGTTCTGATCATCACCCGACACCCCATCAGATAGGGACAGAGACACCTATGAACACCCAAATACTTGCCACTAGAAGTAATGTACAAGGAGAATGTACGTCGGATAGCTTGAATGATGAAATGCATGTTAATCTTTCTGAATGAACTGAAGTTGCAAAGTTAATTTCTATATAGGTTGCCAAAGAAAAGGAGAAGCGCGCCACCGCTGAGGTTGACCTTCCAGTTTTGCACATAGGCAACAAAGTTTTTGTGAGAAATTTTGTTAGGAAATGGAGAAAGCCAAAGTTTGAACTGCCTTCCACTGTGACGATGGTAACCCCCACTGCCCTCAAGGTCGTTGGCAGAAAACCTTAGGTACACTTGTCAATCATTCGGATAAAACCAGCAACACAACAAAAACCACCAGCGATATAAATGGAACCAGAGGGGGAAGAAGACTGTGACCATTAAAAATAACTCCCCCCACCTCTACCTTTGGACAATTTTCTGCTTTTGGACAATTTGTTGAACCTGCAAATCGAAAGTTATGTATTTTTGTTTTCTTTTTCCTTTTTCTCTCTTATTACTATTACTTTTATTATTGCTCTTTCATAGTAATGCGTACTTTATCTCTTCTAGCTGTTACATCACACACATTCGAAGAGAACACTCTACTCATGCCAATAAGTCCCATAGTATTCATACAAGGCTATTAGATTATATGTGGTACCAACATAGACATAGGTTCAGAAAGTACTAATAAATCATGTTTCTTTTGCTCTTTCATTCCTCATCCTCATCAGATAGGCTACATTCAACTAAAGAAGTACCCCAAAGCACAGCTCTATGTCTTTTGCATCTCTACCTGTCTAGGATTAAGGCCCGAATGCAGCCAACACGTTAGGGTAATACATTTTCAAGTTAATGCCACAAAATATGACTATTCAGCAGAGGCTTTATACATTCTTACAGATAGACAGGACATTAAGGATGAGATAGCACGAAAGAAGAGAACGGGTCATCCTAACACTGCAGAGTAGATACAAACGGTCTTACGTTTAGGGTTTTTAGGAGGAACACTGATTGTAATAGCTATTTAGTAAATCCTTTACCCTCAGATTGTGTTCGTAGGCCAGGTTTCAGAGTTACTGGGTCAGTTTATGCCCATGATCAATTGCAATTGATATTACATTTTCCTGTAGGGTTATGTCTTTATGGACTGGTACTGATATTAGCCAGGATGTAGCAGAAAAGTGTACATGTATATGGGTCATAATGTTGCACGCTACACTTGGATTGATAGTACAGTAAATCATCAGATAGTCATGAGATTAACATCTGTTCCTTTTTGTTTCAGAGGAAATGGTACCGGTAATGTATGCAGAAATATCAACTGCAGTGCCACAAAGGATAACACCGGCATGCAGGAGGGCACTTTTAGCCTCATGGATTATAATTGGCAGTGTGGAGAACTACTGTATGTGCAGCTACCACTAAACTGGAGTGCCCTATGCTCGTTGGTCACCTTGCACACCTCTGTTTTGGTAATTCCTGGAATAGATTTGTCAATACTTCATGAGCACCCCATGAGCCGTCCAACAACTTAGTTACATCATCATCGAAGGAGAAAAACTGCAGAGGTTTATGGCACTACCGATTGAAATGATGTTCCGAAAGAGTACCGGTTGTTTAATAATGCACAGTAGTTCTTTGGAAGTATTCTGCCATTTGTTCAGGCAAAGACAACTGCTCAATGGCTACAGATTACTCGATGAGAGTTGCTGAAGTGCATCAATACAAAGAAGGATGGATTTAATGCCATAAAGGAAGAACTATGTGTTATGAGAATGATGATAATGCAGCACCGTTATGTACTTGCCTTATGACGTACATGTAAGGAGCTGTATGTTGAAAGATTTGGACTGCATGCTGTACTTTTGCCCCAGCAAACGATGCGGACAATGGAACTTTGTCAGAGGCTATACAAACTTTGCATAATCTACAGAAGAAAATGGTAGATGAAGGAGGTTCCCCAGATAATTGGCTTAGTGGGTGGTTTTCTTTACTACCATGCTGGATGTCGGGACTGTTGGAAGTCATGTTACCAGCTCTTGTGGCATTGCTAGTGATACATTTTGGTATTCAATACATTTTACCATGTTGTAGGAGGATCAGTACAAAGGTGAGAGGGATGTTTTCAATTTGGACACCTACAGTAGTAGTAGATGCTCAGGGCAACACATATCACCTAGTGCCAAGGACAGACCATGGTTAGAACCAGTAGTTGAAATGTCAGCTAGAGGGGGTAATGTTATAGAGGAAATGAAACATGACGAAATTACGTTACAGCAGATACCAGTAGAAAATGATAAAACATTATACGTGGTGAAAGAGCAGTGTAGGCCTAAAATCTGTGCTAATGCCAGAGAGGTGTAGAGTTCCCTAGAAAATAGAACACATGATCTGCAAGGTCTTAGTTAAAGGAAAACCCATGTTTGTAAGCTTGAAGGAGTTTATAGTCTTAGCACGCAGGAATGTATTCTGTGTTCTCAGCAAACTGAAAACACGATTAAACAATAGGAGCAGGAGATTGAATTAGCCAAGAGCACACAGAATCTGATAAGAGGTCTTGGGAGCAGAATGATAAAGCACACACACAAATACACATGCACTCAAGAGTAGTGAATAGTTTGTTTATTAAGCATTGTTAGAAATTGCAATGAAGAATGTGCAGAGAGAAGTCATAAGCTTAGGAACACAGGTGACAAAATGTTTTTGTAACAAATGTGTAACTTCTAAGCAACTTAATGTTTGACTTTTTGTAAGAAGCATTGTCTGACTAAGTATAAAATGACTGCCTGTGAAGCAGCAAATTGAGACCAGCTGTTTACCTGTGTGGCAATAGCTATTCTCCCTGCTGCAACAGTAAAAGCTGTGTTTGCTGTGCCAAGAAGACTTTTGCCTTTTTTCTTTATCTTAAGTTACCCCGCAACACCATTCATCCACAATCCACATGTACAACCATTGTCTGATTCATCCATCCATTCCTATAACCATTGATACATTCACACTTTCACTCTCACACATTCACCAAACCACACACCAAATTTGCCAATCAATAAAATAGTAAATAAATATGCAGTGCATCGTTTTTGTTAATACTTGTTTGTTAGAAATGGAATTCCTGGTTGGCTGAGGTATGCACCCAGGCCAGGCAGGAATCGCCATTCTAGTCAGTGTAAATTAAGTGCACGCTAAAAGATAGCCTGTGCTCACCCTCTGGTAGATAGCACAGAGCAGTGATGCTTATCTAAAGAAGCAATGTGTAAATATTTGTGCAACACACACACACAGTAACACAATGAATACATGACAAAAAGACTCCACACAGGTTTAGAAAAATATATTATTATATTATGAACAAAATAAGACCAAAACATCAAAAATCCAATGAATAGAAGTTGAGATATTACATTTCAAAAGTATAAGTGAAAAAAAGCACTTAGAAGCAAATAGCCCTTTAGGGGTTACTTGAGGTCACGCTGGACCGGGGCAAAGTCAAAGTTCGGGACAACTGTGAGGGAGCGCCGGCCGGCTCCAGGACCCACCCAGGTCCCGGTTATCAACATATCTTTCCCGGTCGCAGCAGCGAGATGTGTTGTGAGATGCGTCAATGTGGGTCCTTCAAGTACTTATACCCAAATGTGCCTTTGATGTGGGGGTGACTTCAAAGCGGCTCCTCGAAGTGCACAGGTCCTCCTTTCAATCCAGCCCTGCCTGCCCTCCCTGCCCCTATGGGGAGGGTAAATCAGCCCTTCGTGTGAGGACAGGACACTACCTCTTCAGTGGAGTGTTAGCCACTCCCTTTAGTGATGTAACATAGGCCCGCAGCCCCATAGTACGGGGAGCCCCAGTGCTCCAGGGGGCACCCTCAGCATAGTACCTTGGCCTGAGAGCTCCTGACTGAGTCCGGAGGGGAAGTGCCCTCCATGTAGTTTGCAAGGGGGGCCCATTAGGTTTCGTTACGCTAGTGCCTCCCTTTCATCCTACCCAGGCAGGGCCATCAGAAGTACTCAGACACACATATCCTTCCTGTGTTTGTGGCTGTCTAGAGAAAATGCACAAAGTGTAGCTGTCACTCCAGATGTGTATTGGAGACAGGCTTCAAGGCACACAGAGCAGTAAGTACAGGGAAAAGTCCACTTTCTAAAAGTGGCTTTTCTAAAACAGTAATGTTAAATCCAACTTCACCAGCAAGGAGGAAGATTTATCATTACCATTCCAAAGATATAAAACATGAAGTAGCTACTCCTTCTGATCAGGAATTACCACTTAAAAGTGTATAAGGTTATTCCCAATGTTAACCTATGAGAGGAGTAGGCCGCACAGTAGTGAAAAACAAATTTAGCTGTTTGTCACTACCAGGACATGCAAACCATAAAAGTACATGTCTTACCTTTTACTTACAAAGCACCCTGCCATTATGGCTACCTAGGGTCTACCTTAGGGGTGACTTATAAGTAGTAAAAGGGAGTTTAATGCTTGGCAAGTAGTTTAAATGCCAAGTCGAAGTGGCAGTAAACTGCAAACACAGGCCCTGCAATGGCTGGCCTGAGACAGGTTTGAAGGCTTACTTGTTTTGGTGGCACAATCAGTGCTGCAGGACCACTAGTAGCATTTAACTTACAGACCCTTGGTATATGGTATACCACTTTACAAGGGACTTACAGGTAAATTAAATATGCCAATCCTTTATACACTGATTACACACATGTTTAGGGGAGGAGCACATGCATTTTAGCACTTGTCAGCAGTGGTAAAGTGCTCAGAGTCCTAAGGCCAACAAAAAGATTCAGCAAAACGTGGAGGTCAAAAGCAAAATGTTTTGGAGAAGACCACCCTAAGGATGACAGGTCTAACATTGACTGACTGGTTTAATTCCATTTTGTTGTGATTTGCATTCTACAAGACAGCCTTTTAGTGAAAATAAACAATTCATGTTAGTTTGTTACAAACACCAGAAATGCACAATTATCTCTCTGTTGTTTATCGATGTTAAGTGGTTTATGACAATGTTTTGCCAGTCATGCTAATTCTTTGGATGCATTCGGTTGATTATAAAAATGAAGAAATCGCACATCTGCATATGGTGTAGGGTGTTGCGTATGTGTAGTTGTTGGTTAGGGAAGTAGGAATGTAAGTAAATAAACACATATGCCATTGGAGAATGTGCTTTGAATACAGTCATATGTCCCATTTGCATTCCATGTAATATCTTTCAGATCAGAGTGGCTGCGATGAGTTTTAGTTGCTCCCTGCTGCTACATTCCTTTCACATAATGATCACCGTCTGGTTGTAATTAGAATGACTGCATTTTTGCACGAGGTTTGAGTTATTTGAACTTCCTGCTGTTTAGAATGTTGCCAAGTTCTCAGGCCATTTAAGGATGTTCTCTAACACGTGACATTTACATATATTGTTATGTTATCATTTGTTGGGAATGTGCTGATTCTTAGATTGTTCCCAACTTCCTCCGATGAACCCAGTTCCATTTACAGTAGAAACAGTGCTGCAGGCGAACGTTGATTTTGGTTATGTTCAACAAACCATAACTCTCAAGTACTAAAAAAACATTGGGGCATATTACCTAGGATTTGCAATAATTATCGCGCGCTTAGCGCTGTTTTTTTTATCGCCGGCTATCGCTGGATTTCATCGCGGAGATAACGCGTTATTATCAACGCTTATCTCCAAGGCGATAAAACATCCAGCGATAGCGGCGAAACCCAGCAATAGCGCGAGAAATCCAGCGATAAAATCACTGCGCTAATGAAAAGCTCGCTAATAGGCAGGTGAGGACTTAACCTTACAATCCACCTCCCATTGACAAGAATGGTTAAGTCAAGTTTTTAGCAGGTGTTAAATTCTAGCGATAATCGCGGTTAGCGCGACCTTTTTTATCGCTTCGCGGGCATTGCTAATAGGGGAAAGTTGTGTTTGCGACTGTTTCCAGTCGCTTTTAGTTGGGAACGCCTACTTTGCATTTCATTAGCGATAATTATCGCTGACATGCAAAGCGGCACCAAAACGGTCGCTTTCGCCATAAAGCTGTCGCTAACAGCTGTTAGCGACAGCTTGCTAATAGGGCGATAGAAATATCGCCGCTTTAGCGGCAAAAAGTGCCGCTAAAGCGGCGATACCGCCCTTGCTAATATGCCCCATTGACCCTTGCAACCAGCAATCCAACAGCAAAAGCGTTTCACTTTCTGTCACATCCACTAAGCGGACCCTTTTCGCTCTGACATGACAACATAGTTGGGTTAGTGTCAGGTGTAGAGATGTCTCTATCAGGTATGTAACTCAGGCTCCTGCAGCACAGGGGGTAGGGGCGGGGGCGTGGGAGGGGAGGCAAGTCCATCAGGGGCCTCCATTCAGCCCAAGGCGAATAAATATGACAGATACGAGAGACACAGGGGACACTTTTCACACCCTCTTGCGGTGTTGGGGCGGGGGGGCTCATGAGCAGGATGCATGCTTAAACTCCAATTACAGAGTTCAATGGCTAACATACCCCCCCCCCCCCCCCGGAGGGATCAAGTTGTTACCTGCATATTACAAGTTTGAATTACTGTAAAATAGCTCGTAGGGCTGCACTTGTTGCATGTATCTGATTGCAGAGTGTTGCACCTGTTGCTTGATGTTAGTGAAACCTTCATATCACAAATCGCTCACTCGAACTTTGCTAATGTATTTCAGGAGGTTTATGTTTCTGCTTCAGTGATTTAAGAATTCGCCTTTCATCCGTCTGAGGCTGTTGTTTTATATGTGGATTAGGCATGACCGTTCGCACTTTCAGCATTAGCGAATCAGCAAGTCTCAATTGATAAAACGACTGAGACTCCCTGACCACGGAATCAAAAGTGAAATAAGAAGTTCCATAATGCTAATTTCCCAAAATATAAAAAAGTTGAGGAATGATTCTACTTAAGGGTCACTCCTCAATGAGCCAGAGCCTCCTGATCCCTTGAACTCAGCCTTTCAATCTTATGGGTAATAGTAGCGCCTATCATTTATAGCGCTGAGAAACAGCAAAAAAATGAAAATGGCCGTAGGCATCTGGTGGTCATTGAGAAAAAGTTTGAAAAGATGGCCAGGAGCTTTCCTATGTGAGACCTTGTACACCAGTGCCGATATTACGAAATGGGTCGCTATCCCTGTTTACACCAGGATGCACCCTTAAGCAGGCACGCTAGCTGCTAAAAGGATAGTGCCCCCTATTACAATCAATGTGCTCCTCCCAGGGCAGCTGCAAATCCTGGGGGCGGCGCATTCAGGGAAATACAGAGTGGCTGCTTACAAGCAGTCGCAGCTCCTGGAGGGAGTGCTGCGGGGCGATGCGGCGCGCGCAATGTAATTCGTTTTATTTATTTATTTATGTACTTAACTCCGTTCGGCCGTATGCCGGAGTTTACTACCCCCACCCTGCCCCTCCCCGCCCCACCGCCCGCAGCACTCCCTCCAGGAGCCACGACTGCTTACAAGCTGCTCCGTGTTTCACAGTGCAGGCAGCAGTCACCTGCTGTAGGAAAATAGGATCTGCTTCTATGGTTACCCCCACTTTTTGCTTGATGTAATGCTGTTTCTGACTAGTCTGACTGGAATCCTGCTAATCAGGACCCCAATCTATCTGCTTTCTACCCTAAATTGTTAAGGTAAGTACTTAGGTACATCCCAGATTGGATACTGGGGTACCCTTATAAGCCCCTAGTATATGGTACTAAGGTACCCCAGAGGTCCCCCATAGGCTGAAGCATGTATTATGCAGACCATTCAAACTATCACTACAGGCCTGCCATTGCAGCCTGTGTAAGCTGGTGCTAGCACCACTTACGAAAGATATAGGTTTCCCTATATCTAGGGTCACTGCACTTAAAACCTATAAGACCCCTACAGCAGGCCTTTTCAATCCTGAAGGCAGGGTGCTCGGTTCTAAGGGTACCCCTGCATGAACAGGACACCCCTACAGCCTTCGGAGTCCATTCTCCAGGGTTGTGAGACAGCTATATAACATATAGAGGGGCACAGCTTCTTTACGCGATGACCATCTCGAAACTGGCTGCAACGAACCCTGTCATGTTCGGTATCGTACCCCCACACCGTAAAAGGTTGTGGGAGGTATGATTCCAAGCACTGTAAAGGCCCTCCGTTAGGCCCCCAGTGCTCCCGGTACCAGTCTTCTAGACCCAGACAGCACAACATGGCTGCTGCCGACCAGAGACACGATTCTGCCCTCCTGCTCCTGAGCCAAGCTCGAGCAGGGGAAGGCAGCACAATAGGCATCCTGTCACAGTCAGGTGTGACCACCTCCCAGACAGGGTTTAGTGTATTGGGACAGAGTGGGAGCGCTTGCCAGCGCCACATAGGATGCGTGCAGGGCACATTTGGTGCCCTCCATGCATAGTCCAGTTCAAACCAGTTCAAGGAGCCGATGGCTCCCACTCTGGTGCGTAACTGGACAAAGGACAGGGGAGTATCCTCCCCCTTGTCCAGCCCTCCTTAGGGAGGGACCCCTGGATCGTCCCAACCCTCTCCTTAGGGTATTTAAGGGCTTACCTGAGGGTGGGTCCCTAGATTCATCCTGGGAAACAATCCAATTCAGACACCACTTCGACCGTCTGGGTGCTCTGGACTTCGTTGGACTTCGCACTGGGCATCAAGGCTGCAACCGGGAAGACTCCTGCTGCTCCTGATCTCTTCGCCCTGCTCGTCTGATGCAACAAACGTGTCTGTGCTCCATACAGGTAACCTTCCAAGGCCTGTGGGCATCCAAGACACCTGAAGGAATCTCCCTTGAAGTGAAGGAGTCACTTCCCTGCATCTGCAGGCACCACAACTAAGCTGACTGGTCTGCTAATCCTGGGCTCCCACGTACTCCGAAAGGTTCAGCAACACAGGTGGTAGTTTTTCACATCCCTCGAGGCCTTCCCTGTCCTCACACCAAGTTTGAGGCCAGTATCCCTCGTCGGAGCCCCAGGAACCAAACCCCTGTGGATCACGTCAACTTGCCGTTGCAAAGGCTAGTTGGCTTCCTTTCTTCAAGATCTTCAAGCTCCAAGTAGCCCCAACCTCAAGCGCAAGCGTCTCCAGTGACTAGAATCTCTGACCACACCGCATTGCATGCACCGTGGGCCTGCTTCTTTGGTAGCTGCTCGAGGTCCACTTGCAACTCCAATGCTTCCGGCCTGTGGGTCCTGTCAAGGGTCACATTTTGAATTCTTTGGGCTCCCCTGATTGCTCGGGGCCTACCCTAACTCCCCTGCTTGTGGTGAATCTCCTGGACCTTGCTGCTCCCGACATTGCACCTTCTTCTACTCCTTCATTGGTTGCAGTTGCCAAGGCTTGTTGGTGCTCCCACCGGACACCGACCCCTCAACTCTCGACATCCAATGTAGGACAGCTCGTGTATGGCTCCTGGTCTTCCACAGTGTTGCCTGGTCCACACAGCTGCAGTTTCAAGGTCACCGTCAGCTCTCCTGCAACACCCGACATCAGGGGGCATTCATCTTCTGTGCCTCCTCGTCACTTTTGAGTGACATAGACTCTGTCCCCTCTGCTCGCAGGTTCTTCACTTATTGAATCCACCTTTGGGTTCCACCGGACACTTTCACCTTCTCCAGCAGCTGCATCTACCTGAAGTCTCCTATTGAGGTCGACGACGGTTTCCGACGCCACTTCACACCTATGCAACCGGCTTCCCTAGTGCAGGTATCCTAGTTCCTAAGGTATCCACGGATGGGGTGGCTCTCCAACCTCTTGTCTTCCAAGGGGTTTCTTCACGGTCTGCTGGGAAGGGTCCTCTTTCTTTACAATTGCAACTGCGACTTACCCATTGACTTGCATTGATCCCGCGGTCATGTTCCCACTCTGCACACAGCTTCCGTGGGGCTCCTGGTTACTTACCTTGGGTGGTTCCTTGGGTTCCCAGCACTTCTACGTCTTCTGGATATAGTCTTGACTCGAGTCATGGTTAGCATACCACTATTTTAGTATATGGTTTGGTCTCCCCCTGGTGACCACTGTGAATCCTGTGCTACTTGCCTGTTTCTATCGTAAAGTATTATGTACATTGTGTATATCTCCAGCTAGGAGATATCTGTATGTGTTAGTGAGTGTCTTATAATAAATACTTATTTTTATAAATACACTGTGTGGTTCTTTTTCACTTAATCAATACCTATAAGATTATGTTCTGGTAAAACAAGCTGCTTTACACTACTTCTGGACTAAGCCTGAAGGCTGCTCTCCACAGCTACCACTTAGAGTGCTTTCTAAGGTTGTGTAAGACCGCTAAAATCACCATAAGGGTTGTCTGGATCAGTGCAAGGTGTCCACTTACATAAGTGTACATCAAATACTGAGCCAGCCTCTCACACCTGCACTTTAAAAAGGTGCAAGCTCCAGCTGCAGGCAAGTGGAGTGAATTGCTGCACCTGCCTGCAGGGGAATGTCTGGCCCCCCTTTTCTCCTTCCAGAGGGGCTGCCCTCAGGTGGTGCATTAATAATCCCCCACCTTTTTGCAGAGCACTTTCAGTGCGCCTCCTAGGGGCCCGTTTCCCTGTGCGGCCGCATACATAATTAGGCGCGTGCTCAGTGGCAAAGTGATTCCCTCATTTGCTTGAGGCCAAGCCCAATGCAAATGAGGGAACACCCTCTGAAGATAGCACTAGCGCTGCATGCGCGCCAGCGCTATCAATATTACATAAAGGATTGCACAAGCGTCTGTAGCCTCTCCTGTAAAACTACAGTGCAATGGGAGGGCACAAACGGGTGCATGCACCAGTTACATTCCTGGGTTCTATGCATATTAATCGGCCCCAGGTAGAGTCTTTGACTTTGACCCTTTGGTTGGTAGCTAGTATAATAAATGGATCCAGGAGGTGATTGGCTGTACCATTTAGGCTGAGAATGACTCTAGCTGCAAAGTTTACTGATAATTTTTTTTGGCTACACTTTTATACAGAACTGTTACAGTGGCTGAAGTGGGAAAGGGTTGCAGTGGGAATGAGAGTGTTAAGCCTGTGTCAAAGATAGAGTGGAACAAAGGCAATGCCACCATTTTTTACATGAGTGGTGAAGGATACCGCTGAGTTGTAGATGACCACAATATTTCTTACCAAGCTTGATGATCTTGAGGGGAAGGAAGCATGCCCTCAAGCCAGTTGAAGCGGCGCACCAAAGGATCTTAAGAGTCTGGAAGCAGCATTTCAGGATTGTCACCATTCAAACAGTCCCAATCGTGAGCCATCTCTTGTTGGACATGGTAGAAGAAATCGTTGACACAACAGCAACACCTGAGATCCTTTGGAGTCCTGATACGAATCTGTTTTCAGCAAACAGGTGATATTGAATGATCTGTAAGGGCTCCATGAATTAAATAGGAACAATAGGACGGGAGATCTTTAGTAACGCCATTGATCACTTCAGAGAAAGAGGAAGGTCCCAATTTAGATTGTTGGGGATGATTGGAGAGAAATGTTCTGAACCATTGTATTGCACTGTATCATTTGTATATCCCTTCATACCCAGCCCTGCAGCATTTCTGGAAGGCCAGTAAGTGGCTTCTCCACTTGTTGTGCATGGTGTTTGTGGCCTACGCTTGATATCAGGTGTTGATGAGATGCTCCAATCGTGTTGCAGTGAACTTGCAGCAGTGCTTAAGCATGGATTAAGGGAGGAAGATTTAAGATTGATAACTTTTTGCTTATAGATATGCACCATCCTACGGGTGGTTAGCTAGGATGGGGGTACTGTTATGCGTGGTTATTAGAGTGTGCTTTAATTAGCGTAGCCTGTGAGGGATGTATTGGGTGTTGCGCAGGAAGTTTAGATGAGTGTGATGTAGTTACTGCTACTGTGCTTACATTCGAAGTGAGCCAGACAATTGTAAAATAGATGGAACAGAATTTGCAAGCACATACCATTATCCTCTAGCTGACTGCATGAGATTACCATCTGTTTGGAAACAGCCAGATCTTTACTTCCTGCACAGTTCCACATGGATGGCATATTTTTAACAAGGAGCCATCAATAATTGCTCTGCTGGATTGATGAATTTATTTTTGATGAGTGGTTGATTTAAGGGAACTTGAGGTGGGATGAGTAGGTGCCCAAGGTTAGAGAATTGTTGACATGGGGTCTTGCTGAGGTGTTGGTATTTGATGAGTTTACAAGGACTTTGAATGTTTAAGTTGTATATGTGTGTGTAAGAGAGCTAGCAGAACCACTTACTTTTTCATTGTGCATATGGATGATGGTAAATCCAGTAATTCCACATCATGTGCAGATGGATAATAGGAAATGAATTTTCTTGCTTGGCTTCTGATTTTAAAGATCGTATTAGGGGAACCTAGAATGTAGTTTCCCGTGATGATGGTGAAACCAGTTATGTCACTTCCTGTGCAGATGGATAATGTGTAATCCAATGATGTCAAGTGGGTTGCATAATAATTGTAAAGCCTTTTATTTAAATGCCATCCGAAGAAGAGGTCTGTGTGTCTTTTAAAGCTGATCCATTGTACCGCATTCACATTTCATTTTTAGGCAAAAAAGTGTATAAAAACATGGAGCTTTTCGATTTTTCCCGTGGCTTGTAATTCAGCCTTCACATTTTCTTTTATATGTTTATTGACAGACAGTGTTTAATATGGGCACATAAAAAATGCATTTGGTACCATGAATACAACCTTTTTAAAATGAATATAGAGAAAATGTTGCTTTCCTTTATACTGTCCATAAACATTTCACCTTTAGCCAATATAATGTTATGAAATGCACCATTCTACTGCCAATTACCACCTGTTTGATGCGTACCACAGCCTTATAGAAATACTTTTTTGTACAAGGGTTCCACTTCTTTTTAAAATTTACCACAATTGCATTTTGTATTATAAAAACACTACAATAGCATAAAGGTAACTCCTCTCCTACAAACAAAAAAAATGATTAGTTTGACCACATAAGATGATACATTTCACTTAACATGGATTGAATTCTTATTGCCAGCCGCTATATGCAGTGCTTTCTGCACCTGTTCTCTTTGTAACAGAACTGAAATCACATGACTTGGCAAACAAAACATATTTGTCTTACCCGAGACCTCATGTTTTAATTTCTTTGCTTTTTCTGTAAATGAAAAACACATCTTTTCAATGGCATCAAAATGAATCATCTGTCATCTCAGGGTGCTAGAATAGGCACCCTTTCTTGCATGAGTCAGTCTTAACTTAGCTCCATGAAGGTGTGCTATGACCACATCTTTCTCCTTAAAGTACTTTTTGATCCCACTTAACTGCCGTCTTCATTGTCTCATGTACCAGATCATGTAAAAGGCACAGTGCTTAGTTCGAGACTGTAGTTGCAGGTGGGGCTCACTGCCACTCATTTTTGGGTACTGCCACTTATTTTTTTTTCTTCGTCAGGCTTTCATATAGAGCAAGAGAGAGGAAAACACAAAAGGTGGAAAAGAGGAGGCAGTGAAAGATGGAAAAACAGTGACTAAGAAAGAAAGCATGGATGAAAAAGAACATGAAAGAGATAAAGTGGGAGGAAGTGTCTAGACGTAGATAAAAAAGGCATGAGGTGGAATCAAGACTGCGCAGACAAGTTATTTGAGACCCTGACATTCACTAGCACCAGCCTTGGGCTTTTGAGTAGGGACATATGAACTTCACATAATTTGATTTTGCATTTTTGAGCCAATTTTGGGGAAAATTAAGCAAAAAACTAGTTTTTACATGAAATGCAAATCTGTCATTTAACGCTATACTTTAGTGTGAAATGTTCCTTACATAAGTTTTTGATGCATGGGCGCAATTTGTGATAAAAATATGCTGCAAAAAACAAAACCACTGCAACAGCAGCCGCTTCTGTTCTGTTGTTCACATGCGTTAGTGGTCAATTTTTGCTGAGAATGGCTTGTTTGCTTCAAATGTTTACCACAAATGGCACGTAATCATGAAAGACATAATAGTGTCAATTATCAAATTTAGCATAACAAGTGTAGCGCTAAATTCCCAAAATGTCGCAAATTATTGCTGGAGTAATTTACGTTTCACCATGGCCTACTTCTGAACAAAACTTTGGGCCCTGGGCACTTATGTTTTTTTTTTACAAATTAAGCAGTGAAAATTCATATCGTCTGCTGTTTGTACTCATTAGTTACTTCACTCTTGGCCACCAGTAGCAGTGCTCTTTCATGCTGTACCATGTGAGAGAGGCTTTGAATTATTGATTAAAGGGAATTTTCCACTTTCAGATCGAACTGTGTGAGAATCGAATGGGTGATAAAGTATGTAATATCTTTACTCTCAGAGACATCCTCAAAGCAAGGAACCGAGGCCAGATTTACTAAGATTTTGCATCTGGGTGTCCTCAGCTTTTTGGTGCAGCCTGATGCAAAATCTAATTTGGTATTTACAAATCCATGCAAAGCATGATTTGCATGGCTTTGCCTGACTTTGTGAAAAAAAAGTAAAGCGATGCCTGACGTTACCTTGTGCCAGAAAAACGTTACATGGGTGAAGCATGTGCCTTCCCTTGAATCCACCAATATATTTTGGTGCAAACCCATATTTACTAAAGTCAGTAAATATGGGTTTGCCCCAAAATGGTGCACCTACCTGAGACTGAAGTAACGAGGAAAGATATTTGTATGTCTCCTTCTTAGTTCCTCATTGTATGCGTGCTGCATTCTGCAGCACACACACAAAGAGGAATAAGTCTCTAAGCATAGTTTTTGTGCAGGTTGTGCAAGTTTTCCTTCACAAAAACTATTCTGACTACAACACAGGCACCCCTGCATCGTGGCGGAAGGGTGCCTGAATTGATGCTAGACAGCCAGAAGTGCGCCAGTGCTACAAGAGAGCAGATTTGTGTCATATCTTTGTGAATATGGTGCATTGCTCTCTACCTTTTATGCTAAGAGTTTCAATTCGGACAATCAGTCTACTATTCTTTTATTTATGCAATGGTTTTATCTAAATTTAATATGGAGAAATTTGATATTGATGTATTGTTGCAATGGTTTTAAGTAATCACGCAAATAAAGATTTTACTTACTTACTCTCCCTTTTATGCAACGTTTTATGCAACGCAGTGCAGCAACTTCCCTTTCTGTGTTGCGTCAAAGTTTAGTAAATCCGCCCTCCAATTAGGTTCTATTTAATCAAATTCTCAAGATACTCGCTTGGGGTAGCCAAAGTCATATGTTCTGTTATTACTACTTGTCCACCTTTTCCACACTACTGCCGCCATGGTGGCGATGTTAACTTTGTTGAATGTCCTTTTTCTTTCAGTGATTTATCATTCTTAAATTTGTTTCTGTTCATGGCTAAAATTAAATGAACATTTAAACTCCAATTTGCATAATATTTCCGTGATCATCTGGGAATTACATAGCTTCATAATATTATCCCTCCTCATGCGTTTTCCAGATTTAAATCACTGCTGTGAAACCTGCACCTAAAGGCCAACTTCTACAGCACAAGTAAAATTATTATTCAGTGCTGAAGTTTGTCACACGTGTGGTGTTATTGAAAACACATCCTTGTCTGCTATTCACCACCCTCACAGCCAGCTATTACCAGGCAACCAGATTATGATAGGCTTTTTTGGATCTTTTTTCACAGTAAATTATTAAATATCTTTACAGATAAAGATAATGATTATTTGTAATCAGGGGTAGCAGGAGTGCGAGAGTAAGACAAAGAACAAGGAAGTTTAGAGGGGTGGAAGTAAAAGGCATAGTGTGGCATCAAGCCTTGGCAGTCTGGCTCCTAAGAAAAACTTTTGGCCCCTTCACTTTTTTATTTTTTTTATAAATTAAGCTCTGCTTGTAAATGATTCAGATAACGAGCCCTGAATGTGCTGTTACCTTCAAGCAGATGTTTGTGTTTAAAGTCTATGCGTTAAACAATGCTTCATCTCAACTCAGGATGTGGTTACATTTTAGAACAAGTAAAACATTCGCACTCAACGTGACTCCTCAAGTGTAACAACAAGTGATAAAACTCCCCATATTCAGTAGTCCTGAGCAATTAAGTCACGTCAAACATATACCGCAGCTGGATTCGTGATTCATGCGAAAAGCGTCTGGTGGGTAGGTCAAATACAAGCTGCTACACTTTACATCGTGTTTCCTTCATGTTTTAAAAGTTTGTCTTTGTGAAGAATCCCAGGCGTCCGTTTGTTCTCTTTGTGTGGCGTTTTAAGTCGTACGGACTCAGCTATATAATATAAATACATATTATGAAGATCACTGTGTGGTTCCTGTGGGTAGATAGTAGATGTGCGCGCTGCTGTTCAGAAGACATGACTCTGCCGGAACAGACAGGGCTAAAAGACATTCTCCAGCACCCCAGGGGGACAAGCACTTCCTGGCTTGCTTTATTCCAGTTAAGTTTACTGTACTAATAAAAAGCATGCATCTGAGGATTTTTTCGCGCACGTGGGTTATTGTTGGCTATTTGGCACTTTACTTCAATGGTACTGCGTCATCTCTGGCGTTATGCTTGATATGATGAAAAGGGAAATAGTTACCCCCACAACCTAAAACCCATTTAGAACCTATCAGGGTGCTCAGCGCAATTGGAGTCTGGTGATATCCTACTTAGCTCCCTGGTAGTAACAGCTACATCTACAATTGGTGTGAGCTGCTGTAGTGGGATTTTGCAGGGGAATCAAAGAGAATGAGTGAAAGACAGACACAGAGACACAAAGGGTCTTCTCCAGGATCCACAAGCACATACAGGCAGTAGCGGCTCCTCCGCTAAGGCAGAGTAGCTTTGCCCCACTGCTTTCAGCAGTGTAAATAAAGGAAAAATAAAATGCTAACTCGTTGTTATTATCATTTTATTTGTTCCTACTGCGGTGTCTTTGCGGGGCAAGGCGGGCTGCTCTGCTCTCAGAGCAGGAGGGAGGAGTGGTGGGCACTCTGTAAGTGCGCAATGACTGTTTGGCCGGCCCTCTCAGGCCGGACAAACAGTCATGCACACTTTGCATGTTCTCCACCCAGGCTGCGTTACAGCCTGGGTGGAGAACATGCCCAGACTCCCATTCCCTGCCTGAGCGCCGAACCATGGCACTCAGACCAATCACAACGCTGCATTGCAGCAAATTGTGATTGGTCAGGGGAGCCTGGGTGCTTCCTGGTCAGGCCGACCGGGGGGACGACGCAGAGAGACGACGGAGGAAAGACAAGACGCAGCGAGGTGGTAAGTTTTAGTTTCTTTCTTTACCCCCACTCCCCCCGCCCTCCACCCCCGAACTGTGCCAGCCGCCACTGCATACAGGTAAGTTGGAATGAGGTGTGTGTTTCAGGATTATGTCAGGAAGAGAATTGTGTTTACTGTGAATTACAAGATGCAGAAGTAAGTCCTAAGGCCACAGCAGGGAGGAGGCTATTGGAACTGGTATCCTAGAAACCTTCCCAAAATCTTCAAGGTGAGAAGTAGGAGCCTGCAGAAGGAGCTGAGAGCACTGCAAAACCCAGGGACCCCCTGATTAACATTTGAAAGGGATCAAAGTAGAAAGGAAAATAACAAATTCTAGTGGCGCGAGGTTGGTGAGCAAACTGAAGTCAAAGCAGATAAGCCACACAATATGAAGTATTGCTAGGCTTCGAAGCAAGTCACTGAATAAATCCTTCTCTGCCTATGCTGACCAGGAAGTCCCTTCCTGTGACCTGAATGTCATATTGGATGCTGCGATCTCTTCCGATACATCAGCCACCACAAGCTGGTTTGCTACAGATGCTGCTTTGCACGACTAACAAGAACTGCTGGTAAGCATATAGTTATTTCTGAGGGGGACCAACTGAGGTTGGCAGCTGATGTTGGCAGTATCTCCCACTCCTGATTCTATTGGGTACATTGCTGCCGTTTGATAGCGTTGACCCTGAGATCATGATTGGCTGCCTCCAACAGATCCGCATTATGGGCACTACCCTTAGTAGTTGTGTTCCTAGTAACAGGCAGGTTTTACATTATTTCTTTGCACACAATGACGTTGAATGCCAACCATATTGACTGCAGGGATTTTAGGGCTTTGCCATTCACCAAGTTTATCTGAAGCCACTAACATGTCTCCTCTAATCAATGGGTTTCCATTTCTGCACCTGTGAATAATACCCCATACTTTCCTAGATGTCAGGAGGATGTAAGTGCCATCACTGCAGTTTTTCAGCAGTGGCTTTTGGTGGTCCATAAATGTTTGGGCAACCACACGTTATATAAACATAAAAAACAGGGGTTTTAATAGTTGATGTGGAAAAATATCTTTTGTAAAATACCATCTGATTCCCTAATAAGACACATCTATTACCTTTTAAGAATGCGAAAAACCTGGTTGTTGACGAATGACAGTGATCTGTGTCTTGAATCTCAAGTCAGTTCAGATAGTTCTACAAGGTTCTTTCACCCAAAGAATTAGTCAAATCATGTCATGTCTAATGCTTGAACTTAAAAATGTTATAGCAGTCATTGTCAGATCCAGATTCAAATACTGCATAGTAAACTAGGAGAAATAAAGATACTTCTCGTTACGCCTCCCCTGGGGAGGTGTAGCATTTTGACGCATTCCCAGTTCTACCAGTAATGGTACATCTGGGAATGTGCCAAAATCCATGGGTGGATGCGTGGGACACCCAAGTTCCACCCAAGGAATGCCTCCTGGGGAAGAGTAACACAACACAGCGATTTGTGTTGCGTTGCATTACTCTAGATTTATCAAGGCACGTAGGGCCACGCAAGGTGGCCATACATGGCCTAATAAATCTAACTTAGGAGTTGTGTCGCTCTTGCGCCCTGTTGCGTGGTGCAAGGGCAACAGAACTCTTTAATAAATATGCCCCTCAGTCCTTATTGACAATTTAAGCCTCGTCAACCTATAATTATGTATTTCAAATCCCAATGCCTATTAGTAACGTGAAAAACATGTAGGGAGTGCTGCCTCTTCCCAGATTTCTGCACTGTGGGACATCTCACCTAGCAACTAGAATCCAACATGTTTATGTTCTAGAAGAGATTCAAAGCCTTTGATCTTTTCATCGCTGAAACCAGCATTTTTGATCCCGCTCTTTTGTCTCTAGTTGACACTGCATTTCATAAATATACAATTACCAACAATTATCGTATATTTGTAAAAAAAAAATGCATTTCATAAATATACAAATAACAAACAATGATCATATTTCTAAAAAGAAATGTAGTAGGCTTAGGGCACACAGACTTGGTAAACAATTATGCAAAATCACCAGTACACAAAAAACAGAGAAAGAGAAGAAAAATCCGACTGCTATCTTCCCTAAAATGGTTAAATATATATACGAAAGATAGACCTAAGGAAGACACTCCCCAAATAATAAGGTTTTCAGTGAAAAGTTTCTGTTCTTCATAAGGAGCCTATAACAAAGAAAAAAATATTTTTCTATTTGATTCTCTGCAGGGGTGTCAAAAAGTGGTGCATTAAAAAACAACCAGTTCACTCATTCATAGAGTGAAAAAACATCAGGGAGACACCTCACTGGAGCACCAAGAAGAGTCACAGATGAAGTTTTGGCAGCTCTCAAATTTATCAACTTTGTGACAACTTGGTGACAACTGTCACCTGGGCGACTTTTCTTAGGAACTATGGTAAGAACTGTGGTGCGCTGCCTCAATAACTAACCCTGACAGGGAGGGAGGAGGGAAGGTTGGCCAGTAATAGTGTCTGGTGAATAAGCATTCGGTAACATGATCACACAATGTTATTTTACTAGAGGTACCTCAGTTCTATGGGTAAAATATCAAAGGTCACATATGTAGACCATTGTCAAAATTGGATATATTTCACTGCATGTTATATTTGTACAGTTTCGTCAGTGCCAACAGTTAAAACCTGATTCACAGACAATCATATAAAGTAGTCACTGCCCCTAAGTGAGAAGATGTGTCTTTTGGTGGAGCAAGAGAAATCTTCACACCCAATCATAAAACAAACAATATTGCAGGGTAATCTGACATGGCTGGTTCCGAAAAGTGTTGTGAACATGTAGGAATCATTCATAGAAAATTTACCAGCATAGCAGGTGAATCGAGATGGATGAGTCATAAAAGCAGTTGCTTTTTTCTGTTGGGGGTGGGGGGTATCACAAAATTGGGAAAATGGTGTAGAAAAGCATATGTCTACTTGTATGTGTTGTTTTAGTAAACAAAATGCAGTAGTAGAAAAACACGTATTTCACTCGGGACCATTTTATGAATTCCTATGAAATATAGGGTTCCTCATCATAATGACAGCCCCAAACCACCCTGCAGATCTTTACCATTGTCAGAGTTACTAGGATTATGAGTAACAGCGGAACAAATCATAGCAAGGTTTTCTAAGTTATGCTGCAACAAGGAAAATTACTCGGCACATTCTCTTCCAGTATTATTTTCATCCATTTGATTTACAAACAACATTGTATATAAAAGAACGTAAATTATGTAAAGTATGTTGCTAATTGCATGGTCAATGGGGTAAATCCATAGCTTTACAGTAAATGCTGCAGCCACAGAATATTGCATAAATCAACTGGACCTCACCATTGTTCACTGTTTTATCAATAACCTGTTCATGAAGGTAAAAAAACCACACCTAAATATTCTAATACCATTCACTGGCCATTGTTTGCTGTAATTTGAAGACAAATGTTTGGTCAAGCTAACGACCCAAATCTAAACATGTAATACAAAAAAATATAAAATAGGTAACGTGTAGTATGTCCTATATTGCCACCTCGAGATTCTGCTGACATTTGCATACCACTAGGTTGAGTGCTTTATAATGAAACCAGGACCCCTAAACACTGTGGGGTCGATTACAATGTCGTTCGGAAAGGCTCCAAACGGCATTCGATTAGTTCGAAACCGATTCGAAAGCCGTGTTACCGACCGACTCGGAAACATTTCCGAACGACCAATTCTGATGTTCGGAAACTGTTCAGACTGTCCGACTCTGTTCCGAACAGCATTTGGAGTAACCGAGTCATTCGGAGCTGAATCGTAGCGGTCTACAGACCGCTTTTCTGAACAAGAGATTATGATGTTGGATTCAGACAGCCTTTCCGATTCGGTTGTTCCAACACGGATCGGCTGTCGGAATCTGACTTTGGGTGCCCGTAGCAGGCCCCTCTTCATCCTGGGCCCTCCGAATGAGGACACCCTCATGGGACCCCTCTTTCCAACCATGCACTGTGTGGCAGGCACCATGGGGTGCCTGCCACAGGGTGTACGATTTTCCACACCCACCCCTTTCTTTAATGGGAGCCTGTGTTGTCGGTCGGAACACAGGCTCCCATTGAAGTCAATGCGAGTTCGACCGAACGATGTTCGGAAGCATAGTAATCGGTCGGTCGGACTCGCAGAACATGATTCGGTCGGAAACGATTCTGTAACCGATTCAGTCGGAAGAGTTTCCGAACTACATCGTAATCAACCCCCATATTGGAGCATGTTACCCATTTACACATTATGTAGACTTTCTCTTTCTCTCTGCCCTTAACCTTGTCTGTATGGATACATGTATGTGTGTGGTATCTTGCCTTCTTCTCTACTCTGTCCTTTCTTTGTATCCTGTACTTTGCTGCTCAGCCAGTCTCTGTGATGTCATAGAATGTTCCCTCTGTGTATGTTTAAGTGTATCTGTGAGTTTATGCATGAGGCTGAGCAGCAGGGTTGCTGCTCCCGGTGGGGCTTACTATCCTGTACATACATACTTGGATTAATATGCTGCTTATCCTACTTCTACTCCTGTAACTTTTTCCTAAGAATAAACCTGGAACTTGGATACAGCTACAACAGAGTTATCTTATTTTTATGGAATTCCACACTGGCGACGAGGATGGGATACGAACCCACGCGTGTAAAAGTTGTAGTACTTTTTACTATTTGCCTGAATGTGATTTTAGCCATTTGAGCTTTGTAAGCATTTGATAACATGCTGCTTATATGTTTTTCCTAACGTTATCACTAGTGCTATGATTACTTATTTACTGCATCTTAAACTATTATTGTGATGCCAAGCCTTACTTGACTCACTTTGTGCTTCAAGGGGATTAGATGTAAAGTTTTCTAATTTGTATCTGCATATGTTTGACATGATAATATGCTGCGCTTACCTTTTATCATCTACATTGTAATGCTTTATTCTTGTATTTTTCTGTGTGAGCAGTGTTTCTTTAAAAGTCCTGGGTTTGCTTTGTGCAGGGCATCCTAAACTATTGTGCTGAGCCATTTAGGTGCTCAATTCTGTTTATGCTTTTTGGTTCTGAGCCATTTCGGTGCTCAATTTTGTTTACGCATGCTTGTTCTGAGACATTACTGTAATCAAACCTATATATTTGTGCTGAGCCATTTAAGGTGCTCAATTTTTTTTTACGCTTTCTAGTGCTGGGATTGCGGTGTGCTTGCGTCCTAAACTATTGTGGTGGTTAACCTTTATTTAAAGTGACTTGTGGTGAGCATAATTTTTAAGGTCGTTGCGGGAGCACCTTACGCTCTCATCATTGCTTGGTTTGTGTAGGGCATTATTCTTAAGCTCACCTTACTAATGTGGGGGGCACCTTACGCTCCACCATTTCTTGTATTGGTTTGTGTAGGGCATTATTCTTAAGCTCACCTTACTAATTTTGGGGGGCACCTTACGCTCCACCCTTTACTTTAGCTTTTGTCCGGTGGTGGACCCAAAACCACGTTAAGTGAGGTTTTTCACTTATTACTTGCATTTTTTGTTGTACACCATTCTTTTGGTTGTTCTGGGTGTTGGGACATTTTACTGAGCTTAAACTCATTTCTTTTTTGTTTTATGTTATTAAACACTTCTCCTTGCTGTGCAAAGGGAGTGTGTGTGTGTTTTGTGTCTCTTGGTTTCCTTTCTCTTCTGTTTTCTGTGCTCTCTTTCTTACCACTCGTTTCCTTAGTTTTTATTGTCTCCGCTAGGGAGGGAGATGTGTGGTATCTTGCCCTCTTCTCTACTCTGTCCTTTCTTTGTGTCCTGTACTTTGCTGCTCAGCCAGTCTCTGTGATGTCATAGAATGTTCCCTCTGTGTATGTTTAAGTGTATCTGTGAGTTTATGCATGAGGCTCCCGGTGGGGCTTACTATCCTGTACATACATACTTGGATTAATATGCTGCTTATCCTACTTCTACTCCTGTAACTATTTCCTAAGAATAAACCTGGAACTTGGATACAGCTACAACAGAGTTATCTTATTTTTATGGAATTCCACAATGTGGTATTTCTATAGTGCTAACATAGCCAATAGGCAGAGGAGTGCGGTACAGGGTCAAAGACAAGCGTAAAGTCAATGAGTGATAGGCTACGTAGCTTGTGTGTTGCCAGTTAATGCATTGTGATGTAGTGTTCTCTAACAAGTGTCTTCAAATATCTCCTAAATTTGAACAGTGTTGGGGCGGTCTTGATGGATATGGGTATGTTGTACCAGATCCTGGGTGTTTAGTTGGAAAAGACTTGCTGCCTTGTTTTACATTTTTTTACACTTCTTCATCTGTAGCCTGATGGTGGTCTGGCTGCTGCGCTGCCGAGAACCACCAGAGATGGTGGGCTTGTCTGCAAGACAAGCAAGGATGCTGGTTGTGAAGCCTTTCTATATGATGCAGCTCCTTTTGAAGATGGTGTGTCCCATCAGGAAGGGGCTGATGTGATTATATTTCTTCAGGCCCCAGATGGGACATGTAGGATACCCTTAAGCGCTGCTAGTGTGAAGTCTGGGTGGCCATGGATCAAAGAATTGCCACCAACCAGATACAAGTGTATTAAGGCTTAAACATTAGTTCTAAAGCTGCTTTCTAGAATAAATGGTTTCACTTTCTTTTAGGAGAGAGAGCTGATATCAGGCCATCTTTGTTTATTGGCAATGTGTTCCTTGAGCCTGAGATTGATGTCCAGGGTCACTTGACATTTGGTGAAATTTGGGTCTCGAAGCCATCAAAATGTTTGTTATTGAGCGAGTCAAATAGCAAAACATGTTTGTTTAAAAATGAGTGCTTTCTATTTTAGCTTCAATGGGAAAGATTGCTCTCCCAGAAAAATACTGCTGAATCAAATTACACCAAACATGGTTTACCACTAAAACTTAACTCAGAAGAGTGCATTTGCTAGATTTGGTTTAAATCCTTGCAGTCATTTTTGAGAATTTAGCAACACAATAAGGTACTGGGTGGGCTTCGATGGGTTAAAATTGAGAGATATCTCGCCGTTTGTAAAGTGCTCTTTGATTTGACTATAACTTTAGAGCCATTTGTGAAATCTGCACAAAATTTGGCAGACATTAACAAGCTTGGCTTGCTGTTATCATTTTCAAATTCATGCAGATCCATCAAGGAGGCACAGTTAAAAAGAAAGGTGGGTAAAAAGGTTCTTGAGGTAACACGTCACATTTTTCCATAATTCTGCATGAAAATTGGCAAACCTTTAGCATGTTTTGTTTTTGTTTGGCATGCCAAGATACTCTGTTGGTGCTCTAGTTGGTCTCTGTTATCAGATGAATGCCTTTCTGGGTATTTCTTCAATAGTTTCCTGAACAATAGGTGCTTAGAATCTATTCTCTTACTGGGGCTTTATTCCTCCTGAGTTTTTTTGGGCCATATATAATCAGTGACTTGCCTCCAAAGAAGCATTGATTAGAGGGTCCCAGTAGAAATGTAATGTGGCGTGAGACCTTGAAGGGAGCTGTGTCCTTTGTTCCTGTGGGCCTTGTGGATGATCCTCTGGGTTTAGTTTAATTTTGTATTCCACTGGGAAATATTGGGGGGCTTTCAGTGTCTATTTCTCATGGCAGTAATCCAGCATTCTCATGATTGTGTTTTGTTATTGGCAAGGTCTTTCTAAGCAATGACCATTGTAGGTTAATGCCAAGTGTTGGTCCTCACTCCATATCACATTCTTTCCTCAAATCCTGCAGCCTATAATTTCAGCCAAGCCAACAGGTTACGGGTAAAGGTACTCCTATATTGAGTGCACTCAGGTCATTTCTAATTTTGGCCATCTGAGGTACCTTCCTCCCTTGTTCTGTTGTATGGTTCATACTATTTCAGTAAGACTGTGCATTTGGACAACAAACTTCAAAACTATGCAGGACTGAGTCCCCAAGGAAATCATGGAACAGATCTAACCCTTTGTTTAGTAACTCAGGCATGCCCAAAGGGAAACACAAGAAATACTCAAATTGGTATTTCAAACATTTATTGAAGCAATAAGATTCTTGTGTAAAATATGTGCATGCACTGATTAATAGAAGGAAACAAAACAGAATAATCAGCATTACGAGAATGGTAAAGAAAATAAACCATTGTGCTGTTCCATTGATTAAATGAATACATATAATTATACGTATACTGCACTCTAGAGCTTATCCTAATATGCATAGGTTGGGTGAAACTGCCAGAATAAAAAGAGTGGTCTAATTCCACATTTACCTAAGGGAATGTGTCATCTGGGAGCCAATCTTTGGTATAGAGCAGGCCACCGCCCTCTCAGAATGGTAAATGAATTCAGCTGGGTTGAAATTCCAGCATTTGCAACCTCAACAGTGCCAGCAAAATGTTCCTCTCCCAAAACAAAGGGCTCTGAGAATTGTTATAATAAACTTAATCCATACTCTCTATGCCGGAGCCCTAGTCTGGCTGTTATTGTAGAGCTGTCGCCTAACAGACAACAACAAACAACAACATTTTGTGTAGTGAACTTAGTCCTTGTACAGAATGTTCAAGGGCCTGATAATATGCCTACGAAGAAGTGTAAGCATAAGCCAATCTGTTTCTGAGAATATTATTCCATATGTGTGCGTAAGCAGATGTGTGTTAAAATTCATCGTTTAAAAAAGATATTAACTTTAAACGTGAACAGGTAAAATGGTGATGTTCTGTGCCTGGGGCCTATGTAACCACACAACAGTTCCAGAGCTGGCTAAGTACACTTTTTAACATTGATCTCTGGACTTTGCATACAGATATGATGTTGGCTGAGGGTATGGCGTTTGTCTTCTCCCTGCCCCTTGTTACTCCAAAGAATGAGTGCTCCATCCTCTGTGATCATTAGAGTCCTGGGCAGGGAATTCCTGTGATGGTCACCCTGTTCTAAATAAGGCAGGGTGAATGCTACTGTGGCCTAGCAGTGCTACGGTTGACGGGCTTCCAAGTCTAAGGTTTCTGCAGTAAGATCACACTCAACTGTAGAAACCTTTCAGTTGTTCTACCTTTAAAGGAAGCGGTGAATAGCCAGGGGGCTGGGTAACTGCCCGGCACTCTCCAACCTTTACATGAGCATGTTGGTGCACTCTTATATGGAACCAGCGAGGGGTGCTCCCAGAAACTCTAGACTCTAGGGTCTCCCCCTATAGTTAGGAATTACAAATGTTGGAATTGCAGCATCTGTAATTCAGCACAAGTAATGACAGAAATCAATTATACACATGTTAGACACACAATGAAAAAGATGACAAACAGTCGAATCACACATTAATTTATCTCATAATATTTTAATATGAAAAGAATACAGAAAAGAAGCAACTTAAGGCCTTAGGTACAAAAGCATTACGAATCGGGCTGTTTCTGGCCCTAAAAATACCTTTTCATATGTACAAAGTATAACTTGCGATTCGGTAACATGTTACCGAATCGCAATTTGTGTTTAGCAATTCAGTATTTGGAAGGTGCATGTTTAGGGCATCCCTTCCAAATACCGAATTGCGGTGCTATGTATAAATGTTTTACGACTGAATTATGGTTGCAAAACATTCATTTTTTACCGACACCTCAAAGTTGGTAGAAACCGAGAAGGGATCCCCACTGGACTCCTTTCCCTTTATAAATGTTGAAAGAAATGATTTTTAAGAGTTGCCAGTGGTCCCTAGACATTTAAGGAAAACGAGCTGCCTTTCAAAAAACAAATTGCATTATTAAAAAGCAACATTATCACACCTAAGGTACTTCAGTACAATATGAAACAAGTCACTCTTGTCCTGTATGTGAAAGTAACAGTCTACTGGGTCACAAAGAGATATTTGAGAGGTCGCCTCACCTATAACTTATCCTGGCATGCTTCATCATAGGCAACCTCTCACATAAATAGTAGGACGATGTCACTCCAGGGGACTCAATCAAAACATTTGTGGGAGTTCTTACATAGTACTTCACAGGACAAATACATCAGTCCCGATACAAGATTAAAAATACCTAGAGGTTTACCCAAAGGATGTTCCTTTATTTTAGGGTACCCCTGATATAGGTTAAAATCAAAGTTGTGGTCTGAAGGTAGAATGTAATGGTTCACCTAACAACTAAAAAATATCAACATGTTTCGACCTACACTTAGGGCCTTATTCCCATGGACTGCCGTATCGGCGGTGGCGGTCCGAGCGTGGTAAGCTCAGCGGTGCGACCTTTGTATTACGAGTTGGGTGCATCAACTTTGTGAAGACCGCCACTGGACCGCTGAGACCGCAGGGTTCGCGATCGGGGAAAGGCAGCCACCATCGGGCGGTACAGGGGAGCTGCACCAACGTGCATATTACAAGTTGCCTGTTCTACGAGCAGGCAACGGAGGTCCAACCGCCTGCTTCAAGGTGGCGGTGACGAAGGATTTGTGGTGCATACTCACCCCTTTCTTCTTCGTTCAGGCAGATTCCAACATGGATCCCTTTCTCAAGGTCCCCCCTTCACAGCAGTATCTTTACCCTGAGGATTGCAACCCTGTGTGCGGCAATCTACAGGTGAGTGCTTTTCGTACCATATACCCTTTGCCAGGATTTCCCACATATGGGCCGAACCCCGGTAATGGTTATATGGTATTGTCCCACATATATCATACATATGTGTGTATCCGACACATATGCAGTCAAAATGCACACACAGGGATCGATATATATGGCAATAGTACTCACCACCACTGCAAGATCCCCACCTCCACACCGCCTTCCCAGTGCTTGACTTGTAATATGGCAGTCTTTGGACCATCAGCGCCGTGGGCTGCTGGCGGGGGCGGACGCGATCCTACAGCCGTCAGACCACCAAAATCATAATAACGTCCTTAGTGCTGGAAATTGGTCAAAAGGTCTTCAGCAGGGTAAAAGAACCCCCTATCTATATTGCACATTTGTTATATGCAGATAAAATGACAATGTTCTCATGCCAATGGGACATCCATTATGACATTAAACTGCAGGGTTAAACAAGACCCAATATTCATATGTTAATTAGGGCAGAAAATTATAATAGAACAAATATGTTGTATCAACAAATAAGCATGCATTACAACAATAAAAATAATAAAAGCTCTATCTCATAGTAGTGTCGAGCCAGAGCATGCATTCATGCTTTCCACTCACTGACAAATTTGTCCTATAAAGTAATATCTAAAAACTCTCAAATTAATTTGGTTAAGTCGGCTGGAGTGGCATTGTCCTACTCCAATTTAAGAGATCGCCTATTATGAAGCATGCCAGGATAAGTTATGGGAGAGGCGACCTCTTAAATATCTCTTTGTGACCCAATAGGCTGTTACTTTCACAGTGACTTGGCTCATATTATACTCAAGTACCTTAGGTTTCATCATTTAGTAAGCAGGAGGAAGTACTTGAGTTTTTTTCCAATCATGACTCTCCTGTGGGGATTAGATTTATTAAAAAGCAATCACAGACATGATGGTCTGCTGACCCCACCAGGCCACCATCCTTTGATGGCTTCAATTCCTAATGGGTCACAAACTGCAACATCCCTCAATAATATTCATGAGGTAGGTCAATTTGCGACCCACTAGGAATTGCTATTTCAGACTTGTACATTTTCGTACATTAGGAATTGCGATTTTCTGATTGCAATTTGATAAGCATCGCAATTAGGGGATCACAATCCCTATATTTTGTACATATGGCCCTAACCTTCTGCGAACACTGGTTAGCAATCAAGCAATCAGGACAGTACAACTAATGACTCAGTGAATCAACACTGTGTCTGCCCAGAACACATAGAAAGAGGCCTTTGTTGAACAATTTTGGGTGTGCCCAACAAGAGGGAAGTGATAAAGTCGAGATGATAAAACAAATAGAACTGCATTGGATTTTATACTGATGCACATATGTGGATGGAGTCTGGAGGGATTAGATTTACTATTCCCATTCCAACGTAAGCAAAAACATGAAAAATGTTGGACTGAGCAAGTGTTAAATATACCATTTTTGCTGCTAATTATTTTCAACTAAATATTTAAATAATTAATGAAACACAATTATTAAAACATTTTCAAAGTGAAAATTGTAAACCACATACATAAAAAACAAAATAATATTCACTTAAAATAAATATGCTTCCCTCTTCACTACCCAAAAATACCCATAAACACCCCAAATCAAAAAATATTAATTAAACAATATTCTTGATGGTTATCTTATTTAAGGCTGTATAATCAATACACAGTGAGTCAGACTACCTCCGTTCCTCTCAGAACCTACAGAAATCAGCTGCGGAGTGCCCAAGGCTCCTCCCTGAGCCCGACCCTCTTCAACGTCTACATGGCCCCCCTCGCTGCCATCACCAGAAGCCATGGACTCAACATCATCCTATATGCCAACGACACCCAGCTGATCCTCTCCCTCATCAACGAACCCACAGCCGCCAAAATTTACTTTCACAGTGGGATGAAAGCTGTTGCTACCTGGATGAAAGACAGCTGCCTCAAGCTCACCTCAAACAACACCGAAGTACTCAATCTGGGACCCACCCCCTCAGCCTGGGATGACTCCTGGTGGTTTGCCACACTAGGAACCCCTCCCACCCCTAAGGACCACACACGCAACCTTGGCATCATACTGGACTCCTCGCTCACAATGAACCGCCAAATCAACGCAGTATCCTCATCCTGCTTCCACACTCTCCTCCTGCTCCCACACTCTCCTCCTGCTCCGAAAGACATTCAGATGGATCCCCACAGAATCCAGAAAGACGGCCACATACGCACTCATCAGTCACTTGACTACGGTAATGCACTGTACGTCGTTGTCACCCAGAAACAGCTCAGGAAACTACAGAACATCCAAAACGCTGCAGCCATACTGGTCCATGACATCCCCCAACACAGCACCATAACACAACACCTCCGACAACTCCACTGGCTCCCAATCAACAAGAGAATCACCTTCAAGCTCCTCACACATTCCTACAAAGCTCTCCACAATGTAGGACCAGAATATCTGAACCACCGCCTCTCATTTCACACACACCAGACAACTCCGCTCCACCCAACTCGCCCTGGCCTCCGCCCCACGGATCTGCAAGACCAGAGCCGGAGGAAGATCCTTTTTCTACCTCGCCGCCAAGTCCTGGAACACCCTGCCCCGCCACCTCAGGCAATCCGCGTCGTTGACTCAATTCAGGAAAGACGTCAAAACCTGGCTCTTCGACTAAATCTCCACACCCAGATGGATCAGCAGCCCCCTCCCCCTCAGCGCCTTGAGACCCTCACGAGTGAGTAGCCGGGCTATGCAAACTCCTGATTGATTGATTTATTGAAAGTTGGAGAGCTTTACCTTTATTAGGTACAAAAAAACAATAGATGACCCAGCAGGTGATGTAGAAGACACAATAAATTGCAAATCCTTCTGCATATAAGATTTCAGGATCTCCTTCTCTTTTTCAGTTAAGGAATAAATGCATCCAAAGGAAACAATAGCATCAGGTTCAGCTGGTATGGCATAATCATATTCCTGAAGAGGAGCAGGTGAACAAACTTCAGGCTTATCAAAAACAGGAGAAAGGCATGGTACTGCAATGGCACCGAATAAACTAATACATTTTATGTGGAACCTCTTATCTAATCAGTCGATGACCAATAATGTCCAGAAGCATAACAGAGGTCATGAAAAGACTGTGACAACAATGATATTGTTTGAGTAAACTAGTGGACATATGGATTACACCTCTTCAAACAAGGAATTCTGAATAATACAATGTAATTAGGAGAGGCAATAATGTCAAAACATGGACATCTGTATGATCAACAAACGAGATTTGCAATAGAGATGACATCTTCCGTATAGGACCTGAAGTTAATGATAAACCATCAGCAGTTCGGATTTCTCAAGAAAACTTCTTACTTTTTTCAGAATTTTATTTTTAATTCCTCAGTCCTGATCAATAAACATTCAACAGGCACCACTATTCAAGCAAAGATAAGAAACAACATGAGGAGGCTTCATCATTATTTAGTGATCTAAACAGTGGGAAAATCAGTGCCAATTTAGGTATTATACAACTAATTTTGAACTACAAATTCAAGAGACTTATAAAATAAAAACAAATTGAAATTATAAAATGGTGGGAAAACACATCTTCAAAAAGATACATTGATGTTGGCACGGTCCCACAGGGACTACGACTATTACGGATCACCTGCTATGAGGATCCATATCCGGAAATGCTGCTAGAATGCAACAACACAGCAGCCTCAATGGAGATGCTACACATCTCAGTGAATTACTGATAGAGAAATGGCACTAAAACAAATTGAATGTTCAAATAATAAACTGGCAAAAGAAACAGAGGAAAAAACTATTGATACATTTTGCAAAGAAATGGAACAAAGGCTGTCAAGTATTGAGTACGATATCAAGAGAAAAAAGCTGAAAACGAGAAGAGATACAAATGACTATAACTTAGGATGTGTTTATACATTCACATGCAGATTTGACTATATGAACAAAAACAATTACACACATGCAATTGTGCAAAACAGGAACCAAGTATAACTGCTGACTCCTGATTTAAGCTCTGAAACAGAAAACGAGTTCAAAGAAATCGCAGGTAATGAAAGTAATGACAGAAATATCTCTATTTTAGAGGGGTTTGGGATTATAAGACACACCAAATAGCCCAATGTTCAAAGACCGTGAGGCAAAAAAAGAAAAGGAGATCAAGAAGTGGGGGATATGGTGCAAAGAAATTAGATCAATCAAAGCCCTGAACATTGAGGGGCATGAGCAAATAAATGACAGAGAGATCTGAGATGAAGAAAAGTCTGAAACAGTACAAATGGAGGTAAATATGGTCAATAATTTGAGTAAAAAAATCTTGAACACAAGCTTACAATCAAATCTTACCACTGGCTCTGTTGTTTTGCCCTCAAGCCAGTTTCAACTACACACAGACATGGATTGATGTTTACAAATATATTCACAAGCTCAAAATGCTTAAATACTTTAAATTATATGAGCATAATTCAGTGATTGCCAACACAATTAATATTTAAGATACTCAAGATAATATCTGTAATTAGGAAACAGGAGATGTTGACCTGATGAGAACTCTGAAAAGCCTACAGTAGGGCAATGATGATGTGGAAGGCTCACTACTATATGAAATTACATTAGGTTTGGACATTAGTGACTTTGTCAATACATACTTTAGACCAAGACCAAGATTCATGCTACAAATGCCATTAGACTCAATTGATATTATATTTTTCATGAACATCTTATTAAAGATTTAAAACAAATATTGAGTCATTGGAGACAATGTCAACAGAACAAACATTATAATGAAGTAATGCATAAATTGAAAATAGAGTATAACGTATTAGTGAAACCCTCAGATAAGGGAGGTAATATTGTTCTATGGCCCGAAGCATTGTATATACAGGAAACAATGAGACAGTTGAAAGATACAATACGTTATGAGAAAATCAATTGTACACAATATGCAGCAATGCAACAAGATACATATGGTAGTCTACAACACTGGTATGATCAAGGTCTATTCACACACCAACAGTATTTATATTTAAGAAATTACTATCCAGTAATCCCTGTTTTGTATTTGCTCCCAAAATACATGAACACAAAACGATTCCACCTGGTGGACCAATCATACTAGCCATTGGCAACATTTTGGAGAATGTCTTAAAATATATTGTCTTCTCTTTGAGGCTTCTAGTACAAACACTCCTTCTTATCTAAAAGATACTAGGAGCTTCCTCAAACACACTTACATTGGAAAGAAGCATTCTTGTTGGTCACAATGGATGTCTCTACTCAGTATACCAGCATTCGTTATAAGGACGTTCTTAAAGCAGCAGATATTTTCCTGAAATTTAGACTCTCAAGATTATACAAACACAATCTGTTGTTACTCAATATGATGAACCTATCTTTAACTAAAAACAATCTTGAGTTCAATACCCAGCTGTACAGACAGCTGCGAGGTACAGCAATGGGCACATGCTTCACCACCAGTTATGCAAATTAGCATATGGGCTGGTGGGAGGAGCAGGTGCTTCATGTCAATTGTGAAGCAACTATGTAGGATAAAGTGATCTTATGTGTGAGGTACAGCAACAACCTATTCATCATCTGAGCTGGTATTGAAAATTAATTAACATCCTGTATTAATTAAATCAATGATAATGATTTGAACCTTAACTTTATGACTACAAGGGGTCATACAAAAAAGCATTTTTGGATATAAAATTGCTATCAAAAACCACATTGAAACTTTCTTTTTTGGAAAGAGATGGCAGAAAACAGTATCCTACATGTTGAAAGCTTTCACCCTGAACCCCTAAAACAAAACATCCCATTTTGTGAATTACTTAGAGCAAAACATGTATGTAGCAACACAGACCTGCACTAGGTTTTGTAGGGGGAATAAGTTAGGAAATTGTTTAAATTATAAATGTTTCTTTTCTGTTTACAAATTAACATTTATGTTATTAAATATTTATTTACTTGTCAAAATTACATAGTTGATTATTTGTTATGTAATTAATTTGTTGCATTTTAGTTGATTGTTAACCCATTGATTAACAATTAAATAAATTCAAGTGTATTTAATAATAAACCAACATACCAGTACTAAATTATGAATTAATAATTAAACTGTAATAAAAATTAAACATTAAAAAATCACAACATACACTTGAATAATTAAATTATTAACATTTTATTTTAATAATTACAATAGACATTTGTCAAATAAACAATTTACATAGTTAATTAAAATTAAATATTTAATATAAAAATGAATTGAAAAACAAAAATGTATAATTTAAATAACTTCTCAACCTATTTCTCTACAAAGCCTGCAACCCGGTACTAAATTATAAATTATAAAGTAAACAAAACAAAAATACAATTGTACATTAAAAAATCACAAAATATGCTTAAAGAATTAAAATAACAACTAAGCAATTAAATAATTTACATAATTAATGAAAATGATTATTTAATTAACATGCAACATCAATCTAAAATAACAAAACAGTAATTTATAATTTAAATAACTTCCCATGCTCATCTCCTGCATACCCAACTATAAAAATTACAAAATATACAAGACATTTAAAAAAATTAAATTAATAATACTAATGCCGAAAATTAATATAATAAGTAATATATATTAAATTCCTTAGTAAACAATATTTAATGCAACTATATTAAACAATATTATATATAACAATATTTAAAAAAATGATTTTATATTCATGAAAAAAGATATTCTTACCTTATTTATTCTGTTTCTCAATATTTTTGTATGGATGATAATTATTTTTGAAACATTTTTCTTCTCAGTCACCGCCTTGAATTCTTAACCAATCCACCTAGCAAATCCACTTTGCTGCAATTGTTTTAAATGAATCCTGCATACAGTTTTGTTAAAGCCAAAAAAATAACATAAGCTGCTCCTTATTGATGGGTGGTAAAGCATTTGCAATAGCTTAACATGGTCATTCTTTGGCATTATCACCAACCTACAAATTATATGCCCAAAATATTCAACATATTTTAAGCCATATTTACATTTTTCACACCTGATGGTTAATCCTGCCATTTGTGGTGATAGATCTTAAGATGGAGAACATGGCGGCCGGCTAGAGCTCAGGTCGCGAGCTCCGTCAAATGAAGTATATAACTAACTCATAAATGGCTCGGCACGAACGCAAAGTAAAGATTATGGCGTCGGAAGTCTTACCGGTTCGGATTTGAATGAAAAGTCTTCGAGGAAAACGGTGCTTGCTGTTTGCGCAGCAAGGAGGTAGCAGATCGGCTGGGAGCTGAACGCCGAAGTGGAGGTGGAGGCGGATCCTGGTGGAGGTCCGCGTCCTCACCTGACGGACGTTGCGAGGAGACGGGGAGGCGTTTGGGCTGCTGCAGTGAGGGGACTACAACGAAGGAGGTGCGCTTCAACAAAAGTGAGTTACAGGGGCCCCCCAAGTAACTCCCATATAAATGCCGCCGGGTTAGCAAAGAGTTTAAGGCAAGACTGCAATTTAGTGTCAATTCAAAATTGTAGCAATAACGAAAACAACGAGGATTTTTATGATAATCAAGCTTTTAAGCTTGAATTGTGCATGAATTCGATAAAGAAGAAGGGAAGGGGCAAAAAGGGGACCGGCTGGGCTCTGATTTCACCCTGAATACTCAACAGGGGAGTCGGGTGGTTCAAACCGACTTAATCCCAGGGAAACAAAATCTCCTAGAGAAGATAAAGTAGGACTAAGGGGGCTGACAGGAAAGAGACCACAGAGAATAGTGCTCAGGACATAAGGTACGTGCTAAGGAACAGGGGTTTAGCACCAACTACTGGGGTCGATAAAGAAATTGAACAACATCCAGTTGAAGTAGAACAACAGCCAATAACATTTACGAAGGGAAAGGTACCGTGGGAAAAAGAAACAAAGGAAACAGAGGTTAAAGAGTGGTGTTTTTGCAGTGACTTCTACTAGAGCGGCCAAAGCGGCAGAAAAAGAGTCACTTAAAAAGGGCGCTAACCTAAAAATAACACCCTCACTCCGTACCTTCTTCAGAGTTCAAGAGAAACCTGCATTAAAAAATACAGTAGTAAAAGAAAAGTGTGACAACAAAGGAATAGTTTTGTTGGAAAAAGCGCCATCTCCCTAAACATAAAAACAATGGAAACTTCTAATCCATTTCAAGCCCTCACATTACCTGATCCCTTGGAACAAAATGATTTAGTAGTGGTTGAGGGGCCCCAGAGTGAAGATAATTCACTACAGAAAACATTAAATATGGAATTGGATTCTGGAACAACTACACAGCTGGAACTCGGGAACCTGATGGGATCTCTTTTTAAAGAAATGAAACTGAGTTTCGCGAAGTCGGAAAAAAATCAGGAGAAAATACAAACGACGTGTGAGGCACTGGAGTCAAAGGTTAATGCCTTGGTTGACAGGGTAAACACTATTGAAGGTGCATTGGAGTACACCAGAGAAGAGTTAAAATCCTGCCAAAGTGAAATCAGTAAAATAAGAGCAAGTGAAAAAGAGCTTAGTGATAAACTGGAGATTTTAGAGAACAACTCAAGACGGAACAATCTTCGACTACTAAATATTCCGGAAGGTGCAGAAGGGCAGAATGTTAAGACCTTTATAGTTAAATTGCTAAAAGAAATCTTCCCCGAGCTAGAGGAAAAAATTATAGAAGACGATATCCAAAGGGTACATAGAGACCCTTTTAGATTGAATAGTACAAGGAAGAATCCACGGAGAATACTTTTTAACTTTGGAACTTACACAATAAAAGAAAGCATTCTGAGTAAGGCCTTAAAGGCGGGTATCTTCTCGAAAGATGGCTATAGTTTTAAAATTCGCTCGGACATTTCAAAGACCACGGCAGACAGACAGTGGGCCCTAGGAAACCTAATGCCGGATTTAAGAGCATCAGGAGCAACGGTTCAATTGAAATTCCCAGCCCTTTTGAAGATTATGTGGAACAATCAGACATTTAATATCAGAGAGCCAAAAGAAGCGGAATCTTTACTGGAACGAATTAAAACAAATAAGTAAGAGCCAGAATTAAGAACATTTATTACTTCATGACAATGGGACTCGAAATAGGGCAACTTTGTTTGCTCAATGACAGTAGGGAGGGTTCTCCAGGGTGGGGTAGGAGGAGTATGTTTTTTCGTTTATAAGCACAATTTTTTTATTTGGGTGGGGAGCATTGGGGTAAAAAACAAAAAAATATCTGTCCAATTTATAAGATTTATGGTACTCATGGTCACCTTATGGTAGAATTACAGAATAAATTACTCTAAGATAGGAGAGATAGTAGTTTCAACTTGGAATGTGAATGGGCTTAGAGTAAGGAGGAGAAGACAAAAATCCTTGAGTATCTCAAACTGGTTAAAAGTGATGTAATCATACTACAAGAAACCCACTTGCAAAAACAAGAATGGCTTGAAATGATAAAAAAGGAAAAATGGGTGGAATATAGTGTTTGTACAAATCAAACTAGTTCTATAAAGGGGTGGCAATAATAATTAAAAAATCATCAGGAATTATAATTCTGGAGGAAGGCGCGGACACAAAAGGCAGATGGGCATTTGTAAAATTGAAATTAGGAACCAGTTTAGTGACCGTTGTTGGATATTATGGCCCTAACGTAGACGATCCTACACCACTTCAATCTTTATACGCCCAACTAATTGATTTATCCACACCTATTATTCTTGGTGGAGATTATAATATAATACAAGACCCTAAAAATGATAGACATCCGCCTGGCAAGACATTAAACCTACCAAAAATGAGGGAATGGCTGATTAAATTCAAAGAAGACTTAGGATTAGTCGACATTTGGAAAACTAAAGGGGATCACAAAAACAAATACACTTATAGGAATTACAAGTATGGGCATGCCTCCAGAATTGATTTCTTTCTGATAGATAAAATATTGAGTAAGAGTGTGAAAAAAGTGGCTCATGTACCCGCGCATTTATCTGACCACTCCTTAGTACAAATGGCTATAGCCCTAAAATCCCTCTATGGTGCAACAAGGTGGACATTAGATCGAACACTTTTGTTTGATCAACAAATTATTGGAACCCTGAGGGATGAAACAATAAGTTACTTCCAAACCAATACAAACGGAGAAACATCTAGCCGGGTGGTGTGGGACGCCTATAATGCAGTCATTAGAGGGAACTTAATTGGCCTAGCGGCAAGAAAGAATAAGGAGATTAAACTTAAAATTAACCAACTAGAAGCAGATATATTAGACAGTTTAGAGCGAAGTGAAGAGCTGATCTCGGAAAAAGAAAAAGAATCAGCGATAGAAGAAATTTTGAAAAAAAGCACGATTTATCACTTTTTTAGAAGACCGGGTAAGAAAAAGGTGGGAGGCCAGCAAACTATCAAATTATGAATATGGGGAGAATAGCGGGAAGTTGTTATCTTGGAAGTTAAAAACTGAGTCCAATAGAAATAGAATTATGGCCGTGTATAGAGAGTTGGATGGGGTAAAGGTAGATGAAAAAGCAGATATAGAAGAAGCTTTTCGTCTTTTTTTCAGTCATTGTATAAGGAGGACTCAACCCCTCTTGCTTCCTCGATAGAATCATACTTAAAAGATTCCCAAGTCCATAAGTTGGAAATAACGCGTAGCGAATCATTGAACGCAGCAATCACTACTGAGGAGGTTTTAAAGGTGATAAAAGGACTCAAAAAAGGAAAGGCGTCCGGCCCAGATGCCATCCCAAATGAATTTTATTTAGCACTCAAAGACTCTCTGATTCCGAGTTTAGTGGATCTTTTTAATACTATCTTCCTAGATGGATTACCGCTTCCAAAAACTTGGAATGAAGCAACTATCAGCTTGATTTTAAAACCGGGCAAAGATCCTTATAAGTGTGAGTCGTATAGGCCTATATCCCTCTTAAATAATGACTATAACATTTTTGCACAGGTTTTAGCAGCAAGACTTAGTAATAGTATGCCTAAACTTATTCACATAGATCAGAAGGGATTTACTAAAGGGAGACAGTTACATGAGCTCACTCATCAACTAATTGGCGCCATAGATGTTGCCACTCAGGAACAAACTCCCCTCGCAGTTCTCACATTTGACGTAGCTAAGGCTTTCGACCGCGTAAATTGGTCTTTCTTGCAAACCGCTATCTCTTATTATGGCCTAGGGGCAAATTTCTTAAGAGTGGTAAAGAATATATACAAGGCTCCCACTGCAAAAATTCTTATAAATGGAAGCTTAACGAACGAAATCCAGATTACAAGAGGAACGAGACAAGGCTGCCCGCTCTCTCCTCTGCTTTTTAATTTATATATAGAACCCCTAGCAAACATGATCAGAAAGTCACAGGAAATTATTCCATTCCAATTTGAAGGGTGGGCGATGAAAGTGGCACTATATGCTGACGACCTTATGATTTATACTAGCGACCTTGAAAAGTCTTTATATATTATAACAAAAATGTTAACAGACTATGGGAACATATCTGGCTATCAAGTAAATCATTTAAAGACCGAGATTATGTGCTGGAATATGAATATACCAATGGTTGGACTTAAGAACAAAATTAAATATTTAGGGATAGAAATCTTAAAAATATTGACGAAATTGCCCAAGTGAATCTGGACTCAAAAGTGAAAGAAATGAGGAAACTATTAAAATCTTGGGGAAGTTTATCGCTCACTTTTATGGAGAGGGCAAATGTCATTAAAATGGCGATTTTACCCAAATTTACTTTTTTATTTAATTCTATCCCTCTGGAATTTAAAGCTCAGTGGTTGAAAAAAATCCAAAGCGAAATTAACACTTTTATATGGGCCTCTAAAGGAGTAAGGATAGCATGGAGGAAGTTATGCCAGAGGAAAAATCAAGGCGGCATAGCTAGTTCTGATCTTCTGGCTTACTACAGAGCTTTTCAATTTAAGAATATTAGGATTCTTCTCAGACAACACGAGAACTACTCATCCTATTGGAGAGCTGTTACGGTTGATGATTACTGTCTCTATAAGTTTGGTCATCCGAAGTACTTCAAAAAAGTCAAACTAAAAATGCTAGGAGCAGCGTACAAGCTATGGTTTGACCTAAGAAGAATATGGAAAATCCCCTACTATAACCGTTTTGCACCAATATGGAGCTCGCCTGGAACCCCAGAGTGCCTAAAAGACTCTTTAGCAGACCCACTGAAGAAAGTGGGAATCTCAAAATGGGGAGAACTTTTTGAGTGTGGAAACTTACTTAGTTGGGAACTCTTGTTGGAAAGAACTAATGGAGAAATATCACGGTTTAAGTATTATCAGTTAGCGAGTTGGTCAAAAGAACAGGGGAAGATTTTGGACTCCACTAGGAAACTGGAGGATGAAATGCAAAAAGAACCAGCTCAAAAAGAGGTATCGAAATGGTACTGGTATCAGATGCAAAGAGAAGAAGATGAATTCACTATTCCAGGCGAGATCTGGAAGAAGATATTTCCAGCTCAAGATTTGCAACAGCAATGGCATACTATTGTTTCTGCACCTCTTAGGAAAAACCATCTTTTTACTTTACATAGGTCTTATTGGACGCCTGAGAAACTTTCCAAAATGAATAATCAGGTGACAAGAACGTGTCCAAAATGTGGTGAGCTTAAAGCAAATGACATTCACATGTTCCATCTATGTTCCCACCATGATATATTCTGGGAGGAAGTTGGCAAGATTATTAATAAGACCTTAGAAACGAATATAAAGGTAAGCACTTTCACTGTTATTTTTGGCATTGTGGAAGCTAAAGAATCCATTGATATACTGAGCAAGAATCAGAAATATTTACTATTTGTACTAATATTACTAGCCAGACGTGAGGTCTGTATAAACTGGATTCTACCGGCTCCTCCTGGAGTAAGGGCTTGGCTTCGATCAGTAGAAAAGGTTAGAAATCTGGATAAATCCAGAGGGAAGAGTAAACGAACTAAATATTGGGAACGTTGGGATAAAAATTTTGTGGAAGGATAGGAAGGGAAGTCCAATGATTTTACGCAACGCGACCTAACAAATGGGGGTGCACTGTCATGGTGGATCCATGAGGGATAAACCCTAAATGAATTTGTAGGTTTTGTTGACATGGTCTCTCCTCGCTGTTCAAGGGCGGTTCAGATTATTCAGCGTATTACTCAGTAAAGGTTGACCTGTTCTACCATAACCATTTAAGTCGCATAAATGAGGACAAAAAAAAGAGAAAAAAAAAAAAAATCCTGCCATTTGTAATACAGACAACACATTCCTCAAGTTTTTATCATGTTCCTTGACATTCTGTCACAAAATCAGTGTCATTTTGAAAAACTCTTGCCCCTTCTACAACCTTCAAAATTGTAATCATCAATAAATGCCCTCTCTTTCAAACTAACAAGCTCTCCATTTACACATTTCAACTTTATCACCTACATTCCATCCATCTACATTCCATCTACCCACCACATCAGGCTAAATTGCCCTTGGTTAACAGTCTTGTATTTACCGGACATTTTTTTACCAGATATCAAAGGTTAGGTTTCTCTTTCATCACCAATTTTTTATCTACTAATTTTAAGTTAAGACGTAGTGCCATGATACGTCTTGCACATTTCAAATCTTTGTTGATCACAGACACTTTCTTCACGCGTTTCAGACATGTTACCGCTCTGGTGTTCCACACATACTACTTTTATGAAAAGATTATTTTTTTCAGTTTACCTTGCTTAGTGGTCTAATATAGAAAACAAATATAACATGCCCTCTGTTTGGGCCTCTAGAGTTGATAAGCACTAATTTCACACTTTATATGTTGGATCCATCATAAGTTAATTTATTTCTCCTACCATGAAGTGGAGATTTATCTGAAGATTTGCACTTCTTTTCTCAAATCACTCTCAAGTTATTGTACTGAACATTTAGGGGCCGATTAGGATGCGGCCTGTAAAGGCTCTGACCGACGGTCGGAGCCTTCCTGGCCTCATCGTAATGGGTAGCTTGGTTTATTTTCCAACCGCCGTATTATGATGCTGGCGGTCGGAAAGTAAACTGGCCGGTCATTCCGGCTGGCTTACGACGGGCTCATGGAGCCAGTTGTCAGTCAGAGCCGGCTCATAATCCCTTGGGATTACAATGCACGGTTTCCGACATGGTTTCCATGCTGGCCTGTCCGACATGGAAACCATGTCGGAAAGCGTGTTTGTGGGCCCACATGGCGACCTATGGTGTCCCCCTAGTGATCCCTGCACTTTGTGGCAGGCACCTTGAGGGGCCTGCCATGGGGTGCAGAGATGAACAGCACCTCCCATTTCCCTATAGGAGCATGTATTACGGCCGGTTTATGGCCGTAATGCATGCTCCAATAGAGAAATGCAGGAATACGACTGAACAGTGTTCGGTCGCATCCTAATGAGGCGGTCGGGACCGCCAACCAGAGGTTGGTTTGTCCCAGGCCTGAGTCAGTTTCGGGAGGAAGTAATCCCGCCTGACATCGAAATCGGCCCCTAACTGTCAACTGCAGTGAATTTATGCAAGTGGACATTTGTGATGTATTTGAATCTGAGAACTGTATTTCATCATATGATTAATACCTGATTATATTTTTATGCAATCATTATCTATCAGGTTTTTGTGCACGATTTTTGAATATAGATTGAATTGTACATATGAAAGCAGGCTAATGCCTTGCACCCAGCTTCAACTTTCTGTTATATGACATGCTGGCATTTGATTTTATAACGTTAAAAATACCTAACTGCATCAATTGGGTGTACTACAAGGTGCAGTTTCTCAGTCTAAGTAGGTCTCTTATACAACTTAAATGTCTGAATAAAGCATTTCTGGGCTTTACAGATAAGATGCTCAAAAATGTTGTTAAATATATCAAAATCGTAAAGATGGGTTTGTAACCTTCACACTGTGCAGGATCCTTTCCTGGCTTTTCGGATGAAACACATAGTCACATTTGATCAAGAGTGCAGAGCTATAGTCCCATACTCTATTTCAGTTAATAGTTCAGTCATAATTGATGTAAGCTCTTCAACCCAAATTGTTCATATTTCCATAGTTAAGCAAGCAGGTCAAGGAGCCTTCCCACCATAACACTTTTTAAGAGAAACACATGTCTGAACGTATCTCTCATTTTGTTAAACATCTTTACATGTTTGAAAATTTGAAAAATAATTAAGCCTCTATGATTTCTTTACTCAAACAGATTTTCCTTTTGGTAGGTATTTATAACATTGTTCGTGATTTCCCTTCTGATTAGGATTGTTTTTCTAGTCTACTGGAGCATCATACCTTTTGTCAAACTCAAACTTCCTAAGTTTGGTGATCTCCATTCTTTATTAGTAATCTCATTAAATATAGTTTCAAACAATTTCTCAAAATTTGAGGTATGAGTTGAAAGTTTAGATCTGGGTGCTTTAGGTTATATCTTAGTATTGTGATTGCTCTTCATAGCTCCATTATGTAGAACATTTATTTAATGCATCCAAACTGAATGTCTACAGAAGACAAGCTCAAGTTGAACTGGCTGCTTGCCTGCATTCCAAAATTAATGTACCTTCTGCATGATTGAAGAGGTGAATTGGTAATTCATTGATTTTCTGTACCATGTCAAATAAGCCTCTATCTATCAGGAAATAGGCTGGCCATGAAATGTGACTACTTCCCACAATAGAAAATACAACTTGCAACCAAGAGTATTACTTCCCAGCTTAGGGAAAATCTCTTCAGAGCAGATTCTGTAGTGTACATGGTGTCAATTGTGGTGCATTAACTTTTCAATTCTCTATAATTAAAAATATATAGAACTTTGAATTCTATCCAGACCAGATTGAACATCTGCTTCCAAATAAATTTTGTGCCAAATTTCGCCTCCCTTCTCTACCGTTAGCAAACTGTACAGCAAAACAGATGACTGACGGAAATCATTCAGGTAACTGCTTTTTCGCAATGTTACACAGGGAAAAAAAATACTTTTAATTTTTCTGTCCTGCTGACCTTTTGTGTTTGACATGAAGCAGCTGTCAAAAGGTGAGCGTCAGAATTTTAAATTGTTAGACAGTGATATATGCAATTTAATGTTTGAAATGTCAAACTTTCTGCTCACTGATTAGAAAATATAAAATTACATTGTACACTTTGCCATTTTGCCGTGGAATGTAATGCTGCTCTGATTTATTTACTCTGTTACCACTTTGAACATCTTTATTTATTGAACTTCCTATGACTATTTTCATACTATCTTGCACTTATTAGCAATCATAAATTGTAGATGTTCGTTTTCTTTTAATTCATAAACTTCATTTATGATCTTTAACCCAAAGCAAACTAATTTTGATCGATTGTCTGGCTGACCTTGCTTCAAAGTTAAATTACATTATATTGCTAATTCTGTAGGATGAAATACCCCCGTGTGGTTATGGCGCTCACTAATTCCGGTAAAGTTATTTCAGTGTAGCTTATCTGTTGGTGCTCAAGGGAAGAGGAGTCATCCACCCCTCAACATTAGCGACCCAAAGGGATCACACAATTATTTCTACTGGCCCGAGCACACACACTATATTAATTCATAAGTTTCAATGAAGTAATACATTGCACAAAATGATATACAATTGTTTGTGTTATTTATTTTCTTTCTTCCGTTGGTCCAGCCAACACGTGTTTCGTCGTCCGGGATTAACCCACGACTTCCTCAGGGCTAATTGATATGAAGGTAAGCGGTCAACCTTTGAACAAGTTATAATTCCATCCCGGACAGGAAGGCAGGGGAAAAAGGTATCAGTTCAAAAAAACAATTTGCGCAGCCGTGGTAATTCATCCGAGTCTGTTCTGACTTCGGAGTTAGAGAGGGTACGCACTATTCGTGCTGAGACGTGTTTCCGCGTCTCTCACCGGCACCCAGTATGGCCATTACCACGGCTGCGCAAATTGTTTTTACACTTACTGGAGAGACTATCTTTTGACGTGAACTGATACCTTTTTCCCCTGCCTTCCTGGCCGGGATGGAATTATAACCGGTTCAAAGGTTGACCGCTTACCTTCATATCAATTAGCCCTGAGGAAGTCGTGGGTTAATCCCGGACGACGAAACACGTGTTGGCTGGACCAACGGAAGAAAGAAAATAAATAACACAAACAATTGTATATCATTTTGTGCAATGTATTACTTCATTGAAACTTATGCATTAATATAGTGTGTGTGCTCGGGCCAGTAAGAATTAAATTACATTATATTAATCCTTTTGCCTCATCCATCTTGACAATGTTAGGGCGAATAAACATGTTGTACAGTTTACTCCTAGGGGCTGATTACGATGTCATCAGGAAGGGCATACGAAGCCCTTCCGGAGTCGGACCTTCCTACCGACTCGTACTCGGCTTCGGTTTCCCCACCGATGCATTACAATACCCAAAACCCATTACTTATCGACCGACACAGTTTCTTCGATTTCAGCTGGATATTCCCAATGAAACGCCTTCTGAATCGCCGAATGGAGCCGCCTGGAGCTACTTCGAGTCCGAATCCCAACGCCCAAATACGATGCGTACTTCCGACGCGCCGAATCGGTCGCTACAACCAATGCGTCAGAGCAGTCGAAAGGGGAGTATTTCAAATCCAAATCGCGCCACAACATGATTCCTGTGACCGAGGCTCTGCAGCTATGCATCCCATTGTGCATGTCATCCCTCTACTCTACATCTACGATGAATAATACAACCCCAACCGACGCAGTCATCGCAGACGGTAAGTTAGACACTTACCCCTACAGAATAACACATCTACCCCGCGAAAGACAATACAAGGGAAAGCAGGGGCGCAACTACAGTCAAATTTGGGGGGGGATACTTTCAGCAATGTCGAGGCAAATTTCAGGGGGGCTAACACTTCCAGCAATGTAGCCCCAAATGGGGGTGTGGTGGGCTAACACTCCCAGCAATGTAGACCCAATTGGGGGAGTTTGCGGGCTAACACTCCCAGCAATGTAGCCCCAAATGGGGGTGTGGGAGGCTAACACTCCCAGCAATGTAGACCCAAATGGAGGATTGGGGGGGGCTAACACTCCCAGCAATGTAGCCCCAATAGGAGGTATGGGGACTAACACTCCCAGCAATGTAGACCCAATTGGGGGATTGGGGGGCTAAAACTCCCAGCAATGTTAAGCCAAATTTGGGGGATTTGGGGGGCTAACACTCCCAGCAATGTACCCCCAATTGGGGATGTGGGGGGCTAACACTGCCAGCAATGTAGACCCAATTGGGGGATGGGGGGCTAACACCCCCAGAAATGTTGAGCCAAATTTGGGGGATTTGGGGGGCTAACACTTCTAGCAATGTAAACCCAATTGGGGGTGTTAGAATTGGGGGTCTCCAGCTGGCAGAGGTACGTACCTTTCTCCAAATAGGGACCCTTGCTTCTAGTCAGGGTAAGGGGGATACACTCCTAAAATGACCCCTGCTCACCCCCTTGGTAGCTTGGCACGAGCAGACAGGCTTATCTCAGAGGCAGTGTGTAAAGCATTTGTGAACACATACAGTAATACAGTGAGAACACTACAAATGGACACCACACCAGTTTAGAAAAATAGTAAATCTTTATCTAAACCAACAAGACCAAATACGATAAAAATCCAACATACAATACTCTTGAAAAATAGTACTTGTGCAAAATAACCTTTAAATTGCAGGAAAATCAATAAAACACAGTTCTTCCGACTCGGTAGCTCCTCCTGAGCCTACAGCAATACTGAATACGACAGAGTCTAACAATTCCAGCCGACCGCGTCGATACGGGCCAGCTAAAGCGTCGACAGACTCGGACACAGTACCTTTCTCGTTGCGACCATCACGTCGGTGCGAGTCGGTCGGGGCAAACGTCGCCTTCGCGTTGTGAAGCGGAGCGTTGCGGCGGACGATGTCCTCACGATTTGGTGCAGGCAGCGGCTCGTTGACAGAGTCTGTGAGACCGGGGCTTGGATTGAAGGGTGAGACTGTGCTCGCTGTGGTGCTGGCAGGTCACGGTGCGGCGACGGAGCCGGTTGATGTTCGGGTTGGGCAGCAACGGAGTCGGTGACGTCCTTGCAGCGTGTAGCGAAGCGTTGCGGAGTGCGGTGCTCTCAGGGCGCGGTGCAAGCAGCGGCTCGTTGATGGAGTCGGTGAGACCAGGGTTGCGTTGCGAAGCGAGACATTGCTCTCGGCGGGGCTTTCAGGACACAGAATCCTGCGACGGACTCGATGACAGAGTCTGTTACCCTTTTTCTTCAGCGGAGACAATCAGAGACGGTGCCCACAGACAGGGTGAGGTCTTTGCTGTTCCTGAGACCTCGAGAACAGGGGGCAAGCTCAGTTTCAAGCCCTTGGAGATCTTTTCTTCAAGCAGGGGGACAAAGCAAGCAGCAAAGTCCTTTTCTCCTTTCCTTGGCAGCAAGCAGCCACTGCAGGCCAACCCCAGACAGCAAACAGCACTGGGGCAGTATTCCTCCTCAGCGTATCTGGCTCTTCTCCTTGGCAAAGGTTCCTCTTGATTTCCCAGAAGTGATCTAAAAGTCTGGGGTCTGGGCCCCTCTTTTTATACTACAAAATCCTTTGTTCTCTGAAGGCAGAGAGTGTCTGTACCCAGCCAAAACCAGTTCTGTCCTCACTGGTGTAGCTTCCTGGCGGGAGGTGGAGACAGCATTGCTAAAGGCAGACCAGGCCCAATCAGGGGAAAAGGAAATCTCCTCCCCCTACTCTAAATGCAGCCCAGGTCTATTCAGCCCAGCCCTGACTCATCAGACTTCTGGAGTCACTGCCCCTCTCCAGCCCCTGTCATCCAAAAGCCAGACATGCAATACACAAACCTAGCAGAGGCACAATGGATGGTTAGGCAAGAAAATACCGACTTTCTAAAAGTGGGCTTTTCAAACACAGAATGCAAAAATCACCCTTACTAAAAGATGCATTTTAACAATCTGAGTTCAGGCATATTAAACTTTATTTTTCTACCTTGTTCCTAGGGCCAGTTATGTTTATAAGATGTTATAAACAAACTTCCCATTCTGTCCTATGGGAACAGGTAGCCTTGCAATAGTGAAAAACAAAATTGGCAGTAATTCACTATCAGGACATGCCACACACATCAGGGCATGTCCTACCTTTCACATACACTGCACCCTGCCCACAGGGGTACCTTGGGCCTACCTTAGGGGTGACTGACATGTAAGAAAAGGGAAGGTTAGGGCCTGGCAAGTGGGTGCACTTGCCAAGTCGACATGGCGGTACCAGACTGCACACAGGCTCTCCAATGGCAGGCCAGAGTTACATTTTACAGGCTGCTTCTGTGGGTGGCACAATCAGTGCTGCAGCCCACTAGCAGCATTTGATTTACAGGCCCTGGGAACACACAGTGCACTATACTAGGATCTGACAAGTAAATCAAATATGCCAATCATGGAATCACTAATCCATAACAATAATTTACAAAGGGAGCACTTGCACTTTGGCACTGAACAGCAGTGCCAAAGTGTCCAAAGCAACTAGACCAGCAAAACGGAGTCTGACATACAGCAGAAACACAGGAGGCAAAGGCAAAAAATGCATGGGAGACCCATGCCAATGGTGCCAGGTCTAACATGTGTCCCCTCCAGCTGAAATGTGGGGAGAACTACCCACCCTATTGGGAGTTCTCTTCACTAAGGCAGAAACATCTGGACAGACCATCAGCATTGGCGTGTTCTGCACCAAGGCAGTGTTCCACCGTGAAGTCCATCCCCTGTAGGGACATGGACCACCTCAACAGCTTTGGATTCTCACCCCTCATCTGCATCAATCATCTGAGGGGTCTGTGGTCTGTCTGAACCCGGAAGTGAGTCCCAAACAAGTATGGCCTCAGCTTCTTCAGCGCCCAGACCACAGCAAATGCCTCACGCTCAATCGCACTCCACCTCTGTTCCCGTGGAAGTAACCTCCTACTAACGAAGGCTACAGGTTGGTCTAGGCCCTCTTCATTCAGCTGTGAGAGCACAGCCCCCACACCATGCTCTGAAGCATCTGCCTGCACAATGACCTCTTCTGAGAAGCTGGGTGCCTTAGGCACGGGCGCTGTGCACATGACAGATTTCAGGGCATCAAAAGCCTTCTGGCAAGCGTCAGTCCAGTTCAACTTCCTAGGCTGCTTCCTGGTAGTCAGCCCTGTCAAGGGGGCAACAATGGTGCCATACCCCTTGACAAATCTCCTGTAATACCCGGTGAGTCCTAAAAAGGCTCCCACCTCTGTCTGAGTCTTGGGGGGTTCCCAAGCCAGAATGGTATCAATCTTGGGCTGTACGGGCGCCAACTGGCAGCTCCCTACCTGGTGTCCCAAGTACACCACAGAACCCTGCCCGATCTGGCACTTACATGCCTTGATCGTGAGGCCTGCCCTCTGTAGAGCCTTCAACACTTTCCAGAGGTGGTGCAGATGTTCTTCCCAAGTGGCACTGACCACTGCGATGTCATCCAGGTAGGCAGCACTGAAATCCTCCAGTCCAGCCAACACCTGGTTGACCAACCTCTGAAAGGTGGCAGGGGCATTCTTCAACCCAAAGGGCATCACCCGGAATTGGTAGTGCCCCTCTGGAGTTGAGAATGCTGACCTCTCCTTTGCCCATCAGTTAAGGCAATCTGCCAGTACCCAGACGTTAAGTCAAACGTACTGAGGTACCGACAGCTCCCAACCGATCTATGAGCTCATCAGCTGTGGGGATGGGGTGCGCATCAGTCCTGGTGACCGAATTGAGCCCTCGGTAGTCCACACAGAACCGGAGTTCTGGTGTGGCACCGGGTGCGGCAGCCTTGGGGACCAAGACCACTGAGGGCTCAATCACCCCTAGCTCTAACATCTTGGAGACCTCCTCCTTGATGCAAGCCTTGACTCTGTCAGTAACTCTGTAGATCTTGTGCTTTACAGGAGGACTGTCCCCAGTGTCAACATCATCGACACACCACTGAGTGACACCAGGGGTCAGGAAGAACAGAGGAGCAAACTGACCCAACAGTTGGCGACAGTCACTCTGCTGTTCAGGAGTCAGGGCGGGGGAGAATGATACACCGTCCACTGACCAATCGTGCTCCTTTGCAAACAGGAGGTCAGGAAGAGGCTCAGTCTCCTCTTCCATTCCAGCATCTGTTGCTAGGAGCATGCCCATTTCGGACCTCTCCAAGTGGGGCTTCAGGCGGTTCACATGTAGGACCCGCAAAGGGTTCCTAGGAGACTGCAATTCCACCAAGAAGGTGACGTTACTCTTGCACTCCACCACCTCAAATGGTCCGGTCCACTTATCCTGGAGCGCACAAGGCTCCACTGGGGCCATGACCCATACTTTCTGTCCAGGCTGAAACTCAATCAGAGTGGCATTCTGATCATACCAGCGTTTCATTTCCTCCTGGCTGGCTTCTAGATTCGCCTGAGTGAGTTGTCCGAAGCGCTTAGTCTGGTTTCTGAAGGCCAGCATGTAGCTATATACATCCTGGGGAGGTTTACTGAGAGCTTTCTCCCAGCCTTCTTTCACCAGACTCAGAGGTCCTCTCACGGGGTGCCCATACAAGAGTTCAAAGGGACTAAACCCTAAGGACTTTTGGGGTACCTCCCTGTAAGCAAACAACAGGCATGGCAAGAGGACATCCCACTTACGCCTCATGGGCTCACCAAGGTCCATAATCATGCACTTCAGGGGCCGGTTGAATCTCTCAACTAGCCCATTACCTTGGGGGTGGTAAGGAGTGGTGAACTTGTAGGTTACACCGCACTCCTGACACAGGGACTTCATATACTTAGATATGAAGTTGGTACCACGGTCGGACACCACCTCTCTGGAGAACCCCACACGGGAGAAAATCCCTATCAACGCACGACCCACCACGGGGGCCATCACAGTCCGGAGAGGGATGGCTTCCGGGTACCAGATGGTATGGTTCACCAAGACCAGGATGAACCTGTTGCCCATGGCTGTCTTGGGATCCAGAGGCCCCACAATGTCAATACCCACCCTCTCAAAGGGGATGCTGACCACAGGGAAAGGTTGGAGAGGAGCCTTACACTTCCTCCCACTCTTGCCACTTGCCTGGCAAGTCTGGCAAGACCTACAATGAGTATCAGAGTGCTTGTGCATTTGGGGCCAGTAAAAGTGGGTGACAAGCCTTTCAAAGGTCTTGTCTTGCCCCAAATGCCCTGCCAAAGGCACATCATGAGCCAGACCCAGTAGGAAGGCTCTGAAGTGCTGGGGTACCACCAGCACACGGTCTTACCCAGGCTCAGCAACCTTAGACTCGCTATACAGGAGACCATTCTCCCAGTAAATCCAATGTGATCCAGACTGATCACCTGCTGCCTGGTTTGCAGCCTGCTGCTGCAAACCAACAAGAGAAGGGCACTTCTGCTGCTCCTGGCAGAATTCCTCCGTGGAGGGGCCTCCTTCCTGCTGCCAATGGGTCAGCTCAGGCAGGTCCACCAGTTCAGCCACTTGTTCCCCTATAGGCTCCAGGGCATCCCCTCAAGGTGTGCCTCCTCCTGGGCCGTGGGAACTTCGGGGGCTGGTTTCCCACGCAGGGCCAGACTGGCAACCGAAACTGGCCCTGGCAAACTGCTCAGCCGGCCCCCCCTGGGGTGAGGGGGGGTGCAGCCGAGCAGTTTGCGAGCGCCGGTTACGGTCAATTTTGTTACAGGGGGCCGATATTGCTGACCCCCGGTAACAAAAATGGCCCCCCAGGGGCTCAAAACGGCCCCCACCCTAGCGGCCCGCCGGGGAAACGCCCGGTGCCCGCTACGGCCAGTCCGGCCCTGTTCCCATGCCCCCAGCCTCTTCTCTTTCTGGCCACTCTTTCAGGCTCCAGGTCCCCTTGAATGTCCTCACCGGCTGCCATTGACAGAGTGGTCACGCATGCCCACTCAGGCAGACCCAACATCTCCAAATGAGACCTCCGCTCCACCTTCACCCAAGGGGAGCTCTCCAAATCATTGCCTAGCAGACAGTCAACAGGTATGGCTGGCCTCACAGCTACTTTCAAGGTACCTGAGACCCCCCCCACTCAAAGGGAACCTGTGCCACTTTGCAGAGGCACTCTGAATTGTCAGCGGCAGCTACTGGGTAGAATGCGTTGGGGACCACCTGCTCCTCAGACACCAGCCGACAACTGACAGCTGTCAGACTGACTCCGGTGTCTCTCAGAGCCTCCCCACTATGGCCATTGATGGTCACCCACTGCCTGTACTTTTTAGTGTTATCAGGCAGATGAGCCCTTGGGACCATCTCACTGTCTCCTAAAGAGACCAGGGACATCTTGTGGGACCCCACTCACCTTGGGGACCCAACTCCTCCCCCAAGGCTACACTAGCCATCTGCCAGGGAGGTGCACCAGTGGGTGCGGTGGTAATCGGTTTGGGAAACTTAGGATCCCCCCGGAAGTGGCCCACCTGACCACAATTAAAACAGGTCTTGGGACCCCTCTGAACAGGCTTACCTGTCGGGCCCATGGTTTCTTCTCAGTGGGAGGCTGGGAACCCTTTCCTTGGTTCCCTTGGGGATTACTTTGGGGCCCTTTGTGGTACTCCTTCTGTTTACCCTTGTCCCCCCAATCTTCTGCTGGGGAACCTGCCCACCTTTGGTAGAGTCTCCCACACGACCCTTTTGGACCCTGGTGCTGACCCAGCGGTCCGCCTCCACAGCAAGCTTTCTGGGATCAGTCAGCTTACTGTCAATCAGGTGCTGGCGTAGCTCTGGAAAACAATTATCTTACAAGTGCTCCCATGCAACCAAATCATAGAGCCCCTGTAAATCATTCACCTTGCTACCCTTCACCCAACCATCCAGTGCTCTGCAAAAATAGGACACATACTCCACCCAGGTACTTGACTCCAGCTTCCTACAGTTTCTAAATTTCTGCCTATAAAGCTCTGGGGTCAATACATACCTGGCTATCAAGGCTTCCTTCATGGGGGCATAGGACATCTGATCCTCAGTGGGCAAGTTCAGCAAGGTTTCCCTCCCTTCGCTGACAAAGCGGACCCACAACCCCGCTCCCCAATCCTTCTCAGGGACCCGGTGGGACCTCATTGCTACTTCATAGGCCTTGAACCACTGACCAATGTCCTCATGCTTCATAAAATCCTTAATAACATCTTTGGGACTGTATACCTTTCCTTCCCCAGGCACTGATGGTGTGCTGCCACCAGAGGGATTGATCTCTAAACTATTTGCTTTCAGATCCAACTCCCTCAACCCTCTCTCATGCTCTAAAAGCATCCTCTTTTCCTCCATGGCCAATTTCTGCTTTTCCAACTCCAACTTCTTATTTTCTATGTCACCCTCCTTCCCCAGCCTGAGCTAAGCAAGCTCCCTCTTATGCACCCTATCTCTCTCTCTGTCCTCCAACTCCTCTGGAGACAGACCCCTTTGAGAAACACTGCTGCCATCCACGGAAGGTACCCTCCCTCCTGGCAGATTCAATTGCCCCTCCTGTTGCTCATCCACATTCTCTGCCTTCACCGGAGGCTCCTCATCCTGCCCACTGGCATTTCTGGATTCCAACTAGGCCCTCAGCGCCTTTTGGTATTCATCGATCCTGGTGAGGCTTTTCAGAGAGACTTTACATTTTTTGCAGATAGCTTTCAGTTGAGACACAATGTAGGTTTCCACCCTATCCTCCTCAAATTCGATATCAATGGATGCAATGGATGCTGGCTTGGTCATGATGACAAAATTGGCAGTTCTTTACTTTGCAGAAAAAACAATCCCAGGGAAAAAGTTCAGTAAAGGTATGTGGTCACGAAATGGTCTGCACCATGCTAGTAGTGTACACCAATCACTGTATGTAAATCACAAATGCAAGTCCAGGATCCTCACCACTGACCACCAATGTTAGAAATGGGGGTCTCTAGTTGGCAGAGGTAGGTACCTTTGTCCAAATAGGGACCCTTGCTTGTAGTCAGAGTAAGGGGGATACACTCCTAAAATAACCCCTGCTCACCCCCTTGGTAGCTTGGCATGAGCAGACAGGCTTATCTCAGAGGCAATGTGTAAAGCATTTGTGAACACATACAGTAATACAGTGAGTACACTACAAATGGACACCACACCAGTTTAGCAAAATAGTAAATCTTTATCTAAACCAACAAGACCAAATTCGATAAAAATCCAACATATAATACTCTTGAAAAATAGTACTTGTGCAAAATAACCTTTAAATTGCAGGAAAATCAATAAAACACAGTTCTTCCGACTCGGTAGCTCCTCCTGGGGCTACCGCAATACTGAATACGACAGAGTCTAACAATTCCAGCCGACCGCATCGATACGGGCCAGCTAAAGCGTCGACAGACTTGGACACAGTACCATTCTTGTTGCGACCAACATGTCGGTGCGAGTCGGTGTGAGCAAACGTCGCGATCGTGTTGTGAAGCGGAGCGTTGCGGCGGACGATGTCCTCACGATTCGGTGCAGGCAGCGGCTCGTTGACGGAGTCTGTGAGACCGGAGCTTATGTTGAAGGGTGAGACGGTGCTCGCTGCGGTGCTGGCAGGTCACGGTGCGGCGACAGAGCCGGTCGATGTTTGGGTCAGGCAGCAACGGAGTCGGTAACGTCCTTGCAGCGTGTAGCGAAGCGTTGCGGAGTGCGGTGCCCTCAGGGAGCAGGGCAAGCAGCGGCTCGTTGACAGAGTCCGTGAGACCAGGGTTGCATTGCGAAGCGAGGCATTGCTCTTGGTGTGGCTTTCAGGACACGGAATCCTGCGATGGACTCGATGACAGAGTCGGTTACCCTTTTTCTTCTGCGGAGATGATCAGAGACGGTGCCCACAGACAGGGTGAGGTCTTTGCTGTAGCTGAGACCTCGAGAACAGGGGGCAAGCTCAGTTTCAAGCCCTTGGAGATCTTTTCTTCAAGCAGGGGACATAGTAAGCAGCAAAGTCCTTTTCTCCTTTCCTTGGCACAAGTAGCCACTGCAGGCCAACCCCAGACAGCAAACAGCACAGGGGCAGTATTCCTCCTCAGCTTCTCCGGCTCTTCTCCTTGGCAAAGGTTCCTCTTGATTTCCCAGAAGTGATCTAAAGTTCTGGGGTCTGGGCCCCAATATTTATACTACAAAATCCTTTGCTCTCTGAAGGCAGAGAGTGTCTGTACCCAGCCAAAACCAGTTCTGTTTTCACTGGTGCAGCTTCCTGGCAGGAGGTGGAGACAGCATTGTTGAAGGCAGACCAGGCCCATGCAGGTGAAAGGAAATCTGCTCCCCCTACTCTAAATGCAGCCCGGATCTATTCAGCCCAGCCCTGACTCATCGGACGTCTGGAGCCACTGCCCCTCTCCAGCCCCTGTCATCCAAAAGCCAGACATGCAATACACAAACCTAGCAGAGGCACACTGGATGGTTAGGCAAGAAAATACCGACTTTCTAAAAGTGGTATTTTCAAACACAGAATGCAAAAACCATCCTTACTAAAAGATGCATTTTAACATTCTGAGTTCAGGCATACTAAACTTTAATTTTTTCCTACCTTGTTCCTAGGGCCAGTTATGTTCATAAGATGTTATAAACAAACTTCCCATTCTGTCCTATGGGAACAGGTAGCCTTGCAATAGTGAAAAACAAAATTGGCAGTAATTCACTATCAGGACATGCCACACACATCAGAGCATGTCCTACCTTTCACATACACTGCACCCTGCCCACAGGGGTACCTTTGGCCTACCTTAGGGGTGACTGACATGTAAGAAAAGGGAAGGTTAGGGCCTGGCAAGTGGGTGCACTTGCCAAGTCGCATTGGCAGTAGCAGACTGTACACAGGCTCTGCAATGGCAGGCCAGAGTTACATTTTACAGGCGGCTTCTGTGGGTGGCACAATCAGTGCTGCAGCCCACTAGCAGCATTTGATTTACAGACCCTGGGCACACACAGTGCACTATACTAGGGTCTGACAAGTAAATCAAATATGCCAATCATGGAGTCACTAATCCATAACAACAATTTACAAAGGGAGCACTTGCACTTTGGCACTGAACAGCAGTGTCAAAGTGCCCAAAGCATCTAGACCAGCAAAACGGAGTCCAACATACAGCAAAAACACAGGAGGGAAAGGCAAAAAATGCAGGGGAGACCCCTGCCAATGGTGCCAGGTCTAACACGGGGCTAACACTTCCAGCAATGTTGAGACAAATTTGGGGGAGTTGGGGGGCTAACACTCCCAGCAATGTTGAGCCAATTGAGGGATTTGGGGGGCTAACACTCCCAGCAATGTTGAGCCAAATTTGGTGGAGTTGGGGGGCTAACACTCCCAGCAATGTAGACCCAATTGGGGGATTGGGGAGCTAACACTCCCAGCAATGTTTAGCCAAATTTGGGGAAGTTGGGAGGCTAACACTCCCAGCAATGTTGAGCCAATTGGGGGATTTGGGGGGGCTAAAACTCCCAGCAATGTTGAGCCAAATTTGGGGGAGTTGGGGGGCTAACACTCCCAGCAAAGTTGAGCCAATTGGGGGATTTGGGGGGCCAAAACTCTCAGCAATGTTGAGCCAAATATGGGGGAGTTGGGGGGCTAACACTCCCATAATATGTTGAGCCAATTGGGGGAGTTGAGAGGCTAACACTCCCAGCAATGTTGAGCCAAATATGGGGGATTTGGGAGGCTAACACTCCCAGCAATGTAGCCCCAATTGGGGGTGTGGGGGGCTTACACTCCCAGCAATGTAGACACAATTGGGGGATTGAGGGGGCTAACACTCCCAGAAATGTTGAGCCAAATTTGGGGGAGTTGGGGGGATAACACTCCCAGCAATGTTGAGCCAATTGGGGGAGTTGGGGGGCTAACACTCCCAGCAATGTGTACTTGAACAATGTAACTGGTGCTCATGCAAAGTGCCTCAATACCTACGGTTGGAGTACAAGCTGCAGAAAATTCCCAAAAAACAAAGCCTAAGGTCACTTTGCGGGAAATGCATTCTCAAACAGTGGCAGCAAAAGTAACTGGCAACTTTAAGGAATGGGCAGAGTGGAGATGCTGATGCTCTAGGGATTGTTGAAAAACAAACAAAGCCTCATCATCTAGTAAATGGTCCCTTAAAAACCTGTGAAATACTCAGGTGCTGCTGTGCAAAGACAACAGACCAGCCACCCGCAGCAGCTCAAGAACTGTCTTTGTGTGTGGGTAAGTTGTCTCAGCCTGGGCTGACACACACGATGGGGGGGGGGGGGGGGACTGAAGCCCATAGAGCCCTATGGGTGTTGAGTTTGATCAGAAAGTGTTCTGTATAGGTTTGGATTGGCAATGCGGGCAACTGGGCCTTGGTCAATGGTCCGGTGCACCAGGGTCACCTGTGGCCCACGGTTTTGGGGCCTTTGTAAACCACACCAAGATACTGACTCACTTCCCCAGTCCCCACCAGGCCACTGCAATGTGGTACCAATATGTTGTCCGCTCACCAGCTGTGATGCAAATTGAGGTTGGGGGGCAGCCTTTGGAGCATACTCACCTTGGCGCCCTGCCTCACATGCCTTGCCAGAAGCAGTGTCATCTCCCCCACCTGCCCATGACTTTCAGGTCATGGCAGGTGCAGGGAGGTTGCGTTATATGTAGGGGCCTTGCAGGGAGGCAAGCCTCATTTGGCCAGTCTAACCTACCCCCTCCGCCTTGATCAGCAGCAGTGTGCTTTTTGAAACCTCCCTCCTTGACAAGTAAAATCACAGAGGCTACAATGAAAGAGATGATCACGGAATGTGTGCCAATTATTTTCAGAGTGCCTAAGCATCGAGTTCAGGGGAGGCAAGATAGCGGCCGCACCAGCGGTTGTGTAAGCTGGCTCTCACCACCCAGATCATCCCCCCCACCTGCTTAGACTAACTGGCTCCTGGCCCCCGAGCTCTCTGTTTGGCGGTGCGGCTAGGTAAGTCGGCATGATCTGGATGTTTTGTTCCCAGAGCCACATATTACAAGGATTACAGCGCTCCTGGTTTCCTCTTCGCAGCGTCGGACTGCTGCTCCTCCAGACTCGGTGCAATCTGCCTCCCCCAGCAACCCCAATGCCTCCTAAGCTTGTGAGAGGTGCAAAGAACAGTGGACCTCCCATAGTGTCGGGCTCTGTGAAGGGAGGAGGAATAGGGGCAGGAGCAGGAGTGCAGTGCTCGGCCGGAGGGTTGTCTTTTGACTCCGGAGACTCCATTCAGAAAATGAGCTCCTCTGCTCGCAGCAGGAGAACGGTACCTGCACTATTTCAAACAGCCCAAACACTGAAGAATAAAAGGATGCAGCATGCTGAGATGGAGACTGATGGGGCAGTAGTTAATGCCAGCACGGCTGTTGTATCGAGCCCCCAGCTGAACCTGGAAGCAGCACCTCAGTCACCCTCCCAAACCTCTCCCCGTGGTAATGAGGTGAGCGATGGAAATGGGCAGGGTGCAGACAAGAACATTGGGGCTTCTGAATGTGGGACAGGCCCGGACTATGGTGGGGGTGCTCGGCAGGAGGGGTGTCAGGGGATACCTTGCTCGTAGGCCCCCTGTTGGCTGTTATGGATGGAGAACTCATGGAAGCACCCCAAGCTAAAATGGGAGCTCTTGTGAGATCCCCTGGGAGAAAAAAATCCAGGAAAAAATCGAAATCTGGGAGTTATAAAACCCAGAGCTGGGGGGACCAAACTTGCAGCTTGGATAATTCAGACACCATAAAAGAGGTGGATTCTGGCAATAAGTTTTTTTCTATGTCATATCCCTTTAATTCTTTAGGAGATGAGAGCTTGGGAGGCATAAAGGATTGGCCTGGAGGAGAACTGAACCACAGTGACGGGAGCGACACAAGCAGCCTGCGTCTTGAAGATGGGGATATCGGCGCTGTAGGGGACAGCCCCTCATCCAGTCCTTCAACCGTTCGGAAGCAGAGAGAACAAAGAGAGCTGCCCAGGACCGAGTCTAAGGGGGCGGTAGGGTCTTAAGTATGGGATTACTCCTTTTCTCCTGGCTTCGTTGGTACTGGAGATGTTGCCACCTCAAATGTAGCTTCGGGGGCAGTGGAAAACCAGTAGGAGATTTCGCTCTCTATCATTTACCAGAGCAATATGGCACACAGAAAGGAGATGCGGACGGAGAGCCAAAGAACCCAAGGGGCATGCCGTAAGCTGCAGAACTCTAACCGCTGAGTCGCTAAGTCCTGCTCTGAATTCGAAGAGAGTTTTGGTAAAGTAGAGACTCAGATTGCTACGCTTGAAGACAAACTGGTCGCCCAAAGATCTCTCACGGACTCTCTAAGAACACAGACGGATGATACAAAATGGAATTTCACTGATCTCGAAAACCGCCTAAGTAGGAACAATTTAAGAGTCCTTGGCAATCCTGAAGGCATGGAGGGAACGGATGCTCAGAAGTTTATTGTAGAGCTCTTCTCAGAGGCATTCCCTGAACTTACACAATGGTCCTGGAATCTGGAGGTTCAGAGGGAGCACCGATTCTCTTTCAAGCAGCGCAGGAGTTCGGGACAGCTGACAACTAAACCAAGAGCTATATTCATCTGTCTGAATAACTTTTTGGCTCGGGAGGCTATTTATGAGCTTGCATGACCAGATAGGAAAAGGGCAGGGAAAGGGAATTAATTTTTTGTTAGGCCCGATTTTTGTCATGCGACTGCTTTAAAAAGAAATAAATTGCAATAGTTCCTGCATGTGTCAGCAATGTTAGCCAGACACTAGTAATCAATACCATTTAGAAATGAGACTACATACCCTAGTAGCAAGATTGAAACTTTTCACAGCGCACAGTTAATGTTAGCAAAAAGAAAGAAGCGCCAAAAATTATTTAAGTTTTAAGTATATTTATTCCATATACTTAAATTTGATCAAAATTTATTAGACATTTGAAAAGATACGGAAGGTTGCTCGAAAGGGGGAGTGAGGGATGGGTGTGCTCGTGATGAATAGGGATAGGTGGAAGTCACTAGTTTAAGAATACACACATTTTGAATAATTATAACAACCTGGTAAGAAGACCAGTACAGAATGGCCTGTCCTAAAGAAATTATTTACATCATGTTATACAGTTTCTTTGTAAATGCATCAATGCAGCATCAAAGGATGGGGAGAAATGAAGGTACAGGCCCTGTGTGGGTGGGGAGCGTCGACATTTCGACTCGACTGGTGCATAGAGGGTGACTTGAACCTCAGCTGCGAATCTTCTTCAGGACGAGAGGGGGGGGCAACCTAGTCCTGGTGCCGCACCTGCATCACAGGCGTAACAACGATGAATGGATGGAAATTGCCAGGTCGGTGTATTCCCCTGGGTTGAGGCTGAATTCCACTTATGAGGACCACCCTTGTGAAGTCCTCAACGGTATTAAAGACCGTGATTTAATGATTCCATGGTGGTTCAACGTCAGAATTAATCAGATGAGTGATCCCTTGGAATGAAAGGAAACGGGCGCCGCACACCTCGAGGAAGTCGTCCTGCCGATGTGAAGTTTGCACTTCACATCGGCACTTCATTCCAAGGGATCACTCATCTGATTAATTCTGACGTTGAACCACCATGGAATCATTTTTTTGGGGGGTGGGGAAATAGTGGGGGTCTAATGTCAGCTTCCCATCACCAAGGACCCTGGGTCCTTTTGCCTCATTAGGCGGGGGTGGTTTCTAGGGATGATGGGGCACACTAGCTTGGGGATTTGGGTGGGAAGTGGTAGGTGGTGTGGGGGCATGGGGAGGGGGGATGGGACTGGGGAGAAAAGCAAAGAAAAGTCATGGTGGATGAGGCTGGAGCAAGGTCTGCATAAAAATGTCATGATAAAGTTAAATCTGGAGGAATATGCTTTGATTAGATAGGGGATGGGCTGATGGCTGGGAGGCTACGGGTTTGTACGTTTAATGTTTCTGCTTTGAACGATAGGGTTAAGAGGCAGAGGGTGGCAATGGAGTTGAGAGGTATTCTTCCCGTTGTGGTGTGTCTACAGGAAACACGCATTCCCTGGGGTGTTGGCCGAATTAGGGTACACGGTATTAGTGTGTACACAGCATAGCTCCACAACACGTGGGGTGGCTATATTGGCTAAAACCTATGTATGCTTGGAGGGCAGGGCTATTGTAGACAAATATGGGCACTGGGCTATTGCTGGGTGAGCGGTCGGGGATTGTAAATTTGTTATATGCTTGGTGTATGGGTCAAATATGGATGAGGCGCAAATTTTAGATCTTCCTGGTCAACTCACTTGATATTGTGCGGGGATTTCAATATACACTTAGACTGCCCAGAGCTACAATCTAACAACGGATTGTATATTGGGAGAAAGCCTACATTTTTTAGGGCACTGCAGCAGCTTGTGTCTGAGCATGGCTTAATAGATTTGTGGTTTATAAATCGATACCCCGATGTTGGATTCACTTACTTTTCCTGTCCACACAATAAATGGGTTAGGTTGGACTATTTTTTTGTCTCTCGGGATCTGGCTGCTATGGCTAAAATTCAGTTATTTCCCAGACTTACGTCAGATCATAACCCAGTAGTTATGGATATTTCAGTTCAGGGTCTTCCCCGGCCACAGAGACGGTTTTCTTTTGATAGGAAGTTATTAGCAGATGACATGTTTGTTACACATATGAAAAGCTGGATCTCTCAGCTTTTGGAATTTATTAAGAACACTGCTTCTCCTTCTGTAGTTTGGGATACCTTGAAGGCAGGGCTTAAGGGGGAAATCTTGAGCTTTGGTATCCATAAGCAAAGACAGCACAATGTCTTGGTCAAGGGTCTCTATGAGACCCTGGATAAATCGCCAACCCTCCCGGGATCGTATAGACCCATCTCTTTTTAAAACAGCGATGATAAAATGTATGCTAAAATTCTAGCATCGCTCCTTTCCAGGGTAATAACTCCCTTGGTCTCAATTAGCTAGCACGTCTTTATCCCGGGAAGAGGCACGGTCAATCATATTAATTGGGTGGTGACCTTGTTTGATATCTAGGGCTCAACAGATTCCACTTGGGCTGATACTTCTCAACACCGAAAAGGCGTTTGACAGTGTCTCCTGGGATTTTTTATGGGTGGTGATGCGTTGCATAGGCTTTGGGTTGGGTTTTATCAATGCAGTTAAAATGATGTACAGGTCTCCTATTGCTCGAATCTGTTTGATGGGTTTAGAGTCTGAACCTGTTATTATTACCCGAGGGACGAGACATGGATGCCCGTGCTCTCCTCTATTGTTTACACTATACATCAATCTTTTTCTGGTTCAATTAGAGCAAAGCACGATCATCAAATCTGCACAAATCAAGCGGGATGCTTATAAAGTACTGGCTTATGCCGATGATGTGGCCATCGTCACTACAACACAAGCTATAGCAATGCCGGAAATAGAACGATTGGCTGCCTCATTTGGTCAAATGTCAGGGTAGAAATTAAATATCGCCAAAACACAGATCATCTGCACTACCCAGGCTCTTTTTGACGACCTGAGAGTTACGCAGGAGGCAGTTTATCTAGGTATTTAAATTAGAGCCTGCTTGGATGATCTAGTAGCTGCTAATTGGGACCCTATGTTGGCAATTGAGAAATAACTGGGTAGGTTGGAGGGTTTACATCTCTCATTGGTAGGTCGCTGTAATGTTCTGAAAATGAATATATTACCCAAAGTGCTGTATTTTTTTAGGTCAGTTCCTTTAGAGCTTAGCAGAGCCCAGTTACAAAACCTGCAAGCAGTTTGTGGTAGATTTATTTGGGGTCAGAAACAACCCCGTAGAGCAATGAAGTATATAACGTTACCCAGAACTTGGGGAGGTTGGGCTGTCCCTAATTTTGTGTTTTATTACTATGCTTGCCTCCTGCAGAATATGAGGATTTTATTAACAGGAGAAGCATGCAGGAATGTAGCAGACGCCCCTTCTATCTATCAAATGATGCTAGGTGCAGAAGCTGAGAGATGTTTTTTTAGGGTAATTGAACCAAGTTATTATAAAAAGACACCATTTAAGGTTCTTTGGGCAGCTTTTAAAGTTTGGAAACAGGTGCGTAGAAGCCTGAAGATTAGGTGAAAAGATTATTACACACCTATATATGCAACACAGCTACTACCTCCTATCTTTTGGGACACAATTATGGGCAGGTGGAAATTAAAAGGGATCTCAAATATGGGGGATTTTATGAGAAGGATAATTTGTATACATTTGCTGTACTTAGGGAAAAATACAGATTGTCAAACACAGATTATTTTAAAGTATTTCCAGATACGGGACTGTCTTTTGAAAAAAAGAATTGCAACCAGGGGACATGGGGAAAAAGGGTCTTATTGAAGTAATTAAACTTAGGGAGAAAATTGGGAGTCTTTATGTGGGCCTTCTGGAAATGCAGGAGGATGACCTTGAAGATCAGGATAAGAAATGGAAAAATAGATTGGGGCATGGAGACTGGCTTTTACAGAAGTCTATAGAGATTGCTGAGAAAATCTTGATCTCCCAAAGTCTTAGGGCCCAGTCTTATAAAACTATCTTCAATCTTTATCATACACCCGCAAAAATGTTGAAGTGGGGGGGTGCAAATGATGGCAAATGTTTCTGGTGTCAAGCAGATTTAGCTGATAGTCTCCACGTGTTTTATGCATGCACTAAGTTGAATCAGTTTTTTTCAGGGATAGAAGGCTCTTTAACTTTGGTGACGGGGGTAGAAATAATGCTTACTCCCACGCTGGCCAGATCGGCCACACTGCAAGTGGGTTACCTTTTATTCATGGCAACCACTGTGACACGGCTATATATCGCTTCATTGTGGCTGCAAAAAAAACCACCCGCCTTTGAAATGTGGAAAGCCAGATTTTTTGCTTTTTTCAGTCTAGAGCATAGTTTATATTCCCTAAAAGGACCTCGTAGAAGGAATCTGAGTCTAAAGGTTTGGGGAGCTATACTCGATTATATGAATGCTGAATGTAATGACCCTTAATCTGGTATCTGCTTTATCACCCCTGGGTTGACGTTCTGCTGGCTGATGATAGTATTCATTGTATGTATTTATGCACTGATCGCCGTTAGCTCTTAATATTTAATATGAAATAGGAATATTATGTATGTAATTTAAGTGATTAATTTTTTAGTTTTTTTTATATATGGCATATTTTGATTGTGATATTAATTATTGCTCCAATTTGACATCATAGCAAATAATTTTTTTTTTTTTTTAAAACAGAGTGCCCAAGAATCATTGTGATCCCAATCCGACTATGGTTCCATAGCATGTTGTATATGTCCACTGAGGGAATGTCATCATCAGGTAGGTACAGTTTGCCCACTAAATACTAGGAGAAACACACATTTGACATTGGAACAGGAATTGCCATAACCACATATATGTATGTATCACAATGTGAATGCATGAGTCCACCACAACACACACTGAAACATCGCAGGGCAACAGGACTCCAACACACTCACAAAAGTATGGCATTGTGATGCCTCTGTGTACAGTAAAGCCCAGAGGATATTGGCCCAGACAACACACAAGTCCATAGACCCAGCCACTCAGTACTGATTTCAGTGCCTCCACTACAACAACCTAGAAGTGGTTGTGTCACAGTCGTCAGTGAAATATTTGTAGACGAAATCCATCTGGATTTTGAAAGAAGCATGGGCCAACAGCAATGTAGGATACAGTCACCATGTGTGGACTGGGGGCGCTGCACACAACACCTAATCTGTATGTTTACAGGGCCATCTTCGGACAATGCCATTCACAGCAATTCAGCATCTAGCTCCTCAGGCTGTAGTGTGTGCCGCAAAATAATAATCCCATTTTGAATGTGCAGATTGCATCCTGCAGAGTAGTAGGAGTACGCATGAGTCTCAGGACGTAGGATCCACCAACAGTGTTAGAGGGACCAGTGCACAGCCTATTGTGTAAGATAAGCTGCCAGCACTGGTGAGGATGCCAGGGGGGATGGCTCAATCTGTGGCTCTCCAACACAATTGACATAGCCATCCTCAAGCCAGGGGATATGGGTACATCTTGTGAGGATGAGGGATATGTGCAGAATGAAGTCTGCTTTGTCCACATTTGTCACTGAAACACTGTCTCAAAATCTATGAAAACATCAAGGAGACCTTCAACAAAGACATATTGCCCTCAGGCTCTAGGGCAGTGTTTAATGGGCAAAATGGGAGCCCGTATGGACACACACAAGGTCTAAAATTGCCAAACCAGATTACAGGTTCAAAAATATTGACACTGCAAACACTTATGGGACTGGGTGTACTGTTCCAGTGTCACATGTGTGTTTTCTTACAGTGCAATGTGTTTTCAGCAGCACAACCAGAGATATCACAATGAGTCCATCTCCCTTGGTGTCCCCATACGTCGGACATTCAAAGTCAGAACACCATTAATACCCATGTGTGTGTAGTCTACTGGGAAGTGTGGGGATGTGTTTCTGGAGTAGTCTGACCCCAGGTGGCACAACAACACACATCCTTGACTTTTCACTTGAGGGAGCTATAGCCCTCTAAACAATGGACTGCCATCCAAAGTTCCGGCATCATGACATTTCAATATAAGGAATCACCACCTCCATCCCAGGGCAGTATCCAAGGGCAAGAATGTCCAATCAGTGACAACAACTACCTACAAAGGGTAACTTGCCACTTATGTCCACACACAACTCAGACAAGGCAAGGCTAGGTGGAGGCAACTTGCCATGTGATGCCAATAGGATTTGCATATGCCAGTGTACTCAAAGCGGCCATCAAAACAATCAGTCATGAACATTCATTGGCAGACAGCAAGCTGCAGCAAACACATACTACATCTTCATATTTCCTCTGGCAACTGTTTTTGCCTGCTTACATACACATAATCTACACATATGTACATTTCAACATTACCTCATGGCCTGCATGAACTCTACTTGTGCGGGTATGACCCCTCTCACATCCACCTTAAAGTACATGCTTGTAGGAAAGTAGGATCTGCTTCTTATGGTTACCCCCACTTTTTGCTTTTCGCACCCACTGTTTTGACTAGTCTGGCTGGGATCCTGCTATTCAGGACACCAGCCTATCTGCTTTCTCCCTTAAATTGATATGTATGTACTTTGGTACAACTCCAGATTGGATACTGGGGTACCCTTATCAGTCCCTAGTATATGGTACACATGTACCCAGGGCATAGGTACCCCAGAGGCCTCCCATGGCCTGAGAGGCCATGCAAAATGGAACCTCAGGTCTGCTACTGCAGCCTGTGTAAGCTGGTGCTTGCACCACTTACGAGAGATATAGATTCACTATATCTATATATATCACTACACTTAAAACCTTATAAGTCACCCCTATAGCAGGCCTTATCAATCCTGAAGGCAGGGTGGTGGGTTTTACGTGAGAGGGTGCTCCTGCATGAGCAGGGCCCCTCTGCAGTCTTCGGGGACCATTCTCCCGGGCTGTACGTGATACTACCAGACATATAGGTAGAGGTGCATTATAACCTCACAGTAAATGCTATCTCGAAAATGACTGCAACAAGTATGTCGTGTTTGGTGTCAAACACCTTGGAATCATACCTCCACACCAGTAACTGGTGTGGGAGGTATGATTCCTCCCCTCAGAACCGAGGTTCTGGGTGTACCTAAGTCTACCGGTACCAACTTGCTCGAGCCTTACAGCACAAAATGGATGCTGCCAGCCACAGACACGAGTCTGCCCTCCTGCTGTTGAGCCAAGCTCGAGCAGGGGAAGGCAGCACAATAGGCATCCTGTCACAGGGAGGTGTGACCACCTCCCAGACAGGATTTAGTGTATTGGGGCTGGGTGGGTGCACTGTCACAGTGCCAGAAAGTCTGGCTCAGGGGCACATTTGGTGTCCCTGTGCATAGTCCAGCTCAAACCAGTTCTGGGAGCCATTTGCTCCTGCTCTGGCGCGAAACTGGACAAAGGACATGGGAGTAGCCTCCCCCCTGTCCTGTCCCTCCCATAGGAGGGTCCCTAGAATCTGTCCAACCCTCTCCCGTGGGTATAAATGGGTTACCTGCCTACAGGACATTAGATTTTATGTGGACAAGATTCTGCAAGAAGATACCACTACACTTCGACCGTCTGGACACGCTGCACTTCGCTTGACCTCCCTTGGGCTCGACTTCGTCTTCCCTTGCCGTCCTCAGTCTCGCCACTGTCCGTGATCCATACAGGCTCTGTGCAGGACCCTGTGGACCTCCAAGACAACAGAAGAATCTCCCTTGGGGTGAAGGAGTCACTCCCCTGCAAACGCAGGCACCATAACGCATCTGACTGGTTTGCTGACCCTGAGGTCGTGCGGACTCCGAAGGCTCCAGCAACACAGGAGGTGGGTTTCTGAAGGTCTCCGAGATCGAGCTGCCCTCTTACTGAGTTTGAGGCAGATATCCCTCGTGGAGACCGCATAACCCGTACCCCTGTGCACCGCGTTTATTTGCAGGTGCACATGCTTGTTGTCGTGCAACAATTCTGTGCATTGGGCCATTTGTAGCCCTGACCCCAGCGCATCTTTTCTGAGAAGGACTCCGGCATCCTCATACTCTGTGTCCTGCTAGCTGGTATCCTGTGAAACCGCCTGAGGTCCCCTCGCGACTCCTGTGCCTTCGGCCTGTGGGTCCACTTGAGGGTCAGCTTTGCTTTAATTGGGCTCCCCTGGTTGCTCCAGGACTGCCCTGACTCCCCTTGCTGTGGTGAGTCTCCTGGTCCTTGCTGGGCCAGATCGACACCGAATTTGACTATCTGCATTGTTTCCTGCTGCCAAGGCTTGTTGGTGCTCCCTCCGGACACCGACCCCCCAGCACTCAACATCCATCGTGGCACAGCTCGCCTCCACCTGAAGCACCCGACGTTGGTGGGCATTCATCTACCGAGCCCCTGGTCACTCCAAAGTGACCCAGACTCTGTCCCCTCTGCTTTCAGGTTCTTCTCACCTAGAATCCACATTTGGATTCCACCGGACACTTTTCTTATTTCCAGCAGCAGCATTTCTTTGTCGACGTCCATAGAGAACTTCAAGGGTTTCCGACGCCACTTCGTGCCTATGCACCCGGCTCCTCTGGGATAGGTAACTCTGGTTCAAAGGTATCCACAGGTGGGGTGGCTCTCCAAACTCTTAATTTCCAAGGGTTGTCTTTGTAATCTGCTGGGAAGGGTCCTTAATCTCTGATTTTCTAACCGCGACTTTCCCATTGAATTGTACGGAGCACGCAGTCGTGTTCTCACACTGCACACGTCCTCTGTGGGGTCCCTACTCACTCACCTTGGGTGGTTCCTTGGAGTCCCAGCGATTGTACACCTTCTAGACTAGGTCTAGACCTGAGTCATGGTTCTTATACCACTTATTTAGTATATGGTTTGGTCTCCCCCGGGAGCCCACTGTGTATTGTGCTACTTATGTTTGATTCTTTGCAACTGTATTATTTGATTTGTGTTCTATCCTCATGTAGAGGATACTAGAGAGTGTTATATATAATAAATACATATTTTTATAACTACTGTGTGGTTTCCCTTTCATTTAACCAATACTATAAGGTTGCATTCTGGTAAAACAAGATGCTTAACATTCCTTCAAGACTTAGCCTGAAGGCGGCTCTCCACAGCTACCACTAGGATAGCTTTCTATAAAGGTTATCTTTGACCTAATCACCATAAGGGTTGTTTGGACTGGTACAGGGTGCCCACTTTAATTAGTGGATAGCATATACCAGGCCATCTTCTCACATTGGTGTGCAGCGGTTGGGATTCAAGCCTGCATTGTTTTACCAGATAAATCTTTGTATTGATTAACTGAAAAACCACTAGTATCTAGGAACATATAATACTAGCTTAAGATAGTAAGTTCTACTGAACTTGGGGTTGGGTAAGTCAAGGGTCTAGCACACCCTTTGTCCAACCTAAGAGAGTTTAGTTCCCACTAGGTTAGGTAGGTGCCTACACCACACCACACTTAGTTATGTCTTCTAATGGGAATGCCACTGGTGGCATCCTGCCTACTAAATATGATGGCTTTACATTCACTGAATTAAAAGCCATGTGTGTATCTAGGAAGCTGAAGACAGGGAGAAATGCCAACACTCAACGCCTCATTGATTCATTACTGCTAGATGACATTAGGAAGACTCCTGGGTCAGATGAGCAGGACAGAGTGGGTGGTACAGGGGAAGAAGATAGGTCAGGAGGGGATACCTTCTATGACCTGGATTCAAACCCTGGACAGGAGGATCAAAATGATCCACCCCTGAACAACTCAGATCCCCAGGAGGAAGAAGAAGAAGAGGGTCAAGAAGACAATCACTTTATTCCTCCAGGGAGAGTGCAGAGTTTACCAAGGAGATCTAGGTCTCCCTCTGCTGAGTCAGATCATTCTAGACATTCTATAGGGACCACTGTTTCTAGCAAGAGGGACAACTCTTATGACAGGGAGTGCCAATTTATAGAGCTTGAGAAATCTAAGCTTAGGCTCAGGCAACAGCAATTGGCCCTGGATAAAGAGTCCCTAGAAGTCCAGAAGGCTAGGAAGAAATTGGGACTAGAGTCCCATGGTGGCAGCAATAGTGTCCCTAGGGTTAGGGAACAGACCTTTGATCAAAGGAACCTGAGCAAGATTGTCCCTCCCTTCCATGTAGGGGATGACATCCAGAAATGGATAACTGCTTTGGAGAGGGCCTGTAAAGTACAGAAGGTCCCTCTAGAGCAGTGGGCAGCTATCTTGTGGCTCTCCTTTGCTGACAAAGGTAGAGATAAGCTCCTCACTGTTAGAGAAGAGGATGCTGACAACTATTCAGTCCTGAAGACTGCTCTCATTGAAGGGTTTGGCTTAACCACTGAACAGTACAGGATTAAGTTCAGAGACACCCAGAAGACACAGACTCAGGACTGGGTAGACTTTGTTGATTGTGCCATTAAGGCTCTGGAAGGCTGGTTACTTGGTAGCAAGGTGAATGATTTTAAAGGATTGTACAACTTGATTATGAGGGAGCAGATCCTTAATAATTGCCAAAAACAGTTGTTGCATCAATACCTGGTTGACTCTGATCTGACTTCTCCCCAAGAATTGGGAAAGAAGGCAGATAAGTGGGTCAGAACCAGGGTGAAACAGAAAACTCAGACCAATGGTGGTGACCAGAAGAAACCAGACTCTAAGAACTCAGATAAGGGTGGGACAAAAATAAAGATCAAAAGTCTTCATCAGGGCCCCAAAAACCTACATCTGGAGGGGAGTCACAATCAAACACGGGAAAAGGCTAAAGGAAACCTTGGTGTCACATCTGTAAAGAGAAAACCCATTGGACAAAAGATGGCAATTGTCCAAGGGCCAAGGATTCTACTCCTACCACCACTGCCCCTAAGGCAACTGCTCTCCCTAGCACAGTTTCAAGTGGTGGTACACAGAACAAGGGAATAGTGGGGTTAACCTTGGGCTCTGAGGTGGGTTCTGGCCTAGTCAGAACTCCAGCTCAGGCTGTTCTAGTCTGTGATGGAGGCATGGATATTGCCTCCTTATTTGTTAGTCCCAGTAACCTGGGCAAATACAGACAACAACCTTTAATAAATGGTAAGGAGGTCATGGTATACAGGGACACAGGTGCAAGTGTCACAATGGTGACAAACGATCTTGTGGACCCTGACCAGATCATACTTGGTGAGATGTACCAAGTGACCAATGCTAGCAATGTCAGGACAGACCATTCCTTGGCAGTTGTTAATTTTACCTGGGGCGGGGTAACTGGCCCTAAGAAGGTTGTGGTAAGTTCAGACCACCTCCCTGTGGAATGCTTGTTGGGCAATGATTTGGAAACTTCAGCCTGGGCTGAAGTGGAACTCAGGACTCATGCAGCAATGTTGGGCATCACTGCAGATGTGTTTGCTGTGACTAGGTCACAGGCCAAACAGAGAGCCACTGAACAGGCCCTGGATCCTGAAAAGATGGACCAGGTGCCTTCCAAGAAGAGGAACAGGAGGGGTAAGGCTGAGCCTTCCCCCCAGAGTGAGGGTCAGTCTTTTGAGGAAGATGACTCCAGTCCTATGGAAGGAACTGTCTCAGATGAACTTGAACCCGATCAGGTTGAGTTTTTGGGGACAGGGGGACCTTCTAGGGCAGATCTGAGCCAGGAGCAGCAAACCTTCCCCTCTCTTGAAAACCTCAGACAGCAAGCTGATGCTGAGGCTGCAGGGAATGTCAGTGGGTCCCACAGGATCTATTGGGATGAGGGACTTCTATATTCAGAGGGTAGAGACCCCAAGCCTGGTGCCACCAGGAGGTTGGTTATACCTCTGAAGTTTAGGGGCTTCCTACTCACCCTAGCACATGACATTCCCCTAGCAGGACACTTAGGCCAAAGCAAGACTTGGGACAGGTTTGTCCCTCACTTTCACTGGCCTCATATGTCAGAGGACACAAAGGAGTTTTGTCGCTCCTGTATCACTTGCCAAGCCAGTGGTAAGGCAGGTGGTACTACAAAGGCCCCCCTGATATCACTACCTGTGGTGGGGGTTCCCTTTGAGAGGGTTGGGATTGACATAATTGGTCCCATGAGCCCTCCAACAGCATCTGGACATTCTTACATCCTGGTGGTGGTGGACCATGCTACCAGGTATCCAGAAGCGATTCCCCTTAGGACCACCACAGCACCTGTGGTGGCAAGGGCCCTCCTGGGGATTTTCTCCAGGGTGGGTTTTCCTAAGGAGGTCCTAACAGACAGAGGTACAAACGTTATGTCTAGTTACATAACTGCAATATGGAAAGAGTGTGGTGTAAACTACAAGTTTACCACACCCTATCATCCTCAATGCAATGGGTTGGTTGAAAGGTTCAACAAAACCCTAAAGGGCATGATAATGGGGCTCCCAGAAAAGCTCAGGCGAAAATGGGATGTTCTGTTGCCCTGCCTTCTCTTTGCCTACAGAGAGGTGCCACAGAAGGGGGTTGGCTACAGCCCTTTTGAACTTTTGTTTGGTCACCCAGTTAGGGGTCCACTGTGTTTGGAGAAGGAGGGATGGGAGTTACCTCTCAAACCTCCCAAACAAGATATTGTGGACTATGTACTTGGTCTCCACTCCAGGATGGCTGAGTATATGAAGAAGGCATCCAAAAACCTGGAGGCTAGCCAGGAATTGCAAAAGTCCTGGCATGACCAAAAGGCTGTCTTGACTGTTTACCAGCCAGGACAGAAGGTGTGGGTGTTGGAGCCTGTGGCCCCAGCAGCTCTCCAAGACAGATGGAGTGGACCCCACACCATACTTGAGCAAAAGGGAGAGGTCACTTACTTGGTGGGCCTTGGAACTCCCAGGAGCCCCCACAGGGTGCTCCATGTGAACAGGCTCAAGCCTTATGTTGACAGGGCAGACATGGGCTTGCTCATGGCTACTGATGAGGGACAGGAGGAAGAGAGTGACCCACTCCCTGACTTCCTCTCACAGAACCCTGATGATGGCTCAGTAGATGGTGTAGCTTTGGCAAGCAGCCTCACTGAGCAGCAACAGTCTGATTGCAGGAAGGTCCTCAATCAGTTTAGGCACATGTTCTCACTGACTCCAAGTCAGACCACCTGGTGTACCCATGAAGTGGACACAGGTGAAAACCTACCTGTGAAGAACAAAATTTACAGGCAACCTGACCATGTCAGGGACTGCATCAGGACTGAGGTCCAGAAGATGCTGGAATTGGGAGTCATTGAGCCCTCAACTAGTCCTTGGGCTAGTCCAGTGGTCTTGGTACCTAAACTTCACACCAAAGATGGTAAGAGAGAGATGAGGTTTTGTGTTGACTACAGAGGACTCAATGCAGTCACTAGGACTGTTGCTCATCCTATTCCAAGGGCAGATGAACTCATAGATACTTTGGCCTCAGCCAAGTTTCTGAGTACTTTTGACCTTACTGCTGGCTACTTGCAAATCAGATGAGCTGAGGATGCCAAGCCAAAAACAGCATTTTCAACCCATAGTGGGCATTACCAATTTGTGGTGATGCCTTTTGGCTTGAAGAATGCACCTGCCATGTTTCAAAGGTTGGTGAACAAAGTTCTCACAGGCCTGGAAGACTATCGTGCAGCTTATCTAGATGATATTGCTGTCTTTAGTTCCACCTGGGAGGATCACCTGGTCCACCTGAGAAATGTTTTGGAGGCCTTGCAAAAGGCAGGCCTCACTATCAAGGCTACTAAGTGCCAGATAGGGCAGAGTCAGGTTCGTGTACCTGGGCCACCTTGTGGGTGGAGGCCAGGTTCAACCATTACAGAGCAAAATCCAGACCATCATGGAATGGGTTGCTCCAACTACCCAGACTCAGGTCAGAGCTTTCTTGGGCCTGACTGGGTATTACAGAAGATTTGTAAAGGACTATGGGTCCATAGTGACTCCCTTGAATGATCTTACATCTAAAAGAATGCCCAAGAAAGTTCAGTGGACAGTTAGCTGTCAAAAGGCATTTGATGACCTCAAGCAGGCCATGTGCACTGCTCCCATTCTGCAAAGTCCTGACTATTCCAACCAATTCATTGTTCAAACTGATGCATCTGAGTTGAGGGTAGGGGCTGTGTTATCACAATTGAATGCAGAGGGTCAGGATCCGCCTGTAGCTTTTATTAGCAGAAGGCTGACCCCCAGAGAGAAATGTTGGTCAGCTATTGAGAGGGAAGCCTTTGCTTTGGTTTGGGCCCTGAAGAAGTTGAGGCCATACTTGTTTGGAACTCACTTCATTGTTCAGACTGACCACAAGCCCCTCTTGTGGCTAAAACAGATGAAGGGTGAAAACCCCAAACTTTTGAGGTGGTCCATTTCCCTACAGGGGATGGACTATACAGTGGAACATAGACCTGGGAGCAACCATGCCAATGCAGATGGACTCTCCAGATATTTCCACTTAGAACATGAAGGCTCAACTGGGCAAGGTTAGTCTCATCTCCTTTCGTTTGGGGGGGTTGTGTAGGAAAGTAGGATCTGCTTCTTATGGTTACCGCCACTTTTTGCTTTTTGCACCTCCTGTTTTGACTAGTCTGGCTGGGATCCTGCTATTCAGGACCCCAGCCTATCTGCTTTCTCCCTTAAATTGATATGTATGTACTTTGGTACAACTCCAGATTGGATACTGGGGTACCCTTATCAGTCCCTAGTATATGGTACACATGTACCCAGGGCATAGGTACCCCAGAGGCCTTCCATGGGCTGAAGCATGTATTATGCCACCCCTGAGAGGCCATGCAAAATGGAACCTCAGGTCTGCTACTGCAGCCTGTGTAAGCTGGTGCTTGCACCACTTACGAGAGATATAGGTTCACTATATCTATATATATCACTACACTTAAAACCTTATAAGTCACCCCTATAGCAGGCCTTATCAATCCTGAAGGCAGGGTACTGGGTTTTACGTGAGAGGGTGCTCCTGCATGAGCAGGGCCCCTCTGCAGTCTTCGGGGACCATTCTCCTGGGCTGTACGTGATACTACCAGACATATAGGTAGAGGTGCATTATAACCTTGCAGTAAATGCTATCTTGAAAACGACTGCAACGAAGTATGTCGTGTTTGGTGTCAAACACCTTGGAATCATACCTCCACACTAGTACCTGGTGTGGGAGGTATGATTCCTTCCCTCAGAACCGAGGTTCTGGGGGTACCTAAGTCTACCGGTACCAACTTTCTTGAGCCTTACAGCACAAAATGGATGCTGCCAGCCACAGACACGAGTCTGCCCTCCTTCTGTTGAGCCAAGCTCGAGCAGGGGAAGGCAGCACAATAGGCATCCTGTCACAGGGAGGTGTGACCACCTCCCAGACAGGATTTAGTGTATTGGGGCTGGGTGGGTGCACTGTCACAGTGCCAGAAAGTCTGGCTCAGGGGCACATTTGGTGTCCCTGTGCATAGTCCAGCTCAAACCAGTTCTGGGAGCCATTTGCTCCTGCTCTGGCGCGAAACTGGACAAAGGACATGGGAGTAACCTCCCCCCTGTCCTGTCCCTCCCATAGGAGGGTCCCTAGAATCTGTCCAACGCTCTCCCATGGGTATAAAATGGGTTACCTTGCTACAGGACATTAGATTTTACGTGGACAAGATACCACTACACTTCGACCGTCTGGACACGCTGGACTTCGCTGGACCTCCCTTGGGCTGGACTTCGTCTTCCCTTGCCGTCCCTAGTCTCGCTACTGTCCGTGATCCATACAGGCTCCGTGCAGGACCCTGTGGACCTCCAAGACAACAGAAGAATCTCCCTTGCGGTGAAGGAGTCACTCCCCTGCAAACGCAGGCACCGTAACGCATCTGACCGGTTTGCTGATCCTGAGCTCCTGCGGACTCCAAAGGCTCCAGCAACACAGGAGGTGGGTTTCTGAAAGTCTCCGAGGTCGAGCTGCCCTCTTACTGAGTTTGAGGCAGATATCCCTTGTGGGGACTGCATAACGTGTACCCCTGTGCACCACGTTTATTTGCATCTGCACATGCTTGTTGTCATGCAACAATTCCGTGCATTGGGCCATTTGTAGCCCTGACCCCAGCACATTTTTTCTGAGAAGGACTCCAGCATCCTGAAGCACCTGACATCGGTGGGCATTCGTCTACCGAGCCCCTGGTCACTCCAAAGTGACCCAGACTCTGTCCCCTCTGCTTTCAGGTTCTTCTCATCTAGAATCCATGTTTGGATTCCACCGGACACTTTTCTTACTTCCAGCAGCAGAATTTCTTTGTCGACATCCACAGAGAACGACGAGGGTTTCCGACGCCACTTCGTGCCTATGCACCCGGCTCCTCTGGGATAGGTAACTCTGGTACAAAGGTATCCACGGGTGGGGTGGCTCTCCAAACTCTTAAGTTCCAAGGGTTGTCTTCGTAATCTGCTGGGAAGGGTCCTTAATCTCTGATTTTCCAACCACGACTTTCCCATTGAATTGTACGGAGCATGCCGTTGTGTTCTCACACTGCACCCGTCCTCCGTGGGGTCCCTACTCACTCACCTTGGGTGGTTCCTTGGGGTCTCAGCGATTCTACACCTTCTAGACTAGGTCTAGTCCTGAGTCGTGGTTCTTATACCACTTATTTAGTATATGGTTTGGTCTCCCCCGGGAGCCCACTGTGTATTGTGCTGTTTACATTTGATTCTTTGCAACTGTATTATTTGATTTGTGTTCTATCCTCGTGTAGAGGATACTAGAAAGTGTTATATATAATAAATACATATTTTTATAACTACTGTGTGGTTTCCCTTTCATTTAACCAATACTATAAGGTTGCATTCTGGTAAAACAAGGTGCTTAACATTCCTTCAAGACTTAGCCTGAAGGCTGCTCTCCACAGCTACCACTAGGATAGCTTTCTATAAAGGTTATCTTTGACATAATCACCATAAGGGTTGTTTGGACTGGTACAGGGTGCCCACTGTAATTAGTGGACAGCATATACCAGGCCAACTTCTCACAATGCTCATCTCTCAAAACTATCATGCACACACAAGCACGTCATAAGACCCCTCTGGTGCAGCTAGCCGGAAAACCATCAGTGCCTCACAAGCTCCAGTCTTGCACTCAAACTCTTTCAACCCGATTCTTACAATCTCACACTGGCGCTGCCCTTCTTACATCCACACCTACAATCACAGCACCACTCTTCATCACTATGTACACAACACCTCTCACATACATGACATGTACACAATGTACTGTACTCATCACCTCCTCATCAGACGTCAAACGTAACATGTCAAATGGACCACTCTCATGACCAGTTGCACCCTCAGTAATGTCTTGGACTGCAGTCATATCACAACGTGCAGCATCACAACCCACTCTGACTTGAACAATTAACACATTACCACATCTCTCAACAAGACACTTACATCGCTCAATGAATATGTCCTCAGTCATTCGCATATCACCATAAACCCACCCTACTCTGCTTAAGTTCTACAGATAGTCATTTCTAAAACAAATGCATCCACATTTTCAAACACAACAAACATCAACTGGACAACATCTCACAGTTCACCATATAGCACCCTAAATTACACAACTGGTGTATACCCTTTACATACACTTATCCACTTTGTTACAAATGACAAGTTTAACCTTGTCTCACTGTGGCCCTGTCACATCCACATATGACTTCTATGCTCCATACCTCCATTGACTTATGCACATTAACACCTATCCTCACTCATTGAAACTGCCCTGTTACAGTCATCTCTCACCGTAGTGTCACAGACTACAGCTCTCATCTCCTGCCAGAATCCAACCTTGTCTAGCTGGTTATACCCCTATCACATCTACCTATTCCTAGCATACCTTGCACAGGATTTAACCAGTCTTACAAGCTCGCACACTCTGATTCACACCCCCACATTTAAAACTACTCACATTGGAACAATGTGGATACTTCACTTCTACAACACAAGAACTGCCTACCTTACACTCTCTGACAATCTCTAAATTTGTCCTGCCCCCATTATGTATGAGTCTCCACTCCATTTCCAAATTGGAAACACTAGTCTCTCTCACCTCTACCCTTGTTTAAGCTAGCTTAGCCCATGCAAGATTAACCTTGCAAAACACATCTGCAGCTAGACCTCACATTCCAAAATCCACCTCCTCCACTGTGTGGCAACTAAGAGCATGGATGTGACACTGGCTCCTGTAGCATCTGCACAGCAGACGGCCCCACAACACTTCTGTGCACTCACAGTCCACTCGGCTTACCACATGTAGCACAGGGCAATCCAACAGACATAACAGCACTCCTAGTTCAGCTCTGTGTGATCTGGAAGAGCATCAAGCATAGCTCAAAAGGACCCCATTGTCAGTCATGCACAAATGACAACCTACACACAAATCATGTGCTCAACTACGACTGATGTGTGTTTGTAACTATGAAATCCAAGCTTGGACAGACAAAACACACCATCCACATGATGTACCCAAACAAAAGCAGGATGGCATGACTGACATATAAATTAGAACGCATAGGACTATTAAGACCACAGACACCTTGCCTAACAGGAATATCTGCAGAAAGTGGAGTCCTTGGAAGCAACAGGGTCGAAAGACTGTGAGAATACTGCTCACCTTACACTCACCATGGGCACAGGAAATGTATCATATGAGTACACAGCCATGAAGGTAATTTGCCTACAGTGGCATGCCACCTGTGGCAAGGTTGTCATTGCCACTAATCTACCAGATCTAAAGAAGACACAGACATGGGTCCACCACTATCAAGTCACATACAAGTATTGTACCATTACTTTGTGTACATGGGTGTGTCCAAAGTGACTACCATGTAGTCAAACTCCTTTATGTACCCAGGTGTATTGATGAGACAGGTGTCATTCTGCACATCACAAACATATGCAGCATGCTTCTCCTAAACTGTTGTACTTTGCCACACTTGCACTATGTTGACATCTGAAACCATGAACCATGTGGAATTGTGTTTCCTAAACAAAGCTCTGTGACTTCATGGCATACTCACAGACAAAACCAATGTTAACATTGACATCTAGCCAAAGTAGGCATAAAAATCTAGGATACATACTGACCAAGTGCTTGGTCCATATGCAATCTACACCAGACTGACATCATTGTCTACTTACATCACATATTACACACGAATGACAATTAACCAGAAATCCATTTTGAGGACACAGAAATTTTGGAAAAATAAATAGGAAATGCTTTATTCAGCATATACTGTGATGAGAAATAGGCCAATGGCCAGTCCAGTGAAAGCCAATGGTTTTGAGGGCCCCATTTGTAATGGCCTTCACTGCTTGCCTGCACTTTGCCACCAAAGGGACACCTCCCACAGGAGGGGCATCTAGGGGGCAGGCCAGGCACCAAGGGAACAAGTCTAAGGGGGACTGGTTTGGGTTTTGGGAGGGATGGGATCAGGAGAGGTGGGTGGGTCCACTGCAGTGGTAGTGCCAGATTGAGGGGGCGGTGGGTCCACTGCAGTGGTTTGCTCAGATTGAGGGGTGGGGGGTCAGCTGTAGTGGGAGGGCTAGATGGAGGGGGGGATGGGCTGGGTTTGACCATTTTGAGGATGGTATAATTCTGTATGGTGTGGACAGGAATAGGGAGGGGCTCAGTCTTTTTGGGAGGGTGCTTTTTGGTGCGGGAGGTACTGGGCTGGGCTGGGGAAGTATGGTTGGTGGAGGGGGTTTGGACTTGGGAGACCGGGAGGATTTCCTGGTGGGGTGCAATTTTGGGCTTTGTTTTTTCTCGGGGGAGGGCAGATGTAGATGGCAGGGCTGGGGGCTGGATTGCCTCTTCTTTTTGGGAGAGGGTTTGTAGGTGTGGGTAGGGAAGATGTCCAGGGCACAGAGGTGGAGTGTCTGGGCAGAGGGGGGAACAGGAGAGGTAAGGGTAGGGGTTGTAGAGGCAGAGGGTTCTGAGGTCTGCGAAGTGTCTGTGGATGCATGTGTGTCATCTGCTGGTATGTCCCTGGTGGTGAGTGTGCTGTCTATCTCCTGAGTGTGCGTGTGAGTGGGTTTGTCCTTGTGTCTGTGTGTTTGTGTGCTGCGTGTGGCTGTTGATGTTGCTGCATACATACGTTTGCGTGTGCTTGGGTCAGGGAGGGTAGTTGGGACCGTGGATGGGGAAGAGGCAAGAGGGGGGTGAGACAGCTGGAGCTGGAGCTGGAACTGGAACACTGCTGCCATCAGGGTGGAGGCCAGAGCCTGATTGGATCTCTGTAGGGCAGACATGTCAGAGTGAATGCCCTCCAGGAATGATACCATTTGGGTAAGGTGTTTGGTATGCACCTGGAGGACATACATTACTGCTGTCTGCCCCACAGAGATTGCCTCAGGATGTCAATGGCCTCCATACTGAGGGCAGCAGGGAAGACCGGGCAGGGGGTGAGGGCGAGGTACCTGGTGCGAAGGAGACGCCTCCCCTCCCACGGGAGCGGCCACGGACACTGGGCCTGGGAGCAGCTGGGAGGGTGGAGATGGTAGTGGTGGTGGTGGACTCCAATGTAGAGGATTCAGTCCCTGGGTCATCCACCACAAGGGAGTGATCACTGGAGCTGGAGTCGGCTTCAGATCCTGCAGATGTTACATCTGACATGCCCTCAGTGTGGCTCCCCTCACCGTCCGCACCACTAGGTCCCTCCTCCTCAGACTCAGCACTGGACCCAGTCTGATGAACTGCTCCCCCTTCGTCCGTGGCACTGCCTCCTCCACTGGCCGGTGCTGATGCTGTGAACAAGAAGGGAAAAGATTCACATAAGTCATCCGTATGTACTTGACACATAGGTATCATCACAAATCTTCACAGATCAAACAAATACATCATTGTGACTAGTGCTATTACCTCTTGATACATTTACACACATGGCACTTGTTAGTCTGCCAGTTAACCATTGCTCACTCACACATGATATTATCTGCAACATTGGGTGTATCAACATCAAATGCCACAACCCCAATGTCAACTACTTCACTATGTAGCAGGTGATGTATCGTCTTTTGCTCCTGACGGTCTCGTGTCATGACATACCTGTCTCATCTCCTGCAAGGGAGTTTAGAGCTCACAATAGAAACAGGATTCACACAACTGAATTGAGACATGGTATCCATTCTGTAATCCCTAGTCATCAAATTGGGAACCATTGGCTCTAATGTTACAGGTCAAATGACTTCCTTGTCAAACTTTAAGCTGGCGTAGTCATTATATGAGTCATATCACAGAGATAACAGTGATTGTGCTAATTTGTCCCAGAACTTAGGTTCTCTACTGTCAGGTCACACATCTGACCCTTATTGTGGAGACACCAAGGTAGTACGCATAGCTAGGGTGAGAGGCATGTGGCACACTGTCTTCTGTCATCTGTGCACAGTGTCATGAAGATGAATTTGAATGTTGTGCACATTGTAAACAGCTCACCATTTTCAGATGTGAACAATGGTCAACACACTTCCAAGTCCGATGACTGCATCTTCACAATGCTTCTGGTGGAACACCATGCCACTGGCCCGTCTTAGTGCATTGTCTGTACAGACTATTAGTACTGAACCTCTATTCTTCATGAGTCCAGTCAACACTGTGTACCAATCCTGTCTAGACTGCAGAAGTCCCCATTTGTATGGGCCCAGTCTGAATGTCCCTCACTTCTTTTCGACATATTGCACACTTTGTACAGCTTACATTGCTCTTGTTTTCCATCTCATTTTAGTAACTTACTCCAGAATAATGCACATTTGACATCTCTCAATCTGACAGTGATGCATCATACACATGGTTTACAAAGCCATCAAGTATGAATAGTCAAAAGCATTTAAACACATGTCAACCGTTGTGAATGTGTATCTAACATCATACCTTACAATTTCAGCCATGTTTCCACCAGTGGCCACCTGTGTTTGATAGTGAATGGCATGTGTTGTCACTGTTACAGGGTCAGACACATGGACTCACTCTTTTGAATGGAGTGAAAGGAATCTTCCACAAAATCATGTGAAAGGCCAGTGTGACAGGTGACCGGAGTTAGCATACCTATAATAGACCCATGGGATACATTTGATTACACTGAGCACCACGGCTAGGACCTAACATTGGCACACTGACCAAGCAAAACTCACCAAGGCCCAACATTAACGTCACCTGCTGCTGGGATGTATAGCATGGGCTTTTCATACTTGAGTGCTCCAATAACAACATACTTCACAGATTTGTTGAGACCAGACTGAGAACAGGTCATGCTGACACATGTTGAGCAATTGCATTACTCATGAAGGTTATCTTCATGCACATGTTGTTATAATTTGTGCTGATCACATGAGCATGGCACTACTGTCACTACCCTGAACATAACTACCTCATATGTCCCTGATGAAAGGGGCATAACCGGGCATCTAATAATCCTTGTGCATATGCTTCTTTTAAAACTGAAAAGTTGTTTTGGCTGACTTCTGACCTGTAAAAGGGCCAGCAGGCTAAGATACTTTAACATGCATGTTTAGAGAAAGCTGTGCGACAAGGCACATACTCACCCCCTCCTTCCTGCTGAGTGGCTTTCAACTTCCCATCCAGGTCAGGGAGGACCACCACTAGGATGCGGAGCATGTGGGGGGTCAGGGTTCGGCGCCCGCCCCTCTTGCCTAGAGCTGACAGGCCCAGCTGGACTTCAGTGATCTTCTTGGTCCAGCCACAAAGGTCCTGCCAGCGTTTGCGGCAGCGATGAACGTGCCGAATTGCGACCCCCACGGAGTGCACCTTCCGGGTGATGGTCCTCCACAGCTTGGCCTTCTCATGGGAGTTGACCTGTAAGGATGACATGGTGACAGACCCTTAGTTCACATGCAACATGTTTCTGAGTCAAACACTTGTACACATAGGTCATGGTCAGATTGGCAACAATGTCAAAGGGGTAGGCAAGTGGCATTATGTGCAGTTGTCCTGTTTTCAATGATGACTCCGTCCCATGAGAACAGTGATAAGATGTTTACCCCAGTACACACACTTCTACAGCAGTGTACCTGCCCAGAACAGTTTCCTACACACTTTTAAACTTACAAAAAACAGTTTACATGCTTGCCTATGAGACTCCTAATGCTAGTAGTGCATGTTAATTGCACATGTCCAATGAAAATGCAGTGTAATCATAAACTCACCTGCTCCTCTGGTTTGCCATACAGCTGGCTGTACAGTGGCAGGAGGGTGTCCAGCAGGACCTGGTTCTCCACCTGGGTGAAAGCTGGGGCCCTGCCAACTGTACGTGCCATAGTAGATCCCAGAGGATGTGGACACAGCAGCAGAGAGATGGGGAGGTGCAGGAATGATGCAGGTAGTGCAGGCAAGTTAAGTCTCTAGAGAACAGACAGACTTATATCTAAACAGCAGAGGCGGTCTTAATTCCATGCAGCCAAAGCGATAGGTTCGCGTCGGTTGCATTTTCCGAATCGGTCCAATGCATTACATTGCTTGCAGACGACAAGCCTCCTGCGACGTTCAAAAACTCATCATCGGACCGCGAGTGACATTGATACATTGGTGATGGGAGGTTACCGAGTCGGTTTCCACGCGATGAGGACACGATCCGAAACGCGCATCTGTCACCATAACAACTTGCAGCCAATGGCTGTGTCCGAATCGGTTAGGATGCGGCTACTGCGTCCTTTGAATACTCACCCGCGTCTGTCACCATGACAACTTGCAGCCAATGGCTGTGCCCAAATCGGTTAGGACGCGGCTACTGCGTCCTTTGAATACTCACCCGCGTCTGTCACGATAACAACTTGCAGCCTATGGCTCAGTCCGAATCGGTTAGGATGCGGATACCACGTCCTTTCAATAACAGGTCGGCAGGGCAGACACTTCTGTAATTGATGTATTTTTATGCATTACATGTATGGAGGCAGTTTTTTCATGATGAAATGGACCTTAAATGAATAGCTCACACTCCCATGAGGAGCTAGCTAACCTTGAGAGGCACATGACACACTGATTTTAAGGCTAATACCAACATGAAACAAAACTACTCCATTTACCCTCCTAGGCTTGGTCACAGTGTCATGACTTTTTGGGGATGTACAAGTCCATTCTTGACATATTCACTGCATTTGGGGACTGTGTGACCCAGTGTGCAATCCGTGTGATTTCTGACTGTAAATGTTTGGTGTCTAAGGGATGGATAAAGCATTTACCTTTGAATGAGTAGACAGTGACATTATGCAGCCACATCAGCTTGTGTTTGTAATGTGATTCAGTAGTGTATCTTTGTGTCCCAGACTTAAGTGGATGATGGCGTTATATATGCGACTCCTACATTGTTTATGTTTTGTATATGTGATTGTATGTGTATTGCAGACATGACAACATGACACTGTTCACCCTGTGACAGTAGTGTGCATAATTCACATTGTGAGACGCTGTGTGTATTAGGTGTCCCACATATCTGGCATTATATGATCCTATTGTGGGTACCTTTTAACCATGTAATTGTTCTCACAAACCTATATCTTGGCTTATTATGTGGGGAGTTGTTGAGAATGTGATGCTTGATCACATGAACGGTGACAGACACTAGTGATTTTTACACTACAGCACTCTAATTGCTGTGTCACCATACCTTGGTAACATGTCTGGGAAGGGTACTAATGCTGTGATATGTATCTAAGGTCAGCCTTTTTCACTGAAATGTGTATTTCCAATGTTCTGTAGTTGTGTTCAGATTTCATGTTCTGGCTGTTTAAATGCATGTTGCTTTGTACATTGTGAACTAACATCAACTGTGTTTGCACTCTACATATAGTTATCGCAGACGACCTCCAGTGTGCAGGCCCTTTCCAGACCTACAGACCATGGAAGAACAGGATACCATAAGGAAATACCATTACACAAGGCCAATAATTGAAGAGTTGTCTGAGCAGTTGTCACCTCATTTGCAGCCTGGTTGCACGTATCCAACTGCACTGACGCCCAAAGTGAAAGTTATGGCAGCATTACATTTCTTTGCCACCGGTGCATTCCAGTACACAGTGGCAACATCTGGTGGAATGTCCCAAGCAATGTTCAGCCACGTCCTTCCGGATGTGTTGGAGGCATTGCTCCATTACCTTGACCAGTACACAAAGTTCCCAACACGTGGAGAGTTGTTAGACATCAAGGGGGAATTCTATGCCTTGGGACGGATACCCCATGTCATTGGCTCTATTGATGGCACCCACGTTGCATTGATCCCACCACAGGCAAATGAGCAAGTTTATCGCAACAGAAAACATTACCACTCCATCAATGTCCAGGTGGTATGTTTGGCTGACATGTCCATCTCCCACATCTGCGCACGTTTCCCTGGCTCAGCACATGATGCATATATCCTGAAAAACAGTGTCATCCCCCATTTAAAGTCTCAGCTGCAACGTGACTGTGCTTGGCTTGTTGGTAGGTGATGTGGCATGTGTATGTTGTGGTGTGTGTTGATTATATGTCAGATAGTGCTCTGTCATCAGACAACAGAATCTTTTTTCTGTGTTAAATGTAGGAGACTCTGGATACCCCAACCAGCCGTGGTTACTGACCCCACTCCGTAACCCTGTCACCCCTGCAGAAGTACGGTTTAATGAGTCCCATGGTAGGACCCGGCGAGTTGTGGAGCGGACTTTTGGGCTACTGAAGACCAGATTCCGCTGTCTTGATCGCACAGGAGGAGCCCTCCAATATGCCCCATTGAAGGTGTGCCAGATAATCACAGCTTGCTGCATGCTTCACAACCTGGCAATACGGAAGGCAATACCTCTCATTCAGGATGATGGAGACCAGCAGCCGCCAGCGAGGGAGGATCCAGGACTGGGTCATGATGACAGTGGTGATAATGAGGAGGGCTTGGATTTGAGACAACAGCTTATCCACAACTTTTTCCCATGAGTGTAAGTATGCAATGAGAGGAGGTGACAAACCCCAATTGTTTGTTTGTGTGTTGCTGGTGTACAATGTGTATGTATGCCTGTGAGTGTATGATAATTGTCCTGAGGTTTTTACTGAAATGGTTCAATTACATTTGCAGGTTAACATGTACAGTGCTATTGTGAATCCTAGCTAGTGTTCACACTGACATTCTTGTGCTTCAGATGACATGGTTTGCAAAATTGAACTACCTTACTCCTGGGTTCCTGACTCTGTTCTATGTTTCTCCTTACCAGGGTACTTTGCCATGTCAACTGCAGAGTTGTGACCTCACCAGACCCATGATGCTGTGACATACTCCAGCATTGAACTGTTGTGGAAATCCCTGGCACGCACTTCCTTCTGAAATGATGGTAATTTCTTTTTACTTGGGAGCATTTTGATACTGTGTGATGTGATCTGACTTTTGGGTTAAGGCGCCAGGTTGTATCTGGAGAATAAACCTGTGCTCCACATTGAGGTGTTCCTTGTCTGTTTTCACACATCCAAAGAATTTTTTAACAAAACATGTACCATGATGAGCTGGTTTGCTGACAATGATTGTTGACTGTGCTTGCAAATGGTGATATTTTTGTAGACAAAAGACTTACATTGAATCAGTACCATGTACTACGGGTTGTGTGATAACCTGGTTGTGTCTATCTATCATGCTGTGACAAGGTACATTTACTCACAAGCCATTAGTTGACATTTTGGAAGTGATTTGTTACCAATGTGGTTGACACTTTCTTCTTTGTGATTTTGTGCATCATTTCAATCTGTACATTTGGGATTCACAGTCATGACATGAGCAAGTATTTTGTGAAAAGTGATTTATTTTAGTGCATGACGTTAGGAGATCATTACACACAATGGTGGAGTGCTCACCAAAAAAATATAAAAGTGCAGATAGGAGTTGGAAGTGTTTGTAGATGAAGTCTTCAAAAGTAAATCCACAGTTATTTGAGTCTATAGTCCAACTTAGACCCTCCATCCAATGTGGGACAGTACAATGACAGTCAACAAAGTGAACTCTTGGCACACAATGGAGGATATCAGGGGCAGATTGTCACTTCCTGGGGGTGATGCATTGCCATCTTCCTCGGATGACCCTTCCCACGTTTTGCAGGGGGACCCTCAGGTGCAGGCAACTGCGGTGCTGGGGACTCTCTGCCAGACTCCACGTCCCTCCCTGTGGCTTGTGCAGATGTTGAGGCATCGGATGTTGTGGGCACGTAGGGAGGTTTGGACATGTTGTTAGCGATCTGGCAGAGGCAGGTGACAATGTCCTGATGCACTGCAGTCATTTCATCAACTTTTGACATGAAAGTGTCCAGACGTTGGTTTTGAGCTGCCTGCAGCTGTTCAATGTTCCTGAGGATCCGACGACCTGGACAAATTCTCCCTGGTAAGCGTTGAGGATCCGGGAGAGGTTTGGGTGCCCCTCATCTGCAGCACCAGCTGCTTGATGGCATAGTTCCCCAGGGCCCCTCCCACCACCCCTACCCACCCGAGCAGGACCAGCTGGTGGTGGCACAGTCAACACTGAGCCTCCTGCCTCGTTGACAGGGGTGTTGTTGTTTGCCAACTCCAGAGTGCCCTGTGTTGCTGTGCTGTCGGTGGTGCCTCTGGCTGCTGTGTCCGTCAGGGTAGGGGCCAGCTGGGTGCTGTCAGCTGAGGCGGGAGTGGTCACAGAGGATCCTGCTATAGCCGCTGCTGGTGCTGTGGGTCGACCCATACCTGATGGGCCAGGTCGTTACTCGTCGTCAGAGGATTGTTGAGAGACATCAACGCCGGAGACCTCCTGGTCGACCAGAGTCTGGGACTGGCTGTCCTGGTTGGCTCCGGGAGTGTTCCCAGCTCGCCCTGTGGGCACATAAATGACACAATGATTGATGCAAATGTCCACTGCCCCTCAAATCATACCCATTGCATAGGTTACTGAACCTAATGATGAGTTAATGTACATAGATTGTCCTCCTTTATCCATGATGCTGGCCTATGTGTTTTTGAGGACAATATAATTCTGACAAGATGGGGATTAATGAACATGTCCTGCTATGTGCATTAATTGGCATGTTGTGTTTAGTTGACATTATATGTCCAAAGACATTGACTGGTTCGGGACACCCTGCGAATGACACAGGTGAGTTGGTGTTGTCCACATCTGTACTTTCACGGTGACATACGTGCTCTTTATCTCCCAATGTTGGTATTTTTCAGGCCTGTGTACTGGGCTTAGTCCATGTCTTCAGCAGTCACATAGGTGTGGCTGCCTACACACTCACAGTCTGTTTATTTACCCTGACATTTGTGGGAGTGTGGTGTGAGTGAGGTGCTTCTTGTTCTCATCTCATTGTACACAAGTGAATGGCTGTGAGGAGCAAAATGTGTGACTGCTTAGCTTTGTGCCTGCACAGATAATGTATTGTGTACATTTACTCCATAGTCAGATGAGATCAACGACTCTGCTTTTTGCCATTTTGTGGCAAACTAATTTAATTAGCTGAGGTTTGAGTGCTTAGGCTCTATTTGTGAAACTTACACTCCTCCTCACACCCAGCCCAACCAGGCCACCAGGAAGAGTGTTGTCCAGACACTGCTGGGAAGTGTGCTTGCAAGATGGTTGTCACTGGGGGCTGGTGTTTGTACCAGAAAGGCAAATTTGTTAGTTGTGATAGGTTCAGACAGCAGTCCCCAGTGTCAGCCATCTTGCTAGTACACATCAACTCACTGTCAGGTAGACATAGGCCCGATGAAGTGGTTGTGCTGTGTGTGTGGAGGAGTGTTTGCTGTTATTCCGACTCCCATCAGTCCAGGTTATACATACACCTTCCCACCCAGCTCAACCAGCCAACCTGGAAATATGCTTTACTAACAGTGAGTGGCAATGTACTTACAAGATGTCTGACACTGGGGACATGTGTCTGCCTTGAGACCACCTCACATCAGGGCCTTGTGCTCCAAACACCATGCACCAGTGTCAGACATCTTGCTGGTACATTTCCACTCACTCTCATTCACACTAGATCCCCGGGCTGCTGTTTGGGATTGGTGGGACAAATGTGTGTATGGCATTGCCTGTTGGGATTTGGATTAATGGTAACCACTACTCCCCTCCCCATGGCACATCAACTTTATCTGGGCCTATGGCTAACCGACAGTGAGTGGAGAATGAACTAGCAAGATGGGAGACACTGGGGACTGGTCTTCGGAGCACAAAGCCATGATGGTAGTTGTGCTCAATTCAGGCACCAGGGATCACTGTGAGCCATCTTGCTAGTACACATCCCCTCACTGTCAGGTAGCCATAGGCCCGGATGAGCTGTTTGGTTTGGGTGGGAGGATGAACGTTTGCACTGACTCAATCTCCCATTAGGCCCTGTCTTACATACACCTTCCCGCCCAGCGCAAACAGCCCAACAGGACTTAAGCTTACATCACAGTGTGTCAGAATGTACCTGCAGGATGCTTGACACTGGGCACTGGTGTCTGACTTTACAACAACTCCACTCATGGCCTTCTGCTCCAAACACCATTCCCAAGTCTGAGGCATTTTGGCAGTATGTTTCCACTCACTGTCAGGAAAGCATGGTTCATAGTGGGCCTGTAGGGCTGGGTGGGAGGAGGAGTGTCTGCAATGGCCAGATCTCCCATCAGGCCCTATACTACACACACTCTTTCCACCATGCACAAACAGCACCCCTGGAACTATGGTTTCCTGAGAGTGAGTGGATATGTACTGACAAAGATGGCTGACACTGGTGCCTGGTGTTTTGAGCACAAGGCAGCGCAGGTAGTTGTTGAGAAGTCAGACACCAGTGCCCAGTGCCATGCATCCTGCTAGTATATTTTGAAACACTGTGGGGAAGCTTAGTTCCTGTTGAGCTGTTTGTGCTGGGTGGGAAGGTGTATGTTGGACAGGGCTTGATGTGAGTTGCAGCCATTACAAATACTCCTCCTCCCACCCAGCCCAGCTAACTCCTCTGAGACTATGGCTAACTGGCAGTGAGGGGAAGTGTACTAGAAAAGAGGCTGACACTGCTGCATGGTATTATACATGAATCCAAATTCCCAACAAGGCCTTGTGCATCAAACACCATGCAACAATGTCAGCCATCTTGCTAGTGCACTTCCATTCACTGTCAGGTAGCCATAGGCCCAGATAAAGTGGTTGCGCTCGACCGCGAGCTTCCCGAACGACGTACGTACACAGACGGGTCACCTAGTGCCATCAGACACAGAGAAAGCACAAGTATTTGGGGAATTCTATCATAAACTCTACACAGCAGATAGGATAGACACTCGAGTCCAGGATGAGTTCCTGGCCAGGATGACATTGCCACAAATTACAGAAGCCCAAAACTAAATGCTAGGAGAACCCCTCTCTGAGGAGGAGGTACAAAGCACCATCGCATCTCTAAAGTTCCACAAAACACCTGGGCTGGGTGGCCTCACAGGCCAATTTTACAGGACGTTTAGCTCTGACCTGACCCCACAGCTAACGGCTCTCTTCAAACACTTTGCAGAGAAGGGGACGGTTACTCCCTCCATGTGTGAAGCCTTGGTAACGGTAATTCCTAAACTTGGGAAAGATGCGAGCTCCTGTGCCTCCTACAGGCCCATTGCACTCCTCTACCTAGATGCCAAGTCATATGCAAAGATCCTGGCTTCGCGTCTTGGCGATTTAATGCTGGACTTGATTCACCCGGATCAATAAAGCTTTATAAAAGGCAGACAGACTCATGACAATTTGAGGAGGGTCCTGCATCAGGTAGCGAAAGCCACAAACAAAAAGATCCCAGTGGTGCTTCTGGGCCTGGACGCTGAAAAAGCATTTGAGAAGGGTGGATTGGTCCCTCCTCTTCCTCACACTGAGACGCTTCGGTTTCTGCAAGGCGTTTATAGCAATGATCCGAGCAAACTACGCGGCCCGTGATCCAGAGTCCTAATAAATGGGGTTAGTTCTGAACCCTTTCAACTTGGAAGAGGGACGAGACAGGGATGTCCCCTCTCCCCGTTGCTATTTGCTTTAAGTATTGAACCATCGGCAGTGTGGATTAGGTCCACCCCATTGATCAAAGGCATCATGTTTGGCGCAATAGAACACAAAATCTCTCTTTTCGCAGATGACATGCTCTTAACTCTTACCTTGCCTACCTCCTTCTTAGCGGCCTTACAGGACGAATTATGTAGGTTTGAGAGTACAGCAGGCTTTCGTGTCAATTTGACCAAGTCCTTCCTTCTTAATCTGACTCTGCCTAACAGCGTTATGGAGACACTTGCGGCCTCGACTCCATTCCAGTGGGTGAAAAAAGATATAATTTATCTGGGCATAAAAATAACGCCCGACTTAACGAGCCTTTACAAGGCCAATTACCCCCCACTTATTCACCAACTGAAGGCGGACTTCCGACGATGGACCCCCTTATGCACGTCATGGTTGGGACATATCAATGTCATCAAGATAATGGTTCTACCTAAGATCCTCAATATTTTTCAGAGCTTCCACATTTTACTAGAAAGGGACTTCTTCCCGACCATACGTACACTTATCATCCATTTTTTATGGCAAAATCGCAGAGCCCGATTACCACATTGCCATCTTAGAATGCCAAGGTAGGCGGGTGGGTTAGCGCTGCCCAACTAAGAGTAATTGCAGAATGGTCCCTGAGGGAGTCAGATAAGCACAGGCTACACATGGACAGAGCCATTGTGGGGAGAGTTATTTGGGACATCCTATGGAAGCCTAAAACTGACAGACCTCCTAACGCTTACTTGAGCACACCCACAAAGACGACCCTTAAAATCTGGGATGAGGTAAACAGGTACGCAGAATGGACTACGTTTCCCGCACCATATACACCCATTCATTTTAAAACCTGCTTTCCCACTGGCGTTAGATCCTGGCCCTTTTGATGCATGGATGGAGGGGGGATGTCTGAAATTTCTAGATCTCTTCCAATTGGGATATATTAACCTTTGAAAATTGCAAGCATGATTTTCACTTAACAGATTCTGAGCACCATCAATACACACAGTTAAGACATTGGGCACTACAGCCTGAAGTTAGGGCAGCGGCCACGAGAGACCTTACTCCCATTGAACAATTTGTTAAAAGGACCGGGAGCACTAGGGCAACCATCTCCTTTCTTTACTCCTTATTACTAGACACGCTCCACAACCCACAACCTAGACATAAGACGTTTTGGGAACAGATATTAGAGACAGATATCCCAGAAACAAAATGGAAATATTTGTGGAGGCACTTCACAAAATATAACCACTCCCTGAGCATAGGAGAAGCCCACTATAAGATAATGTATGACTGGTATTTATGCCCCAAGAAATTAAAAAAGATATTCCCCAATACGTCGGAGCAATGCTGGAGTGGTTGTGGACTTTTGAGAGACTTCCGCCACATATGGTGGGACTGCCCCACTATTCTCCCCTTTTGGACCAAGATTTTAGCGCAAATCAAAGACATCTTGGGCTACCCGATCCCAGACACTTCAAGTTTTGCATTATTAGGCCTGAGAGAGGACACATTGCAGTATCAGACTAAAGGAGACAAAGCGATTATGTGGCTATGTCTGGGGGCAGCTAAAATAGCAATAGCTGCAGCCTGGAGGAAAAGGGAAGCTCCGACACTGACCCAATGGCACCCTCATCAGTGGCAAGCCCTTACCATGGAGAGAATGGCCGACATCTTCTGAGATGATTTTAAAGCTTTTGAATTAATTTGGGGTCCTCTGGTGTCATATCTTTCCACTAGACTTCCGTTGGTGACTTGCCCAAATAGAACAAGGGTGCTTCATCTCTTTCAGTTTTAGACCGCTCGAAAAGCCTCCTTGTCTTTGGAAACAACCCCACCATAGTCCCTCGCCTCCCGGAAAAGCTCCCCGTAGGACCTGCAACACATACAAATTTGAAGCTTAGATCTCACCATTCACTATTTTAATATTTTCTCCTTTTATTAGCTTCAATTAGATTGGGGGACTTGGGAGGGGGGGCTTGTTCTTTGTTGGGGAACTCGTACAATGCGTCATGGTATTTGAGAGGTGTTTGCGACATGTTATTGCATTTAAGTTCTATGATCTGTTTCAGCGACTGACTGATACTGTGCTTATAATTTGGCCAATACACAACGTGATGTCAGAGTTTAAGCTACCTCTCTAACTGATTGTATGATAATATGTAACAAAATGTCAATAAAAACAGTTTTGACAAAATGGTATGCCTGCCTTCAGCTAACATAGCAAGAAGAAATACTCTTATTTCTCCTCATTATTTCCTCTTGCATATGTGCTGCATTCTGCAGCACACATGCAAAGAGGGAAAAGCCTTGAAGGATATTTTTTGTGCAGGAAAGTACCCCTTCCTGCACAAAAACTATCCTGACCATAACTCAGGCACCCTTGTACTATGGCGCAAGGGTGTCAGAGTTGGCGCTAGGCAGCCCAAAGTGTGCCAGTGCAGAAACAATGCACAACCGCACCATTTTTTGAAAATATGGCACAGTTCTGCTCTGTCCCTTTCATGCAATACAGCGCATCAACTTCAGTTGCTGCGCTATGTTACATGAAATGTTTGTAACTCTGGTCCATTGGCTGTAAGGGAGTAATAAATATGTCTTTATTGTGGTTTACCCAGAAAAATATGCAATTGGACGACATGTCATTGACCTCAGTGTGCTGAGTGCCAGTTCACAGAGACAGATTGAGGCAGTGAAGTAATATGTCAACAAATTCTTTCCCATGATCACTTAAAACAATTGAGCAGAAAGAGACCGGTGCTTATAAATAGTTTGGTCACTGTCTGGAACTCCAGTTGCACCTGAGGAGGCCTAACATTTCCAGTCAGTCTACATCAAGGATAAGGGTTTTATCCATTGCACATGGGGACTAGGTGGAAAATTCAGCGATCAGCTCTCCTTGGAGGTGAAAATGAGGCTACAGTAAAACTAAAAGCAGAGAATTCCATTGTTTACATTTGAAGGATCTTCTAAGATTTAAATTGGCTGTAAATAATTCCTTTCTGTAATGCTATGGCTAATATAAAGCATTTTATGTGTGACAGTTGTAAAATTCAGCATGTTTACTTTCCAGTTCTAGATAAGGTTTATATTCTCCAAACTAGCAGGGTCATTACGATGGCGGGCGGACTTGAGTCCGCCCGCCATTGTGGTGGTGCTTGGGACCGGCCGCCTGTATGGCGGCAGTCCTGCACATAGAATCACGATGCGACCGCCACCGTGGCGGTCGCATCTTGCATCTTTACCATTGTGGCGGGTGCTGCTGGCTGCAGCACCCGCCGCAATGTGAAAAATGCATGAAGTGCGTTTCCCTGCACTACGTGGCAGGCACCATGCGGTGCCTGCCACTTAGTGCAGGGAAATGCCCCAAGTGCACCACCACCTCCCTCCAACACGAGGGGGGCCCGCAACGGGCCCCCAAAACCAGTCCCCACTAGCCTTTCAATGGCGGTTTACCCGCCACAGAAAGGCTGGCTGCGACCAGCATTGTAATTTGGTGGACGGTGTCTGCTAGGCACCGCCACCATTTTACAGATGCTGACCGCTATGCCAGGCAATCGGAACGATTGCCTGTGGCGGATCTGTGGCGGGCGGTCTTTGCGTCCGCCACGGCCGTGGTCTTATTCCCCTCGCCATCCTAATTTGGCGGGGGGAAAATTGCTGTCCAATGGCGGAGGGCCCGCCACCGCACAGCTGGCGGTGGCGGGCCTTCCGCCATCGTAATCACCCCCTATGTAATCATTTAGCCCCCATTCCATGGGTATTCCAGACTTCTTGAGTCACAGGTTTCATCTAAGAGAGGGTCAGAAATAATGGTTAAGTAAGGCATTATCAGTTACCTGTTGTTAAATCTCTTTTGCTGTGCTTGGCCCCACTCTAAGAGCAGTGAGAAAGCTCAGGTTGGGAACACCATCCAGGGCCTCAATCCAAGTCCAAGAGTCTGACTCAGTACCTAGAGCCCATCGCAGGACATTAGGAAAACAAAGCCCTGCTGATGTGGCACGTCAGAAGTGTAACAGTGGCTTCTGCAGTGTACTTGAAGTGTGGCAGTATTCAGACAAAATATAGAAACTAAAATATCGTCCTACCAAAATATTGTGATGTGGAAATATCGTCTGCAAGAATATCGTTGCAAGTATATCGATTCTAAGTTAAGTATTATCGATTTTGGAAATATTGAAGTCAATAATATCGTATACAAAAATATAGTTGTTAATAATATCGTTTTTTAAATTATTGTTATGTTTTTTAATATATGTTTTAAATGTGTATTATGGAAAAATGTGTATATTTATTGTTTATGTTAGTCAATCTAGTTGTCACATTTTTAGTAGTTATTACATTTATTTTAATTACTTTTCGTGATTTTTAGTACCGTAGCGGGTTGTGGGTTTCTAGGGGTACAGGGTGGGAAGAAATTTAATTATACTTAATTAATAATTAGTTGTTAATTAATTATTTAATTGATAATTGATTGTCAATTATGTTAATTGTGTAATTAATATTTAATTAAATTTTAATTTTAGGTGCGTGTTGTGGGATTTATAGGGGTACAGGGTGGGAAGTAAATTAATTATAAGTAATTAATATTTCTTTTTTAATTAATAATCATTTAATTGATAATTAATTATGTTAATTGTGCAATTACATGTTTTGTTAATTTAAATCTTAGGAGCGGGTTGTGTGTTTGTAGGTGTATATTGTGGGAAGTAAATTAATTATAATTAAGTAATAATTAATTTTAAATTAATAATAATTAGTAAATTGATATATATGTATGTCAATAGTGTGAAAAATGTGTTTTTTTAAGTTACGTTTTAGGTGTTGGTTGTGAGTATTGTTGAGGTATAGGGTAGGAAGTAACTACATTGTAATTATTTAATAAATATATTTTTGATAATTAATTTTTAAATAATGTTATTTATTAAAATGAAAAACATTTAAGTGAATTGTGAAATATATTAAATGCTTTTTGTTTGGGATGTGTGTTTGTATGTGTAAAAGTTGTATAGGTAATGATTTATATTAAATAATAGATCAAGTGAATTTTTAATAATTGTAGAAATTAACAATATTTATCTAAAATATGTTCATAAAATATATATTCATTTTATATATTAGGTGTGAGTTGTAGAAGTTGTAGGAGTAAATGGTGGGAAGTTAAATAAATATAATTATTTTATTATTACTTATTTGTTAATAATAAATGTTTAATTAAGATTTAATTATGAAAATATAGAAAATAATATTTTTTTTATTTAAATGTTTGGTTGTGTTGTTTTATTTGTAAGGATAAATGGTGGGATGGTAATTAACTATAATTATTTTAGGAATAAATTTATATTAATATTTTAAGTAATAATTCAATATGTAACATGTGTAAATAATATAATTTTAAATAACATTTTTAGATATGTGTTGTATTCTTTGTTGAAGTATAGGGTAGAATGTAACTTACGGTATATATAAGTAATTATTTTATTAAAATATGTTAGTTATTATTGTATGTGTTAATTGTGTTGTGTTTTTTAAATGTAAATAATATTTTACTTGTTAGTTGTTATAATGTTGAGAATCCATTTTTGTATTTTAATTATAATAATATTTACAGTTATTTATGATATGTATTTAACATTGTAATATGTTTTTATTTTATTTAATTTTTAATATAAAATATATTTGTATTTCTTTTTTTACATATTTATATTTTTAATTGTTTATTATATTTTTTTAATTATTTTACTATGTTGTAGAGAATCTGTTTGTTTCTAATGTTGTACTGACTGGAGAGGGAATAGTAACTTTTACCTCTCCACAATCCAACACTTTCCCTACTGTTGCCCTGACTGGATTGGTAATTTTAAATGTTACACCCTCAGTAATCCAACAGTTTCCCTACTGTTGCACTGATTGGAGTGGGAATAGTAAATTTTACCCCTCCGTAATCCAACACTTTCACTACTGTTGCACTGACTGGAGTGGGAATAGTAAATTTTACCCCTCCGCAATACAATACTTTCCCTACTGTTGCATTGACTGGAGTAGGAATAATAAATTTGACCCCTCCGCAATCCAACACTTTCTCTACTGTTGCACTGACTGGAGTGGGAATAGTAAATTTGACCCCTCCGCAATCCAACTCTTTCTTTACTGTTTCACTGACTGGAGTGGGAATAGTAAATTTTACCCCTACGCAATCCAACACTTTCTCTACTGTTGCAGTGACTGGAGTGGGAATAGTAAATTTTACCCCTCCGCAATCCAACAGTTTCCCTACTGCTGCAGTGAATGGTGTGGGAATTCGTAATTTTACCTCCTCTCTATCCAACACATAGTAGATTTTACCCCTATGCAATCCAACACGTTCCCTACTGTTGCACTGACTGGAGTGGGAATAGTCAATTTTATCCCTCCGCATTCCAGCATTTTTCCTACTGTTTCACTGACTGGTGTGGGAATGGGTAATTTTTCCTCTCCGCTATCCAACACTTTCCCTAGTGTTGCACTGACTGGAGTGGGAATAGTATATTTTACCTCTCTGCAATCCAATCAATCAATCAATCATGTCACTTATAAAGCGCACTACATACCCGCGAGGGTCTCAAGGCGCTGGGGGAAGAGGGGGGTGGTGCTGCTACTGATCGAAGAGCCAGGTCTTGAGGAGTCTTCTGAAGGCCAGTAGGTCTTGGGTCTGTCGGAGGTTGGTGGGGAGGGTGTTCCAGGTCTTGGCGGCGAGGTGGGAGAAGGATCTGCCGCCGGCGGTCGTTTTCCGGATGCGGGGGACTGTGGCGAGGGCGAGGCTGGTCGAGCGGAGCTGGCGGGTGGGGGTGTAGAAGCTGAGTCGTCTGTTGAGGTAGGCTGGTCCGGAGTTGTGGAGTGCTTTGTGTGCGTGGGTGAGGAGCTTGAAGGTTATCCTCTTGTTGACAGGGAGCCAGTGCAGGTCTCTCAGGTGGGGTGTGATGTGGCTGCGTCGGGGGATGTCGAGGATAAGACGTGCAGAGGCGTTCTGGATGCGTTGCAGCCGTCTCAGGAGCTTAGCCGTCGTTCCTGCGTAGAGGGCGTTTCCGTAGTCCAGCCTGCTGGTGACGAGGGCCTGGGTGACTGTTTTTCTTGTTTCGGTGGGGATCCACTTGAAGATCCTGCGGAGCATTCGGAGGATGTTGAAGCAGGATGAGGAAACGGCGTTGACCTGCTTAGTCATGGAGAGGGTGGGGTCGAGGATGACCCCTAGGTTGCGTACGTGGTCGGTGGGTGGCGGGGCTGTTCCCAGTGATGTTGGCCACCAGGAGTCGTCCCAGGCTGAAGGGTTGGAACCAAGGATGAGGACCTCCGTCTTGTCCGAGTTCAGCTTCAGGCGGCTGGTCCTCATCCATTTGGCGACGGCCTTCATTCCTTCGTGGAGGTGGGCTTTGGCCGTAGAGGGAATAGTACATTTTACCCCTGTGTGATGTAACAGTTTTCCTACTGTTGCTTTGCGTGAAGTGAGGGTAGTGAATTTTATACATCCTTAGTGCTACACTTTGGGGTCGATTCCGATTCGGGCCGGAAATCTCTCCGACCGAGCCGGACCCGGAGAGATTTCCGACCGAATCGGACCCGTGCAGTCCGACCGAACGAGTCCGATGCATTCGTATGCCACCGGACACGAGTCGGTCGGACTCCCATTGAACTCAATGGGAGCCGGTCGTACAATGCGTACGCGGGCTCCCATTGCCTCAATGGGTGCGAGGCGGACAATGGCGCTCCCACAGCGAGTACGCCGCGAGCGCTCGCGGCGTACACGCACAGGTAGGGGGACCCATGGGTCCCCCTGTGTGCGCCTGCATGGGTACGCAGTACAGGGGGTCCGACACGGACCCCCAAAGTACGGCTCCGACAGCGAGTTCGAGTCGGACGGCGCGAGTCGGTCGGAGCGGTCGAGGTGCGCATCGTACTTACCCGGCCGGAAAACGTCTCCATTGCGCGGTGCGAATCGGGTCCGAGCGAGTCGGTCGGAGCGGTACGATCCGGGTACGAGTCGGTCGGAGCGGTCGGGTCGCCCGGACGAGTCGGTCGGCGACTCGCATCGTACTCGCTCGGCCGGACCCGCGTACGATTCGGTCGGGAAAAAGGGCTCCGAATCGGATCCGGTAAAGCCGAATCCTATTCGGAGCCCTACCGGCCGAGATCGGAATCGGCCCCTTTGTCTACTTTTGTATACATTGTAGTGGGAATAGTATATGTATTAAATGTAAAATGTTATAATTTATTTTATATTGTTATAATTTATATTATTATGTTTTTGTTTATTTAAAATTATAATATTTATAATTATTGTTTTTAATGTGTGAAATATCTTTATTAAATTGTAAGACATTTATCGTGTTTACATTTTTATTTTATTTAAATTGGCATTTTTAAAAATAATTTATGTTCTTGATATGTATATATATATATATATATATATATATATATATATAAACTCCACTCCTGTGTTGAACAGAAGAGCACGCACACGAAGACTGTAAGTATTCAAACTCTTTAATGTCCGGGGCCTTCCTCGACCCCTCTAGTTAATAAAACATCACAGAGACGCGTTTCAGCTGTCTTGCAGCCTTTCTCAATCTGCCTTTCCCTCAATAGGGAGGTGCTTTTAAAACATCCCTGATTAAATAACATAAAAGAAATACTACACGTTTGGCAGTAAGTCAAATGAGGCACATGAATACAAATGGCATTGCAACCTGAAGAGTCATCATAGTTACACGAACACATTGCGTAACTCATTTCACATAAACGAGTGGCAGCAATTTTGTAACACTATTTTAAACATCAACAATTGATTTTAGTTACTGCTGCCAAACATCAATTAGTCTTGAGCATTTTGATAAATTCCGATCGGTAATAACTTTTCACGAACTCTGATTTACTTGCAATGTGACCCCAATGTGTCATAAACACGTACAGCCTCACTGCCATAACGACAATCAGAGCTAAAATATAGCATTTTTACTCCTAAAATCAGAGAAAATAAATTGTACGGAACCGTCTGTGTCCCACTCCTATTTTACCCAATAGGGGTTGTTGCCGGAAAACGGGGTGATCAGACAAATGTCATGACTTTTAAATGTCACATTCCAGCATAATGCTGCTAATATGCAAAAATGTCACCTTATAGTTGTGAATTCGTTTGTGGTATATATGGTGAGATGAAATCCCAGGGTTAGCACTGCGGTTAATAACCCAAAGGTCGGGGAAGGCCTTTCCACAAAAGCGATAAGAGCCCCACAGCCCTCACCATGACGATGCATTGTCCGGTGCTCAGAACCAGAAATCCTTTCTTTTGATATGCTGAGTGCGGCTCCATGCTTAATGTAGAGATCACGGCTCCCGCGCTGAATGTCTCCCGACTTCCTCGCGCTGAAACCTCCTCTCCACCTCAGCCAGTGCCGCATATTACTCCTCTCAATTGAAGGTCTGGGGGCTCGCCAACGAGGCACTCACGTACCAAATCCTTGAAGTTTGTGGTTGAAGTTTGACGGCCCAAACTCTGGTGTTGCGTGTAAAAGCGTCACCACTACGCTTTGAAATATCCAAACTCCACTCCTGTGTTGAACAGAAGAGCACGCACACGAAGACTGTAAGTATTCAAACTCTTTAATGTCTTGGGCCTTCCTCGACCCCGCTAGTTAATAAAACATCACAGAGACGCGTTTCAGCTGTCTTGCAGCCTTTCTCAATCTGCCTTTCCCTCAATAGGGAGGTGCTTTTAAAACATCCTTGATTAAATAACATAAAAGAAATACTACACGTTTGGCAGTAATTCAAATGAGGCACATGAATACAAATGGCATTGCAACGTGAAGTCATCATAGTTACACGAACACATTGCGTAACTCATTTCACATAAACGAGTGGCAGCAATTTTGTAACACTATTTTAAACATCAACAATTGATTTTAGTTACTGCTGCCAAACATCAATTAGTCATGAGCATTTTGATAAATACCGATTGGTAATGACTTTTCACGAACTCTGATTTACTTGCAATGTGACCCCAATGTGTCATAAACACGTACAGCCTCACTGCCATAACGACAATCAGAGCTAAAATATAGAATTTTTACTCCTAAAATCAGAGAAAATAAATTGTACATATATATATATATATTTGGGTTTTGTTATATTACATTATTTTAAAAATTCTGAAATTATAATATGAATTAAAGTTATTAGTAGATATATGTAAATATATTTTCAACGGCTCGATTTCTCGAATTGCTTCTTCCTGCCCCTTCAACCCTTCGATAGGTGGTGCGAGATGCCAGCGAAGCCCACTGGACAATTAATGCAGTTCAAAAAAGAAAGTAATCGCACTCTCAGGATCGGTACACAACCAGAGGTTTATTCGCCAGTAATGCGTTTCAGCTGTCAAGCAGCCTTGCTCACACACTGGCCTGTAGAGACAGCGTCAGTTTTGAATACACAGTCATGGAAACAAACATAGGACATCAAGTGCACCACTTCAAAGTGAAAACAAAACATAAGTCTTAATGGCATCCATTTTAAAGTGGTCACAAACGTTGTAACAGTTTATATATATTAATAGCATATGTATTTTGGCAATGTTCTGCATCAAGTCTCAACTTCTATTGTATGTCGAAACAAAGGGAGGGAATTAACCTCATTCCTCCCTATTTGTAGCAGTAACATGCATTTAAAATTTAGCATGTATTTTAATGGCCATGTGTAGACTACAATGTTCTGTCTATGTGGCTTAGCGGTTTAAGATCCTATTCGCTATCTCTTTACCCAGTGTCATGTTCCCGATGTAACACAATTTTTTTTTAAGGTGACTGCTTCAGAACGTCTCCCATATTAATGTGCACTTCTGCTCTCAATAAAGTTTTACTTTATCATTGCGCTCAGTGGCTACATCGGAACGTCTGCCATGTTGATGTGTCGATCTACTCTCAATAAAGTTTGTCTCTTTGATTGCGCTCTAGTGGCTACTAATGTGTTGGACGAAGTGTCCTTAACAACATGGACATAATCCCAATAAGGTTTGACTACAGTATGGTTCATAGCCATACTATTAGTGCTCTAGTGGCTATCACCTAAAGTTTTATAGGGGAAGGACAGCGAAAGAGAATCTCCCAAAGTGGCGGAAGTGTTATTTTATTCAACGTTGTTAGTGATAATTTCACAATTGTTCCTGTGTCTCTAACTGTGCTGTCTCCTACCGCATTCCCTACTGGTGATTCCCTTGTTTTTGATTTAGGTGCACTTGTGTAAATCTATTAGTTAGATGAAAAGACAAAACGTGAAAAGTGATCTAAGACATTACTAAAATAAATACATAGAATAGCAGTCTTATCTTATGCTGCGTCTTCTTCTTAAGGGTGATGTGTCACGAAGAAAAGGGTAGGGTACCAAGATCCTCTTACACTCCTGGATAATGCCCCTTCCTTTCCTCCTAAACAAAAACAAAGAACAGATAAAATACGGATTACAATAATTAAAATACAAATTCTTGATACAGGTAGGTTTAAGTACAGGTCTGCACATATATCTAAGTCTAAGATGAGGGTAAAAGTAGAGAGCTAGTCGTAAGGTTCACTATCTTATTTACCTCTAGAAAGACTAAGGTCAAATCAACAGTCAAGCAGCTAGTATTAGGAACCCATGTATTGGACTTAATGTTCATGTAAATGGATCCCCAGTTCCTCATCCTGGTTGTGACCCATAGGTGTCTTGGTTTGTAAGTCAAGTATGTACCAGGATTCACGCTGTCTAAGTGTCAATGTTCTATTTCCCCCTCTGTGGTCCAGTTTCACTTGTTCTAGTATGTAGTATTGCCGAAGTGAACTATTTGAGAGATGGAATTCCTCAAAATGTCTAGCCACAGGGTAATGTTTGTCTTTATTGTTTATAGCTCGAAGATGTTCTAGTACTCTTTTCTTGGCTGGGAAGGTAGTGCTGCCTATATATTGCATGTTACACGGGCATTCCAAAGCGTAGATTACATAGTTAGAGCTACAGGTGAGGAATTGTTTAATATTTCTCTCACCATTGGGGGTCAGATATTTCTTTCTCAAGTGACTATTATTGCATGCCTACAAGATAACCTTAAAAAGCTAGAAAAACTCAAACGCTCTGAGATATCAAAATGGTGGGAAGCAATATCCTTGCAAGACTACTTGGACAAAAACATGGTCCCACGGGGATTACGTATATACACGACTCCATCGTATGAGTCCCCCAATCCTGGGATGCTTGAAGAATGGGTGGAAAACTCTGCCCATAGTTCTAAAAACATGCTTACCATCCTAGTCAAGTATGCGTGGGAAGATAGGGAACAGATAAAAAGAACCTGAAATCCCTAGAGGATGAATTGAAAGGACACAAGGAACAAGAAACTATAAGAAAGTTCTTCACAGATCTGAAAACAAGACTCAAGACATACGAAGAAGACATAAAGGCATGGAAACAGAGAAAACTTCACAGTGACTGCGCAGACTATGAAAGCGGAAGGATTTTAATGTACAGCCATAAATATGATCACATGTATGAGAAGCTTCAAGCAGGGGAAGAAATAGGGGATACTACCACAGTAACCAGTGAAAATGAATCAATGGCCAGCAGTGATGCCGAGACTCGATCAACAGAGGGAGGAGACCAACTACCCGCAAGGAGAACAACGATGAAAGGTCCAACGACTTTTTTTGACGAGTATCGCCTCATGAGAACGGGGCGACAAACTCCAAGAGCGACACCAGTGCCAAAGACACGAGGGAGGGGACGGGGACAGAGAGGGAGAGGTCGAGGAAGAGGTCAAGACGAAACAAGCGAAGAAGAAAACGAGACCTACAGAGGTACGAGAAGAGGCAGAGGAAGAGGATCAGTGGGAAACAGGTCGACAACAAAGAAACAACAATGATGGATGATGAAACGGTGCAAAGAACCATTGTTAATCTTTCCCATAGACCGCTAACATTACTAGAAAAAACAACACTCTGCCTGGGGCTCTCCTTTTGCCCTTTAGGTCATTTCAGCTATCCAGAGACTAGGATAGATGTTTTTAAATTTATTAGAAAACTTAAATTGAAGAAATTGAATTTTTGATAAACTCTAGAACACCTAATATCAGTGAGGGAGAAAACATCTTAGGAGAAGAACACGACAATACTGAACTCAGGGTGAAAGACCATCCAGCACTGCTAGCACTACAGGAATTACTAGTAGAAACAGGTCTGGAAAATAACTCCTCTGTAGGCAGTCTGGATATCAACCTAGACCACCCGGCCTGCACTGATTTTAAACCTAAATCTACCTTTCTGCCCAACACTGGCCATGACAACATTGATACTTTCCACGAGACAGTCATAAATGATCTAATCCGAGTTAGACGACAGAAAAACAAAAGGAACACTTTCAACAACCTTTCTTTGGCCCAGAGACAAATTATAAAATTATTGGCAGAGGACGATACACTGGTCATACGGCCAGCAGATAAAGGTGGAAATATCGTGCTGTGGGACAAAGAAATGTATAGAAAGGAAGCAGCACATCAACTTGAAGATGAAAGGTTCTATATAAAGATAGACATACAGGAATACAATAACAGTATCCTTAGTATTTGGAACATGCTGGAAGAATGGAAAGATAAAGGTATTCTACTGTGGGAGGAATACTGCTACCTGAAACAAGATTACCCTAGACTTCCAATTTTTTATCTTCTACCAAAGATCCATAAAAATGCCCTCAACCCACCGGGAAGACCTATTGTGTCCTCTATCGGGAGTGTGGCAGAAAGAATTTCAAAATATGTGGATCATTTCTTGAGGCAGTATGTTGAAACTCTCCCATCCTATATCAAGGACACAAAAGACTTTTTGTGTAAATTGAATAACATCAGCTGGGAAGAAAACTTCCTGCTCATTACAATGGACGTTAATGCACTGTATACTGTTATTGATCATGACCTAGGAATCCGAGCATGTAGACATTTCTTGGAGAACAGACCCATGAAATACCTAGAACACACAAATGTTGTTTCAGAGATGATCAACTTCTGCCTCCGAAATAATATTTTCATGTTTGATGCTGTTATCTTTAAACAAACACTAGGGACTGCCATGGGAACATGCTTTGCTCCCAGTTTCGCTAATTTGTTTCTGAGAGCATGGGAGGAGGAAATCAGGCAGGACGTAACACTTAAGCCCATGTTCAACCAGGTGGCAGTCTGGCTCAGGTACATAGACGATCTTTTTGTTATCTGGAGGGGCAGTGAAGTGAGCGCCCTAGAATTCATTTCCAAGCTCAACGACAATAGATGCAACCTGAGATTGACACACAATATAAATAGAAACTCTATCGAATTCCTAGATGTTGAAGTACAGGTAGATAGATATACAAGAAAACTACAGACGAAGCTACACCGTAAAACCACAGCAGGGAACAGTTTGCTCCATGCCGTAAGCAGCCACCCGGATACTCTCAAGTGGAGTATCCCTTTCGGGGAGCTGTTGAGGGCAAGGAGAAACTGTAGTACAGACACCTTGTACGAAGAAGAACAAAAATATATCATTACGAGATTTAAAGAGAGAGGATATACTATGTGGGTCCTAAACAGAGCAGTCAGGAGAGTACGAAATATACAGAGGGAAGTGACCCTAAAACAAAAAGAAAGCGGCAATGCCCCTAGCGAGGAACGAAACATCACGAGAGTTATCCTAACGTATAACTCAAAATCCAGTACTATTCAAAAGATACTAGCAAGAAACTGGAATATCTTAGAAAGCGACCCTATAATAGGCAGAGAATTACCCGAATGTCCGATGATTGCATACAAAAGAGGGAGAAATCTCAGAGACTTATTGATGAGAGGAGACATAACCAAAAAACTAGGAACTCCGCACCACACCGTACAAGGTTTCTACCCGTTCGGACACTGCAAGGCATGCAATAATAGTCACTTGAGAAAGAAATATCTGACCCCCAATGGTGAGAGAAATATTAAACAATTCCTCACCTGTAGCTCTAACTATGTAATCTACACTTTGGAATGCCCATGTAACATGCAATATATAGGCAGCACTACCTTCCCAGCCAAGAAAAGAGTACTAGAACATCTTCGAGCTATAAACAATAAAGACAAACATTACCCTGTGGCTAGACATTTTGAGGAATTCCATCTCTCAAATAGTTCACTTCGGCAATACTACATACTAGAACAAGTGAAACTGGACCACAGAGGGGGAAATAGAACATTGACACTTAGACAGCGTGAATCCTGGTACATACTTGACTTACTAACCAAGACACCTATGGGTCACAACCAGGATGAGGAACTGGGGATCTATTTACATGAACATTAAGTTCAATACATGGGTTCCTAATACTAGCTGCTTGACTGTTGATTTGACCTTAGTCTTTCTAGAGGTAAATAAGATAGTGAACCTTACGACTAGCTCTCTACTTTTACCCTCATCTTAGACTTAGATATATGTGCAGACCTGTACTTAAACCTACCTGTATCAAGAATTTGTATTTTAATTATTGTAATCCGTATTTTATCTGTTCTTTGTTTTTGTTTAGGAGGAAAGGAAGGGGCATTATCCAGGAGTGTAAGAGGATCTTGGTACCCTACCCTTTTCTTCGTGACACATCACCCTTAAGAAGAAGACGCAGCATAAGATAAGACTGCTATTCTATGTATTTATTTTAGTAATGTCTTAGATCACTTTTCACGTTTTGTCTTTTCACCTAACTAATAGAGTTACACAAGTGCACCTAAATCAAAAACAAGGGAATCACCAGTAGGGAATGCGGTAGGAGACAGCACAGCTAGAGACACAGGAACAATGGTGAACTTATCACTAACAACGTTGAATAAAATAACACTTCCGCCACTTTGGGAGATTCTCTTTCGCTGTCCTTCCCCTATAAAACCTTGGGTGATAGCCACTAGAGCACTAATAGTATGGCTATGAACCATACTGTAGTCAAACCTTATTGGGATTAGGTTCATGTTGTTAAGGACACTTCGTCCAACACATTAGTAGCCACTAGAGCGCAATCAAAGAGACATACTTTATTGAGAGTAGATCGGCACATCAACATAGCAGACGTTCCGATGTAGCCACTGAGCGCAATGATAAAGTAAAACTTTATTGAGAGCAGAAGTGCACATTAATATGGGAGACGTTCTGATGCAGTCACCTTAAAAAAAAATTGTGTTACATCGGGAACATGACACTGGGTAAAGAGATAGTGAATAGGATCTTAAACCGCTAAGCCACATAGACAGAACATTGTAGTCTACACGGGGCCGTTAAAATACATGCTAAATTTTAAATGCATGTTACTGCTACAAATAGGGAGGAATGAGGTTAATTCCCTCCCTTTGTTTCGACATACAATAGAAGTTGAGACTTGATGCAGAACATTGCCAAAATACATATGCTATTAATATATATAAACTGTTACAACGTTTGTGACCACTTTAAAATGGATGCCATTAAGACTTATGTTTTGTTTTCACTTTGAAGTTGTGCACTTGATGTCCTATGTTTGTTTCCATGACTGTGTATTTAAAACTGACGCTGTCTCTACAGGCCAGTGTGTGAGCAAGGCTGCTTGACAGCTGAAACGCGTTACTGGCGAATAAACCTCTGGTAGTGTACCGATCCTGAGAGTGCGATTACTTTCTTTTTTGAACTCTATATGTAAATATATATATATTAATATATATGTGTGTTTAAAATTTTTCAAATAAGTTTAATTATTATATTTGTTTAAATATACATTAAATCTATTTTATGTGTATTAAATTAATGTTACTACTTAATATATTTAACATTTAGGGCCTCATTACAATGTTGGTCGGAAAGCCTTCCGACCGAATCAAGTTCGGGGAGTCCGACCGACCGATTACGATGTTTCTGAACACCGTTCGATCGGACTCCCATTGAATTCAATGAGAGCCTGTGTTCCGACCGACTACACAGGCTCCCATTGAAAAAAGGGGTGGTCGTGGAAAACCTTGCACCCTGTGGCGGGCACCGCTTGGTACCTACCGCACCGTGCATGGTTGGAAAGAGGGGACCCATGGGTACCCCCACGTGCCCCAACCGGAGGTCTCCGGATGAAGGGGGGCCTGTAATGGGCCCCCAAAGAAATTCCGACAGCCGATCCGTGTCGGACAAACCGATTTGGAAAGGCTGTCCGAATCCGACATCGTAATGCATCGGTCGGAAAAGTGGTTTCTCTGAATGCCGATCGGAAATGAGTCGGAACGACCGAATGGTGCCCAACATCGTAATGAGGCCCTTAATATTTAAATGTATATATGTTAAAAACAATATTTAATACAATGATATTAATGACAATGATACTTTTTTCCGATATTTCTGTACTTACCATTATAAATATAGGATGACGATATTTTTGAAAACGATATTTTGGTCACAATATTTTGGTAGGGTGATATTTTCAAAGGGGATATTTTGTCAGTGAATCAAGTGTGGCAAGCGCATCCTCATCGTATATCCAGGAAAGATGTGAAATGCAAGGACCCAGTTGTTATGTCAGCCATAACGGAGGAATAACTCGTTGTCTCACATGTGGCATTGAAATAATCTTTCCTTATGGTATGCATTGTACATATGAATGATATTTGTAATACTTTCTTGCACTGAGCAATTAGAAAGACTGCCAAGAGGTACGCCAGGAGATATGGCATACCGAATAACACCCAGGGAAGTGATATTTCAAATCTACTCGTGCTGAGTCCATCTCAGAGAAGGAAATGCTGGCTGTTCTTTTAGAGTAATGGCAGTGTCTGCTGTGAGCATTTGCATATGTGGAAAGTGTTCTTTACGAAGGCCCCTTGTTCGAGAAATTACATTTCTAGGCAGTCCTTGAACTCTCACCTTGTTTAGACACAGTGGTGGCAGTCTTGGATTATCAGGAAAAATGTTCCTCATAAGTCACTATGACCTAGGCTATCGTCATACAATGTTGCTAAAGCTAAGATCTTTCTACGCAGATTTAGGATTCCCTTTTGCAAAAAAAAAATAGCTTACTGTGGAGTTTTTAGACGCTATTTGGGAATACAAAGAAGCATTCTGAAAGTTGAATCTTGTTGTGAAAATGGCTTTGAGCTATTCTGAACATTGATTCTCCGACGGAACTGGAAGAATTTCTAGAACAAAATAATTTTACAAACATGTGTATATATAATATGCATAAGTTATTCAGACTTCGTGGAAGGACTGTAGAATTTGCTAAGATAGAGACCATATATAATTAATGCCTGTTAATTACATTTTGCAGTGGCACAAGAGTCAAGTAGGTACCAAACTCATCTTCCACAGACAGTGTATAGTCCCAAAGGTTGAGCTAGTCGTTTTACTAATAGGGAGAGGTATTGATGAATGTATAACTAAGGTACACTTCTCTCATATATTACAGTTTCAGCAATAACGTTTCACATAAGAGTACAGAGCAATCGTTGTCATCAACTACTCGGCTGGCTCAACCCGTAACTAAAATTTGGAGTTGAATTATAATCCAATTTGTCTTTCTCAATTTAATTATATTTATGTGTCACTACAGGAAAAGACTGCTCTTGTGTCCAATGTTGAGCCCCCTAGTTGAACTTGAGATTCACAAACAGCTGCTGTTTGGAGAATAGACAATGTTGGGGCTGATTAAAATGGTTGTAGGGAGGGGGCGTGGCAGCAGGGGAATAGAGTAGATGCGTCTCATGCTGCTCTGCTCCAACCATGCTTATGAAGCCACTACAGCCACCTTCTGACCACGGACCCCTGCACGCAAGCAGTGCTACTGCTCAGAAAACATGGGAAAGGTTCAGTACATGGCCACAGCTCTTTGCTGCCTGAGAAGTGAGGCTTTCGCCATCTTTGGAGAGGCCCACAGTGCCAAATTTACCCGGCTGCCCCTCCTTGTGGCTTGGAGTCCCCATGATCTGGGCCAGCCAATTGGGCAGCTCTGTGCCTGGCAGCATTGGGACCTCGGGGAGGAGACAGAGGCCCCGCCTCACCCATAGTGAAACAAAACTGCTTCACCACATTTCCAGGACTCTGACCCATGGTGTGGCCTGCTGTGAAGCCGGGCCCACCCGCTGCTTGCCACTGTGTGTTGGAGGGACTCCAGAGGTCACAGCAAATCAGCGAGCCGGCTATTTTTAGCCTCTTCCTCGCTGGGAACCACATGGCGATGGACAGGTGTCACAGAGAGGCTTCCATTAAATACTTGCAAACAACTAAGCCCAGGGCAGACAAGGGGCAGACCACCTCATCAAATACTGAACTTCTGGTACCAACCAACGTACACCGAACCAGGTGCCTGCCATCATGGAAGACTTCTTCTAGCACTTTCTTTGTGAAATCAAGAGGGAGGACACCATAATCAAGAGAACATCAAAAGATGCCTCCGAGACCTGCAAAGGGATATAACAGGAATGCGTTTTCACCTGGCGGAGCTCAAGACCACTGTGGACGACTGTTTGGCAGAGCTTAACATGTCAGAGCTACGCATTTGTGTCCTGGAAGAGAAATGTGAAGCCCTGGCCCTCAAACACAGTGATCTTGAAAATAGGTCCAGAAGAAACAACATCCGCATCAGAAGTCTACCCCATGCCGCATAAGGTAGCGACATCTCTTGGTACATCCAGAAACTGTTCCACCACATCTGCGGTCTGCACGAAGACCCACCGATTAGGATTGATCGCACACCCAAGACCAATCTGGGAGGCCAACATAAGGAGAACCTGCTGAACATTCTCACCAGGGTGCACTTCTTTGAGAAAAAGGAGGACATTTTGACAGAGACACGGACCCTGGACTAGGCCCGCTTTAAGGGCCACAAACTCTTCCTTTTCCAAGACATTGCCCCATTGACACTGCAGAGATGTTTCCAAATGATCAGAATAACCGAACACCACTGGGCCAACAAAGTCTCTTATCTATGGAGTCTTTCAGGCTCATCTTATCCTGGGAGGGACGGAGACATCAGGTGCGATCATCTAAAGACGTGTCTTGGTCCTCCATGAATCTGACAATGAGGGTCTAGGGATAGCTGACTCCGCAGACAATCCCACACCAAGCAGCCAAGGGAGAAACCACAAGAAATACCATAAAATGAACTCCCCACCAGAGATTAAATCCTATGGGTAAAACTGGACGCTCTTATGGAAGTGGAGCATCTCCAGACGGGACCCAATCCGGAGTCTGGTGGCCCGAGGTCCCATCCAACACCTGAGACTCACCACACAAACCGACACCTCTACTGGACTGCTTATGGGCTTCATAGGTTTGTGTGGCTGTCATGGGTGAGTAGGGAGGGAGACTTCACTTGCCCAGCCAAAGATGATTGACCTTACAGGGGACTCAATCTGCTTATGTATTATTGTTTTGGTTGATCTTGATGTTTGAGGCAGCAATCTTTGGGGTTAAGAATCCTCCTCGATCTTATAAATGTACTTACACTGGTGATTTGAGCTGCATGCACCCTACACCACCCCATAACACTGATGACCACTTAGGTTTCCTGACCTCTGCGAGCACCCATTATATTGGTCCAGATGTCCACAATCACAGTGCTCATGCTTAATGAGAAGGGCCTCAACTTCCTGGCTACACGATTAGTGATAATCAAATTGCTCCGCGGTTCAGAGGCTGACATATGCTTGCTCGAGGAAACCCACCTCTGACACAGAAGATTGCACTCCAAATTCTGCCCTCAGCAATTCTTTGCCTTGACAAAGACGAAAACTGCAGGAGTCGCAATCCTCTGTAACCGCTCATTTGAGGGGGATGTAATTTCATTCCACCCAGGGGAGGAAGGCAGGGCACTTGGGCTAGTGCTTAGGGTAGGGTCATTCACATGCATGTTTCTTAACCTCTACACCCCTAAAACACACCAGGAGCCGTTCCTTCAAACAGCTATTTCAGAGGCACTTTTGGTTCACATCTAGCTCCTTTCTGATTGGGGGAACCTTGAACCTAGTGACGGACAACTCAACTGATCACCCCCAAGAAGGGAAATGATGGGGCTTGCAACCCCCAGGGTCCGTGACTGATTGGCATCAGGCCTACCCCCGGATAGGGATTATACTTTTTACTCTGCAGCGCATAAGTCCTTTGAGCGGCTGGGCTATTATCTACTAGATGACAAGCTATACTCTGCACTCCAGAGCGCATAGGTGGGGCCTATTGCCCTATCGGACCATGCACCCCTGACAGTGACATTAGATTTCAATGCACACTCATCCAGAAGTACCTCCTGGAGCCTAAATGAGTACCTGCTAAGCAACCCGGTCAACAGGTAAAGAACTGGAGGAGGAGGTTCAAAACTTCCACCAGGTGATTGACAACCCTGACACTACCCCCACAGTCTCTCTGGGACTCCCTTAAGGACTACATTAGGGGAATCTTTATCTCCATAGCCTCTCACTACAAGAAGAGATGAGTAGATAAAAGGCGAGAGTTGGAGTTAGCCCTCCAGCAGGAGATTGACCATCACATTCAGGCATTGTCGGCTAAAATCTGGAGGATGCTGTGTGTGGCTAGAGCACAGCTGAAAGCCGTAGACTGGGAAAAAGCAGAACACAGTCTTCTCTGCACAAAACAGCGATATAACTCTGCAACTAACAAGGCAGGAAAATTACTTGCAGTTTGACTAATAGCCCAGATCCCTAGAGAAAGTGTACGCTGTGTAGCTGCAGAAACGGGGCGACCCATCTCAGACAAGCAGGGCATAGCCACAGAGTTCTAAGACGTTTACAAACACCTCTACTCCAGAGATCAAGTGGGCCCCTTAGAGATGGACTGCTACCTTCAGGAGAATACCTCTAAACCGATGCCTGCTGACAGGCGCCAGGAATTAGATGAACTCATCACGACGGAGGAGGTGATCTCAGCGATAGCCAAACTGAAAGCAGGGAAATCCCCATGTCCAGATGTCTACAGAGCCAACTATTATAAGCTTTTCTGCCAACATATAACCCCAAGCCTTACAAAGCTCTTTGATGCCATTGCCTCCTCGGGAAACCTTCCCCGCTCACTGTGTGACCATGTGGTAGTGGTCATCCATAAACCTGGGAAAGAACTGACTAGATGATCCTCTTACTGCCCTATCTCCTTGCTTAATATGGACCTTAAGCTCCTCACAGGCATCCTTGAGCGACGACTGGGTAGGTATCTTCCGAACATTATAGATGCTGATTAGGCAGGTTTCATTCCCAGGTGCCATTGCGGAGACAACACAAAAATAGCTGTTGCACATAATTGAGAATGCCCAGTGCAAACAAAAAAAGTCTTACTCCTATCACTTGATTCCGAAAAGACCTTTAATAGAGTTGACTGGACATACGTGGAAGGGGCCCGTCAACATTGTGAATGGATCCACGGTTTCTAAACTGTATCATTGTGAGCTATTGCCATCCCATGGCTCGCATGCAAGTTAACGGCACCATGATGGCCCAAATCCACATACACAGGGAGACCAGACTGGAATTCCAACTTTCCCACATATTTGCTCTCACGCTGGAACCTTTTGTCAAGGCCATAAGGCAACAAGGAGGGATAAAGGGGACTTCCATTAGCTCAGAGGAGTTCAAGCTGATGATGTTTCCAGAGGACATCATGCTTTCCCTGTCTGAGTCCATGGCATCTGTCCACCATGTAGTGGAAGAACTGGGTAGGTTCCAGGCGGTCTCCACTTTAAGATTAACCTGAATGAATCAGTGGGGGTGAATTCAAAGCAGGCCTTTGAAGTGCACAGGTCTCCCTTTCTTCCCAGCCCTGGCTCAAGGCTATCAGTAGGAGGTAATCAGCCCTTTGTGTGGGGAAAAGGACACTGTCTGTTCAGATGAGTCAGCTCCCCCTCTCTTCCTGCCCAGGAAGAGCTATCAGAATGTAGATGAACGAAGAAGACTTCTTTGCTACACCCACTCTTACTGTGTTAGTGGCTGTCTAGAGGGAATGCACAAAGTGTAGCTGTCACCCACACCAGACGTGTATTGGAGACAGGCTCAAAGACACACAGACCCGTAAGAGCAGAGAAATATCCACTTTCTAAAAGTAGCATTTCTAAAATAGTAATGCTAAATCCAACTTTACCAGTAAAGAGGATTTATCATTAGCATTTCAAAGATATGAAACATGATGCAGCTACTTCTTTCTACTCAGGAAATACAGCTTAAACGTGTATTAAGGAATTCCCAATGCTAGCCTATGAGAGGAGTCAGCCTCAAAGTAATGAAAAACGAATTTAGCTGTTTGTCACTACCAAGACATGTGGAACTTAAAAGTACATGTTCTATCTTTCACTTACACAGCACCCTGCCCTTAGTACTACCCAGGGCCTGCTTTGGGGGTGACTTATGTGCAATATAAGAGGAATTTTAAGGCTCTGCAAGTGGTGTTATATGCCAAGTTGAAGTGGCAGTAAACTGCCCTCACAGGCCTTGCAATGGCAGACCTGAGATAGGTTTGAAAGGCTACTTGTGTGGGTAGCACAATCAGTGCTGCAGGCCCACTAGTAGCATTTAGGTTACAGGCATAAGGTATATGGTATACCACTTTACAAGGGACTTACAAGTAAACTAAATATGTCAATTGGGTATACACAGATGTCACCATGTTTAGGGAAGAAGCACATGCACTTTAGCAGTGACCAGCAGTGGTAAAGTACTCAGGGTCCTAAGGCAAACAAAAAGATACAGCAAAAAGAAGAGGCAAGCAGGCAAAACGTTTTGGGGAAGACCACCCTAAGGATGACAGGTCTAACAGGCCTGGTAGACACCTACACCTTTCACATTCTCCTAAAATGATCTAACAAGGATTACCCCAGTGCAAATATCTTACAGCCAGGGTTTGTCATAGGAAGTAAGGAACAGCAAAAACATTTTTTTGCTACAGTAATCTGTGAGATTCCATGTAACAAAATGCCTGTCTACAAGCCTTAACAAGCGTAATAGCAAGCAACCCTTAAAGGGATCTGTCAGCCGCCTTCGACACGGTCTGCCACCACACACTACGAACACGCCTCCACAACGCCGGGATCCAAGCGAAGGCCCTGGACTGGACCACCTCCTTCCTCTCCGGCAGAACACAGAGCGTCCGCCTTCCCCCCCTTCCGCTCCGAAGCCACCGAGATCATCTGCGGCGTACCGCAGGGCTCTTCCCTCAGCCCAACTCTGTTTAACATCTACATGGCACCGCTCGCCCACGTCGCCCGTCGGCACGACCTCAACATAATCTCCTACGCCGATGACACCCAGCTGATCCTCTCCCTCACCAAGGACCCCCACACCGCCAAAACCAACCTTCACGAAGGAATGAAGGCCGTCGCTGAATGGATGAGGAACAGCCGACTGAAGCTGAACTCGGACAAGATGGAGGTCCTCATCCTCGGATCCACCCCTTCAGCCTGGGACGACTCCTGGTGGCCGACCGCACTGGGAACCGCCCCAACACCCACCGACCACGCACGCAACCTAGGGGTCATCCTCGACTCCACCCTCTCCATGACTAAACAGGTCAACGCCGTCTCCTCCACCTGCTTCAACACCCTCCGCATGCTCCGCAGGATCTACAAGTGGATCCCCACTGAAATGAGAAGAACGGTCACCCAGGCCCTCGTCAGCAGCAGGTTGGACTACGGAAACGCCCTCTACGCAGGAGCCCCGGCCAAACTCCTGAGACGGCTCCAACGCATCCAGAACGCCTCTGCACGCCTGATCCTCGACATCCCTCGCCGCAGCCACATCACACCCCACCTGAGAGACCTGCACTGGCTCCCGGTCAACAAGAGGATAACCTTCAAACTCCTCACCCACGCACACAAGGCACTCCACAACACCGGACCAACGTACCTCAACAGACGACTCAGCTTCTACACACCCACCCGCCAGCTCCGCTCTTCCGACCTCGCCCTCGCCACTGTCCCCCGCTTCCGAAGAGCGACCTCCGGTGGCAGATCGTTCTCCCACCTCGCCGCCAAGACCTGGAACACCCTCCCCATCCACCTACGGCAGACCCAAGACCTGCTGACCTTCAGAAAACTCCTCAAGACCTGGCTTTTCGAGCAGTAGCAGCATTTCCCACCCCAGCGCCTTGAGACCCTCACGGGTGAGTAGTGCGCTTTACAAATGATATGATTGATTGATTGATTGAAGGCCTTTTGACTTTAACATATGATTTTCACAATAAATACGTCAGCCCTATTGTCTTTGTTGTAACTTTTCTCAGTCCTGCTATAGTAAACATAAGCTTTCCCAGAGGGCAAAAAGGTGCAATACTAGAACTCTCTTTCAGCAGAAGCACACAACTTCTGCCCAATCAAAATCTGTACTCCAAAAATACCAACATTTGGGTTGAGTCAAAGCCGCTCTCTGAGCAGTGCTTCTAAAAGCTCTTTTTCTGTTGATCATATAAAGTCTGTCGAAAGCTGTGCTGTCAAGCTAGACGAAAAAAGGGTAAATCGTACATAAATGTGTTAAGTTGTGGCTCATACTAACTAAAAGATAAATAGCCATATTTTGGTTGAGGCCAAGCTTGGTTAGGGAAGGCCTTTCTGGGGAACGTGCAAGTGCAGGCCGAGGTGGAAGTGCATAACATGAGTAAAACTAGGATGGGTGAAAAGCTGCCAGAATTCCATCAAATTTTAGGGTGTATGTCAATGCTTTGCTCTGCCCACCAGGTAGCAAGCCACCTTATAGGGTGAGTTTGGATGATAAAGTTGGTTGGCACCCCTTCAAGGCGCTAGACTTGAATAAAAGCCGCCGAGCCTGTTTTAAAATCTACAGCTTTTGACGTGGATAAAACTGTTGACTGCAATCACTGAAATATCAAGGAAAGTCTTTCTAAGCACTTTTTACTGTAAGTTTACAATGTAATGATAAATATATAAACAAATGGTAACAATATAGATCAGATGTTGCGTTTAGCCCGTTTTTCTGCTCACTGTTATTTTAAACCTGTTGTAGGACTGATAGGAAGACTTTTCATGTCATTAAAAGGAGAAAAGATGTCTTTAGATTCACAAGCCAAGAGCACAATAGCAACGAATGAGCTGGTGAAAAAGTTCAGTGCAGTTTGTACAGATTAATTTTTTGCCAGATACTCCCTTTGTGAACTAACCATATTTGTTGATTTCACCACTTTATTTTATTGTTTTAATTATTGTAGTCAGAATGTGGTCTCACATAAAAAGCTATATGCACTCTGCCCATAACAATGTCACTTGTGCCCTAGAGGGATCACCCCTGATATTGTCCTAGTAGTAGTGAATGTGAAATTGACAACCAAAGTATTCAGCCACCAGTGGCAATATGGCAACAGAGGTTCCTGGGATAGCAGTCCTAAAGCAATAGTAAAGCACACCCTCAGGTGAGTTCAAATGGCTTTTTCCCCCAATTATATTGAAGCTGAAAATGCATGTGACTCTTTCAATGTTTTCGTCATCGGACACACTAAGCAAACTAATTTCCTTGAGCAAAAACACGGTTGAAATTCTGCGTTTGATGAAATGTGTAGTTCGAAGAAAGGCAAATTGGTAATGTTCACTAATATATGTATTTATTCATGTATTATTCTATCAGTGTTTCCCCAGATGGAATATGCGCCATGGATGCATGGGGGTTCGAACTGGGATGATGGGATTACTGCAGGACCCCTGGCCCTCACCCTAGAGTTATGCTGCCATAGGAAACAATGTCCAGGTATGCCCTTTACACTTTACCTTTCCCTGTGCACGTGAATTCAATGAACAACTTATTATGTAACTTAAAGTACCCTGAGTAATTGAACACCTTTACATGTTTAACTGCTCTTTCACTCACAAATAGGAAAACTAGGAAAAGTACACCCAGGCTAGGATGAAAGGATAGGCTGGGTGAAATGATTGGCTGCACCTTCTCTCCGTCTGCCATGAGTGCAATTTAAAGGGTCGGCTCTGAGCCTCATGGCGCTTGAGGGCCATGACTGTAAGTTTACATTTTGGGTTCCAAGACCATGATTTCAGCACTCTTCTCTGAAAATTGCTATAGCATCACTGCATGAAGGCAGCTTCAAAGCAACTATAATTGTTGCAATTCACTCTAGTGAACCTCTGCGTCAGCCCAAAACACAGGGGCAGATCTACATGGAAATGGAGCGGCACTGTGGCAAATTTTGCAGCGCCGCGCTGCCTCATTTAAAAAACGCAGGGATGGCCATATTTACAACAATACGGCGCACCCCTGTGTCTTCGCTGGCGCTAAAAATAGCTGCATAGTGCCAACACAGACAGCCTTGTGCCATAGTGCAAGGGTGCCTGTGTTGCAGGGAACGATGGTTTATATGCAGGAAGGTGTCCCTTCCTGCACATAAACAATCAAAAATGGCTATCTGCTACTTCTTTGTGGGCTGCATTGTGCAGCCTACATAGAAGTAGCATATCACCATTATTTAATGATTGTTTATGTGTAGGAAGGGACATCTTCCTGCACCTAAACAATAATTAAAGGCATTTTGCGCTTTTTATGTGCAGCACACATAGAAAAAGCAAAAACTAGGAGAAATAAAAGTATTTCTCCTCCTTTCGCCATTCTAACACCTGCTTTTGCATGTCACTAGTTTTTGGCGATGCCTCAGATTTACAGATCCTTCTAAATCTGGGGCAGTGTCAAAAAGCAATGGGTGTTGCGGTGGAACGCCCACAGCAACACCCATTGCACGCCCCTTTCATGCAGAAAACTGCGTGAAAGGGTACCATATTTACAAATCGACGTTAAGCCAGCAAAGTGGCATAAAGCCACTTTGTAAATATGGTGCAGGGCATTGCGCCACCGGAACGTCATAAAACGTGACGTTCTGGTGGTGCAATCCCCTTGTAAATTTACCCCACAGTGCATAACTAGCACCATTCACACCTTGACTATTACCGACATCACACTTTAGTGTTTCAGCGAAACCGAAATCATGACTACCTTCTATACTTTTTAGAAACAGCACCTGAGCAGGAATCGCAAGATCCCATTGCCTGAGTTATCTGACAAGATGTGAACGTCCTCTTGAGTGCAACCAAGCGGACACGCCGAGGCTGGACTGGCATCTGACAGCTGAGAGGTTCGGTTACCTGGGCAGAATCCCACTTTTGGCGGGCTGTGCATTAACACAAACCGCTCGAGGGCGGCATTAACAGGGTAACCTGACTGCTGCAGTCTTTATCCCGGGATCCCAAGGTGTGACACGTTGACAGGCGTGATTTATGTGCACGCTGCAGGCTTGGACAGTGAATAGGCCTCGAGAGTTTGTTTGGTGGGATGTTAAACCTCCATAAAGAGCAATCAACCGCACTGCTACCTGCAACCACACTTTCCAATTAGAAGAGAGCGCTTAAATGAAGATTTGATGGCACCGTGAGGCAGATGAAAGACCACGACTACTGCCTCCTACTTGAATGTGACTTTGAAGTCGAGTTTGTTACCTAGCGTTCTGTCAGGAAGTGATTAGAGGTGGCTGTGGTGTGTGAGGGGCATGGGTTCAGGTTGCACTTTAATGTACCATAGGATTAGTACTTTCTTCTACTGCTTGCGGGTCAAACACACAAAATATAGCCGGCTGTATTGAAAATCCATACCTGTTAGATATGTTGATACTGAGAAAAATGGTCTTTTTGGATCAGGCTTTCCATAAAAGACTCCGTTTATGCTGTACTCAGGTGCCTTCTGCGGACAGTAGCAGGCATGCGGAATGTGGCTACCTCATTGGAATGTTTAGGTGGTCTCACTGGGTCGTGCCATGTATGGAGGTGTATGCTGGTGATTTTCCCCCAGTAGTTGGGCTACAAGAGTTCATGCCAGGATGAGACGTTAGTAGCTAAATAATAGTTATCTGCTGGCCCGGGGGCGGGGAGTATTGCAATACTATCCCGACTGTGTGTATCATTGATAGCACGTTTCCCTACTGAGGTCCTGGTGGAGCAACATCACACTACTCGATAAAGCGTAAGAGTGTGATTATCTGGAAAACTCTTCTGGAGGGCATGATCATGCTGAGGGCAGCAGTGTTACACCTTTCAAAGGGGCATATGTACAAGCCCCTATCGCCACGGGAACGTCACTTTTTGTGATGTTCCCGTGGCGATAGGGGCCTTGCCTTATGTACAAGGCAGCGTTCAGCCACTTAACGTGGCTTAACACTGCCTTGTACATAAGGCACCCTTTCACGCTATGTTTAGCGTGAAAGGGGTGTGCAGTGGGTGTTGTGGTGGGCGTTCCGCCGCAACACCCATTGTATTTGACGCTGCCCCCTATGTGCAAGGGTGGCGTACATAGGAGGCAGCGCCAAAATTAAGACCAGGAAAACCCTGGTCTTAAGGTGGCGAAACGAGGAGAAATGCATTATTTCTCCTTGTTTTTGCTTCTTCAATGTGTGCTGCCTTGTGCAGCACACATGGAAAAAGCAAAATGCCATGGTTTGTTTTTGTACAGGAAGGTGTCTCTTCCTGTACATAAACAAACCTTTTTAAAAAATGCAATTTTGTAACTTTCATGTGTGCTGCATGAAGCAGCACACATGAAAGTTACAAAATGGCATTTTAGGATTGTTTATGTGCAGGAAGGGACACCTTCCTACACATAACCAATCCTCCCCTGCACACAGGCACCCTTGCACTCTGGTGCAAGGGTGCCTGCATTGGCGCTAAGTTGTTAAACTTAGCGCCATCGCAGGGGGAAACGCAAGGCTGCACCACATTCTTGTAAATATGGTGCAGCCTTGCGTTTCCGAAGTGGCGGAGCGTGTCGTTAAGCCCAGGAGGCTAACGACATGCTCCGCCACTTCTATTGTACATATCCCCCACAGTCTCTTGTCTCTATTTGCTTCCTTTTCAAACTTAGGGCCATATGTACGACGAAGGGGCAGAGCGTGTCGTTAGCCTCCTGGGCTTAACGACACGCTCCGCCACTTCGGAAACGCAAGCCTGCACCATATTTACAAGAATGTGGTGCAGCCTTGCGTTTCCCCCTGCGATGGCGCTAAGTTTAACAACTTAGCGCCAACGCAGGCACGCTTGCACTAGAGTGCAAGGGTGTCTGTGTGCAGGGGAGGATTGGTTATGCCCATGCTTCATGCAGCACACATGAAAGTTACAAAATGGCATTTTTTAAAAAGGTTTGTTTATGTACAGGAAGGGACACCTTCCTCTACATAAACAAACCATGGCATTTTGCTTTTTCCATGTGTGCTGCACAAAGCAGCACACATGGAAAAAGCAAAAACAAGGAGAAATAATGCATTTCTCCTCGTTTCGCAACCTTAAGACCAGGGTTTTCCTGGTCTTAATTTTGGCGCTGCCCCCTATGTACGCCACCCTTGTACATAGGGGGCAGCGTCAAATACAATGGGTGTTGCGGTGGAACGCCCACCGCAACACCCACTGCACGCCCCTTTCACGCTAAACATAGCGTGAAAGGGTGCCTTATGTACAAGGCAGCGTTACGCCACGTTAAGTGGCTTAACGCTGCCTTGTACATAAGGCAAGGCCCCTATCGCCATGGGAACGTCACAAAAAGTGACGTTCCCGTGGCGATAGGGGCTTGTACATATGCCCCTTAATGAGATAGCCTCCATTTATATCCGTTTTTTTCCCCATTTTTTCACATTTGGTGCCTTTTTTTAATAAAAGTGTGCAATTTGTTTCTGGCTACATCGCCTTTACATAAATAGTTTCTTCCAGGCAGTTTCTTTTACATTTAGGATGTTACAGCAGTGAAGACGTAGACAGACCTTAACTCGAGAAATGCAAGAATAGAACTAAATCTGGAGAAAAATGTTGCCGACTCTGCACACAGAGTCTGGAACAACTTGCAGGAGTTTTGAAAAGAGATGAAGACAACTTGTCTCAGTACCTCATGTATTGTCGACCAGAAGGATTTTAAGGTCCTGCACAACAGAGATGCTGCTGTCCTTTTCCCTGCGTGAAGTACAACTTGGAGAATAGTCTCTCGAACCACCCATGATGTGCAGTGTTCCAATTCTCCCTAGCTAAGTTTACACTACATTAATACCAACACACACGTATCAAATTTATAGCGCTTTAAAAATGTCTAGACACGTTGTCACACATCTCTTGAATATCTTACAAGGCTTGCACGCCCTCAGGCATTCTGCAGTCCTCTTAGCATATCTATCTCACTTCCACAGTTCTAAAAAGATTAATTGGTGGATATCTCTATGCTATTTCAGACCTCAGCTATGGTACTCTTAACCTGACGTTAATTTGTAGAAATTCTGATATCAATTAATCCAAGAGAAGCAAAGAACTCTCTCTCTTCTGATTCCTTTTCTTGACACATGAAATTGAAGCAAATGCCATTTTTATCCTAAGGCCTATGATAAAGTGCCGAATTTAATTGTAGGATCATTAAAACTATTAACTTTTTCATGCCAAGGAATATACTGTAATTATAATAGGACGTGTATCCCATGTTTTATCAAACGTCACAGTCAAGAGTTTTGGAAATATTTTAGGTGATGTGGCTCATTTTAACAACAAAGCTTACATGGAAAACTACCACTATATGCTAGAATATGAATGAATGAATAAATAAATAAATGAATAACTCAGATTTATACAGCGCAAACTGATACCCACGAGAGTGTCCTAGTGCTACATATCTGGGAAGATGACACTACAATCAGTGGTATAGCCACGCTTTTAAACCCTAACAAAACTTTAAATGATTTGATTCTCACCAGAGTGAAATAGGCAGAGTTACAGAGCTTAACTGCCAGATAAGATAAATATCTGCCTTCAGATCTAAAGTGATAAATCTGGGGCACAATAAGAAAAAGAGCATCTCCCGACCTGGGAGTCCTCCTAGGAGAGTGGTGTGTGACCCTAGATTAATTGAAAACTGGGTCAAGTTTGTAGAAGTAACAGTGAACAGTGCAAAGAGTTTTCAAATGCAGGTATTTGCCACCAGCAGCCAATGCAAATTTCTACTTTGGGATGATACTGAGTGGTGAGGAAGGAGCTTGAGAAACAATCTTGCTGCCAAACTTTGAAAATTTGGAGATGTAACAGACAGCCCCAAATAAATCAACATGTGACATAATAACGGCTTGGACAATTGAAAAACAGAGCTCTGGAGTGAGTAGAGGAAGCATTTTCCGGAGCAGTGGCAAACAGTAGAAGCAAGTAGACGTGACAGGTTTAATTTGCTTTTTGAAAGATAAGGAAGCATCCACATATACTCTTAAGCTGTTTACAGATTCTTTGGGAGCTGGAGCTTTTCCCAGTTTCAGGGCCACCAGGAAGGTGACCAAGTAATAGAAGGACCTTGAAAAAGGAGCAGCTCCGTCTTATCACCTTCAACTTTAACAAGCTAACACAAGGGGATGGGTATCCCACTTATATAAGATGAAGGAAACTTTACTTCCCTCCACCACAAAAGATCTTAAAGAGCGATACGAGGTGGACCTAGGGATGTCCTGCTCCAATAAGCTCTGGAGTTACTGCTGCTAACAGGAAAAATGTGCAACATTATCCAGAGGCATTGACCCATCCATTTTAATTTTTATTAACCGTGTGTACTACACCACACATCGCCTACACCAGACCCATCATGAACCTCTGGGTGTTCCCGATCCTCCACTGACTCTGCTAATTTCATATACCTGACCTTAACCTGCCTGTCTATCCGGCCAGCACAATTGGTGAAATAACTAATTCTTTACTGCCATGTGCACCACTAATAGTTATAATGCTACTGGGTTATGCTGTTGATATCCCCTGCTCCAGGAGACGATTGGTGGCCCTGCTGCTGGTGCTTGCCCAACGTCAGGTGGCCACAGCATGGTTAAAGGATCCCATTGCCAAACACCGAGATTTGCTGTAAGACATCACATTTTGTAATGAGCAGATAGAATGTATTCATCATTGCAAACGTCAATAGCAAGTCCTAGAGGTATCTGTGGCTTCTACCGGGAATATATGCTGCAGCTTCAAGTATATATGTGTTTCCTAAATTGAACTAAAAACAATCCATAGTTTAAGCCTCAATATAGTTTATTAAATGTAGTATTGTCTGATCGATTTCAAACTTCCCACTTCAATCATGAAATTGAATGATCGGATAAATTAGAGGTACCTATATTAGCCCGGTATGCATCTTCTTTTATCACAGAATATATCATGCAGCTGTCTATCCTGGAATATGAATTAAACCTGCGTAAGGAAAACATATGTTCAGGATTATTGTAATTTTTGTCTCGTTTTAAGAGAAGCAAAAATATAATGTGTGCATTAACTCCTCAATAACGTCCTGAAATTTGGGCCTTGAAGATCTATCACTTATTGCAAATGTTGCATTCCAGTCCCCTCCCATTAGAAAATAGGGTTTGGGATCGAGAAAGTTCCATCTCCAATTAAATGAGAAATGTTTTTGAGTCATCTACGTTGAATCTCCTTTGGTTTCTGGGCATATTCTTTGTGTTGCATTTTTAACTAGAATTGCAACCCACAAATTTTAGAGTTCTGTGTAGATCTGACAACTGTGGTAGCATACAGCAGATCAATCCATTGGAATGAAATATGGGTTTCTTGTATTGTCTGCTCGTGACTTGCATCGTGTGCCAAGATCATTTTCCTTTTCCTATGATCATGCATAACCCATTTATATTACCCATTTATATTCCATGAGGCTAAATGTTTATGAGTAGTCATCAGTAATCTTTGTTATGAGACATGGGTTTCAAGTATCTCCTGCTTTGCATAACTCTATATGCTAACATCTTATTTTTTCCCTTATACAGTACCCCAAATTGCTCCTGTCTTACTCAAACTCCTACTTCACTATCCTTGCCCACTCTCTGTAGGATATCTATTCATTCTTCTGCTGCATGGCTCAAGGCTTTTTTGAGGACTTCAAACCCCTATGTCTTACAGTGTCTGCAAAAATGTATATATCTAAGGGCCCGATTATGACTTTGGCACAACAGTGTTGGCTGAACGCCGGCTCCTCTGCGCCAAAGCCGCACAAGGTCCGCCGGCAGTATTACGAGTTAAAAATGTGTAACTCGTAATACTGCAAGCGGTCCTTTGCCTTTCCCATGGCGGTGCCTGGACCACAGGCACCGCAATAGGGCGGCAAAAAAGTTCCAGCACGGCATGGACGGTGACGTCCATGCCCTACTGGAACTTTGTGGGAATAACCCATGTATCCCCATGGCAGGGGGGGGAATGGGGCCCCTGTAGGGCTCCCTTTGTTCTTGCACCACCAGCCTTTTCATGGCGGGGCTCCGCCATGAAAAGGCTGGCGGTGGAAGAACTTGTAATATGCTGAGCGGGACTGCGCCAGTCCCTGTTCAGCATATTGCGTTGTGGCACAACTGCGCCACTGCAAGGGAATGACTGTTCCCTGGAGCAGCCGGCGGTCCACGGCTGGTACGACTATGGAAGTCGTAATTGGCACAATGGTGGACCCCCACTGCTGCACCACCACGAGCCTGGCGGTCGCTAGACCTCCAGACTCATAATCAGCCCCTAAGTATAATTTTATAGATATCCTGATAGTTTGTTCACCCTATAGGTGCGTTATGAACTTTCTTTCTTAAAACTGCATATCTCTTTTATTATAATAGTGTTATTTTTGTAGATCATGTAAGCATTGTTTTGCATCAGTTGGCAACGTAATGCTCCATTAACCCGCTATCTCACCCAGTCATTTGTACTTTTGTAGTGATGAAGGTTTGCGAGCCTTATCTGAAAAAAATATATTTATGTGAGTCACTGGCAAAGCATATAATACGAGGGTGCTGCAAATACGCTTTTATTCCAATGCATAGCATTTAGATACATTTTGTCTCAACTCCCAAAGTCTTTCGCCAATATGACAAGAAATATCAGGGTGAATCAGTAAATTAAAATTTTTACATCCTATTGCTTTATGTGTGATCTATAGAATTTTCTCAGCCAGAGCATGTGTTAAATAATTCAGTAAATCTTACAATCTTCTTGAGGCAGAAGCCAGTTCATGAGGTATACAAATTACATTTTTGGTGATTATTTGGTGCACTCTGTTGTTTGAGTATGAGTTACTACGTAGTTTATTAGCTGGTATGTTTGTAAATGAATTATGAATATGTGTCAGTTTCGACCTGCGTGTACTGTGCCAGTCAGCACTGCGTGCAAATGAGAGTATTTGCTGTATGTGTGTTCAATGTGCAGAGGCCAAGAGGTTGCTCGTGTTTGTATATGTGTATAACAGTATCACCCATCACCCTGCAGGTATCCTGCAGGAAGATTTGCATGCACAGGACAGAGTTTAGCAGATATGTTTTTAGGTGCAAAGGGCATAAGAGGTAAGTACAGTTGCAAGTGCTTTCCTGAGAGAGAGAGAGCGAGCGAGAGAGAGAGAGAGCTGGAGCGAGCGAGCGAGCGAGAGAGAGAGAGCGAGAGCGAGAGCGAGAGAGCTGGTTTTTTGAAGCTCTCCGATTTTGTTCGGAACGATAATTGGATCAGTGTAAGAGAAATGTCTCAATTTATCCCCGGTGATTTTCTTCTTCTTGGGTCATATATTACGCTTAGTAAATTTTTTGAAAATCTTGACCTGCTTCAGATTATAACTCAGAAACAGCTAGTCTATGACTTGCTGGGAGATAAGGTAATAAAAAACCAGGGGAATGGAAAAAAAAACTAGCTCGAATCAAAGGGACAGATTTGGCGATTAAGGCAATTACAAAGTGGAGCAAATATGAAAATCAAGAACTCACAGTATGTATTTGGACCACAATTAATAGCCTAAATTTCAGCTCAGTTAGAGGCGCTAACTGGCGAAGGATGCTATATTTTAGTAAATGGCTATAGTACAGAACTCCGGCCTTTGTTGCTAAGGCTTATCCTAGTTAATCGGGGCAGTGTTTTCGTTGCCATACTCATCCTGCCGCAAATTGGACTCATATAATATTACAGTGCCCATTGATCCAGAAGTTCTGGAGCGATATCTTTGAGTTTTTAACGACTGAATGCGCAATAACATTCGGTTGTAATGATCGACTGATATTGTGGGGTTATGATCCAGATTTGCAGGTATCACAGAAGTTGATTAAAATAATATATATTGGTATGGCGGTCGCTAGATCTCTTTTACTTCAAAGATGGCGATCGGATTTAATCCCTTCCAAAATTGAATGGATTCGAAAAATGGTTCTAGTAAAGAATAGTGAACGAAAATATGCCATGCAAACAGGGGGATTTAAAAAAATTGAGAAGATCTGGGCAAAGTTTTTTGATATTACTCCCTAAATATCACTATTCGAAGCCATTCACCCCTTTTTTTTTATGAGAGAACAGGTTTTAGAGAGATAGCACATTCTTAGTTTCTGGTCCAGTTTCGATGGTAATAATGGAGACATATTTAAAGGATTCTAGGTGGTTTATTCTTTATTTTATCTCTTCTTTTTTCTCTTTTTTCCAACCCCCCCTGTTTTTAGGATTGATTAAGACTTGTTATGTATTGATCAATAGATGTTATTTATTATTGTGTGTGTAAAGATTCTTGATGAAATTTATATGATGTATAGCTGGACATATTGTATTGTATTATTGATGGTTTTCAATAATAAAATAAAAAAAATAAAAAAGAAATAGGGTGAATCAGTAAATTAAAATTTTTACATCCTATTGCTTTATGTGTGATCTATAGAATTTTCTCAGCCAGAGCATGTGTTAAATAATTCAGTAAATCTTACAATCTTCTTGAGGCAGAAGCCAGTTCATGAGGTATACAAATTACATTTTTGGTGATTATTTGGTGCACTCTGTTGTTTGAGTATGAGTTACTACGTAGTTTATTAGCTGGTATGTTTGTAAATGAATTATGAATATGTGTCAGTTTCGACCTGCGTGTACTGTGCCAGTCAGCACTGCGTGCAAATGAGAGTATTTGCTGTATGTGTGTTCAATGTGCAGAGGCCAAGAGGTTGCTCGTGTTTGTATATGTGTATAACAGTATCACCCATCACCCTGCAGGTATCCTGCAGGAAGATTTGCATGCACAGGACAGAGTTTAGCAGATATGTTTTTAGGTGCAAAGGGCATAAGAGGTAAGTACAGTTGCAAGTGCTTTCCTGAGAGAGAGAGAGCGAGCAAGAGAGAGAGAGAGCTGGAGCGAGCGAGCGAGAGAGAGCGAGAGAGAGAGGGAGAGAGAGAGAGAGAGAGAGAGAGAGAGAGAGAGAGAGAGAGAGAGAGAGAGAGAGAGAGAGAGAGAGATGTGTCATTGACATTTTGGGCTGGCAAATCACCTTTGGACAATGCTCCTTACATAAGGTAAATGCAAAAAGAACAGTTGATGGACAGAATGCAGAACAATGTCATACATTCACCCCAGTACAGAGATCTGGGCCTAAATCCATAGTTTTTTTGCTCACCATGCCATTCCAGTTTGAACCCAGCCATATGCAAATCAGTCTTGACCCTGTGCCTCATGGGAACAGTCCAGCCCGAACTGCCAAGCCAGGTCCTCCCTGGACTGGAAACAAGCATCCTAGGACCGGTTTCGGGGTTTCACCCCTCATCAGCCAGGATAGCTTGACTCCAGTGCCATGGAGAGCACGGGACCCACGTCTGGGCATACCCATCCCACTCAGGGTGACAAATGCAAAAAGAACAGTTGATGGACAGAATCCAGAACAATGTCATACATTCACCTCAGTACAGAGATATGGCCCTAAATCCATCGTTTTTTTGCTCACCATGCCATTCCAGTAGGTAGGCAGAGTATATATGTTGACGATGAAATCTTACTATCAAATACCGGCTAATTTCTACATTTCTGCACTATTTTTACTGTTTCTAAAAGCTGAGATTGGAAGAGTTTTAAAACATTTCAGTAACCATTCCTAACTAATAGTATAAATTGTTGTGTTGCATTACCATGGTGAGATATAAACATTATTAATATTTGAATCTACTTAATAAATGTTCCTCTTTGTTTTATTTAAATTGTGGTTTTGTTTATTTTTGGATGTTTTAATTTGTGATATGTTTGCTACAACATTTTACAACAACGATATTATATTGTACAACTTTATATTATATCACATCCCATTACCATAAAGTATATCATATTATATTATATCATATTATATAATATTACATATAATAGTAAATAATTATCGCGTAATTCGAAGATTATGAGAATACATACGTACACATTAAATCACATAATTAAAATCTAGACCACCACCAAAAAATACATGCATGATTAAAAGCAGTTAATATATTTAAACTAGGTAAAAAAATCACATGATTAAAAATGTTGAAAACCACTTTCATTCAAAACATCCTAGTTCTGGTCTTTTTGCTTTATATGGCTATAAAAACCTAGGGGCATATATAAAAGTTCACACAATGCAGGATAGAAAGCAAAGGTGCTGCTCTGCGTTGCGTGAATTTGAGAAAGCTGAAGAGCCCCATTTCTATTACAATATGGAGCTCTTCAGCTCCCTCCTAGCACTGGCGCACTTGTGGCTGCCTAACACCAACGCAAGCACCCTTACGCCATGCTGCAAGGATGCCTGCGTTGTTGGCAGGATGTTTTTTGTGCAGGAAGAGGTACCTTCCGAAGTACTAACTAACATTTTGCATTGTGGCTGTGCCAAAAAAGTAGCGCAACTACAACGCAAAATGTTAGTAAATATGGGCCCTAAAGTTTAAGGGGAAATAAGGTCCACGAAGTCCTTTATAGTGTCAACAGTGCAAAACCTCCAAAATAAATTAAATAAAAAAATTAAGATAATGGGTCGACGTCCATTATTCCCATCACCACTTAACCTTAACTTTCACCTTTTAAACAGATACTTTATGTGATAAAGTTTGTATGCTAAATTTGTTATATTTAGTTTTAGAACGCTTTCTGTTATAACGCTTTCTGTTATAATTTTTTTTTGTAGTCATTCTTTATGGACTTGAGAATTGCTTGTTTTGGTTGCTTCATTTCATTGATATTGTAAAATTGAAATAATAAATTATTTTTTATTGAGTTCTATATAGTGCAAACTCGACCTGAAGGTATCACAGCACTTTAGATTAGCACCAGTTGCGCAACAGACAGACACATTCCTTTTTGTTAGGCCCGCAGAGATTAAGTGATTTGCCCAGAATCACAGGAGGTTTAGACTCGAACCCGGTTCCCCACCTTCAAGGTCGACCCTCTAGCCGTTAAGCCACATCCTCTCTCTGTTTGATTCGATTTTGGCACTAATACAGCTCGCTACAACCTACCAAAGGTTTGTTGGTGCTCCAAAACATGAAATAAATAGGAGAACAACAAGGAAACATTAATAAAACAGATAGGCCTTGATAGGCTTTCTGAAGGTAAGAAAGTGATCAATTTGTATTTGATGCAGGGCACGTTGGTTCCATAGTGTCGCCGCAAGGAACCTGAAGAAGCATCTAACTTGTGAAAGGAGTGTACAGTGGAAACTGATTTACTTATCAGAGTGATCTCAGAGGTTGGTACTTATGAAAATGCAGAGATAAACAGAATGCTAGAAGGTGCTAGAAGACTTTGTGAATAATGCACAGGCTTCAAAAATACCCTCTGCTTAGCTGATAGCTTGTCAGTGTAACTGACATCGTAGAGACTGATTACTAGTCTGGCGATCCACCAGATTCACAGTGCGCGGCGGTCTTTTGACTGCCCTATTACAACTAGGTTGGTCGGACCGCCATTACACTGCCAGAACCGCAAGGGATCAGGGAACCCTGGCGATGGCACAACAGTCTTGAGGCCGCAATATGCTTGGCCGGACCACCGGAGTCCCACCAAGCATATTATGAGTTTCTTCTCCGCCACGGTTTTTGTGGGGGTTCCTCCTCCATGAAAATCGTGGTGGCGAGGAACCAAATGGGGCCCTACTGTCTCTAACCCATGGGGTGCATGCAAGGGGGCACATGATGTGCCCCCCTGTGTGCATGCACCCCAGTACCTGCACGGCTTGGACTGCCTCAGTCCATGCCTTGCAGGTACTGCCTTTGATATTCCCAGTGCAGTGCCTATATCATAGGCATCGCCATAGGAATGCCAAAGAACCACCCGCCAGTGACTGAAAAAGTCATAATCAGACAGGCACACAAGTTTGGCAGGGCGGCGGCGGGGCAGCAAGGCTGTCTCGCACCTCCAAACTCTTAATCAGGCTCCTAGTGGTGAAATGTGGTTGACTTTTCTAAGAAGAAAAATATGTCACTGTCAAATTGAAGTCCAAGGTAAATGCTGTTGCTGTTGCTCAGTTTTGAGGTTATGCATGCCAATGGTATTGAGGCATGCATATCCGATGGCACATAAGCAGTGTATGCTTTAAAATGTGAAGAGAGAAACAGAATAAGCTGCATATTGCATTGACTTGTTGCTTGAATGATAATATAAGGACTATACTTTCAGAAGGGAGGTAGGTGCAGTGTTGAGGCTAGTGAGCAATAGTGAGTCATTCCAACATTCCTTGTTTTTCTGATTAATAGAAGTTTACAAAATTAATCAGCATCCATTTTTGGACTGCATGTAAGAAAGGTTAGATAGTGATCCCCACGCCAGATGGTTCCGTTTAATGATCAGCTATGTATCATTTGCATACGAACTGGCTGTGCAGCCAAGGGTTCTAAAAGACAACAGATGTAGATGTGATAAAGAACCCAGAGGAACCCTGAGGGTAACCACAGTGTCCATTGAGCTGTAGGATGAAAGCTTGCCTGCTTGAATGCTTCCTTCTCAAAAGGGTTTATTTCAGCATAGAGAAGTGCAGAGCAGATTAGAGCTGCTTTATCATCCTTATCTAGAATTCGTCCAACTTATTCCTTGGTTAAAAGTACAGATATTTCCAAATCTCTTCTTGTGTGGAATCCAAATTGCTTGTCATCTAAGATTCGATTTTCTTCTCAAAAACTACAACTTAATCTATAAATTTTCCTAGAGCAGGCAAAAGAGTAATTGGACAGTAGTTAGTGGCATCCTCTGGGTTCGGGTTAGGTTTTTTTAGTATCAGGAAAAAATTGCCTTTTTTCCAGGCTGAAGGACCACAGTGGATAATGACAACTGTAAACATTTTAGAATGAAGGGGCAAGAGTACTATCAAGAAACCTCCAAACGTGAGCTGTGCTTGGGTTCAGAGGGGATCCAGATCTGGTTTTTTAAAAAGATTCTCAACTTGATGTACGTTTGTGATACCGAAAGAGATCCAAGGGGCTGCTCAGATAGTTAGATCATGTACAAATGCTGGAAGACTTTTTTTTTAGCATAGGCAATGTCAGCATATGTCCCCATAAATATAGGATCAATTTGAAGAAATGTTGCCACATAGCTGTGGTAACAGACTAACAAAATTAATGATGTGTAAAGGATTCACAAGAGCATAGTAAAGCGTGTATGTGTATATCTATATCTCTCTCTCTCTCTCTCTCTATATATATATATATATATATATATATATATTATCTACTGGCGGTCGCCAGTAGATAGTTATAGTTAGGACCTATTTTCCATAGGAAATCCGCAACATTCTATTTGAAATAACTTCGGCGCCGGTTGACGATTCTTCGCGAAAGTTTCCAACTTGTTGGGGCGCTCCGGTCCGCTCCTATCCTGAAAGTCTCGGGGTGATTCGTCAAGCGGGGGCCGAGAAAAAAGGGGGGTCCCAAAATGCATTTTCCCCATTCATTTTTCTATAGGGACCTTTCATCGCCGCTACAGCCCGAACTGCTGAACGGAATTACACCAAATTTGGCAAAGAGGTAGCCCTTGGTTCAGTGTCGTGCCTTTTGCTTAAATGGTGTAAATCCGTTCAGTAGTTCCTGAGAAAATCAAAAGTAAAGTCACATATATATCTATGGCCAAGTAGGGTCCGCGTACCCTCCCGATCACGAGCTGCATGCTAATTGGCTGTCAAGTGGCTGTCAACACTCCAAATCAGGAAGTGTTGGCAGCCATTTTGTCCCTCGGTAGAACCGAGGGACAGAAACAAGTGCGCAAAGCGCAAAAAGGGGGCAGGGTAGAAACACCCTGACCCCCTAGGTCTGCTCAGGGGGTCCCACAAGGATCCCCTGGGCAGAAAAAAGCATTTAAAAAAAAAAAAATCGGCAGGATGCGCTTAGGGTGCGCGGATCCCACTGTGATTAGAGGCACAGAAACACGTCGCCAAACGCAACAAGGGGGCAGGGTAGAAACACCCTGACCCCCTAGGTCTGCTCAGGGGGTCCCACAAGGACCCCCTGGGCAGAAAAAAGCATTTAAAAAAAAAAAAATCGGCGGGATGCGCTTAGGGTGCGCGGATCCCGCCGATAAAAAAAATGCAATTTTGCCCCCGGGTGGCCCAAGTCCCAGGGCATGCGGGGGGTAGGTTTATGTTTTATGTGGGGGGCCTCTAAGGCCCCCCAAGCCCCGGGGACCGCCACCCCAGGGCTTTAAATAAAACATGGTGCGGGAGGGCTCTCCGCCCTCCCGCAGCCCCGGGGACCGCCACCCCCCGGGGCTTCTTTTTTTAAAATTAATCACCTGTGTGGGGGGGCTCCAGCCCCCCCACATGCCCCGGGGACCACCACCTCCCCGGGGCACTTAGAAAACAAATGTGGGGGTCCGTTTCGGACCCCCGAAGCCCCAGGGACCACCACCTCCCCGGGGCTGTGCAATTGAAGGGAGGGGGGCCGCGCGGCCCCCCTCCTGGAGCCTGTGGTGGCCCTGGGGACCGCCACCCCCCAGGGCCGGCTCCTGCAATGTTCCGGGGTGCCTACCCCCGGGACACTGTAGTTTGCTATGACAGGACGGGAGCCTCGCGGCTCCCGTCCTGTCATAGCAAACTGCTTTGGATATTGGAAGCGAGAGCAGGAAACCTGCTCTCGCTTCCAATATCCAAGCACATTGCTTTTCCACATGGGGAGCTGCATGTTAGCAGCTCCCCATGTGGAAAAGCAATGCCGGCTCCCGCAGGACGCTGGGAGCCGGCATGGTCCGTGGGGGAGTTGGGGTCCCCCCACGGACCCCAAAGGATAGGGCCAGCCTCGGGGGATGGGGTCCCCGGGGCAAGTAGTGGCCCGGGAGGGGGGCCACGCAGCCCCCCTCCCCAAATTAGGGAAAAAAAATTAAAAAATTAAAAAAGGCCGGCCCCGGGGGATGGGGTCCCCGGGGCCTAAGGAGGCCTGAGGAGGGGGGCAACGCAGCCCCCCTCCATGAAAATAAAAATTAAAAAAAAGGTGGCAATGACCCGGGGGATGGGGTCCCCGGGCCGAAATTGGCCACGGGAGGGGGGCCCACGCGGTCCCCTTCCCGTTCACATTTTTAAAAAAAATTAAAAAAGGGGGTCAGGCCCTGGGGGATGGGGTCCCCAGGGCCCAAAATAATTAAAAAGAAGGGGGGCCACACAGCCCCCTTTAAAAAAAAAAAAGAAGAAAATCCGGCATCGCGCCGAATGCCACGCCCCCTCCTTGTCAGCACTCTGCAAACGCGCCCCCTGGCGCGTTTGCAGAGGGGGAACGAATTCCCCTTGAATACTGGGGGTCCCTGGGGGCCAACTAGCCCACCAGGAACCTCTAGTATGCGCCAGGGGGCTGCGTTGCAGAGAGGTGTTCTGAGGCCACGCCCCTTTTTACACCACTCTGCAACGCAGCTCTGTGGCGCTTAATGGAGGTAGCTGGTGGGCTAGTTGCACCCCAGGGACCCTCAGGATTCAACGGGAGTTAATCCCCCAACTTAAAACGCGCCACGGGGCTCGTTTGCACAGTGGTGAAGGGAGGGGGCGGGGCCTGAGGTGACATGTGTGCAAACAGGCCCCGTGGCGCGTTTTAAGATAGGGAATTAAATCCCCTTCAGTCCTGAGGGTCCCTGGGGGCCAACTAGCCCACCAGGTACCTCCAGTAAGCGCCACAGAGCTGCGTTGCAGAGTGTTGTAAAAAGGGGCGTGGCCTCTGAACACCTCTGCAACGCAGCTCTCTGGCGCATACTGGAGGTATCTGGTGGGCTAGTTGGCCCCTATGGACCCTCGGGATTGAGGAGGAATTAATTCTCCAACTTAAAACGCGCCACAGGGCGTGTTTGCAGACATGTCACCTCAGGCCCCACCCCCTTCCTTCACCATTGTGCAAATATTCCTCTAAAATCAGCCGAACTAAGAATTCCGATTTACTCACCTGTTATCAGGAGAGACCTCAATGCTGCATCTTTGAGCCCAGTACTGATCCTGAAAAGTAATTTTAACCGTACTTACCAGTAACTTGAATTTCCTTCCATAGGATATCATTGCCTGCTTTTTGCTGAAAAAGTTTCTAAGTGTCGATTTTTGAAACATACAAATATTCCTCTAAAATCAGCAGAACTACGAATTCCGATTTACTCACCTGTTATCAGGAGAGACCTCAGTGCTGCATCTTTGAGCCCAGTACTGATCCTCAAAAGTAATTTTAACCGTACTTACCAGTAACTTGAATTTCCTTCCATAGGATATCATTGCCTGCTTTTTGCTGAAAAAGTTTCTGTGTCGATTTTTGTAACATACAAATATTCCTCTAAAATCAGCCGAACTACGAATTCCGATTTACTCACCTGTTATCAGGAGAGACCTCAGTGCTGCATCTTTGAACCCAGTACTGATCCTCAAAAGTAATTTTAACCGTACTTACCAGTAACTTGAATTTCCTTCCATAGGCTAACATTGACTGGTTTCACTTGGAAATTCTTCTAAGTGTGGAGTTTTGGAACTTTTTAATATTCCTCTAAAATCAGCCGAACTACGAATTCCGATTTACTCACCTGTTATCAGGAGAGACCTCAGTGCTGCATCTTTGAGCCCAGTACTGATCCTGAAAAGTAATTTTAACCGTACTTACCAGTAACTTGAATTTCCTTCCATAGGCTAACATTGACTGGTTTCACTTGGAAATTCTTCTAAGTGTGGAGTTTTGGAACTTTATAATATTCCTCTAAAATCAGCCGATCTACGAATTCCGATTTACTCACCTGTTATCAGGAGAGACCTCAGTGCTGCATCTTTGAGCCCAGTACTGATCCTGAAAAGTAATTTTAACCGTACTTACCAGTAACTTGAATTTCCTTCCATAGGCTAACATTGACTGGTTTCACTTGGAAATTCTTCTAAGTGTGGAGTTTTGGAACTTTATAATATTCCTCTAAAATCAGCCGAACTACGAATTCCGATTTACTCACCTGTTATCAAGAGAGAACCCAGTGCTGCATCTTTTAGCCCAGCACTGACCCTGAAAAGTAATTCTAACCGTATTTACCAGTAACTTGTATTTCCTTCCAAAGGAATCCATTGTCTGGTTTTCAGTAGAAAAGTTTCAAAGTGTCGATTTTCACAAACTACAAATATTCCTTAAAAATCGCCTGTATGACTTAAACGCATTCTTTCAACTGTTTACATGAGATGCACCAGTGCTGGATCCAGGATCCACCACTGAGTAAGAAAAAGTAACGATAACACTACTTACCTGCTAAGTGAATTTCCTCCCATAGGATAACATTGGTGATTCTATGTGAAAAAGTTTGTGTCAACTTTTAAAATACAATAATATTCCTTAAAAATCACTACTGTAACCAAAACGCTTTTACTCAACTGTTTACAGGAGATGTCCCAGGACTGAATCTAGGATCCAGTCCTGTGGTTAGAAAAGTAATCCATAAAGTAACTAATTGCATTTAACTAGAAATTCACATTGAGCTCAATGTTGCATTGTGTTTGAAATTGTGTTGCCCATTGCACCAACTGTAACTACTGTACTTAAAAGTCTATTGCCTATTTGCAAAGTATTTAAACTAAAGTAATTCATTCTGAGAAAGTATATTTTGTAATGTAATGTATAATGTAATTACAATGTAATTTAAAAAATAAAATATCTAAAAATAAATAGTTTAAAAAAATGTAGTAAATCAGTATCAAAAAAATAAATATAACAATTAATACATTTAAAAATTGTCATTTACAAAACCTTTGAAATTCACTGAAAAAAACCATAGGTTTCAGACATGTTATAGTTAGGAATTAGCATTTAAAAAACCTTTGAAATTCACTGAAAAAACCATAGGTTTCAGGCACGTTATAGTTAGAAATTAGCATTTAAAAAACCTTACAAATTCACTGAAAAAACCATAGGTTTTAGGGACAGTTATAGTTAGTTGGACATTGCACTCGTACAAAACCCGTGAAATTCCCCCGTTATAGTTAGTTCAGGTAACTATAACTCGCGCCCCCACAATGCACTGCTGATGACGTCACATATTACATCACTCATGACATGGTCAGTGACATCACTGATGACATCACTGATGACATCTCAAATGACATCACTGATGACATCACTGATGACATCATCCATGTGATAATTTCATGCATCTTCTCACACCCTAATATAACTTTTGATACACCCACTCTAAATTACAGACTGCCATTCTCAAAACCATACACACTCGAATACCAATAACTACATACCCACTCACTGATTCTTAGGTCTACACACACACACATCTACTCACTCACCCGTACAGTCACTCGTACTTACAGTCACTCAGTACAGGACTATCATATGCACTCATACACCTATATCAACACTCACACACCGCCACTCATCCATAGAGGTACTCACACACGTAATCAGTCATGCAAAAAATTAATCACACACCCATTTACTCACCTATACAGTTATACACACACCAGCTCACTTACTCATACAAATACTAGCACATTCTTACGCTCTTATACAATAACTGATACAAGCACACACGCATCCATACAGCCACTCTCACAATCACACACTCTCACTTATAGCCATTTAAATACTCTAACACACATATATACTGCCTTTTACATATGTAGTTACTCGCACATGTACCACTGAGATATACATTCACTCACTAACACACCCATACACACACTCACCCACCCAAGCAGTCCATCACAGATGCACTCTTGAAATCATGCACCCAGTGAATCACCCACTCACACATCTATGTACAGAGTCACACACACCCCACCCACACAAACACTCAGGCAGCCATACAGATACTCAGAGAACCAATCAATAACCCATATAGACACTCATGTAGCTATTTGCAAATCCATGCATCCACTTACACACCAACAAACAGACGGATACAGACATTCACACAGTTTAGTGACTAACCCATGCATTCAGTAAGATACGTTTAATCACTCACTTGTAGAGTCAGTCACGCACGTACTAAATCATCCATTCAGACACTTATACACCCACTCATTCTTCAATACGCCTTTCCCTATATATAGTAAACATATTTAAACTTTACAGAAACGCACAGTCACTGGATGATGTCATCAGTGATGTCATCAGTGATGTCATTTGAGATGTCATCAGTGATGTCATCAGTGATGTCACTGACCATGTCATGAGTGATGTAATATGTGACGTCATCAGCAGTGCATTGCGGGGGCGCGAGTTATAGTTACCTGAACTAACTATAACGGGGGAATTTCACGGGTTTTGTACGAGTGCAATGTCCAACTAACTATAACTGTCCCTAAAAACTATGGTTTTTTCAGTGAATTTGTAAGGTTTTTTAAATGCTAATTTCTAACTCTAACGTGCCTGAAACCTATGGTTTTTTCAGTGAATATATATATACACACACACTTCGGCAGCGCTTGGAAACATGAGCGTTGTAAGAAACGAGAAACCGGTGTTGCCGGTATATATGAGCAGCAGTACTGGTTTTTCTTACATCGCTGCAACCCACTTGGGAAACATTATCATGGAAGCAGCGGCACCCACTTGGGTAGGATTGTTGGAACTACGAGTACCAGGAAGCTATTGTGCTACGCCCATTGGGGTGGGACTTGGACTATTTAAATCAGGTGTTCCAGAAAGCCCACTACTTCCGTTTTGAAAGCCAGTGATCAAGGACAGAAGATTGTCCGAAATGCGTTTGGCATTTTAATGAGAACCGATGTGAGATACGGACACTGCTGCTGCCGGTAACTAATTTGTGCTTCACTCCTCGTGTGTGGCGTCTTCAGTGGGGCAACCTGTTTGTAAAAAATGTAGAGGCCAGTCCAGCCGCGAAGACGCCCCGCTGCTGAGTAAGCGGCTTCGGCAGCGCTTGGAAACATGAGCGTTGTAAGAAACGAGGAGACCGGTGTTGCCGGTATATATGGGCAGCAGTACTGGTTTTTCTTACATCGCTGCAACCCACTTGGGAAACATTATCATGGAAGCAGCGGCACCCACTTGGGTAGGATTATTGGAACTACGAGTACCAGGAAGCTATTGTGCTACGCCCATTGGGGCGGGACTTGGACTATTTAAATCAGGTGTTCCAGAAAGCCCACTACTTCTGTTTTATAAGCCAGTGATCAAGGACAGAAGATTGTCTGAAACGCATTTGGCATTTTAATGAGAACCGATGTGAGATAAGGACACTGCTGCTGCCGGTAACTAATGTGTGCTTTACTCCTCGTGTGTGGCGTCTTCAGTGGGGCAACCTGTTTGTGAAAAATTTAGCTGCCAGTCCAGCCGAAACGACGCCCCGCTGCTGAGTAAGCGGCTTCGGCAGCGCTTGGAAACATGAGCGTTGTAAGAAACGAGGAGACCGGTGTTGCCGGTATATATGGGCAGCAGTACTGGTTTTTCTTACATCGCTGCAACCCACTTGAGAAACATTATCATGGAAGCAGTGGCACCCACTTGGGTAGGATTATTGGAACTACGAGTACCAGGAAGCTATTGTGCTATGCCCATTGGGGCGGGACTTGGACTATTTAAATCAGGTGTTCCAGAAAGCCCAATACTTCCGTTTTGAAAGCCAGTGATCAAGGACAGAAGATTGTCCGAAACGCGTTTGGCATTTTAATGAGAACCGATGTGAGATACGGACACTGCTGCTGCCGGTAACTAATGTGTGCTTCACTCCTCGTGAGTGGCGTCTTCAGTGGGGCAACCTGTTTGTAAAAAATGTAGCGGCCAGTCCAGCCGCGAAGACGCCCCGCTGCTGAGTAAGCAGCTTCGGCAACGCTTGGAAACATGAGCGTTGTAAGAAACGAGGAGACCGGTGTTGACGGTATATATGGGCAGCAGTACTGGTTTTTCTTACATCGCTGCAACCCACTTGGAAAACATTATCATGGAAGCAGCGGCACCCACTTGGGTAGGATTATTGGAACTACGAGTACCAGGAAGCTATTGTGCTACGCCCATTGGGGCGGGACTTGGACTATATAAATCAGGTGTTCCAGAAAGCCCACTACTTCCGTTTTGAAAGCCAGTGATCAAGGACAGAAGATTGTCCGAAACGCGTTTGGCATTTTAATGAGAACCGATGTGAGATACGGACACTGCTGCTGCCGGTAACTAATGTGTGCTTCACTCCTCGTGTGTGGCGTCTTCAGTGGGGCAACCTGTTTGTGAAAAAAATATATACACACATATATATATATGTATATATAGATATACATATATATATATATATACATATATTTATATATATATAGATATATGTGTATAGTCACACAAAAAAAACAAATGTTAAAGTGATGTTACAGTTAAGTGAAAATTTCGATGACAACGTAGCGTTTTAAACAAAAGAAAACACTGAAATTCAGCAGTCATAGTTCTCTCAAATAACTATAACTCATGCCCTAAAGTAACTATAACTCGCCCCACTGCGATACATAGTGTTGTCATCATTTATGTCCTTTGAGATGTTGCAGCGATGTTATCAATGATATTATAGAACATGCCATGAGTGATGTAATGTGTGGGGTAGTGAGCTGTGCATGGTGAGGGCTGAGTTATACTTACTTTAGGGTACAAGTTATAATTACTTGAGATAACAATATCTGGTGAATTTCAGTGGCTTTTGAGTTTTGGAAAATGCATGCGGATTTTGCGTTTTGGGACCTCCCCATTATCGCAGTTCCCGCTTGGCGGATCAACCCAAAACTTTCCATTCAGAAACTAGTCAAAATAGATAATTTTTTTGAACCTTTTTCTCAAATGGCGCCAAAATTATTAGCAAGCAAAAAAAGGCAGTAGGTAGTTATATATAGGACCTTGTTTCGAAAGGAAGAATTTTTTTTTTTTGCCAATAACTTTGGCGCTGTTTGATGAATCCTCGTGAATTTTGCAAAATTTGTACAACGCTCACTTCAGCTGCTATCTTGAAAGTTTTGGGGTGATCCATCAAGTGCAATGACACCAAATTTGACAGAAAAGTCACTGTTGGTTCAGAAAACAACCTTTTTGTGATTGGTATAAATCTGTTCAGTAGTTTTTGAGATGTTAAAAGAAATCCAAATTTAAATATTTAGGGACGTGAAGGCTCCGCAAACCATCCATAGTTTAAGCCTCAATATGTTTATAAATGTAGTATTGTCTGATCGATTGACAACCTTTTGCTCTTTGAAATTTTTTCAAACTTCCCACTTCAATCATGAAATTGAATGATCGGATAAATTAGAGGTACCTATATTAGCCCGGTATGCATCTTCTTTTATCTCAGAATATATCATGCAGCTGTCTATCCTGGAATATGAATTAAACCTGCGTAAGGAAAACATATGTTCAGGATTATAGTAATTTTTGCTTCTTGTTTTAAGAGAAGCAAAAATATAATGTGTGCATTAACTCCTCAATAACGTCCTGAAATTTGGGCCTTGAAGATCTATCACCTATTGCAAATGTTGCATTCCAGTCCCCTCCCATTACAAAATAGGGTTTGGGATTGAGAAAGTTCCATCTCCAATTAAATGAGAAATGTTTTTGAGTCATCTACGTTGAATCTCCGTTGGTTTCTGGGCATATTCTTTGTGTTGCATTTTTAACTAGAATTGCAACCCACAAGTTAGAGTTCTGTGTAGATCTGACAACTGTGGTAGCATACAGCAGATCAATCCATTGGAATGAAATGTGGTTTTCTTGTATTGTCTGCTCATGACATGCATCGTGTGCCAAGATCACTTTCCTTTTCCTATGATCACGCATAATCCATTTATATTACCCATTTATATTCCATGAGGCTAAATGTTAATGAGTAGTCATCAGTAATCCTTGTTATGAGACATAGGTTTCAAGTATCTCCTGCATTGCATAACTCTATTTGCTAACATCTTGTTTTTTCCCTTATACAGTACCCCAAATTGCTCCTGTCTTACTCAAACTCCTACTTCACTATCCTTGCCCACTCTCTGTAGGATATCTATTCATTCTTCTGCTGCATGGCTCAGGGCTTTTTTGAGGACTTCAAACCCCTATGTCTTACAGTGGCTGCAAAAATGTAAATATCTAAGGGCCCGATTATGACTTTGGCACAACAGTGCTGGCTGAACGCCGGCTCCTCTGCGCCAAAGCCTCACAAGGACTGCCGGCAGTATTAAGAGTTAAAAATGTGTAACTCGTAATACTGCAAGCGGTCCTTTGCCTTTTCCATGGCGGTACCTGGACTACAGGCACCGCAATGGGGCGGCAAAAAAGTTCCAGCACGGCATGGACGGTGACGTCCATGCCCTACTGGAACTTTGTGGGAATAACCCATGTATCTCCATGGCAGGGGGGTAATGGGTCCCTGTAGGGCCCCCTTTGTTCTTGCACCACCAGCCTTTTCATGGCGGGGGTCCGCCATGAAAAGGCTGGCGGTGCAAGAACTTGTAATATGCTGAGCGGGACTGCACCAGTCCCTGTCCAGCATATTGCGTTGTGGCACAACTGCGCCACTGCCAGGGAATGACTGTTCCCGTGGAGCAGCCGGCGGTCCACCACTGGTATGACTATGAAAGTCGTAATTGACACAACGGTGGACCACCACTGCTGCACCACCACGAGTCTGGCGGTCATAAGACCGCCAGACTCATAGCCAGACTCATAATCAGCGCCGAAGTATAATTTTATATATATCCTGATAGTTTGTTCACCCTATAGGTGCGTTATGAAATTTCTTTCTTAAAACTGCATATCTCTTTTATTATAATAGTGTTATTTTTGTAGATCATGTAAGCATTGCTTTGCATCAGTTAGCAACGTAATGCTCCATTAATCCTCTATCTTACCCAGTCATTTGTACTTTTGTAGTGATGGAGGTTTGCGAGCCTCAACTGAAAAAAATATATTTATGTGAGTCACTGGCAAAGCGTATAATACGAGGGTGCTGCAAATGCGCTTTTATTCCAATGTCATAGCATTTAGATACATTTTGTCTCAACTCCCAAAGTCTTTCGCCAATATGACAAGAAATATCAGGGTGAATTAGTAAATTAACATTTTTACATCCTATTGCTTTATGTGTGATCTATAGAATTTTCTCAGCCAGAGCATGTGATAAATAATTCAGTAAATCTTACATGATTGAGCTGGATTCTTCTTGAGGCAGAAGCCAGTTCATGAGGTATACAAATTACATTTTTGGTGATTTTTTGGTGCACTCTGTTGTTTGAGTATGAGTTACTACGTAGTTTATTAGCTGGCATGTTTGTAAATGAATTATGAATATGTGTCAGTTTTGACCTGCGTGTACTGTGCCAGTCAGCACTGCGTGCAAATGAGAGTATTTGCTGTATTGTGTGTTCAATGTGCAGAGGCCAAGGAGGTTGCTCTTGTTTGTATATGTATATAACAGTATCACCCATCACCCTGCAGGAAGATTTGCATGCACAGGACAGAGTTTAGCAGATATGTTTTTAGGTGCAAAGGACATAAGAGGTAAGTACAGTTGCAAGTGCTTTCTTGAGAGAGAGAGAGAGAGAGAGAGAGAGAGAGAGAGAGAGAGTTGTATTCCTCTTAGGGTGTCTAAACCGTGCACTCCAAATACAGGCATGGTCTCTGACATCCGTCCACCCTAACGTCACAACGAGTTCGTGAAGAACAGACCCTTAGGCTGCGGGAGTTTCCCTAGCCCAGGACTATTGATTTCTTCAAGGACTCATATATTATGCATGAACCATTATTCCTTAGGGGTTCATTCATGACGTCTTCCGCTGTCCGACTCACGTCAATGCTAACATTCGGAGGTAATTCTCAGGTATAAATATACCTTCCCTAGCCCCTGTAAATCAGAGGAGACCTCGACTTCAGAGGAGCCCGTTTCCCGGCCTGACGCACTGAGAAGACGCTGTCATCCCTGCACGCAGAGAGTCCAGCTTCCAGTGATCTGACTTCCCTTGCGGGGTGTTGGAGTTCGAGTCTGGCAAAGAGATTCCTATCTCTCTCATTCTTCAGGTATGGAGCTGACTAGAACCTAGAGGGACTCTTGGCATA